>CM077909.1:27298737-27898737 GCA_039720435.1 Amazona ochrocephala
TGGTTTCTCTCTGCATCATTCTCCCCTCACCTGCCAGGAGTATCTGTTTTCCTTCTCTCTTTCCTTTTCTCTGAGGCACTCCTATCTTCATTTAAGCTCTTCCTTCAAAATCTCTCTCTCTTGTAAACTAAAACCACTTTGGTCTCACAACACTTCTGCAAAATACTAGTGTGAGAGAGCTGTTAAGAAGGAAGGTTGCTGGTAAGATTTGTAGGTCTTGGTTCAGTTACATCTAGAATGCGTCTGCCACATGTTGTTTTCCTTTGTTCTATAAGAAGGTGACCGAGTCCTGGTCAGCCTCTAGTTAACAGAAAGGTGACCATATGGATGAGAGTAGTTACCACATGTCCTGTTGGGTCAGCCAAACAGATGGTCACTTTCAGGTGCCTTTACTTACCCTCTTTTCTATCAGAGCAATGGAGATCCTTCCCCCTCTCCATGTAGAGGCACTGCTATAAGGGCGGTTCTTCATCCAGACAGGAGTGTGTGCGCCCATGCATGACTGTTATTCCCATTTTCCAGTAGTAAGCATATGGGGTGGGAAAGAATACTGACAGCATCAGACTTTTGTTTGCTGGAGAGTTGGGAAAAGTTACAATTTTTACGTAATCACCAAACAAAGGAGCAGAGGCTAGAAAACCAAGTGGTAACTTCTTATTTCACAGCCTATCCCTGGACAATAGTGATGAAAGCAGATTTTTTTCTTATTTTTAAGCCTGCCTGACTTTTACATGCTAGTCTTGTAGTTTCGTCTTATTTACATTCCTTTGCTTCAACTATCTTTCTCCAGTGCAGTTCTCTCTTCTGAATATTAGGGATCACACACTATTCACAAAGGAAAATTTCAAATCTTGTGCTCACGTATTAAAGACAAACAAAACTGCATTTCCTTCAAATAGAGTAGGACAGTGGCAGTCTCTTTTATGAAATTTAAGATTGAATCATGTCATCAGATATGCCAGATAATTCTGAAAGACTCAGCTAGTTTTGTTCCTAATATGGCATCACTCTCTGTCATTCAGCAGTATCTAATTTCCTGAATGAGTGTACTATTAAATAATAATGATAAAAAGCTTGCCTTATGCCCCCCTGTGAAGACTGGAGCATAGATTTCATTGATATTCTGTTTCCACTTTATCTTCTTAGCTTTTACAGCTCCCACAGCTCTTATTTGGTCCACAGCAAATATTCAGGAATTAAAAAATGCTTTCCAGGCAAACAGAGAGTACAGTTGTATTTTGGGTCAGTCTCTGAGTCTGCAGGCTGAAGACAAAGTCACTCCATTGTACATTTAGGTAGAGGTCAGTTCGATGGTTCAATGCCCAAGGCAGGTCTTCCTTATTTTCACAAGTGAAGACTATTTTAACACAGACCAGCAACCTCACAGTAAGCCATAAGATGTCTCAAATTCATGGTTTTGAAGTGCGCCATTTTGTAGTCAGAAATGCTGAAAGTAAGATGAACTTTTCTAAAACTTTCAATATCAAAAGGAAACATTGAAGGTTCATGCAGAACAGCCTTTCCTTTTCTTTCCTTTCCTTTCCTTTCCTTTCCTTTCCTTTCCTTTCCTTTCCTTTCCTTTCTTTCCTTTCCTTTCCTTTCCTTTCCTTTCCTTTCCTTTCCTTTCCTTTCCTTTCCTTTCCTTTCCTTTCCTTTCCTTTCCCTTTCTTTCCCTTTCCTTTCCTTTCCTTTTCCTTTCCTTTCCTTTCCTTTCCTTTCCTTTTCCTTTCCTTACCTTTCCCTTTCCTTTCCTTTCCTTTCCTTTCCTTTCCTTTCCTTTCCTTTCCTTTCCTTTCCTTTCCTTTCCTTTCCTTTCCTTTCCTTTCCTTTTCCCTTTCTTTCCTTTCCTTTCCTTTCCTTTCCTTTCCTTTCCCTTTCCTTTCCTTTCCTTTCCTTTCCTTTCTTTCCTTTCTTTCCTTTTCCTTTCCTTTCCTTTCCTTTCCTTTTCCTTTCCTTTCCTTTCCTTTCCTTTCCTTTCCTTTCCTTTCCTTTCCTTTCCTTTCCTTTCCTTTCTTCCTTCCCTTCCCTTCCCTTCCCGTTCCTCCTTCCCTTCCCTTTTCCCTTCCCTTCCCTTCCCTTTCCTCTTTTTTCCTTTCCCTTTTCCTTTCCTCCTGTTTGCATTGAGGCCTTCAGTTCATGTGGTATAGCTGTTGCTACTAACTGAATTGTTACTTCTAACTGAAATACTCTCAAACACTTAAAAAGCTTACAACATGCTTGCTATCACCCCTATCACAATATCTAATTTACTTTATATGAATAATCTTACTGGAGCAGTGGAGAAAGACAAGGACAGAAACTGGTTTTTTGCTTGAGACGATCATGTGTAGCCTTTACACAAGTTTTTAAACTGCATGAAAAAGATTGTGAGTTAATTAAGAATGTTTTAAGTTTTTCTTTAGAAGGACATGTATAATCATCTGTCAGCAGAATCAGAATCTGGACATGGTGCATAGTGAAGCATAGCATAGCATAACAAACAAAACTAAACAAACCTCTGTGTATTTTGCCAAAGAATCACTCTGCACTGCTCAGTCAGTTCCATGCACCAAAGCACGTTGGTATTTCCTAAAAAGATTACCTTAGGCTGTGTAGCTCCACCTTGTGATATTCTTACTCTTCTTTTGAGAAGTACACACCTGGAAGAATTATGTCCTAGTCCGTATAGGGTTTCATGTGGAATATTACTGTTCATTATCAGTCTGCAATGTTCTTAATTTAAACGTGCTGTTTGGTGCTGAAGGTTTACTATACCTCTACAGTATGCTCTTTAAAAACAGACAGACCACAGGCATTGGTTCCTTTGTTCCTTGTATTTAATCTTCTTTATAGTGTTAGTGGATATAGTTGAGTTTTGGCAGGCTTACAAGAAAAAGTTACTTCAGAGTAAGGAATTGATTAAGTATCATGATTGGGTAGAGAAGGCAATTTGGACAGGGTAATATGTCGACAATATCTGTTCATGTGACCCGTGGACTTCCCTTTGTCATCCTATGCCTGAGAATATATGAAGGGGGCTGGGACGGCAAAGGGACGTTCAACTGTCATCACTGGCATCTCCTCTGACCATTGCACCATCATCAAATGCATTAGAATTGTCATTTGCTTCAGATTTTTCCTTCATATTCTGTGCAACTGTAGATGCATTTTCATAACTACATAGCTGGAAAGATGTAGGTACAGACTTCTTTCTAGGAGAGGAAGACGGCTGCAAGTTTAAGTTCTGTGAAATCTGCATAAAACTCATAAGTGTTTGAAGTTTGATTCATTTCAGATTTTGTTAGAGATTGGAAACTTGGGGCTTTTCATCAAAAGCATCATGATATTGGTGGATCAGGCACTGGTGACAAACATACCGGAGAAAGGGCTGAGAAAGAGCATGCATGTTAAAAATTGTTCTTGAAGTACAGATAAATACACAGTTGATTGAGTGCAAGTGGATTCGTGAATTCCTGTCATGGAGTTGACTTTCGGTAGATAAGTTTGTGGAAAACATATGTGGCTTTGTATGGCTGATATAGAAATAAACCAACACAGGTAATTTAAGCTCTGTAATATTTAGACATTTTAGATTTATTGAATTCACTACAAAGATCAGAACAAAGACATGAAACTAAGAATCAGAAATTATTATCCTTTTTAGCAAAATTTGTACTGTTCTATATTTCAGCTGTTGTAGTTTTCTTGAACAGGTGAGAAAGGGATCATTTTCTGGGATTATATGGTGTCAAACATATTGAAAAATATGCAAAATATGAAAAGGAAAGGCTCCTCAGTATAAAATTTGAGGTAGTAGAAGCTGGTTATGTTACTGTGATAACATTATGAAGTGATAACTACAATATGTGGTATTCACATATTCACATCCAAAGGGAACCAAGAAAAGTACCAAGGAAAACTAGACACTGTGAAAATTACTGAAATTGTAGTTGCCCCTGAGTCTCCTAGGCTGTCACCTGCAGCTGACATATTCAAGAAGGGCGAAACCAGTTGGGTCTTGTACTGTTGGCCTAGTAAACAGTTGACTGCTAGGACAGATAGGTTAAGTTTTAACTGCAATCCATAAAGGTTCTTGTGTATGTGACTTGAAATGTCAGCTTGAACAGTACATTGCCATCCTGTAGAAAGTAACCAAGTGGGTTACTATGGGCTTGTGAGGCTCACAAATCCCAGTGTTCACTCTTGAATAGACTGTTCCAATATCTTGCCTATTCTGAGGACTCTAAAATTTGTCCTCTTGCAGAAACAGGTATGAAAATCAAAATAAGATACCACAAATTTTTCATCATTTTTTACCTGTTACCATCTTTATTGTCATTTGGCGAATATTTTAGGAACAGTCCAATATTAAATGAAGATATTGTCCAGATGTCAAGTCCACAGATTTGCCAACGCCACTTCTGGCAGGATGGCACATACATCACTAGGTAGATTTAGACAAATGAGGAAAGAGCACTGGACAAATAAATATGAGAGTGAAAGTACTGAGATGAGGGAGAAGAGAAAAGAGAACAGGCTGGGGCAAATGAAATGCAATCATACTCTTAGCAAAGAGAATTAAAAACAGAGGAGATAAAAGGGGATTATAGATTAGACACAAGAAGACTGAGAGGAAGTGAAAGTGATACTTAAAAGGATACTAAAGGATGCTAAAGAGGAAATTCGAAAGATGAGAATGCAGAATGGGAGTAACCATAGCAAGGAGAACAAAGAGAGTGAATGCAAATCACAAAAGAAACAATAAAACTGGACAAAATAAAATTCATAATAGTTAATTTTTAAATGGGGTTGGGAAGCATGAAAAGGAGAAAGGAAATTAAAGCAGATAAGATTCAATGAGTCTGTGGTAGAGGAAAAGTAAAATAATAAATTGAAAACTAAAAATAAGTCCCATGGTTGTGACCTCTGTTTCATTCTGTCACACACAATGCTTTAAATTAGAGAAAAAGTAAATATTCTTAGAAGTTGTTGTATTGACTTACCAGGTCACTTTAGTTTCTCTAAATATAGGGCATGTAATGAAGCCTCCTAACAAATGGAAATTCTACTTAATTTATGAAAATAGAAAACTGTTGTTCAGAAAAGCGCAGAATGAGTTTGGGCTGCTTCTGAAAAAAAAAAAAAAACCTGTCATTTTCTCTGCTCTTATTGAACAGTCCTTTCAGGGATTAAAATAAATAGCTGTCTCATCTTTGTCAAATCTGGAATAGTAGCAACTGTTCTGTCTGGAGAAAAAAATGGGAATAAGATAACCTAACAGGAAGGATCAGGATGTTCTCTGTTATTACTTAGCCCCTCTGAGGCAGTTGGGACATTAGACAGTACCACATAGATGTCCAGAGGTGATACTGGGCAAACTTTTTAAAGACTGCTGTACATCCAAAACCGTTTTATATCTATTTGAGAAGCACTTACCCTGTGGTTAGACACACTCTATTAACAACCAAAAAACAGTATCTGTTGACTCTGTATTACAGTAAGGCAAATATTAGTTCAGAAATTAAAAATTACATTCCTCAAACTTTTAAGTTCATGCTGGGGGGATTTTCACTTATTAAAATTCCAGAGCATATTTCATTGTTTATTCATTCTGTGTAAATACTAGGATATCCAAGTGCTACAAAAAAATTTTCTGAAAGCCACAGGGTTTATCTGGTGTGTTTCTTTCAGCCTTTGCTGATGCAACATGCTGTTGCATATTCTGCTAGGCCTATGAAATATAGCAATGAGCTGGAAGCTGGACTTTTAAGACAAGACTTCTTGAACTAAGGTCTTTCTTCAGATTTTTTTTTTTAATTCCCAACTTCCAACTTGTTTTTCAAGACAACAGAAGCCTCATATTCTGCAAAAAAATCAGAAAGATACACTATTTTGCCTTGTTTCGAATGTGAGTGATTAATTAATCCCATTAGTTGATTTCCACTCAAAAATTGTAGTTTATCTCACATATTTCAGTTAAAAGCAAGATCAGATTTTATCAAAATGTCATTCAAAACTGTCAAAAAGATTGTAAGGGCGTGCACATTCTTGTTGAGCTTCACAACACTTTGTCTTCCTCTGAGAGTTAAATGGGATTTTCTACTGAACACTCCCGATAAACAATCCTGAATTGTGTCCTCATCTGTTGAGTAAGCAGCCTGTACATGAGAAACACAATCTGTTAGATGCAATGAAGGACTTGCTGTACTGGCAGTTGCTTAAGGATTAAAGGCTCACATGCGCAGGGTGGCGTTGGTGTTTCTAATCCTAGTTAGCAGTGTCACATGTATAAATTCATAATTTCTTGAATTTTTTATTTATTTTTCATAAATATGGGATTCAAGTGCAGCTTAGTTTTGTTTCAGTTGTTACACATCCCAGACATTTGTAACAATCAGTGAGAAACAAACTAAGATGGTTAGGATTTACCAAATTAAAGTTAGGATCAAGATACCTATTGGTAATAGAGTTGTAGTAAATGCGTTCAGAATTCATTTGTGTTAAGATTAAATAAACCTCTGAAAACAAGTTTTACTTCAAGGCCAAGTTGCTAAAAACTTGTATTTTGAGGTTTCTAGTTTTGATCATCATATCATGCAGTTCTGTGTGAAAGTATAGAAGGGCTATCATGTCTGTAAGGGGAGGGATGATTACCTTCAGTATTCGAGAAGAAAACATATTCCGTTTTGCTTTTCAATGCTGGCCACTTGCCTTTACATTTATTGTTACAGTGACTAACACTTAAACCAGATATCTACCAATGACTGGGCCCTTAAATGATAGACTAGGCTGCAGCTAAAAGTGGGATTGTGTCATACCTCAGAGCAACAGGAGTACTTGCTGGCTAGCAAGAGCAGCTGTTTGTCAGGGAGGAGAAAGGCACCAGCACAAGGCTAGCAAAACAACCTTGAAACTGAGGGAGTTTTTAACTCCAGAAGTATGAGTAGCACAAAGTTCCTGAAGTCATGTGTGCAAAGAAAGCTGTGATCCAGATTAAACAGCATTTAGTTAGAAAAGCAAAGGTCAGAGAGAATAATTTCTTAATATCTTTGGGAAAACTTCCATGTAACGAAGCATCATTTTCCATCAGCTGGAACGGCATTTAAACCAAACAAACAAAACCCAACCAACCAAACAAGCAAACAAACAAAAGACTAGGAAGGCAGGAAAATCTGGAAGAAACAAAGGTCCTTGTTACGTAAAATTGCATGTGACAGGAAAAGCTTAAAATTATTTGACTTTGCATGCAAATTAATTCTACTTCTGCGCATGAAAGGATATAAAGGTTTGAGTTTCAGGAAACCTACGGGGTGTTTGTGCTAAACAACCTGTACAAAATGGTCTATATACTGTGCAGCTGCAAACACTTGCAGGCACTCTGACATGTATATAGCTGTTGATTTATATTTTTGGACTTCTATTTCATTACTCTATTTGTTGGCTCCTGAGAGAGCCTAGACTTTACCCCTTACAAAAGCCATCATTCTAAAACAATTTTGCATGTATAGAGGTAGCTGTTGCCCACAAATTAAACCTTTTGTGGGACATAACACAAGGTAGAGGCCTAAAGCAAAGCTAAAGCCTGTCATAGAAACTTTCTACTGCTAGGAGTCCATTATCTCATTATCACAGTTAAGCATGAGACAGCCCATGATGTAATAACTAGTGGAGAAACATGCTAATTTATGTACCCCACTGTCTGCAATGCGTCTAGCATGAGGAATGTTTAGTAATCTGTTGACCTGGAGGGTGGTACTGTGCAAAACTGTAGAGGCCCCTTGATCATGCAAATATACCTGGTTTCATGATGAACTGATGAGTCATTCCAGCTCAGTGTTGCCTTATAAATCCCTGCACACAGCTGCGGTAAGCTCAGGATTTCTAGGAAGGGTGAGAACTCTGTTTCCACACTGCACAGATGAGGAGAAAGTTAGTCTGCACATGCATGGTGCATAGGTTCATGGAAGCTTACTCTCCCCACCCTTTGGCACAGCTTGGGCTCACTGCGTTTCTCCGTGGTAACTCTATCTCATGTCCACCATAAGCCTTGAATGCTTCTGTTGCATCCCGCTTCTGGAGAACTTCTACAGCTGCACGCTGTATGGGAAATGTGACAGATTTCCAGTTCTAAACCACTCATGTACCCACCACTATGCAGTACCTGCTCCACTTGGACAGCCACGGGCCCCAACATCCCAAAAAAGTCCAAATAATTATCAATTTCCAGGTAGAAAATGAATGTTGGTGAACCCACTTGTTCGTTCTGATGAAGGAGAAGAGGCAGCCAGTGGGATATCAGCTTAGATGCACCCACTGTCACCCAGTGTTAAGACGCAGAAATTAGAGACATTTCTGCCAAGGATAGTGAACTACAGACTCTTAGTTTTATTTCTGCTCCTCTCAGGTGTGAGTTTAGAAATAGAATCATAGAATCATAGAATCATAGAATAGTTAGGGTTGGAAAGGACCTCAAGATCATCAAATTCCAACCCCCCTGCCATGGGCAGAAACACCTCGCACTAAACCATGCCATTCAAGGCTCTGTCCAACCTGGCCTTTAAAACTGCCAGGGATGGAGCATTCACAACTTCCCTGGGCAGCCCATTCCAGTGCCTCACCACCCTAACAGTAAAGAATTTCTTCTTCATATCCAATCTAAACTTCCCCTGTTTAAGTTTAAACCCATTACTCCTTTTCTTCTCACTACAGTCCCTAATGAAGAGTCCCTCCCCAGCATCCCTATACGCCCCCTTCAGATACTGGAAGGCTGCTATGAGGTCCCCACGCAGCCTTCTCTTCTGCAGGCTGAACAGCCCCAACTTTCTAATCCTATCTTCATACGGGAGCTCCTCCAGTCCCCTGATCATCGTCGTGACCCTCCTCTGCACTTGTTCCAACACTTCCATGTCCTTTTGATGTTGAGGACACCAGAACTGCACACAATACTCCAAGTCTCCGAGGTCTCACGAGAGCAGAGTAGAGGGGTAGGATCACCTCGCTCGACCTGCTGGTCATGCTCCTTTTGATGCAGCCCAGGATACGGTTGGCCTTCTGGGCTGCAAGCGCACACTGCCGGCTCATGTTCATTTTTTCATCAACCAACACTCCCAAGTCTTTCTCCTTAGGGTTGCTCTGAATCTCTTCTCTGCCCAACCTGTAGCTGTACCTGGGATTGCTCTGACCCAGGTGTAGGACCTTGCACTTCGTATGGTTAGACATCAGGTTGGCATCAGCCCACCTCACAAGCATGTCAAGATCCCTCTGGATGGCATTCCTTCCCTCCAACATATCAACCAAGCCACACAGCTTGGTGTCATTGGCAAACTTGCTGAGGGCACACTCAATCCCACTGTCCATGTCACCCACAAAGATGTTGAACAAGACCGGTCCCAACACCGATCCCTGAGGGACACCACTTGTTACTGGTCTCCAGCTGGACATTGAGCCATTGAGCACTACTCTTTGCGTGCGGCCAGCCAGCCAGTTCTTTATCCACCGAGTGGTCCACCTATCAAATTGATGTCTTTCCAACTTAGAGGCAAGGATGTCATGTGAGACAGTATCAAACGCTTTGCACAAGTCCAGGTAGATGACATCAACTGCTCTACCCCTGTCTGTCAGTTCCATAGATCCATCATAGAAGGCCACCACATTGGTCTGGCAGGATTTCCACTTAGTGAGTCCATGCTGGCTGTCACCAAGCACCTTGTTGTTTCTCATGTGCCTCAGCACGCCTTCCAGGAGAATCTGCTCCAAGATTTTGCCAGGCACAGAGGTGAGACTGGCTGGTCTGTAGTTCCCTGCCTCATCTATTTTCCCCTTCTTGGAAATGGGGGTTATATTTCCCTTTTTCCAGTCATTGGGAACTTCACCTGACTGCCATGATTTTTCAAATATGATGGACAGTGGCTTCGCAACTTCATTTGCCAGCTCCTTCAGGACCCGTGGATGGATTTCATCAGGTCCCATGGACTTGTATACATTCAGGTTCCTAAGATGGTCTCGAACCAGATCCTCTCCTACAGTGGGCCCAGGGACTTCATTCTCACTGTCCCTGCATCTGCCTTCCAAGACTTGGGTGGTGTGGTCAGAGCATTTTCTGGTGAAGACTGAGGCAAAGAAGTCATTAAGAACCTCAGCCTTCTCCAAATCCAGGGTAGCCAGTTCTCCCGATAGCTTCTGGAGAGGGCCCACATTGTCCCTAGCCTGCCTTTTATTTGCAGTGTACCTATAGAATCCCTTCCTGTTATCCTTAACATCCCTAGCCAAGTTTAATTCTAAGTGGGCCTTAGCTTTCCTAACCTGGTCCCTAGCTTCCCGGACAACATCCCTGTATTCTTCCCAGGCCGCCTGACCTTGCTTCCACTTTTTATAAGCCTCTTTTTTCCTTTGAATTTTGCTCAGCAGGTCCTTCTCCATCCAAGGAGGTCTCCTGGCCCTCCTGCTGCACTCCCTTCCAGTAGGGATGTATCACTCCTAAGCTTGTATCACTCCTAAGGTGATCCTTGAATATCAACCAACATTCTTGGGTCCCCCTGCCCTCTAGGGCTGTATCCCATGGAACCTTACTGAGCAGGTTCCTGACGAGGCCAAAGTCTGCTCTCTTGAAGTCCAGGGCAGTGAGCTTGCTGCATGCTCTTCTCACTGTCCTGAGGATCTCGAATTTGACCATCTCATGATCACTGCAACCAAGGCTGCCCTGGAGTGTCACATTTCCAACCAGCCCTTCCCTGTTGGTGAGGACGAGGTCAAGCATAGCACCTCTCCTTTTCGGCTCCTCTATTACTTGCAGAAGGAAGCTGTCTTCCACTTAATCGAGGAACCTTCTGGATTGCTTGTGCCGGGCCGTACCATCCCTCCAACAGATATCAGGGTGGTTGAAGTCCCCCATGAGAGCAAGCGCCTGCGAGCATGAGGCTGTTCCTATCTGTCTATAGCGTGCTTCATCCACCGAGTCCTCTTGGTCAGGTGGTCAGTAACAGATCCCCACAATAATGTCTCTCATCACTGTTCTTCCTTTAACCCTGACCCACAAACTCTCTGTCAACTGCTCACCTGCCCCAGAGTTCCGCAATCTCCAGCCTATCCCTAACATAAATAGCAACTCCCCCTCCCCGCCTACCAGGCCTGGCTTTCCTAAAGAGCCAGTAACCTTCCATTCCAGCACACCAGTCATAGGAGCCATCCCGCCATGTTTCTGTGATGCCTATGATATCATACCCCGTAGATGTGCACACATCTCTAATTCCTCTTGTTTGTTCCCCATGCTACGGGCATTTCTATAGAGGCATCTGAGCCAGTCTCTGAGCTCCAATTGAAGCCGGCTCATTGGCTGGATCAGCTGGAATATCTCTACATTGCTCTGAATGTTTATTATAGATGCTGGCAAGTGACTGGGTGTGTTGAAATGGAACGATGCCTCCCTCCCCCAACACAGCTAGTTTAAAGCATCCTTGACCAGTCTGGCAAGCCTCCTACCAAATCCACTCTTCCCTTTCTTTGTCAGACCAGCTCCACCAGCCCCCAGTAGACCTGGCCTACTAACTTGAGTCCCACTTTCAAGGTACCCAAACCCCTGACTATTGCACCACCCTTCTAACCATTTATCTAGCTGGCCAATCCTCCTAGCCTTTTTAAGGTCCTTCCCTGTATCCTGGAGAGTTGACGAAAAGACAGTCTGAGCTCCAGAGCCCCTAACCACCTCTCCCAGAGCTCTGTAGTCCTTCTTTATGTTCTCTGGGCTACTGCTATCTATATCAGTAGCACCCACATGGAGGACTAGAAGTGGGTAATAGTCAGTGGGACTGACTAGAGCAAGCAGCTTCTCTGCAACATCCCTGATCCAAGCCCCTGGTAGGCAACACACCTCCCTGGAGCCTGGGTCAGGCCGACAGATGGGTGCCTCTGTTCCTTTCAGTGTAGAGTCCCCTACTATTACAACCCGCCACTTTTTCCTGGCAGCACCAGTAGTGATCTTCTTTACCAGTGCATCAGCCAGCTGTTTCTGGTGGGAGTGTGGTTCCTCATCAGCCCTCTGCAGGACAGCAAAGCGGTTCTGGGTGGGGGCAACAGATGTAGGAGGAAGCCCCTTGCTTTTAATTGTCCTCTTCCTCCTTTTTTTGTTGTTTTTTTCTGTTACTGTTTCCCAGCTTCGTGGGTTAGCAGCCTCCTTTCCTGCATGAGCAACAGTAGATGCTTGAGGCCCCTGCACAGTCTGGTCCCGGAGCAAGCAGTGCTGCTTTCTCTCAGCTTCCCTGACACCTTTCAGCCTAGTAACAGCTTCCTGCAGCTCAGCCACCTGCTGCAGGAGGACCTCCACCAGGGAGCACTGAGTGCAGCCCTGCCCACTGTGCGCCCTCCTCCCCGAAGAGCAGTGCAGGCGCTCTCTACACCCCAAGCTCTTCACTACATCCTCCCCTCTCATCGGCTCTGTCTGGGTGCCTACGTTGGCCACCGCCGGGGCAGCCAGAGCATTGCTCCCAGACTGGACCCTGGTCATAGTGTGCAATATACTCATATGTCCCAGTTACTCCTATAAGCACACTTAAAAACATGAGTAGTAAATGCATTCTGTAGTAAATAAGGCATTTTATTCACTTGTTGGTCTATAAAAAAGTGGGTTACTCATGTTTAGCTCTTCATAAAAAGAATTAGTAATAATTTATAAGACAGTTGTAGATTATTTATAAATATACTCACAATATAAAATATTCATGTTTTTCCAAGAACTGGGAAAACAAAGTAGGGCTTCTGCAAAACATGGTAGATTTTTTAAAATCCCTTTTCGCAGAGCAAAGACATTATGCAGGGGTGTTTTTTGCTTCCATTTCCAAATTCATTTCTTCTAGTTCACTGTTTTAACTTACATACTCATGCACTACCCCTATGTCCGTGGGGAAATAGGATTATTTATTAACATGAAGGCCTACAAGTTGCCACTTATGCTCATCAGGACAAATATTCCGGTATGTATGTACTCTCCTGAAATTGCAATTGTCAGAAAGTCTCTCACTGGCTCTGTTGCTGGCCACAAAGGCAATAACACAGTAATGAAGCTTTAGGTTGACTGTATAAATCTTTTCTTCAGTATTGCAGTCAAATTTACAATATTGCACCAACAATATCCACAGTAGCTGACAATGTGAAACACTTAGCAATCTAGTCTTACCCTGCAAAGATCTATGCCTATTGAAATATTCCAAATAGAAGTTATTTTTTTAGAAATTAAGATAATGATATGACTCAGAGAAGTGATTTTAACTCTGAGGTCTTTAGTCCTATTCATCTTCTTTTTGGATAAACCATGATATGAAATGAAAATAAAAACACTGTTTTGTCTGTATTCTGTTAATTATGTCATAAGATGCTACCTGCCTTTTATTTTTTTATATATTGGAAATGCTAAGATCTCAGTATGTGAGATGGAGACGACATTAAATGAGAAAGTCATGTGAAAATTTGCATGAGATGTTTCACACATACCTGCTCTTGAATATAAGCTGAATATTTCCTTTGAAAATGTAAGGGAAAAAAAATTATCTCTGGCTTACAAACTGTTTTCAATAACACAGAAAAAAATTCTGAGACCATTATAAGTAGGAAGATCTTTTATTTTGATATCAGACTTTTTACTATCTTGAAACATTTTAAAGCTTGGCACAAAGTTTACATCTTTTGGATGTGTGCTGTGAGAAAGCAACCCCAGTACTGCAGTCCAATTTTGGATCAGCATGGTTTTATCTCAACATTGTTTCTTTTCTGACAGTCTCAACTCAAGCAAGAAACTCTTGTTATAATGATGATGTCCTTTACTTTGCAAGGAATATATTGCCTTTCGATTTAGCATCTTGCCTCCTAGCCTGACATTCTCCCTCTGAATGAAGTTGCTGAAACAAGAGGCTCTGTGTGGATAAGTCAGACACTTCTAGCCCATTTTTTGCAGACTATTGTACACGGTGCATGCACAAGCTGAAATAATGCTGTTGCAGAAAATTCATGACTCTTGCATTTCTAACAGATCTAAAAGGAAAAAGTACATAGATTACCAGTTAAAGAGAAGTCCATCAGCTAGTGTCTTCCTAGGAAATCACTGAAATTTTTCTACAGAATCATAAAATGGTTTGGGTTGAAAGGGACCCTCCAAGGTCATCTAGTCCAAAACCCTGCAATGAGCAGGGGCGTCTTCCACTAGACCAGGTTGTCCACAATGACCTCCTGCCTAGCCTGGAATATCTCTAGAGATGAACATCTACCACCTCTCTGAGCAACCTGTTCTAGTACTTTACCACCCTCATTGTAAATAATTTTTTCCTCATGTGCAGACTGAATCTCCCATCTTTTAGTTTAAAACCATCACCTCTCATCCTATCACAACAGGCACTGACAAAAAAATATCTCCCCATGTTTCCTGTAGGCCTCTTTTAAGAACTGAAAGGCTGCAATAAGGTCTCCCTGTAGTCTTCTCTTCTCCAGGCTGAGCAACCCCAACTCTCTCAGCTTTTCCTCATAGAAGGGGTGCTTCATCCTTCTGATAATTTCTGTGGCCCTTCTCTGGACCCTGTCCAACAGGTCCATATCTTTCTTGTACTGAGAACTCCATATGGAGTCTTACCAGAGCAAAGTAGATGGACAGAGTCACCTCGACCTGCTGGCCCCACTCCTTTGGATGCAGCCCAAGATACGGTTGGTCTTCTGGGCTGCGAGCGCACACTGCCAGCTCATGTCCAATCTTTCATCCACCAGCACCCCCAAGTTGTTCTCCTCTGGGGTACTCTCAATCACTTCATTCCCGAGCTGGTATTGATACTGGGAGTTTGCCCCAGCCAAGGTGCAGGATCCTGCACTTGGCCACATTGACGCTCATGAGTTTCACATGGACCCACCTCTTGAGCCTGTCCAAGTCCTGCTTGATAGCTTCCTGTCCCTTGGGCATGTGGACTGCACCACTCAGCTTCATGTCATCTGCAAACTTGCTGATGGTGCACTCAATCCAATTGTCTATGTCACTGATCAAGATATGAAAGAGTACTGGTCTCACTGTGGACCCCTGAGGGATGCCACTTGTCACTTATGTCCATCCAGAGATTGAATCGTTAACCATTACCCTCTGGATGTGGCCATCCAGCCAATTCCTCATCCACCAAAAAGTCTACCTATCAAACCTATCAAATCCATCTCTCACCAGTTTAGAGAGAAGGATGTTGTGGGGGACTGTGTCAAAGGCTTTACACAAGTCCAGATAGACAACATCCATAGCCCTTCTTTTGTCCACTGATGTTGTAACTCCATCATAGTAGCCCGTTAGGTTGGTCAGGCAAGACTTGCCCTTGGTGAAGGAGTGCTGGCTGTCTCAAATCACCTCCCTGTCTTCCCTATGCCTTACCATGGATCCTAGAAGGCTCTGTTCAGTCATCTTCCCAGGCACAGAGATGACAGGTTGGTAGTTCCCAGCATAGAATCATAAAATAGTTAGGGTTGGAAAGGACCTTAAGATCATCCAGTTCCAACCCCCCTGCCATGGGCGGGGACACCTCCCACTAAACCATGCCACCCAAGGCTCTGTCCAACCTGGCCTTGAACACCACCAGCAATGGAGCATTCACAACTTCCCTGGGCAACCCATTCCAGCATCCTCCTTTCTACCCTTTTTAAAGATGGGTGTAATATTGCCCTTTTTCCAGTCACCAGGGACCTCGCCTGGCTGCCATAACTTCTCAAGTATCATGGAGAGTGGCTTGGCAGCTACATCGAGTTCCAGTTGATGGAACTTGCCAGTTCCCTCAGGACTCGGGGATGGATCTCATCAGGTCACATAGACTTATGTATGTTCAAGTTCCTCAAATGATTACGAACCTGATCTTCACTTACAGTGGGAGGCACTTCTAGAAATGCGCTTTCTAATTTTTCCTCCTCACTAATAAAACACTAGATTTTTCTTAACAAAAATTATTTATGGGGAACAGTGAAAATTACAAAGAAAAAAAAATAAATCTTTTTGCTGAAACTCATGGATCACTTCCAAAAGGAAATGAGAAGCAGAAATCAACTTTGTTTTTAAAATATTTTGTTTCAGAAAGACATCTACAAGAATAATTGAAAGAGTTGCATTTCAATCTGAAACTTATTCATATATGATAAATTAAGGTTTATACGAGTTGGACTTTTTTAGCCTCATTGAAGTTGTTTTACTACCCTCAAATTGGAGGTTGTTTTCATGCTGGATGTGTTCCTGCAGGATCAAGGAAAAATGAAAATGCCATCTGATTAACCACAGTGAAAAACAACTGAAACACTTGCAGAAAACTGCAGTATGCCATGCAACTGTTGACTAACCTTGATTAATTATAATTTTAGAATTACATAGCTGCTCAATATCTAGCAGAATACATTAGGACTGAACAAATTTCCAGTAGACTGAAGTAACCTGCTTTAGGAACAGTTTGAGATACATAAGGTGACTGCATCTATAATGGTTTTTGAGCATCACACCAAAGTCAGAAAGTTTTTCCCTTTTAATCATATAAGGATGTGAAGAATTCATGCCTCTGATAGCCAAAAAACTTCTGAACTCATGCGAAACTATAAATGGCCAATGTGCTGTATGCCATGGGGGCATTCAGACATATTGTTTCTCACCCTTCAGTTTGCTAAGGAAGATAAGCCAAAATCATCTAATTCTGTCTTTTAGGATGGGGTCTTGATTTTCTGTATGCTCCTTCTGGCTTTTTCCTCCATTTGTTCCAGTTTGTTCTTTTTGAACATGGCTGAACATAATTACAGACAATATTTCACATGGAATTTCATGAGTGGCTTGCGCATTGGCACTGATGTGCCCATATTTCCCACTGAAAATGCTTTGCTGTGTGATCCTGGAAGGATCATATGTGCTTGCTTTGTGGTCTTGCTATACCGAAGACTCAGTTCTCCTATGGTCAGCTGGATGACACCTTTCTCTTTTCTAGTATTTTTCCCTAATGAGTTCCCAGTTTACAGCAGAATTCATTAATCATCAAGTGAATTACTTTGCATCTTGCACTATGAACTTTCTCTATTAATCCTTATTGTCACCCGGCCCTATTTGACTCATTACCTAGAATACTTCTTAATATTATCTTATTAGAAGATGTCACTACCAGTTTTACTTCTTGTTTCAAAGTCATTAATAATAATGATAGGTTCAGATTAAGTTTTTCAAGACACTTTATTAGTAGTACTGTTCCACATAGCAACTCTACCCATTAGTTAATTATATACATTCAAAACTGTGCACTTATATTCAGTTTTGCTAACAATTTCATATCTGGCATTATAGAAAATACTTTACAAATTACCACCTTTGGTAAAAGTTAGGATCAGGCTTTTAAACGCAGCGCTGAAGGGGATTTTGTGGTCCATAATGAAAGAAAGTGGGCCCTAGCAGTCAGTTGCCAGAAGAAAATGCTGCACTGCCAAAGGGGAATGCTAATTAAAGATTTCAGCTAGTTTTGGGCCTCCTAGTCAGAGTTCTTGTTAGAACTGCCCAGTGTTTAGTCTTTTGAGTAAGGACTGAAAAAAGAACAGTGAAGGGAAGTCCTTATTTAACTACAAAGAACTCCTATCTTTAAAAAACTACCAGCAGAACTAAAATTGGTGTATTTGCTATACAGTGTGGTATAAAGAAAATCTATTAAAAAAGCAAGTACTCATAGAAAGTTGAAAAAACTTGGTAACATTAGAGTAGCCAGACCAGTAATAATTAAAGGGTAAAATAACTCTTTCCAATTCTGTATTAAAATTTTAACTGAAGAGAGTCTCTCATCAGCCACCAAGTGATTATGTTGGGAAGTATCAGAAAGAAAAATATTGCACACCAAGATTTTAATTTTTATTCATTTTTCAATAGAAATTGTCTCAAAAAAAAAAAAAAAAAGAAAAGAAGAGTTTTGGACTAGGCATAACTATAAACAACATTTCTTTTGTCACCTGGTAGGAAAGGAAAACCTGGGCAGACTTGTGACGTGAAGTTCTATGCTGCATGCTCAACTGCAACCAGATGTATCACATTGCATGTATTAATATGGCAAAAAAAAAATGTGTTATAAGATTCTCAGGTAGAAAAAAAATGGAGTTTATTGCTAACATTTAGAATGCATTTGTAAGGAATGCAGTTTTAAGCATGCGTAAAATGAATGTGGGTAAACAAATTTTCCAAACCAAATTCATCCTTAGCTTAAATCCCTTAAAGTTAATGGAAGTACATATGCGACTTATAATTCACTCTTCTCAAAGTTTTACATTTTTCTTTCTTATTTAACTCTGTTCCCCAAAACTGCTTTTTCAGTAAGACTTTTGAAAAGAACTTAACCACCAAAAGGACTTTCTGCTTAGGTAAAGCAGCAATTCAGAGAAGTCCTTATTACCAATTAAAAAATTGACCAGTGAGCGTCATGCAAATCATTGTGTTAATCACCTTGTTATGTTCTACCCTTATTACTCTCTTTCATCAGCCAGATTTTATAATTCTGCTTACAGTTAGTATTTATTTACATAAATATTTGTTTATATTTCTTACCATAATATTAATTTTTATGAACTTAAATAAACACCATGCACTTCCCTTAAGTTATATAATAAAAGAGCCAGAAACTGACAGCTGTAATGAAGCTTGTTGGAAGTCTCTTCAGGAAACACAGTGTTTGCTTGTCAAGTGGTTCCAGAGGTGCTTGCAATATTTTGCCATTTCATATACGAACTCGTGGGGTTTTTAACTTTCTAAGGAATAGTTCACTTAATTTTTGGACAGTAATTAAAATCAACTAGTGTACTGCCTGAATCCTTTCGAATGTCCCCAATCTCAACTGGTCAAGAAGTGACAACCAACTTTTTCAGTCATTTAAAACCAGCCTGGTGTCAGATTGGCTTTCTCTAAATCCAGACAATATTTCTGGCAAAGTCTGTGCTCTAACTTCTGCAGTGGGCTCCCATCTAATTGTGCTACAAGTGTTGAAATGAAGATGTCTCTCCTCTGGTTCAAGCATTAGTTCAGCTCTCTCTGGAGATCTGCAAATCAAGGAATATCCTGCCAAATTTGGAGAGAATTCAGAGAAAAATTGCAAAACCAACTGGAACTGGAAACCATTGCATTGACTTGTAGCAGAATATGCGTAGTTTAGCAAAGAGAAGGTGAAAGTGCTATGCAGCTGCAACCATAAAATGCATCTTAATACGGCAACAAAAATATCATAGAGAGGATTTTAAAATAGCAGGCAAAGCTGCTGGAAGACCCAATGGTTGCAAACTGACACCATGCAAAAATCTAGATTACAAGCAAGCTACAAAGTCATGACTGAGCATGTTAGGAAGACTTGTAGCTTCTCTGTGCTTTCAAACCAAGATTAAGTATTGAAAGAAAAAAAAATAAACGTGGTCTATTTCAACCTTAATTATTATATTTAAAACAGAGTTCTAGAAGGTCCTCATTTGTGCAGTGGAACTGACAAAGTAGCTATACAGTCCCTTCTGTCCTTAAAAGCTATGATTTTCTGAATGTCATTTTCTCTAACGTAGCACTTTACTGTCACAATGCAGTAACTTCAGTGTGTTTTTTCTTTTCCATGTTCTGTTACATTTTGTTTGCTGGCTTTGCACTTTTTTGTTCCTTCTCTTTTGGGGTTTGTTTTTTTTTTTTTTGTTGTTTGTTTGTTTGTTTGCTTGTTTTGTTCGTTCTTTCTTTTATTCCAGGAATTGGTCAAGGGGTTCCAGTGGTTGCCCTTATTGTGGAAGGAGGTCCCAATGTTATCTCCATTGTTCTGGAGTACCTGAGAGACACTCCTCCTGTTCCTGTTGTGGTATGTGATGGCAGCGGCCGGGCATCTGACATCCTTGCCTTTGGTCACAAATACTCTGAAGAAGGAGGGTAAGTCACTTCATAGTGTTTTCTTTCTTCATCTACAGGTTCAACTTGATGATATTATAGGGCCCAGGAAATTATTAGCAATGTAGTGCAAAAGCAATGACTTCCTCACGTGGCTGTTTCCGTTATCAACACAGGTGAAATATTGAAGGTATCCAGATAAAAAAAGGGGGAGCTAAAGTAGTGCTACTGACGTCTGGTCAAACACACCTGCTCAAGCGTAGCCATCTAGAGTCAGTTGCCCAGGACCATATCCAAATGGCTTTTACATATCTCCAAGGATGGAGACTTTACATCTCGAGACAATCTGTGCTAACGCTCAGTTAGCCATACAGTGAAAAAAAGTATTTCTTGATGCTCAGAAGGAACGTGCTGTGCTTCAGCTTGTGCCCATTGCCTCTGGTCCTGTCATTGGCACCTCTGAAAAAAGTCTGGCTCCATCTTCTTTACACCATCCCTTTGGGTATTTATATACATTGATGAGATCCCTTCTGAGCCTTCTCTGCTCTGAGCTGAACAGTCCCAGCTCCCTCAGTCTATTCTCATATGTGAGGCAATCCAGTCCTTTCATCATCTCTGTGGCCTATTGCTGAATGCTCTCCAGTGTGTCCATGCCTCTCTTGTACTGCAAAACCCAGAACTGGACACAACACTCCACGTGTGTACTCACCAGTGCTGAAGAGAGAGGGTCACCTGCCCCCAGGATGCCATTAGCCTTTGTCATTGCAGGGGTGTATTGTTGGCTCATGTTCAACTTGCTGTCCACCAGAACCCCAAGTTGTTTTCTGCCAAACACCTTTCTTGCTGGGAGGCCCTCAGCATGGAGCACCTCCCGTATGAAAATAGGCTGAGAAAAGTGGGGCTGTTCAGCCTGGAGAAGAGAAGGCTGTGTGGAGACCTCATAGCAGCCTTCCAATATCTGAAGGGGGCCTATAGGGATGCTGGGAGGGACTCTTCTTTAGGGACTGTAGTGATAGGACAAGGGGTAATGGGTTCAAACTTAAACAGGGGAAGTTTAGATTGGATATGAGGAAGAAATTCTTTACTGTGAGGGTGGTGAAGCACTGGAATGGGTTGCCCAGGGAAGTTGTGAATGCTCCATCGCTGGTGGTATTCAAGGGGGGGTTGGACATAGCCTTGGATGACATGGTTTACTGGGAGGTGTCCCTGCCCATGGTAGGGGGGTTGGAACTAGATGACCTTAAGGTCCTTTCTGACCCTAACTATTCTATGATTCTATGATTCTATGTACATGGGGTTACTCTTCGTCATGTGCGGGCTGCTCATGATGCTCATTGGAAAATACTGGAGCTTTCTTGGACCATACCATTGTGGCTGCGTTTGCCATATCCTTACCTGGCAGCAACAGGCACCCCTGAAGGTTTTGTAGGTGTTCTGCAATGATTGTGAACCTTGTTCCCAGAAGCCCCCAAGGTAAAACCAAGTCTGCTGCTCAGAGTAGGAAACAAAGAATAAAGAAGGATTTAATAATTTGAAATTGGAATGAAAACCTTCTCAGTTTCTTATAACTAAGCACTGTTTCACACTTTTTGCCTAAGCAGCTGCAGTAATCTGATCAGGATTTACCAGGAAGGGACAGATTTATTTTTTTTCTGTTAGAATATGTGAACATATGTATTCACACTTACAAACAGGGTTATGCAAATAATGAAAACTAAATCCGTAAACACTGGGCTCTAGACCAACTGCTGTTATGTGGTGGGTTTGGTGTTTTTTTTAAATAAATGTAATGGTGCTTACTCAGTATTCAGCCTAAAACTCCTGCTGGGAATAAGATAGTTTTATATTCAGGTTTATACATAATCAGTGCTGAATCTGGGATAGATCTGAATGTACCAGGTTTCATCTGAAGTGTTGAGAAGCTGCTTCTCTGTTTTCAGTGACTTCACTGTTAACACATTTAACATAACCTTACTCAAACATGTTTTATCCCTTTGCTTACTATGTACCTATACAGTTTATATTTGCCTTGTCTGTGTTCTCATGTCTTCATGAAAAATAATATAGCAAGGAGAGAATGAATGCAGCTTATTTCGGTATATAAAGGGGATTTATAAGATGGAAAGAGACTTTTTACAAGGGTCTGTAGGAATAGGACAAGAAGAAATGGTTTTAAGATGAAAGAGGGGAGACTTAGGTTAAATATTAGGAAGAAATTCTTTACTGTGAGGGTCATGAGACACTAGAACAGGTTGCCAGAGAAGTTGTGGCTGCCCTATCCCTGTAAGTATTCAAGGTCAAGTTGGATGGGGCTTTGAGCAACCTGGTCTAGCGAAGGTACCCCTGCCCACGGCAACAATTTGGACTAGATAATCTTTAAGGGTCCCTTCCAACACAAACCATTCTCATATTCTGTGATTCTATTTCATCACCACAAACTCCTGCCTGTAAGAAGAGCAAGTGATAGAATCAATAGCAGCAGAACAAGCAAGTAATTGGTTACCTGAAATACCAAAGTCTGGCTTTGTGAAAGCTATTATTCTTGCTTATTATAGGTCTTCTTTCTGTGGTGGTGCCATTCCCGGTGGTGCCTGCAATCCTATCAAATAGCATGATTATTATTTCCTGTTTACCTTGCACTAATTAGAATGCATGAACTCTGAAATTTGAAAAGCTAGCTAGTGGGAATTCTGTGTGTTTGCCCTGCTTCAGAAAACAGCAGTTTAAAATGCAGTAATATTTTTAAGAATGCCACTAGTAAAACACCAATATTATTTATGTTCATAAGAATGTTTTACCCAAATGCATTAGACTTCAGATACAAATTGGGTACTTTTCTGCTTCTGTAACTTACTTTTTAATAGTGCTAAGCAATATGAGGAGACTACTGAGTTATTGGCACATTAACTGAGTTCTGCTACTAGCTTGTTCTTTTAGATGGAATCTAAGTAGGTTATACAAAACTGTGTCTATTAGACTCTTAATCAACGAAGCACATCCAAATTGCATGCAGAATTTAATTCTGTCATCCACTGTGCAATTACAATCCAAAGCCAAAAACCTATTTTTATTCTGGCTTCTGGCTGCGAATCTGGGTCTTCTCCAAGACCCAGTATATCTTCCAACTGCTGTACACTGAATATCTGATATAAATCAGTCAAAAAACACATCATTCATGGCAGCAACAGACTCATCAATTGCAAGTTGGTATTATTATGCTGGGTTTTCAGTGTCTTACATTTTCACTCATTGCTGACCAATATGCATTCATTTTCAACATTCGAGAATGTGTGTATATGTGTACAAAGCACTGCTGTGAATTTTCAAGTTTATTCGAAAGTTTGTTTCAGGAGGGGGGAGGGAAGGGGAACTGTATCTGGAGCTGAAGAAGGACAGAATATAGCTCTCTGCTCAAGTGTGGTGCCAACACGTCCTCTCAGAGGGATCATGAAGTGTTGAACAGCTGCGTATTTGCCCAACAGGTCCTTCTGTATTTGGTTTCACAGAATTTTGAAGTGCCTGCCTTCCCTCCTCATCATTTCTCCTTCCTAATCGATTTCACATAGAAGACAAATGAACAATATTTTATTGAGTGAGCCCTCAGCAAGTTTGCCGATGGCAAATGCTCTGACCACACCACCCAAGTCTTGGAAGGCAGACGCGGGGACAGTGAGGGTGGGGACCCTGGGCCCACTGTGCGGGAGGATCTTGTTCGGGACCACCTTAGGAACCTGAATGTATATAAGTCCATGGGACCTGATGAAATCCATCTACGGGTCCTGAAGGAGCTGGCAAATGAAGTTGCGAAGCCACTGTCCATCATATTTGAAAAATCATGGCAGTCGGGTGAAGTTCCCGATGACTGGAAAAAGGGAAATATAACCCCCATTTTTAAGAAGGGGAAAATGGATGAGCCAGGGAATTACAGACCAGTCAGTCTCACCTCTGTGCCTGGCAAAATCTTGGAGCAGATTCTCCTGGAAGGCATGCTAAGGCACATGAAAACCAACAAGGTGCTTGGTGGCAGCCAGCATGGCTTCACTAAGGGGAAATCCTGCCTGACCAATCTGGTGACCTTCTATGAAGGGGCTACGGAACTGATGGACAGGGGCAGAGCAGTTGATGTCATCTACCTGGACTTGTGTAAAGCCTTTGACACTGTCTCACATGACATCCTTCTCTCTAAGTTGGAGAGACATCAATTTGATAGGTGGATCACTCGGTGGATAAAGAACTGGCTGGATGGCCACACGCAAAGAGTAGTGCTCAATGGCTCAATGTCCAGCTGGAGACCAGTAACAAGTGGTGTCCCCCAGGGATTGGTGTTGGGACCGGTCTTGTTCAACATCTTTGTTGGTGACATGGACAGTGGGATTGAGTGCGCCCTCAGCAAGTTTGCCGATGACACCAAGCTGTGTGGTTCGGTTGATACGTTGGAGGGAAGGAATGCCATCCAGAGGGACCTTGACATGCTTGTGAGGTGTGCTGATGCCAACCTAATGAAGTTTATCCATACAAAGTGCGAGGTCCTACACCTGGGTCGTAGCAGTCTCAGGCACAGCTACAGGTTGGGCAGAGAAGAGATTCAAAACATCCCTGTGGAGAAGGACTTGGGGGTGTGGGTTGATGAAAAAATGAACATGAGCCAGCAGTGTGTGCTCACAGCCCAGAAAGCCAACCGTATCCTGGGCTGCATCAAAAGGAACGTGACCAGAAGGTTGAGGGAGGTGATCCTGCCTCTCTCCTCTGCTCTTGTGAGACCTCACTTGGAATATTGTGTGCAGTTCTGGTGTCCTCAACATCAAAAGGACATGGAACTGTTGGAACAAGTGCAGAGGAGGGCCACAAGGATGATCAGGGGACTGGAGCACCTCCCGTATGAAGATAAAAAAAAGAAAGTTGGGGCTGTTCAGCCTGCAGAAGAGAAGGCTGCGTGGGGACCTCATAGCAGCCTTCCAGTATCTGAAGGGGGCGTATAGGGATGCTGGGGAGGGACTCTTCATTAGGGACTGTAGTGAGAAGAAAAGGGGTAATGGGTTTAAACTTAAACAGGGGAAGTTTAGATTGGATCTGAGGAAGAAATTCTTTACTGTTAGGGTGGTGAGGCACTGGAATGGGTTGTCCAGGGAAGCTGTGAATTCTCCATCGCTGGTGATGTTCAAGGCTGTGTTGGACAGAGCCTTGGGTGACATGGTTTATTGTGAGGTGTCCCTGCCCATTGCAGGGGGGTTGGAACTCGATGATCTTAAGGTCCTTTCCAACCCTAACTATTCTATGATTCTATGATTCTATATTATTCAAGGTGCATTACCCCTTTGCAATGCTAGTATGTGTGTGTCCTTGAAAAAATAAGAAACAAGAAGCTTTCAATAAGGCCTGATTATAGGGTTTCCTCATGAAAAGGCAAGCACTTCACTCACCTAGGTGAGTGAATTTTACTCCTTGGGTGCATATTGTAAATGTAAGCCTGCCTGCACTGCCATGCAGGAGGTGCTGCCTGCAACTAGGTGATATATTGAGAACAGGTCAGAAGGAATTGTGAAGCACACCTTGAAGTAAAGACATCTTCGGAGGCAGATCAGTTTTGAGGCTTCAGTATCTCATCTCTCTCATTGAAGTTCTGGGGGGAAGACAAGGCTTATATGCCATTTCCCGCTGAGCTGAGGTTTCAGCTACTATCAGTAGCAGATCTGCAGAATTAATACAGGTGGGTTTTTTTAAGTTTGGCATTACTTTAAAATCAGGGACTACATATTGCCTTAGTCTGAAAAGTCTTAAGAATGTATAACGTGGCTACATTTCACTACAGGCAAATAAAATTCTACTAAGAATTTTAAACTAAGTTTTTTTTACAACTTAATGACAAACTACCTATGTACACGGGTGTCCTGGGTTCAGCAGCAGCAGTCATTTTTTCTCCTTCTTGGTAGCTGGTGCAGCACTGTGTTTTTGATTTTGGGCCTGGGAACAGTGCTGATAACACCAGTGTTTTCAGTTACTGCTTGGTGATGTTTAGGCTGGCCAAGGACTTTGAGTCTCATGCTCTGCCAGGGAGGAGGGGAAGCCGGGAGGAAGGAGAGACAGGGCACCTGACCCAGACTAACCAAAGAGGTTATTCCATACCACAGCACATCATGTCCAGGGTGTAAAGACGGAGAGCAGAGACCCAGAAGGGTGGTGAGGGTGCACGGTGGGGGGTGCACTGATGGGGGGTGCACTGCGTGGTCGGGCTTGATATTGGGTGGTGAGCAATTGTATTCTTTTCCCTTGTATTTTCTCTTGTCATTATTATTATTGGTGGTAGCAGTACTGATTTGTGTTGTACCTTAGCTACTAAACTGTTCTTATCTCAACCTGTGGGAGTTGCATTCGTTCGATTTTCCTTCCCATCCCTTCAGGAGCGGAGGGAAGAAAGAGTGGGGAGTGAGTGAGAGAGCGACTGTATGGGTTTATAGAAGCTTAAACCATGACAACGGGATAACCCAAATGAGAACATGTCTTAAATGCAACCTTCCCCATGTGCTGAATTGGAAGAATTATTTGGCTGCTCATCATTGTTGGCCCTAATTTAAAGGTCAGGTTTTCCAGACTTTGAAGCACTTTATTTCTCATTTACTTAAAATATGTTGAACAATGTTGAGAGGAAAGATCTTTAAATGAATCATAAACACTCAAATTTAGTCCCTAGCAAGCTCTAAGCAAGTATCCTAGTTGTTAACAACACCTCCACATAAAGCCAAAGTATTTTTGACTGTATAACAGAGGATGCCTTCTCATTTCATTATCTTTCATAAAAGCACAAGCTGGAAATAAAGAAACTGTAAATTGCAACTATTTATAGGATTGTTTAGCAGGTTTTAATCCTCAGAGATTTTTTCAATTAAACACTGAATTTAAAATGAGAAAAATAAAACACTAGATTAAAACTATGTCACTTCTTAGACAAATATTTCCTTGCAGAATGAGAAATGACTTGCAGCATTTGAATGCAGTCTCAAAGCTCAGTTTATAGCATATTAACTACTCCATCAGTTCTATTCCTGAAAGCATGAGACCCTTAAGGGGTTCAATTCAATGGCATAAAAATGTACTTCTTGTGTAATATTCACAAGGGAACATAAAATATTCTCTGTGCTTTAAATGAACACCCTCATATAACAATCATTAAAGATTACCTTTGGATTGATCTGTCTCTGCATCCACTGTAGCATCGCTTTTAGGCTTCATAACTGAAGTATATTACTTAAATCCCTTTTTTTTTTAATACGGAAAACATAGGGATTTTTCACTTCAGGCAGAAGGAATTATAATGTAGGTATGATGTGGCTCTTCTGTATCCCCTATGGTGTGTACCATTTCATGCTGCAGATTTTGATATCATTACTTTTTTTCTTGTAACAAACTACTGCAGCCCTGGAATGGGTTGCCCAGGGAAGTTGTGAATGCTTCATCCCTGGCGGCGTTCAAGGTGGGGTTGGACATAGCCTTGGATGGCATGGTTTAGTGGGAGGTGTCCCTGCCCATGGCGGGGGGGTTGGAACTCGATGATCTTGAGGTCCTTTCCAGCCCTTACTATTCTGTGATTCTGTGATTCTGTGAAAATCTGAATAGAAGAACATAATTTCTTTTTTGAAATACAATCATCTATCTTTTGGCAAAGGGACAACCATTTAATAAAAGTAGTCAGGGAATAGTGTAGAACAGCCACCTGTGAAAAGCTTCAAATTAAGCTGATTCCTCCTAAAAGTGCCCAGAAATCATTCCTGTTTGAATGGAGCAAAGGATTACTTACATTATTTTCTGTCTTTTCTCAAAACAAATTCTATGCAAAATATGTGAATTTAAAAAGTATGAAAAATTCTGTCAGTCCCACAGAGTTGCACAGCTGTGTCTTATTTGTAATTCCAATGGAAGAAAATATCAGTGGAGCCTCTGGTTGTTTCTTGCATATGGTGTGATTGTCTAATGTGTAAATCATAATTAAAACAGTAATCCCCTGAGTTTCATATAAAGGAGGGTAGGGAATAGCTTTTACATCACACTGATATTTTATGGATATATTTTTTTATCCTGAATAAAAAGAATTAAAAAAAATCATAAATGAAAAGTTAGAAACAGACCACAGGCTGTTCATTGAATGAAACATTTTATTTAGAGAATTCCAATGTCTTTTGATAAGAATAAGCTTATAAAAATCTATAATGAACTTGCATTTTGAAATTGGGTTAGAGCACAGTCTTTATAAATCTCTAGTACATCGTACAACTCCAGTACTAAAAATCTCTGGAGAAAAAGACTAAATAATTTAAGGAGCTGGATATGAGTCAGATCTTTCAAATCCTCTCTGATGTTCACTACAAAATCTTATGCCATGAGTTTGAATGACTATAATGTTATTGAGGGGAGTGTCTATTATCTCTATTACTTAAAGAAAATTATTTTTGAGGAGGGAGGATGCCAAAATGCTGTCATCTGTTTCTTCTCCATTGGCCATAGCAATGAAGGGAGTTCTGTTTTGCTGTTTAATCTTCCAGCATATCTTGGCAAGAAATAAAATGTCACTTCATTTACTTTTCAGTTTTTTGTTTTTAAGTGGCCTCTCCTGATGGATGCAAGACATCTTTCATCCTTTCTTCCTGTGGTAAGGCCATGCAGATCAGTTCTGATAATCTGATGCATCAAAACTAATGTCGGCATCTTTCTTGGGGGGAAAAAAAAAAAAAAAAAAAAAACTAAGTAAAAAAAAAGCCAAAACCCCCTCCAGAAACAAACAAAAAAAGCCCACTCTAATAATGATTATGAGTAATTATTTTTCTGAAACTGAATGTAGATGTTAAAAACCCATATAGCTCTACTTTAGGTGCCAGATTTTTGACAGCAAATATATAAATTCCATCAGCAATTGGATACATAATCTAGGGGGAAAAAAAATATTGAATATCTGACCTGGTAAGAAAATGGGCTTATCTTAGGTATTTAGGGAGTGAAAGAACAGATTTTAACTATGTGGGGAATTAAATGAAACAACAGGTTAAATTGTCCTTTTGTAGGATATTTCATTTAGGGAGGAGGAAGTTACCTGAAGCATTGCTTCTATGGAAAATTTAATGGTATTCAGGGAATATTGCGTGCAGTTCTGGTGTCCTCAACATAAAAAGGACATGGAAGTGTTAGAACAAGTCCAGAGGAGGGCCACGAAAATGATCAGGGGACTGGAGCACCTCTCGTATGAAGATAGGCTGAGAAAGTTGGGGCTGTTCAGCCTGGAGAAGAGAAGGCTGCGTGGAGACCTCATAGCAGCCTTCCAATACCTAAAGGGGGCCTATAGGGATGCTGGGGAGGGACTCTTCATTAGGGACTGTGGTGAGAGGACAAGGGGTAATGGGTTTAAACTTAAACAGGGGAAGTTTAGATTGGATCTGAGGAAGAAATTCTTTACTGTGAGGGTGGTGGGGCCCTGGAATGGGTTGCCCAAGGAAGTTGTGAATGCTTCATCCCTGGCGGCGTTCAAGGTGGGGTTGGACATAGCCTTGGATGGCATGGTTTAGTGGGAGGTGTCCCTGCCCATGGCGGGGGGGTTGGAACTCGATGATCTTGAGGTCCTTTCCAGCCCTTACTATTCTGTGATTCTGTGAATCATGCCCCAAAGTAGGATTTGTTTGGTACATTGCAAAATATTTTCAGAACTGAAGCTTAGCAGAAAGATGATAGAAATACTATCTTCATCTTCATCTGACACTGTTCAGTTTTGTTAGGGTAGGAGCATGCTAACTTTGAAGGAAGTCATAATCATAGAATTTCAGTCTGGCAAAGTGGACAGTTTTACACCTATGGAGCTTTACGCATATGAGGCTTGTAGTCCATGCTGAAAATACTGTTCCCAAGTGTGTGGCCAAGAATCTCCTGAGTTCTAGGTTAGACCTTTGATTCACAAGACTCAAGGCGCTATCTTTTTACCTCTGAATCTAAAACTAGGAATCTGTGACTTTAAAAAATGTGTGCTAAGGTTGTATGTGTAACAAATGTGGTTGTCTTTCACACTGGATAAATCATCTCCCCACCTGCAAGTCACAGTTATTTTGCTCAGAGTAGTCTGTGAAGTTAGTAGTTTGACATGCATTGGATTTGGTGTATGCATTGTAGATTTAGTCTTTAACAGCCTGGCAGAGTTTGTGTTTGTCCCAGCTAGGCTACCCAATTGGGAACTTTGATCTGATACCTTTAATATTTATAGATTCCTAAGGAGTAAGTGTGATACGGTCTTGGTATGATTGATTTCAGTTTGCAGCTTAGCTCATCTACAACTACTGTACCACAGAACTTGCTATTATTGTTTCTATTTTTGATTAGGATCACTTCAAGTTTTAAAACAAAACTGTTAAAACAAAAAGTACTTACTAAGGCTAGAAAACTGCTGTTGTGGTTTAAGCCCAGCCAGTAACTCGGAGCCATGCAGCCGCTCGCTCACTCTCCACCTCTTCCTCCCCTCACTCCCGGAGGGATGGGGAGGAGAATCGAAAGAATGTAATTCCCACAGGCTGAGATAAGAACAGTCCAGTAACTAAGGTATAACACAAACCACTGCTGCTACCACCAATAATAATAATGATAAGGGAAATAAGAAGGGAAGAGAACACAACTGCTCACCACCCACCAACTGATACCCAGCCTGACCCGAGCAGTGATCTAGCCCTTCTGGGTAACTGCCCCCAGTGTATATACTGGACACGATGTGCTGTGGTATGGAATACCTCTTTGGTTAGTTTGGATCAGGTGTCCTGTCTGCTTCCTCCCGGCTTCGCCTCCTCCCTGTCAGAGCGTGAGACTCAGAAAGTCCTTGGTCAGAGTAAATATTACTGAGCAACAACTAAAAACATCGGTGTTATCAGCATTGTTCTCAGGCTGAGAGTCAAAGCCACAAAATTGCACTAGCTACTAAGAAGGAGAAAAATGACTACTACTGCCTAACAAAGGACAACTACTTAAGTCAAATGATGGCAACAGGGAGTTTCTGAGCAGTGGTGCTTCAACAGTTACCCTGTAGTTAAGGAATCACTTCTTGATACTTTTTTTTTATTTAAAAATCACCATATCTTTCACATGGAACTTGTTCTACATGCTATTTAAATTTATGATCTGACAGTTTCTGATAGCTTTTATTTAGGAAAGGAAAGTGATGGCTGCTTATGAAGCCTCAGGACTTAATACTGCTTTGAGTCAGTGCTTACAAAAGCAAATTTCTCTTGCTTTCTGTGTGTATTAGCCTGACAGAGAGCCAATTTCTGTAATGAAATTTCAGGTTTGGATTCTACACTTTTTTTTAAGAAAATTGAATTGTGATGAGAAAACAGGATTATTTTCAACCCAGATCTTTGGAAATGTTTTCTGAAGTTCTCTGATTTCTTATTCTTCAATTCCATGTATTTTTTATGTACTTTTCAGAGTTCTTAATGTACTTCATTTTCATGTCATCTCCAAAGGAAATCAGAGCATTATGTACATCTCTTTTTATATCCTCCAGTTTATGTTCTTAGAGGTTAACTTCTTTTTACTTTCTTACTTTGAAGGATGGAACATTCCATAGCTCTGAACCACTTACATTTACCGTAACAGCACCATTTTGTTTAAGGAAAGTCTTCTTGACTAATGCAAATTTAGAATTTTTTTTTGAAAAAGAGACTAAGAAAGGGGCTTCAGAATTTATATTGTATATGACCTGCTAATCTGCAACTCAAAGTAATGTTCATGCTTTTCAGGATGTCAGCCTTTCCCAGTTGATTCTCTTTAACATTGAACAAATCTACATTTCTGCCCTTGCTCTGAGGTGTTTTTTCATGTTCCCATGTGCTTACAACATCCTTACCTCTATGCCGGAGGTCAGGTTATTTTTCTTATAACCTACACACAGAATGCCCTCTGCTGTCGGCTCTCATTATTGCCCACCAAGAGAACGAGGTTTTGACTCATCGTGTGTTGCCCTTTGGTGGGGGAAGCAGGTAACGCTGTGGGGAAAGAGTGTTTACATGGTGAGTGAGCAGTAAATGCAGTGTTGCCAACTGTCCAGTATCTCAGGAGAAAAGCACCTCTGGGACTATAGTGCTCCTTCTTGAAAAGAGGAAATTCATTCCATTCAAGAGAAGTCTGTAATAAAGTAGAAGACAACACAGTCATAGGCATAGAAAGAACAGTGATCCACAGCATGGTCTTAAATCCCATGTAAACTCATTTTAATCCAAACACATTGACATATGCCTTACAGGCTTCTTTGTGAAGTGAAAGCCCTGCTCAGCAGGGATATTTACAGTCAAAGTCAAATTTAGAGAGCAGAGAATATATGCACTCCATATGCTAGGTCTTCTATATTCTCCTTTGCAGCTGTATACCTCTTTACCATTTTTTTTTCTCTTCTAATGACATGTTTGCTGTAGGTATAAAGACTAGATAGTAAAATCATACTTGAAATTCAGCTGTGTAATGAATATCCTGCAGTCTCATTTGGGCTTCCTTGCTGCACAGAAGTACAGGCAACTTTTACCAACAGTATGAAATAAACAGGGGTTTGCTCATTGCTCTCCAAAAGCAGCTTCCATAAGCTAACAGTGAGTTTTAGATACTATGCTGATTCTGATAATTCTTTGCAGTTGCTAGAGGGCTAAATCTTTGTTTATCTTCTGTCATGAAATATGAGTCATGAAGATTCTCGATTTTCATTTCCTCAGATGATCAACAGTGACTTAGTTTGTAAAATTTTCTGACTCTGCTAATTTGAAACAGTTACTTGTTTTTTTTTCCCCCGAGAAAAATGCTATAGTGTAGAAACTTTTGTACATTAAAGAATACATGTTCTAAATCAGAGCAGGCTGCTTTTTAAGACAGTAAGAACAGTAGTGTTTCACCCAGAACCATCCTAAGGAATGGGCTTTTTTGATAGCAAAGATCTAGTCCAAGTGCTAATATTTCATGTAATGTTACTATTTATTTATTTCTGATGTTGGGCCACTCTTTGCAAGTACTAACATCAGAACTGAGGAGGAATATAAAAATGGTTACAGTTTACACTCATGGAAGATCAGCATGAACAAAAGCAAAATGATTTCTTTGAGTGGACTCAGAAACAGAGTTTGTTTTCTTACCTGCTTGTGTGCAGCTTCAGTAAGGTGAGTTGAAAGTGTTGGGATATTCAAGCTTTAATCAAAAACACTGACAACCAAATACTCTCAGTTTCATAAAATTAACCATGAGTTGAATTCTCACTCATAGATAGAAAGAGGTCTTTAGCACCAAAGTGTTGTTCTCCCTCAAATCCAGACTGTCAGTGTGTTTGTGGTTTTTGTTAGGAAATCCCACAGAGCTGATAGTTTGAATGACCTGTCATGCAGTAGGTAGGAGCTGAAGTAAAAACTTTGGACATGAGGGACCCCAACATAAAATGAGCCTCCAGTGTCACTCACAGCCCAGGAAGCCAAGCGTATCCTGGGCTGCATCAACAGAAGCATGAGGAGCAGGTCAAAGGAGGTGATCGTGCCCCTCTACTCTGCTCTCATGAGACCTCACTTGGAGTATTGTGTGCAGTTCTGATGTCCACGCCATAAAAAGGACATGAAACTGTCGGAGCAAGTCCAGAAAAGGACAAGGATGATCAGGGGGCTGGAGCACCTCCCGTATGAAGACAGCTCCATGTCAAGTCCAGAAAAGGACAAGGATGATCAGGGGGCTGGAGCACCTCCCGTATGAAGACAGCTCCATGTCCTTTTTTATGCCCTCATCACAAAAAGGACATGGAACTGTTGGAGCAAATCCAGAAGAGGGTCATGGGGATTATCAGGGGGCCAGAGCAGCTTCTGTATGAAGGGAGGCTGAGAAAGTTGGGACTGTTCAGCCTGGAGAAGAGAAGACTGTGTGGAGACCTCATAGCAGCCTTCCAGGATCTGAAGGGGGCCTATAGGGATGCTGGGAGGAGCTCTTCTTCAGGTACTGTAGTGATAGGACAAGGGGTAATGGATTCAAACGTAAACAGGGGAAGTTCAGGTTAGATATAAGGAAGTTCTTTACTGTGAGGGTGGTGAAGCACTGGAATGGGTTGCCCAAGGAAGTTGTGCATGCTCCATTCCTGGCGGTGTTTAAGGCCGATCTTAAGGTCCTTTCCAACCCTAAGTATTCTATGATTCTATAATTCTATGATCAGTGCGTTTTTCTAGAACCATGTTTCCCAAATTTTCTCTGATGGTTCCAGCAATTCTTGTCCTTCAAACCTGTGAAAAACAACCTGCAGTGATTGTTGTCTAGCTCTCACTTGGTAGACCCTATGCTGAAATTGCAATGTCCTCTCATATCTGTTTTCTAATTTATGTTTTCCTTTTGAATTTCAGACTTATCAATGAGTCTTTGAGGGACCAGTTGCTAGTTACCATACAGAAGACTTTCACATACACCCGAACCCAGGCGCAGCACCTCTTCATTATTCTCATGGAGTGCATGAAGAAGAAGGAGCTGGTATGTTCACACTTTCCTTAGATGCAAAGAGAGAGAGCTCAGTGCAGTGTTCTGATCAATCTTACAGGTGCCTGTTGAAGCATTTCACAAACACTGCAATGCAGAGACTCTAGAAAGTTATTATATTGTGCTGACTTTTGTTTGCCTTTTCACTTAGAGTTATTAATCCAACCAATCTGTTCCTATGTAAATTCCTCTACATTTCTTTGAAAGGACAAAATCCAGCTAGTAGAGTAAGGGTATTATTACAGTTCAGTCATTCTCAGGCTTATCATGATTAAAATTCTACCTCATTCAACTACAGACAACCTCATGAGGAAGCATAATTGTTTATCTGCCACTGATATCCTATTTTAGTGGTGCTGTAGAATTCACAAGTATCACTAGGGCTATTAATTTATTATTGAGATGTGTGACATGAGAAGAAAAGCTTGCCTCCAAGACTTCTATTCTGTAGCAGAAAGGCTATCCCTTTAATGCGTGCTTACACTGTCTTGAGGAACACAAGATGTGTCAACAATTTCAGGGAGCTCCATCAGGCTGCTTTTGCAGAAGTAGTTTTGAAGCAAAATCACTTTGTAAAAAACCTGGGATTCAGTTCCAGGGGTTTCAAATGGATTGAATAGATGTGCTTCAATTCTGTAACTTAATATTTGTTCTAAGCTTTGTTCTCAGCTCATATCATAGCTTTCTGGAATTCCAAGCTGATGGCAGTCTGCAACACTTCCTGTAGGGTAACACACAGGGGGAAATGATGGCTCAGAAGTTTCATTTTCTGAAACTGAGTTTTTGTGACTTCATATTCTGCAATACCTTTTAACTGAAGTTGAAAATATGGTACAAAGTAGGTAATACCACTGGAGGAGAACAGGAGAAAAGAGTTAGGAAGTGTTAAAAAAAAAAAAAATGGCTTCTCTTCTACTCTGAACTTTGCAAAAGTTCTGATTAGAAGGCCATACAGAGGGATCTTGACACGCTTGTGAGGTGGGCTGATGCCAACCTTATGAAGTTTAACCATGACAAGGTCCTACACCTGGGTCAGAGCAATCCCAGGCACAGCTACAGAATGGGTGGAGAAAAGATTCAGAGCAGCCCTGTGAAGAAGGACTTGGGAGTGTTGGTCGATGAGAAACTGAACATGAGCCGGAAGTGTGCACTCAACCCAGAAAACCAGCCATGTCCTGGGCTGCATCAACAGAAGCGTGACCAACAGATCAAGGGAGGTGATCCTGCCCCTCAACTCTGCTCTCATGAGACCTCACTTGGAGTATTGTGTACAGTTCTGGTGTCCTCAACATAAAAAAGGACATGGAACTCTGGAACAATTCCAGAGAAGGGCCACGAGGATGATCAGGGGACTGGAGCACCTCCCGTATGAAGACAGGCTGAGAAAGTTGGGGCTGTTCAGCCTGGAGAAGACAAGGCTGCGTGGGGACCTCATAGCAGCCTTCCAAGGTCTGAAAGGGGCCTGTAAGGCTGCTGTGGAGGGACTATTCATTAGGGACTGTGGTGATAGGAGAAGGGGTAATGGGTTAAAACTTAAACAGGAGAAGTTCAGGTTAGATATAAGGAAGTTCTTTACTGTGAGGGTGGTGAAGCACTGGAATGGGTTGCCCAGGGAAGCTGTGAATGCTCCATTGCTGGCAGTGTAGGCCAGATTGGACAGAGCCTTGTGTGACACGGTTTAGTGTGAAGTGTCCCTGCGTAGTTTAGTCTGAGGTGTCCCTGCCCATAGCAGGGGGGTTGGAACTTGGTGATGTTAAGGTCCTTTCCAACCCTAACTATTCTATGATTCTATAAAATAGAAGATACTTCTTTATATGATTTAACTTGCCAAAAGCACAGTATTCTGTTCAGTAACCAACAGTTCATGCATTCGTCAAAAAGTGGTCAGCCTTCCTCATCAGTTATGTATGGAAATTACCATCATTTACAAGTATCACAATGACCTGGCATGTTCCTGGGACAATGGCATAAAGGAGATTATCCTCAGGACAACTTATAGAATCATAGAATAGTTAGGGTTGGAAAGGACCTCAAGATCATCGAGTTCCAACCCCCCTGCCATGGGCAGGGACACCTCACACTAAACCATGCCATCCAAGGCTATGTCCAGCCCCACCTTGAACACCGCCAGGGATGAAGCATTCACAACTTCCTTGGGCAACCCATTCCAGGGCCTCACCACCCTAACAGTAAAGAATTTCTTCCTCAGATCCAATCTAAACTTCCCCTGTTTAAGTTTAAACCCATTACCCCTTGTCCTCTCACCACAGTCCCTAATGAAGAGTCCCTCCCCAACATCCCTATAGGCCCCCTTCAGGTATTGGAAGGCTGCTATGAGGTCTCCACGCAGCCTTCTCTTCTCCAGGCTGAACAGCCCCAATTTTCTCAGCTTATCTTCATACGGGAGGTGCTCCAGTCCCCTGATCATCCTCGTGGCCCTCCTCTGCACTTGTTCCAACAGTTCCATGTCCTTTTGATGTTGAGGACACCAGAACTGCACACAATACTCCAAGTGAGGTCTCACGAGAGCAGAGTAAAGGGGCAGGAGCACCTCCCTCCACCTGCTGGTCACACTCCTTTTGATGCAGCCCAGGATACGGTTGGCTTTCTGGGCTGCAAGCGCACACTGCCGCCTCATGTTCATTTTTTCATCAACCCACACCCCCAAGTCCTTCTCCGCAGGGCTGCCCTGAATCTCCTCCCCGCCCAACCTGTAGCTGTGCCTGGCATTGCTCCTACCCAGGTGTAGGACCTTGCACTTGGCATGGTTAAACTTCATCAGGTTGGCATCAGCCCACCTCACAAGCATGTCAAGGTCCCTCTGAATGGCAATCCTTCCCTCCAACGTATCAACCGAACCACACAGCTTGGTGTCGTTGGCAAACTTGCTGAGGGCGCACTCAATCCCACTGTCCATATCACTCACAAAGATTCTGATGGAAGACGTTACAGCAGCATGCAGTTCCACTATGCTGTTGCAATATATGTGGCTCATGATACTGAACAGCTGTCCCTGCTGCCTTCTTCCTCCCTCAACCAGAATTTGAACTGTATAGTACCCTTTAAACACCCTTTAGCTATTCACAGTCAGTCAGTGCAGCCCATAAGGTATAGACTAGCCCCTTCAATCTTTTATGTTTTCTGTTAATGTAAATAACAATAGTAGAAATACCAATAACAATAATGACAATATGAATGTGTGGGACTTACTTGTGAACCAGTGCTCTGCACTGAAACATGAAAAAATACTTAGTGATAGAAGATGGAAAACAGGAATGTGGAAGTGAGGAAGGGAGAGAGGGAGGGCAAAAGGGAGAGACAAGAGAGGCAGGAAGGAAGAAAGGCACAAAGGTAGGAAGGTGGGAAGGAATAAGGAATAGAAAGTAAAGGCAGACACTGAATCATCAAGACATCTAATTCCAGAACTGGTTGTCAGCCTTTGAACAAATTCTGCTATTGCAAAGTTAACTGTGATGATTGTGTCTGCAGCATTCACATCAGGACTTTTATTCCAAGCAAGGTTGCATGTTTGTTACAAGTTTCTTTGCAGAAGTGTAATCTCTGTCACCACTGATGCTCTTTACCTCCATGTCTTGTAAAGAGCTATTAGCCAGGAGATGGCTGGCCCAAAATTAAGTGTTCTGATCTTGAATTAATACCACTAACCCAACCATATGTAAAGATAATACAGTAAAATAAGTGTTTCTCCCTGGTGCCTTAGTTGTATTCAGGGTGTTAATTTTAACATGCAAGAAAGATTTTGTGTCTGAGGTGTGGTTGCTAGGCTAATGGTGTCTTTTAAGACTCATAACCTTGTATGTGAATGTAAAAGAAAGATGATACAATGATGATGATAACATTAGCAGAAGAGATGGATGACCTTGGAGATGTGAAGAATTCCCAGGAGTGAGTGGTGACTTCACTGGTTCTAGAAAGCCAGATGTTTCATATTTCCACATCTGTCACAGCCCTGGTCCCTCCTCAGGCTTGACCTTCTGATTTGGTTATGTATATGATATGACAAACTGAACTGACTTCATCATTAGTCTGATCTCTCCTCTTCCTGAAGAAATAAATAGAAGGGAGATTCAAAAGATTGTCTCAAAGAGCTCAGTAACAGCCAAGTTGATCGTGGCTGGTCATGGTGCTTGCTTGTCTGACTTTGTGGATGCTGAATTTGTAAACAGTGCAGGAGAGCCTTGTCGTATTGTAGCAACATTGAACAATTAACTGCAAATGTGTACAGGCAGGAATATGGTCTTACAGTAAAGGAAGAAATACAGATGAATCACAGATTTGGAGAGAGAAAATGAAGTGCAAGTTAATCTCTGGAAAGGAAAAAAAGACTATCTTTCAAGAAAAAATTTCCTAGTCTATCTACTTAGAATTTGAAAAAAGACTGGCATCTCTTTTATACATTTGATGTAAGTGTGGTGGCCAGGGAAAAAGCATAGTCATAACAAAAATTACACACTTCACAGAACATCAGATTTTTCAAGTGTTGACTTGACTCTTAAAAAATGGTCTTTGAATTATATGCCCAGAGAGCATTGTTATTGTGATGTGCAATGTTCCATTTATTTGATAAAGTTCATTTCTTGACTAATATGAGTACACAAGCTGGATGACAATGTGAGGCCATAGCAGAGGAGAGATCTGTCTGTTAGGTTTGCAAGACAGAGCAAATTCCACTTCCTAATTTAATGAGTAGTTCGACTAAATCTTAAACTTAGCTGTGTTGACACTGCAAGCACCAGAGTTTGTATTCAGAAATGTATTTTGACTGAGGTGCTTAACAAAGACTGTGATATAAAAATGTGTTTAAAATAAAGTAGACGATACAGGTCTGTATGTATAACCATAGATTACAAGAATAGAAGAGCATTTTGTATATAATTTATGGAAATTCTTGACTATCACATTTACATAGAATTCTTAAAAATGTTCCTAAAACAGGAGCACAAAGTTCCTAAAATAGGAGCGTGAAGGTTTATGAAAGCTGAATGCGCAGGAGGCAGTTTTGTAGAGTCCAATCTACACATTTTCCACCATGAACATTTTTTCTTCATGTTCCCATTCATGCAGCTCATGAGAAGCTAAAATAGGCCATTTGATGATAAGCTTGCCTGCCACACGGGGAAGGAGGGAGAAATGTACTTCCTAATATCTAATCTTAATCTCCCTTCTTTCATCTTTAAGCCATTCCCCCTTGTCCTGTCACTAACTTGCAGCTCCAGTGCTGTCAGATTAAACAAAGCAGGTGTCATGCTGAAGTAGCTGCATGTATTTAGCTCAGATCAGGACAACCTGCATTATACAGGTGCTTGCTGTTTACTGTTGTTTTGTCTCAAACAGCAATGGATCCAAACTGTCAGAAATGCACAGTGCACGATCACGCTAATACAGGTTTTTGACTCAGCTTATTGGTTGTTTACCCAAAGTACTGGGAAGCTATTGAGTAATGTAGCAGTTTCTTTTCTCTTTGGACTATGAATAAGAGCTATTCAGTGTTTTTAGTTTTGTCTGACTGAAAAGTCTCGAGTAAACCTGCTGTTTCTGGAAGACTTTCTGCTGAAGAGAGCTTGACTTGATCACATGCTGGCTGCAAAAAACATTGTGCTTTTGAGCTGGATGTGCAGGCTCAGTGAATTTGTATGCTAATTAAACACCATCTGCAACTGTTTATTAGCATACACATAGATATGCTCCAAATTAAATATTAGCTAAATCAAATGGACTTTTAAGAATTTACCTGCAAATTGTCACTTCATTTCTTTGGCCCTTCCCAAAGTTTTAAAAGATCATTCAGATTTATGTTTCTAAAGAAAACTGGCTTCTAAAACAACAACAAAAAATATTTCGGCAATGATATTTAATGATGATGGAATCTTTTTTATAGAGGAGGCAGAAGCGGGCTTGGTGACTTCTTAAACAGTAAAAGTCAGCTGTAGTTCCCTCAGTATAATTGCTGTGAATAGCATGTAATTTGGCAGTAGAGATCTAGAGCAGGAAAGCACTATGTAACTACTTGCCTGTTGGTTGCTGAAGGAACTCCTGTTTCTCTCATATAAGCACTCTGTGAGATTTCCAGCAGAAAGTGCCAGGTATCTTCAGCAGTGACTGTAGCAAGTCTCCTAATTTTGATGAAGGTTATATCTCCTATCCAGTCAGTGCAAATCAATAGGATTAGTCAAGACTTAGACACTACTTCCATAAGTGTTAAGATGTTGAGTACACAGTAGTTTCAACTTCTGCATGCCTTATTTGGTTTCTTTTTGGTAAAGAGATAAAACCGTATTTTGTTTTTTCCAGCTGCCAAGAAGTCAGATGAAGTTAGTTGGTCTTTGCGCTGACTCCGCAGAGAACAACATCTAATCCTAGGACTGGGTGTTTTGTTTCAGTGATTCAGAGAACAAGTTTCTCAAGCAAAGCAAGCAAGAAAAAAAAAAAAAAAAAATTGTTTTATTACACTAAAGCCTTGTAAAGCTTTTGATTCCACCAGCTGCTTTTCAGCTGCCGCCAGATGAGGTAGAGCTTCTGCTAACAGAAAGCACAAGAATGTCAGGCCCACTGTTGAAGCAGAAGTGTGCAGTTTAAGCAGTTACTTGGTCCATCTTGAACCTCTGCAGTGCCATCTTCAGCATAAGTCCACAAAGTCCAGTATTCCCTTTATTGCTTACACTCAGTAAGCAGATATTTTCTTTTTAATTTCTTGCATGCTGTCTGCACAATTATCAGACAGTCATCTAGCAGATACTACTGCAAATTACTACAAATCTTTTCATACATATTCAATGATTAAAATTACAGCTACAGAAATTAAATTTAGAATGTTTCTCTTCACTCCAAAAATATAAGCTTCTGAAAATACACATTACCTCAGATACGCTATTACCAAGTAGTTCTGGGAAATGCACACAGAATCCTTATACAGCTCTGTCAATTGTCCCAGTAATCATAGAATCATAGAATAGTTAGGATTGGAAAAGACGTAAAGATCATCTAGTTCCAACCCCCCTGTCACGGGCAGGGACACCTCCCACTAAACCATGTCACCCAAGGCTCTGTCCGACCTGGCCTTGAACACTGCCAGGGATGGAGCATTCACAACCTCAGGGAAAGGAGCCCAGCTGTCTCCCTGAGGAGATGATCTGTATCTTGTCAAGCACAAGGAAGGTGTAGGCTGCAAGTGCCATTAATTTCCTGTTAGTCGTGCAGTTTTATTGCTCAAGCACATGTTTTCCACTCAGTCTTGCAAGCCCTTGTTCCTGCAGAACATGGTATTGAGACAGTGGGTGAGGGTTTGACAAGAGCTTTCTGACTTGCTGCGCCCAGATGCTGAGGACCTGGAGAGAAGCTCATTTCAGTAGGGTGGTTCATGCTGGGTGCTGAGGACAACCCTATGGGACAATTCCCGTGTTCTGCAGGGTCAACAAGGTTGTGTCTTGCCTCCACATCTCTTATGTGGGCCCCAGAGCTGCTGCATGGCCTGAGCCAAGCCCACACTTGGCAAACAGGCCAAGCCCACAAAATCTGAGGGCAAATGGGCCATGGTCCACCTTTACTTCTACAAGATGAAGGTGGCTCTGTGTAACACCACCACGAGCTGCTGTGCTCCAAAATAAGGTATGTCACTTCTATGTGCTCTCTAATACCTGGCAAGGTCTCTTGAGGGAATGACACAGCAATGAAGAGCGAGCAGCATCCAGCAGAGCCAGAGTGGGAACATCGGAAGCAACTCTGCCTGACATCCTGGCCAAATCCTGATGACTCCAGTCTGGGCTCCTTATCCATAATTTCAACTACCTAGTGATGTTAGTGGGGTGGTTGTGGTATTTTTTTTTTCTTTTCTTTTTTGTTTGTTTGTTTGTTTCCTTTTTCCCTTGAATGAAAGTGAAGGCAAAATAACAACTTCCACATTAGAAAATATAGACCAATATTGCAGTCAGGGAGTTGAAGGGTTCAATGCTGTTACAACTGCACAATAACTCCACAATACTGTTCAGAATCCTGGTTTTGTTATGTCTGGGAGCTGTAATTTCTTTTGTATTTCTTAGAAAATATAATTACTATTTCTTTGGCTTCAGATGGAGTATGAAGACCCATTCATTATTGCTATAATATCTTGGTCATAAACAAGGAACTCACTGTATGAAATGCAGATTCTGTGTAGGTACAGTAGTAACTGCAAATTTACTGTCTAATAGGAATATCTTACATTAAGTGAGCTGTCTTCTCCAAGTATTACCTACTTAGCCTCACCAGCAAACCAGCTAGAAAACTAATGGTTTGTAGCTGGTTTTGCTGCTTTTTTCCTCTGTGTTATTATGACATTGTTGTCAACTGTCATGGGTTCAGCAGCAGCAGTCAATTTTTTCTCCTTCATCATAGCTGGTGCAGTGCTGTGTTTTCGACTTTCGGTCTGGGAACAGCGCTGGTAACACCGATGTTTATAGTTACGGCTTAGAATGTTTTGGTCTGAACAAGGACCTTCTGAGTCTCATGGTCTGCCAGGGACGGGGGAGAAGCCGGGGGGAAGCAGAGACAGGACACCTGATCCAAACTGACCAAGGAGGTTATTCCATGCCACAGCACGTCATGCCCAGGATGTAAAAAAAACTGGGGGCCGGAACCCAGAAGAGTTGTGGTTTTAGTTCAGAGCTCGGTCGTCGGGTGGTGAGCAGTTCTATCCTCTTCCCTTGTATTTCTCTTGTTATTATTATTATTGGTGGTGGCGGCAGTGGTTTGTGTTGTACCTTGGTTGCTGGTCTATTCTTGTCTCGACCCATGGGAGTTGCGTGCTTTCGATTCTTCTTCCCATTCCTCCACCCCTCCCCCCCCCCTTGGAGTGGTGGGGAAGAAAAACTCTTCCCTTGTATTTTTCTCTTGTCATTATTATTATTGGTGGTAGCAGTAGTGGTTTGTGTTACACCTTAGTTACTAAACTGTTCTTATCTCAACCTATGGGAATTGTATTCTTTCGATTCTCCTTCCCATCCCTCCAGGAGCGGAGGGAAGAAAGAGTGGGGAGTGAGTGAGTGAGCGGCTGTGTGAGTTTATAGCTTAAACCACAACATCAACCTAAATACAGAACAGGCATATGCCTGCATCACATTGCAAAGCAACCTGGGCACCTATGTGCTGTCAGAATATTTGAAAAACTGTTGCAAAGCAAAACTACAAATTGAAGTTTAAGTTGGAGAAAGAGTCCCCAGCTTTAATACCGTTGTCATTAGGACAATGACTTTCAAGAAAATATTTTTCAGTATATGCAGCAGTGGGAATGACCAAACTGAATTCTTGTTTTCCTGAAGTAACAGATTATTAAGTCTATCCATCTCAGTGATGAGCTTTTTATATGACTCATGGCTTTTTTATTAAACTTTCTCTTGAAAAACAATTCAGTTTTACATTGCTTAGTTTCTGTGAGTAAGAAATGGGTTACAATTAAATTATTTCACTAAAAGCCCAGAATGACATTATTTTGCTTGGCTGTTTTTTACAGAAATTTACCTGCCCAGGACCACTAGTTTAGCAGAGGAGCAAAGATGTTGCAGACACAAGGTTAGGTGCCAAAAGCAGCCTATCCTTGAAGAGTAAAGCTGTATGAGAATGCAATTTGCTCCTAGTTCTTAGTTTCCCAGAGTGAGCTAATAGGGCGTATGTGGGGACGCTCACTCACATAAAGACCTGAGTCTCCTGAGACTCTTAACTGCAAAACAAAGCTCAAATGGTATGCGCCATTTGTTTTGTGGGTAGCAGCTGCTTTGGGACCAATGGGGTTAATAAACTCCTGTGTACTAGGTTTCAATGGGTCTTACCTCCTATTAGTTGGGGTTCAGGTGTCAGAACCTTCCAAGTGATAAAGTTTCATAATTTTATTCACAGTACTACTCATGTCCCTTTCTACTTATTTAAGTCATGTTATGTTTTCAGAAGGATACCTATAAATGTAGTGTCTTGCCAATACTTCCAGGAGCCTTGTCTGTAATAGAGGAGATGGAGAAAGTGAACTACATCACATTTACTCCATATTTCTTTCCTGAATCAGGGCGATGGACGAGCTCGGATTGCACCAGTGTTTGAATGAAAAGGTCTATCTCATCACTCAAACTCATTTTTCTCTTGGTCACTGTTCTTAACCAGTTCCAACACTGCAAGTCTACCTGGAAACACATCTGTGTTTATCATCACAGTCTGTTGATGTACATAGCCTTTTCTCTTCAGTCATTACAGGGTTGACATTGCTGTCTCAGTCTGAACAAGAGCTAACAATGACAGGAGAAGCCAAACATTAACACTAATTTCTGTCAAATGATTTTCTGTGCACCCATATGGCTCCTCCATTGCAGAATTGCTGCCTTTCTTATAAGCACTGATTTTTCTCCCCCCCCCTTTTTTTTTTTTCCTTTTTTGTTCCCTGCTTTTTACCAGACAATGAGTTTATGGCAAATTATTGGGTCAAACTAAAATTTAAATTGTTGCAGCGCTACCGCAACATGGAAAGAGATGTAAAATATAAAAACTTTGTAGCCAACATTCAAACTCCTCCCCTCATATCTGTTCCCTCTTATTTCCTCATGTGGAAGTCTCTCTTACTCCTCAGAATAGCAGACTACTTAATTTAGGTTTTCACTAAACATAATTCTCTCTAATCTTTTTATTCCCTAATTTCATTTTTTTTTTAGCCATCCCCTTTTTTCTGCAGTATTATGCATTGACTCACCTGCTCACATTGATCTTTGTTATGCTTCTACATCAAGCAGCTTTTTCCCTGAGTTAAATGAGACTATTCATTGCAAGAAAAAAGGAAATGCTTTCCCCTCTTATCTGAACCATTTTCAGGTTTTGCGTAACTTATCTCCTTTAATGTTTTGTTTTATCAAACTCTCATTTTTGTTTTCAGGGTAACATGACTGTGAAATATTTAGGTAGGCCTAGATTAATAACAATGGTCAACATATACTCTGGAAGAAACTGCCTGTTTTGCAGAACCAACCCATGCTCTCAAACTATAGAGTTTCAGGTTTCATTCACAATTGCATCTCCTTTTTTAGAAAAGGGAGATCTTTTATCTGACTTACATAACTGAGATACATATAAAGAATTTATGTGTTTGTCGGAGGTGAGATTTAAATACATTTAAAAAAATCTGGGGATAGCAGGGAAAAAATCACTTTGAATTAATTTTAAATTGCCGTACATTTTCTCCTGATATCATAGTGAAATGATGGTGAGAAACAGCTCCATCTCTAAAAGCATGAAGAATTTGCGGTATTCCAAAGATGCTATGAGTACAGTATGTAAAGAGAGCACACTTGGCTGCCTTCTCTGCTGTCATCACTGCTACCCTGTTTTTTAACTCTGTTTTCAACCATCCGTTGCTAGTCAGCAGGCACTGTCAATCTGAGGTGTAGAGAATGATTTTTCTGCTTCATTTCTTGTCTCCTTCATGCCAGTCGGTAAAATGCCTTTCAGTTCCTGTGTGCACTGCACTCTCTGCTTATTTAGTGGTGATTCCTCTTTGTACGAATTACAAGCTAAAATCTTAGTATGTTTCAGCTCACTCTTCATACTCCGAAATGGTTGAGGTTAACCCTACTGTGAAAAACTAAACGTTCACATGTAATAGAATATTTTAGAGATACCAAGGGCAGCCTTGTGCTCAATAGCTATTCAGATTCAATCCTGGGCACTTATACTGGCCTTGAACAGAAGCTCCTCCGTTTCTGCGATGTTTTTGAAGTCCTAGAAAAAGGAGTGTGGTAGGAGGGAAGGACTCAGTTTTTTGATTAGAGAAGACATAGCAAGAATATCTGAATATGCTAGTACTTGGGAAGAATTTTTATGTCATGTGATTAATTTCGCCAAACACTGTTTTAAACTATTTCAGAACAGGTTTTTACATTAATTAGCATCCTATGACCTGGCAAATTTGCAGTTAATGCACAGTATCTGTGGCTGCTGATCCTACCTATTGCTCTTTTTTCTCAATCTAGGGGTAAAATTAACTTCATCCATGTAGAGCACAAACCTATTTGCAGTATAGCAGCTCATACTGATGAAGTTTTATCATTTACAAATCCAGCTAGGCCTGAATATAGCTTTCAGTTTGACAATATCTTCCCTCCTCAGCATCTGCTCAGCTTTCCTCTTATCTGGTTCTTTGATTTGGCAGCTTCCATTAAGGAGACCATATGTACACATGTCCATGCATATGGACAGCCGTGATTGTATTTCTAAGTTATCCCTGCATTTACATGCATACAGAATTTGGGAAGTCCAAAGTGACAGTGTAGTACCTGTGTCTCTCAGTGCGTGAATAATTTCTGAAAGTCTGTCTGGTATTCACTGTTCTCAGGTAAGACATTATTACCTGACTTCACCTTATGGAAGAGCAGTGCAGATCAGCATGATGGCAGGAAACAACAGAATGTATCATATTAGGTTAAACTGAGCCTGTTGAGCCAGAAACTACATGGAGGAAAGAGAAAGAAAAGGTAATCTGTCAAATACCAATTAAGCTGGTGCGAAACCGAAAGTGGAGCTTTTTTAAAACAAGTGCTTTTGGTAGAGTTTAAGGTCAGATAATATTCTTCATGTTCACCCCAACCTTGCTTTCTATCCTTTCTTTCCCTTTTTCCCCCCCTCCATCTCTTTGCTTTTTTTACTTGCTTGCTGCTTGCCCTGCCTGAAAATCAGGTTTCTACCCTGCTGGACTGTAATTACTGCTGGCAAGTATCACAGTGTGCTGCAGTCTTTGTGCTTGCAGAGAAGGTCTGTTTTGGCTCAGTGATTTCCTAGCATATTTTCCTAGGAAGAATTAGGACACAGCTAGGACTTTTTCCTGGAAGTTAATCCTGGTCTAATTACAATCTGCAGTAAAATCTGCAGGGAGGTGGAGGGAAGACCTTTCCATGGTTTTTGAGCAGTCTTTTCCTACATTTAAGGGCAAACCTCAGGCATTTTAGTCAGGCAGGTTTTTGTGGAGGCAGATGAGAGGTACCCTGGTGACACAGGGTTTTGAATGGTGGGTCCCAACTACCTTCTCTTGACAGGGGCCCAGAGCAGTAGAGCTGGTGGTCGTTACCTGTCTGCCCCAAGAATCTGAAGTAGCTGCTACCTATTGTACTTTGCAAGTAGATCACTATGGACATATCAAAAAAATACAGACATCAGAGTTAAATTTAGCAAGACTCTGGATGCCTATTAATGCTGCTTTTGCAGCTTGTTGGTGCAACCCTTATTGGTGACTCAAAAAGCTTGTCTGTTTCAGGCGTGTTTTCATCTGAAAGTTTAACTCTTTCTTCAGTGCAATGCAATGCAATTTTATATTTGTAAGGGATGTTAACACCAGTTTCTATAACATTTGTAAAGAAGAGAAAGAAAAATATACAAAAAAAGCTTTCTGTTGGAAGTCATAGTTGTTTGCTGAGATTCCTCAGGCAATTACCTGAAAAAGTCATTTCAAACCAATAAATAGTGTGAACACCAAGCAAAGAAAGGATGAAGTAATAAAAAAAGAAAAATAATAATAATAATAAAAGAAGACCAATCCCAAAATACCCAAGGTGGTGGCAGAGGAACAGAAAACAAATGGGTATTTTTAAATAATTGGGTTTAACATCAACTGTTGAAACTACCAGCTACAAGAAAGTAATAATGTGGTCCAAATCCCTGAGAGAAAAGAGTACTTGATTTTTTTTATTTTTTCTTCTTTGAATGTAAATTCGTCCTTTACTCAAAAGAAATAGCTGGGTAGAGTAAATGGCAGGTTTTTTCTCTAGTACAATTCCATTATGGTCAGAAAAATAAAAAAACATTTTAAGATAAAGTTCGAATCAGATCAGCATCAAGAAATTTTTTCAGTTTAGACTAATATTCTTTTTTTTCCAGCAATTGGACAAAATGGCTAGTGTTAGTCTGACTAACACTGAAATGCTTACTTTATTTTCTTTTGGCAGGGTAATCAAGTCTTAAGTATGCATTACTTCTTAAACCCAACTTATGGTTTGTTTGGGGTTTGGGTGGGGTTTTTTTTGTTTGTTTTTTTTTTTTGTTTGTTTGTTTGGTTTTTTTAGAATTAAATGCTCTGGATTTCATATACGCATCTTACTAGATTGGTTTTCCTTTTATTTTTTTCACTGAAATTGTAGAGAAGCTAGGACTCAACAACAGGCTTAAGCAGCACTACAGTAGGTCTTTTGAAAGGCAAATGGGCTCTTAGGCACTCTGCCCTTCATTTAAAGGAGAAAGACCTTCCTTTTTATTTAGTTATTAATTTGGTTTCTGAGTCCTTAATTTAATGTTATTTTTGCATCTCAGTGGCAAACGTTCATTCATCAAGAGGTAGCTGGCAATATAGTTTACTAACCCAGGTATTTTCCTTTAGCACAGCAGTTTTATATACATTAGTGCAGTAGAATCTGTAGCCCATTCCAACAGGGCTCTGTTGGACAGGGCTCTGTCTGTCAGGACACTCTAGTCAGTGTCCTAGTTCAACAGCATCAATGTGGTGTTTCTCATTCTCTGCAGCGATTTATTCACAAGTATACTTGCAAATGGCAACTAGCAAAATATCAAATATATTTAAGACTCTTGAAACTAAAGTAGTATATTGCAAACATAAAATTCTTACCTGTTAAATTGGGGAAAATCACCAGAAGAACAGGTCTCCAGCAAGATAGTCACATTTTTTGAGGCTGAACAATATTGAACATTTCTAAGTGTGAAGTCTGCATAAATACTTCAAGATGCATCCCTATTTCCTCATGCCTCTGATTACAAATGTTAAAGGATGCTAGAAAAACTACAGGGGCTGTGTAAGCAGAAAAGTAAATTCATGTTTTAGGAACAGTTGCTGTCTCATCATAACTGTACTTATAAAATGCAGAAACAAAATCCATGCTTTCATTCTAGAAAGGTCAAGAGAGCCTTTCACACAGGCACTAGGATCTCATCTTGGTACAAATTGGATGGTTTTCTGTTTCAGTGTTTTACAAAGCTTGATTATTTTCTCCTTTTGTCCACATTTGAATCTGCCAGAAAAAAACAAAGAGGCAGCATTTGGGGATGCATTTCCAGTAAAAGTTGTGAAAAAAGGCAGGGTTCACATACAGCCCTGAATCATTAATGAATCATTCAGGCATGAAAGCAGCCTAACATAAAGCTTCATTGGGTAAGAAACACAGGTCTGCTGGAGATATGTGGAGTTCCTCACAGGCTGTTGGTCTGGAGCTCAGAACACAGCAGTGATATTCCTTAATTCCTGCTGCCTTGTTCCTGGGTCATGAATAGTTAGTGAAGGAGAACTATAAGCTGCAACCACATGGTTTGGTAATGATCTGGCTTCGCCAGGTGAAGTAGAAGTGATGATGAGGCAAATGCTTCAGTAACCAGCATGGTGCAGCTTTAAGCCTCATCTCCCAAAATTCATTCTGCAGAGCCATGAGTGCTGAAGTATTTTCATGTAGCTGTTTAAAATCAAATCTCCCTATACTAAAATATCTCTGACATCTAGTAGTGAAAGCAACCAACACATCTTGCAGAGATACAAGGTGAACAAGATACATGTGAAGAATGCTGCAGATTAGGACTAAGATTTTATCAACAGAGGTCAAAATTACATTGGCAGTGTGACAGTATTGGCTCCTTGCCTAATTACAGTGCAGTCAAATTTTAAATCCTCCACTTTGTGAATGAAGAAAAACATGGGTGAAGCTTTAGGGCAATAGTGGAAAGAAGAAACTGTTCATCTTCCCAAAACCATGGTAAGCCATGGCAGGGAAAAGACCTGCCTGTAAGGTCCAGATTGATAAAAAGCTGTTTCACCAGGTTGGGAGGCAAAGGATGTTCGAAGGATAACTAGCTGTGGGAAGTGTTCATTTGTAGTCAGATTTTCTGCTGTGTTCATGCAGTTTTGGCTGCTTATAAGCCCAGTCTCCAGCCAAGCTTTTTTGAGGGGGTTCATGCTGAGTTCTAGCTGATAGCCTCATGCAGTAACATTAACTTTTGTTAAGCCTACTTGCTGAGCATCTGCCTGGACCAAAGTTCTGTTAATTTGAATAGGAGTGCACCCATCACAGAGACAAAGTAGCTATGAATAGTTACAGTTAACCTAAACCATAAGGAGAGGTTGAAGGTACCTGTTTACCGCCTTAAAAGATTTTGTGCATTCAAAACAGGCAAAAGTCCGCAGTATCAGCTAAGTCTTTGAGCTGCTGAACTCTCAGCACTTTGGAATGAAGTGTCATGATATTTTGCATGGGTTCTGTCTAAAATTCTAGTTCAGTCTTGGGCATGATCCCCCAAATAGTAATAGTTCTGGTATGAGTCTGAGCATTCTTTCTACTTCCATCTTTTTTTCCCAGTTATTTATCTTCTTTATTTTATTAATTGAATTCACTAGACCTCTTAATACTAAAGTAGTAGTTACTGTGGAAAGACATCCTTTTTATTCTAATGTAACTAAATTATGTAGTTCTGTTTTAACAGAGCATCAATTTGTTCTGCTGAAGTGTGTTTTTCTGAGGCATGCAGGGAGGAGGGATGAAAGAGAAGTTGGAAAATTGGGATTATATGTGGTCTGATACATGCAACGTGCTTCACTTAGTTTTCTTGTGGTGATAAGCTGTTCTGTGCTTGCAATTTATATAAGGCCTTTTAATTAAGCTGGACTTCACTGAGCATGTGTTTATTTTGAGATGTACTTTGTTCTTCCACTGAACTCCTGTTGTTCAGTATTTTTAGTCCCTGGTGTGCAGACTGCTTCACCTTTGGCTTCACCTTCTCCTTCACAGGAGAAGGGTGTTCTGCTGTGTGGTGGAGCCACCAAGCATAGTGATGTAAACTAGACATTCCCAGCATTAGCTGATCCAATTGCCAGGCTGTCACACTTCTCTTCAGTGCTTCGGAGATGCCTATTGCCGCAAAAATCATGTAGGAAATTGCAAACCATTGTGAGGATGTTATGAACAGGCTGTTTTGTGACAATACTGTATTCACCCACTTCTTGCCAGCACCTTCTGGAGCTGCCCATGAGAAGGGAGATGTTCCTCTTTCCTACAGGATTGGGTAGGAAAGTTTTTCTCTTCCTTCTGCGTTTTGACCTGCCTGGCTGGCTGCTAACCTCTGAGGCACAGTTTGTCATCTGTGGCATGGGAAGCACGTCATGAACATGTACAGTGGAGAGGCTGATCTCATCAGCTCACGTTTTTATTGTGTTTTAGGATGGGATGTATACAGAAATGTGTATTTCTACCCACATGACCTGTGCTCTACAGGTCAGACAAGCAGACAGCCGTACTGCAGGGAAAGCTTCCATGTCAGTTGTTCAGGAGATAAGAAAAACATTAGGAAAAACATCAGGAATCACTTCTCATTCTGAGGAAAAGGTGGTCAAACACTGGAACAAACTTCCTGGAGAGGCAGTTGATGCCCCAACCCTGTCAGTGGCATTTGGCGTCTGGCTTTTGGCATATTAAGAGGCATTTGGACAATGCCCTTAATAACATGCTTTAGCTTTTGGTCAGCCCTGAAGTGGTCAGACAGTTGGACAAAATGATTGTTGTAGGTCTCTTCCACCTGAAACTATTATATTCTATTCAAGTTGTGGTATGGGGCTTGTGAGGTGGGCTGATGCCAACCTGATGAAGTTTAACCATGCTAAATGCAAAGTCCTCCACCTGGGTCGGAGCAATGCCAGGCACAGCTACAGATTGGGCGGGGAGGAAATTCAGAGCAGCCCTGCAGAGAAGGACTTGGGGGTGTGGGTTGATGAAAAAATGAACATGAGGCGGCAGTGTGCGCTTGCAGCCCAGAAAGCCAACCGTATCCTGGGCTGCATCAAAAGGAGTGTGACCAGCAGGTCGAGGGAGGTGCTCCTGCCCCTTTACTCTGCTCTCGTGAGACCTCACTTGGAGTATTGTGTGCAGTTCTGGTGTCCTCAACATCAAAAGGACATGGAACTGTTAGAACAAGTGCAGAGGAGGCCACGAGGATGATCAGGGGACTGGAGCACCTCTCGTATGAAGATAGGCTGAGAAAATTGGGGCTGTTGAGCCTGGAGAAGAGAAGGCTGCGTGGAGACCTCATAGCAGCCTTCCAATACCTGAAGGGGGCCTATAGGGATGCTGGGGAGGGACTCTTCATTAGGGACTGTGGTGAGAGGACAAGGGGTAATGGGTTTAAACTTAAACAGGGGAAGTTTAGATTGGATATGAGGAAGAAATTCTTTACTGTGAGGGTGGTGGGGCCCTGGAATGGGTTGCCCAGGGAGGTTGTGAATGCTTCATCCCTGGTGGCGTTCAAGGTGGGGCTGGACATAGCCTTGGATGGCATGGTTTAGTGGGAGGTGTCCCTGCCCATGGCAGGGGGGTTGGAACTCGATGATCTTGAGGTCCTTTCCAACCCTTACAATTCTATGATTCTATGATTCTATGATAGACATCAAGTGGTTTGCCAGAAACATCTCTAGAGTCAGGGGGAGAGAGAAAATACAGCGTTAAAGTATAATTCTCAGTATTTATGCTTTGTCTTGGGAACACTTTGAAGGGCTTAACTGGAAAACAGTCTACTTCAGCTGGGGAGAACATCTAGTATAAATGTTTTCTCACATTAATTGTTTTAGTCATCATACAAATCAATTGACTGATTGAGCTAAGCCAGTTTCTTATTACTTCATCCAGTTTGCCTTTTCACTGTCGTAACATCCTGTACTGCTGTCACTGATACCAAAATCTGTTACCAACCTCTGAATCCCCTAGATCTCTGGAGTCAAGTGAAGGTAGAATAGGTGCTACAGGAGGGCTACAATGAATTTCTTGGAATACACTCTGCAAAGCTATTTCAGCAAGCAAACTTAAGCTTGTCACCAAAGTATTGTCTTAGTCTTGACCACTTTATATACTTCTTTCCCCATTACAGTGCACTGTTATTTGTGTCCTGACATTCCCAGACATCAGATACTGCTACAATTCAGTGGTTCTGCATGACTAGGAATCTAGGAACGTGGAGACAACAAATGCTGCTGAATATGAGTTTAAAATGTGTTTGCACAGTTCCCAATTAAAGATAACACTTAAGTAAAAAAAAAAAAAAAAAAAAAAAAAGCATTGAAGCAGTCTATACTGGCAAAAGGAAAAAGAAAAAATACATAATAGGTACTCAGATCAAAATGTTTTGTGAGTAAAGGAAAGGCACTGATGAAAGGCTTCACAAGAAGCAGAAGCCCAGGAGCAGCTACTGCCATGGCAACCAAAGGAGCATGGGGATTTGCACTTCTGTATGTCTTAGTGCAGTCTTAGCCAAGAGTGAAACTTGCTTGAAATAACAGCCTCCCTGTGTTCATTCTTTATGAATTGTGTATCTCATCTCACTGCTTCAATGCTTTTATCTTATAGTGATGGGTCACTGACTACATGTTTCTGCATGTGTTAGAAGCTTTATTCTTAGGTTATATATCTGACTTTCTGCTATATAAAATCATGAGTTGGAATAGGTAGCTGATTTCAGTCAAAAATATTTATTCAATGCCACGTGCCATAAATTAGGTCCAGCACCTATTATATACCTAATTCCTTCCAATAATGCATTGTGAATACTAAATCTAATGTTAATCTAACACAAGAACATTCCTTCATCTCTAATTTCACCCTGTATCACTGAACACTTTTCTTCCATATGTTCAGTAATAAAATTTCTACTAATTTTATCTCATAAAAAATACTGTGTATTAATCCTACTTAATAAGATTCTCATAAAATGTATGAAGTAAGATCATCTTGTAGCCATCAGGACATTTTGAGACCCAAATGCTGCCGCCCTAATTTGGTTTCTTTTTTAAAAAAGTACCCTGATTTCAATGATGGTATTGTCTTTTAACATTTCAGATCACAGTATTTCGCATGGGATCAGAAGGACACCAAGATATTGATTTAGCTATCCTGACAGCATTACTAAAAGGTAATGGAGTTTCACTCCACAGTGAATCTGTATGAACCCAAATGGACTAACTTTGTTATCTGTGCTGTGCAGAAACCTGCATTTTTTGACAAGACCTACAAATTTATACTGTGAAATTGAAGCATGCTTTTTGCTCTAACTGCTTTATACAAATCCAGCTCTTTTTTTAATGTTTAAATAGCTATTGTTTTTCCTCCTGAATTTTTATTCTCCACCCACAATCACTAGTGCATCACAAGAAACATCAGTGTTGAACCCCACTGATTACCTGAAAAGATCAGTACTCACAAGAAGACTGCCAAAGAATGTCTCACACTTTGACTACCTTGGTGGCTTGTAGAACATCTAGAAGGAGGTTGTCTCCCCCTAGATAAAACTGGCACTATTGTCTAAGTAAAGTGATTCCCATAGTCATCCCAGAGAAGTCTAGGAAGTGCATGTGATTCCTTCCACCCTCTACTTAGCTGATAAAGCTAAGAATTTAGCTGCTGGAGTAGTAGGGGTTTAGATCTTCAGGTCTCTAAATCTTTCTATGCCGTTACGTTACAATTTAAAAGATTGCCTGACAGTAAATCTGCTGTTGCTACAGATCAGTATAAACCCCGGTCTTGCAGATGCACCATTTAGCTTGGCTTTCTTCAAAATATGATACTGTTAGGTAATTGAATATCTGCTTATGAATACAGAAACAAGTGTGATTTGAAAGGCTCTGAAGCATATGTACTTACTTGATGGATGATGACTTACCTACACAGTGGCTAGGAGGTTCTAGCCATCCTTTTATATATATCCCCAAATGGATTTTCACAAATTGCATGTATCATCCATGTTCATCTTGTTGCTATCTGGACTGGTTTGTGCTATGTAGTACAGGCTATACGGCCCACACCTGAATAAGAGAGTCCATGATGCCTTATGGCAGACCTGAATTTGAATCATAACAAAAAAATTAATAGGTTTACTAGGTATTCAAAAGGTAATGAGAATTATTCTTGCTTGTTCCAGGGCTCGGTTTTATTCTCAGTTTCTTCCTGTGCAGGCATACAAAAGCTGTATGAAGAGAAAAGACAGAAGGCGTCAATAGCTTTCAGCTAACCAAGCAGAATAGTATTTTACCTTTTACACAATTACAAATCCCATTTCAAATGTTACTTTAAACATTTAAGACAATCTGAACAGGAGGAGTAAACAAGTACTGGCCACCTCAAAAGTATGATTGCAAGCTGCTAGCTACCACCTAAGGAAATGAACTGGAATTATTCTGCTCCAGTAGTTTTTGTCTCCTTAGTCTTCTATAGTTTTGCTTTCTCCACTACTTCTGCTCATTTCCATCAAGATACAAGTTGTTTGAGCTGCAGGTAACATGTGTATTTTGCTACTCTCCTAAGGTAACAAGTTTTGGCCATCTGCATAATTAAATCGCAAGACATTTTAGACATCCTCACACAGAAACAATATAAATCAGCATGAAGTAAGGAACAAGAAATTTATTCAAAGCAAGGAATGCGTCCATCACTAAATTCCTCTTTTCTATCCTAGGAAATATTTTAATTGAAACTTTCATTTAATTTATCTTAAGTATAACTGGATCCTTTATTATCCTCACTGTAAAGTCTGTTTTCTTCATATTTGTTCTCAAGACAATCATTGAAACTATTGCCATTGATTTATATTAGTGAGATATAGATTGTCTTAAAGTTGTGATTCTACTTTGTCTAGGTTTATTTCCAAAGTTTGAATCCCAGTATGGATCCCTGAATACTTTTACCACCTTGAAAGCTGCCTCTTAGAAGGTGAAAAAATTAGATCATAGGCCTAGGAAGGATTGCTTTCTGTTTGAAAAGTTCTTTTGCAGTATTTACTTGAGTAGCTGTACTATGGGTGCAGTCTGTGTAAATGAGTAATCCCCTCTGATCTGAAATACATATTTTGCAAGTGCCTAACTGGTCCTGTCATCTTCTTAGTAAAATAAAATTACCTTCCCTCTTCATAATAGTAGTGCAAGACATAGTGGTGAAGTTCTGTTAGCTCAGAAGGTGCCTGGATCTGCGTAAGTAATTTTCACACCTCCCTTCATGCTTGCCAGTCAATCTTGGTCATCTGCTGGTGGGCAGCAGTGCTTATGTCTTGCTTAAGAGCCAGAGGAACTGCAACTTACACCTCATCTTCCCTGCTCTTCAGCACTTTCTGATTATGAAGGTACTCGGTGAAGATTAAATTTATCTGGTGCCTCGTGTTAATCTGGGTGTTGTGATCACAGGGAATGAAAGCTATATAAGTTTTTAATCAATGTGTGCAAAGTCAGCCAAGTCAGTTGTTCTTATTCATACCATGACTTTGTACAAAATTTCCGGCCCACCCTGAAAGAAATGCTGCCTTTCCATAAGATAAGTATATTAATTATTAGTAATAATGCACACATTAATAAGTAATGTGTGCAGTTCTGGTGTCCTCAACATAAAAAGGACATGGAACTGTTGGAACAAGTGCAGAGGAGGGCCACAAGGATGATCAGGGGACTGGAGCACCTCTCGTATGAAGATAGGCTGAGAAAGTTGGGGCTGTTCAGCCTGCAGAAGAGAAGGCTGCATGGAGACCTCATAGCAGCCTTCCAGTAGCTGAAGGGGGGCTATAGGGATGCTGGGGAGGGACTCTTCATTAGGGGCTGTAGTGATAGGACAAGGGGTAATGGGTTCAAACTTAAACAGGGGAAATTTAGATTGGATATGAGGAAGAAATTCTTTACTGTGAGGGTGGTGAAGCACTGGAATGGGTTGCCCAGGGAAGCTGTGAATGCTCCATCCCTGGCGGTGTTCAAGGCCAAGTTGGACAGAGCCTTGGGTGACATGGTTTAGTGGGAGGTGTCCCTGCCCATGGCAGGGGGGTTGCAACTAGATGATCTTAAGGTCCTTTCCAACCCTAACTATTCTATGATTCTATGATTCTAAGTATATCTCACGAGGGTAATGGTTTTCATCAAATCAAGAAATCTAAGGTGGCAATGCTGAACCACTTATCTGTTGATTTACTAGTAACCACATCTGAAGACTGGGTCTGAATTACCTTGAAATTCATAAATTTAGATTCAGAAATTAATCTCCTCTTCAGTATTGTGTGAAAAGGGGGCAGAGAAAAGTATGCAACTGTGTGAGTGATTATTGGTCATTTTTTCTCAGTCTCACTGACGAGGATGTTGCAGTTCTTGCTAGCTGGTATTCAAGGCACGTACCAGCTAATTGCCAATCCCACCATGGTGTGAGTGATTTGTTCAGTGAGTAGGAGGAGGACAAGGATTGGGAAACAGGAAGTATTATTTCCTGTTTGCAGTGTAAGATTTGTGATGAGCTAGTCTTTCTTTAAACCAGCCATGAGGCACACTGCCAATGCAGGAACTTTCACAGACCCCAAACCCTGCACTGAATATGAGACATTATTTCCTTGTTTGTTTTCATGAGTCATTTGTTTAATCTTGTCAGTAGATCTATCTTTCTTAGAAGTGATTTCCAATAAACTAGGGAATGGCATCCAAACTGGTTATCAATTTATATTGAATGGATGTCACAACAGCATATGGCTTGTGAATTCCTTTAAAAAAAAAAATCAAGAGACATGTAAATGTGGGAAGTTTCCAATTGCATGAATTTATAGCAAGTAAATTTATTGATACAGTTTAACTGTTTGTGCTCTCTTAACTCGAACAGTTGGAACTCAAACATTAATTGATTTTGTCCTTTTGCAGCTGCTAACTGAGCAGAAGGCATATGACAGGGAAGTTAAAGACAGCATATGGAGATGTTCTAAAATATAACTGTTTTGGAGTGGCATCAAAAACCCTAGTTCACGAAGCTCTTACAATGTCTGGAGCACCAGACATGTTTCAGCTGGTGCTCTAAAAGCTTTCCCAGCTCAATTGTCAGCACCTGGAAAGAGGTGCTTTATGGTATATGGTAGTATTAATACCATGCAACCCTCTGAGATGAGCTATGTCAGGCTAATGCAGATCTGATGTCTCTGCATACTTTCCAGCCTGCGAATAAGTCATGATTCATGCCCACTGAACGGTTATCGTGCAGTATCAGATGGTCTTAGAAGACATTGTGATGGTCTGCCAACCATGAAATCACTGACACAGAAGGATTTCAGAGTTAGGCCAGATATCTGGTTACTGCCCTTATAGCTGTTGTTGCTGTCTGCTTTGTTATTGTCGATTGATTTGCTAAATGCCAGGAAGACGCCTGTAGCAAATGCAGTGGAAACACAGCCTTTTCACCAAAGAGTTGCTGAAACACAAGACCTGCTGAGAGTGTAGATCAGAAAGTTAATTTGGGTTGCTACTCTATAATCTAATTATTTTCTTTAAATGATTATTCAAAGAGGACACTGACATGCTTGGAAGCACTGTGGAAATGAAACTCCAACACTGTGGAAATGAATCTCCAACAACCTTTTTGTGTCTAGATAGATCAGTTTTGTGTCGTTTCAGCTTTGAAGATTCTGAGCACTACCTGTCACAGACTATCCCAAGAGAATCCTTTAGAGGTTTACACTGATCACAGTAAACTTTAGCCGGTATACAAAAGCCTGTAGTCTTTTCTGTTTGGTATACTGCAAGGGCGCAACACTTTTCTGGGATACTGCAAGAGCACAACACTAATAGTCTGACATGTACCTTGGCTCACCTAGGGTACAGAGTCAAGTCTATGATCCCAGGCTTTATCATCTAGGATTATTGCATTTTTTGATAGACCGCATGACTTTTCACCAGACAAATCTATGTAAGATATAGAATCAATGTTTAGAATCATAGAATCAACTAGGTTGGAAAAGACCTTTAAGATCATCAAGTGCAACATTTACCCCAGGACTGCCAAGGCCACTGCTAAACTATGTCACTGAGGGCCTCATCTACATGGTTTTTGAACTCTTCCAGGGAAAGTTATTCCACCATTGCCCTGGGCAGCCTGTTCCAATGCCTGATCACCCTCTCTGTGAAGAAATTTTTCCTAATATCCTATCTAAGCCTTCCCTGGCAGAGCTTGAGGCCATTTCCTCTTGTCCTATCGCTTGTTACTTGTGAGAAGAGACTGACCCTCACCTCACTCTGTCCCCCTTTCTGGTAGTTGTAAAGAGTGATAAGGTCCCTCCTGAGCCTTCTCATCTCCAGACTAAACACTCCCAGTTCCCTCAGCTGTTTGTCATCAGACTTGTGCTTCAGACCCTTCACCAGCTTTGCTGCCCTTCTCTGGACCTGCTCCAGCACCTCAGTGTCCCTCTTGTAGTGAGGGGCCCAGAACTGAACACAAAATTTTTAGATAAGTTTTAATGATCCTTCCACAGGATCTACCAATCATGTTTGGTAGATACATTAACCAAATTCAGGTAACAATCTTTTTTTTTTCTATCAATAGGCCTGCTCCTCAGCATTGCCAGGTGAAAAAATAAGCTTTCTCTTTATTAAACCAGTCTTCACTTCATCCATCTAATGTGTTTGCCTGCTGGCAAAATCTCCCTTAGTTGAATGAACTAAGGAGCATTTTTACCCCTATGTGTATATGCTGCCTAAACCTAGTGTAATTTGTAATTTGTCCTGTAATTTATTCTGACACTTTGAGCCAGTTTTCTTAGTACCAGCGCAACAAAAGCAGATAGCATGCAGGATTTGTACTCCTGCATCTCCTATCACATCTAGACAGCCTGCAGACAGCCACATGCGTATGGTGCCCAGTTCTGCCAGCAATGCATTTCACATATTCACCTGTCCCCCTTCTCCATGGGAGATGGGTAGCAAAGATCCGGCAGCACTTCAGCAATCCAGGGTCAACTTTGCCTTTGCTGTCTTCTGCTTTGGGTGGGAACCTGCTGACAAAGCAATTTCTCCGCTACTTCTATCTTGGCAAAGTGATAAGACCACTGTTTGATTAGATCACATTAAAAGCTAAAGAATATGTGTTTCACTTTGGGATGTCATGATAGGCAAGGGGGCTAGGATAAGAAAAGGGAAAGTTGAAAGTAGGATGCCTGCTTAAATTTAAAACCTGCAGCTATAATAAATACACTGCACTGTTCAAGGTCAGTTACTGAACTGCTGCAGGTGGTAGAAGTATAGATGTATCAATTTGTGATGTGTAGATAGAGTGAGCTCACTGTTGGGGTGTAATTCAATGCAAGCAAATAAAGCCTCAGCTGTTAAAAAAAGAAAATAATAACTTGATATTAATTATCTGTTAAATATTTCTGCCACTATTATGTCAACATAGACTATTTTGCAAGCATTTAAACTAAGCCTACTCTGAGAAGGGGAAGGATGAGAAATGCAAATGTTCTAGTCAGCAGCTCAGTTATGGAAGAGAGAAGTGAAAATTGGCAAGTCTGCCTTATAAGAAGGGTCTAACACTTCCTAAATTTTCTGCAAAATTTCTGATCATATCCATTTTTCTTTTCTAGTATCTTGACTTAGAGTTCCTTTCTTCTGATTTCTTATTTGATTCAGCAAGCCTTGGAACAAAGCCCACTTCATATCTTCAACTAATCAAAGCACTCCTTGATGGCTGCCTACGATGCTAAAGTTAGCATCTGCAGGAACTAACAGCTGTCTCAGATCACCTTGTTCATTTAACTTTGCACCATCCTTTCATTGTCTATCTATATCCAGAAATATCTATACTGAAGTAAAATATTGCCAATCAGTGCATTGCATTGCAGGTTCAACTATTCTCCTAGAAGCAGAGGGAGGGAAGAGTCCCACTGCAGACGTTAGTCATAGTGTCATAAAACATTATTTTGAGGAACATATCTCAGGCCCAGTCAGACATCCGAATACTGAGTAAATATTAGAGACAGTAGTCAGAGTGCCTAAAACACTGTTTAAAGCAGTAAGTATATTACAGTAATAAAAATAATATAACACAACTAAGCAGAAAATCTTTCCAAGAGACGAAATGAAATAGAAATATACAGAAGTGTTAATTTCTCACTACTGACTGTGTTAAGGGCCTAAGATGTGGGTCCAGTGTGATCCCAGTATTACAATAAGCTATTAAGTCTGCCTTATTTTTTGATTTCCCAAATATTCATTGGTTTTGATTTGAATACATTACAGGGACACTCCTGAGTGAGATGATTCCTCTAAGAGGTCACTATTTGAATTCTTCTTAATGATTCAAATCCATGTTCTTTGGCATTGAATGAAATCAAAGAGATGGTTGAAAGGAGACAGTATCTTAAGAAAGCCCACCTCACATTTGTTCTAGGAAGATTTTCTTGTATTAATGGAATTATTTTTACTTCTTAATACCTGAAGTATCCTGCATACTTTTTTTTTCATTTGAGTCAAAAGCCATAAGTTTATCCTGGATTAAAATTGATTAAATGGCATAATGGTATCCACAGCCCATATGCTGCTCTGCACAAACTTCTGTAGCTTTTATTTTTCTTTTCTTCTTGTGTAATGCCAGTGTAATCCACATTCACCTGAAAACCAAAGAGGGAAGGCAGGAAAGAGGAGAAAGGTGCAAGGTCTTTGCAGCAGCAAGCCTTACTCTGGGAGCAACCATCCCACTATGGCTTTCTTTCCTCTCTGCTTGATGCTTGGAGCAATAAGCACGCTCAAAGAAAACAATTCTGATGAACTACAGGGCTTGGGGGCTTTTCTGCAGCCACCCCCACATACCCCATGCCAGTTGCTCTTTCAAATTATCAGATCCACCAGAAGACCCTGTGATCATCCAGGAGCCGGGTCCTTCCTAAAGCACGAAAAGGCACAGGAAGGCCAAGCTTCTTGTCATGGACTGGTGACAGAAGGTGTTCACCTGACTTCTCTATTATTTGGCTTGAGTTTTGGCTGAAGCGGTGGCAGTGTAAGTAGCCCACTTCCTTCCCCAGGACCATATGATCTACTCTTGAGCCAAAATGGTTTCTAACCAGGCTGCACCCTTGGCTACCCAGGCAACATGCTGTGGTCAGTTTAGGAAAATCAGGAGATGGAGCTTTCCCATCACATGTGCAAAAATGTACCAGACTGGGGGATCGCCATGACTGTCCCTGGGTTTTGGAGTTCATGCATGTGCCTCCTCCACTGCTCACCAGAGAGCTTGCCTGGGCACCTGCCAAAGCTCTCACTTCTGCAGGCACATGGGTAGAAAGAAGATCCAATGACATTTTGAGAGGATATGTTCTTTGCTTCAGAAAGGGGAAAACCTTGTTTGCTCTCTGTATTTAACTTACACTGTCATACCCACTGCAGGTAGTTTTTTTCTGTTTTTATAAGTATAGCTGCAGAGACATCTTTGCCCTTCCCAAAGGTAAATATTTTCTGTTCTTGAATGTTGCATGTTGCTTGTGTAAGAAACTCCGAAAAGTTCAGATCTTGTTGGCATTCCCCATGAAGTCTCTTATGAGAGCTTTTGTCTATGTCTTGTTATACAGCAATGAGAAGCTGAGTCCTATGTAATTCTTAGTCATAGAAAAGTCCTTTGCTGTTTTTCTCTGGTTTTGTCTTCTTCATTTCTTTCTATCATTCTGCTCCTGCATCACCTACCTTTTTATCAGAGCTCATTTCTGTCATAAAATGAATGTGGATGATCTGCAGTCCAACATCTCCCAAATAATTGCTGCAGATACTGCCAAGTATTCGGCAAAGTTTCATGGCAGTGAACTGGCTGAAAAGTTGAGCATTACAAAATTAAACTGTAGGGTAATTTTCCCAAAGGTCTGCTGACCATATCCTTCATAGAACATTTCAGTGGCCAGCATGTTCTGGTTTACGTTTTCTGTGCCTCCAATTTCAGAGTCCACTTTCAGCTGGAGCAGTGTGTGATTTTGAATAGTACAGAAATGGGAACAGAAGCAATGAAAAGCTCTTGTTTGTCCTCACTCCATGATACCAGTACAAGAATTAATAAAGACAAGAAAACAGTGGAGATAAGAGGCCTTTAAAAAAATGAGGCTTTAGACAATTGCCTGATCTCCACTAGCAGCTGTGTAGTCAGAAGTCGAAGAGCCCTTTATTTATTTGGTTGATCAGTTCATTTGGGCCAGTTCTCCATAAGACACTGAAGCACAAATACTGTTTTATTATTACAAATCAGCTAATAACCATGAAATCCTTAGCGAAACATTACAAAAGCACAGCAGGGCAGGAATGTCCCACAGCGTACATTAAAACTTCAGGGAAAAACATAAGCTCCCTTCCAAAAAACAAACAGCTCCAAATGCACCTTATCATCTGCATAGTTTCATATTTAATTTGAAAACATTATAACTTGACAACAGCTTTATAACATGCTTTCTTACATGACTATTGCATGTGTGAAGGGAAATCTGTCCCACCAGACCCCCATAGAGGAGAAATTCCCATACCTGTACAGGATCCTCACCTTATCAGGTGTGAATGCATAAAATGTGTATAAAATACACAGCTATTGAAATCAGTAGGTCTGTGTGAGTTGAACCTCTTTATAATTGATAGATGCAGAAGTATGTATGTGCTCATATGCACATGTGTGTGTGTGCGTACTCTGCAGCTGAATCAATATCCCACGTGGCTTCTGCTCTTGCTTCTCATCCAAGAGGAGAGAAACCAGTTCACTCCACTGCAAATTGCATCTGCTGATGTCATGTCTACCTACTGTATTTTTCAACAGGGATGTGAGGAAAAAAATAACATTTATGAGACAATCTGAGAAGCATGGATTCAGATTTAGAGAAACAGTATTTTATTTCAGGGACAGTGGAAGGCTTTGTTTTAATATTTATCAGTTGCAGAAATGACATGGACATCTGTGAGAGGAATTACGATGGTGGTCTGTTGGCTGAGTCTAAAGTATTTCTTGTTTCTTTTTTCTCCTCCTCTCCTCCCTGCACCCCTGTATGTATACACAGGAGCTAACGCATCTGCTCCCGACCAGCTGAGCCTAGCATTAGCGTGGAACAGAGTAGACATCGCCCGCAGTCAGATCTTTATTTACGGGCAACAGTGGCCGGTACAGTATATATACAGCATCTTCTACTGAAACACTTTAAACGCTACTCAACATTAAATCCATTCTGTTGGCAGCGGTGGTCTAGCACAGTATAGAATGAGTCATGCTCCCAGCCAAACACAAAGTCCCCATTCACAGCTACTGATGGCAGGCAGTTACAAAGACGTTAATGTTTGCTTGTTCAAGGAAATGGTGACATCTAGCGATGCCTTAACACAGGGAGACCACACCTTTAAAGAAATGGGAAGCAACACTTTTACAGTATCAAGTAATGATTCTGCAAGCTGAGAAAAGCGAGTGTCTGTTTACAGCCATGTTACAGTGTTAGACTATAAACTAATGGCAAGGCCAAATTTCTTTTTGCTCTTCGGCCAATGCTTTTTATATAGAAATACTGTATTTGATGATGATCAGATGTCCAAATATGCTGCGCAGATGCTGGAGGTCATCAAATGGACTACAAGAGCTGATCAGCAATGGTACTGCAAAAGTGCTGTGGCTCCAAACCTGAGCTGATGCTAATTTCATGCCCAGTGCTGCTCTGCGTTGGTCTGCCTGTTTCACGTCTGCCCCATCCCATGCTCCAGCTGCCAGCTGTGGGGACAGGCTGCCTGGCCAACACCATTACCTAGGGGCAGACACCGGTCACCATGGGCAGAGCTTCTCTGCAGCAGTGGGAGGGCTGTAAATGGAAGGTATATTGAGTGCTGAAAAATCCAAACAAGACTCTACCTGTAGCTCCTTAAAGCCTACCATGCCTTCATTCAGAAGGTGTAATTGGATCACAGTATTCATTAGTGTGACATTTATTTTGCCACCATCATCAAAATTTCATTGGCTATCATTAGATGAGCATTTACAACTCCCCATGGAAAAAATATAACAAAAGGAAAAGCTTCTGTTTAAATATCCATGCTTTAAATGTAGTGTTTGGAGCTTACTGTCCCTAGAAGCTAGTTTTAAGAAAAAACTTGCCTTTTCAGTTATGGAGTGAATTATTTATACAAATATATATATATATGGACTATTTATCTTGTCTTCAATATTGGGCATAATTATGCATCAAAACATAGGAAGGATTTTAATGCTACTAAACTGTCCTTATCATTATTGCTCCATCACCGCATTATAGCAAAAATTTGCATGAATGCTGCAAGCTGACATCATTTCACAAACTAAAAGCTGGAAGTATGAGGTAATTTCTCATCCTTCTGACCTCCCCAGCTTACAAGAGATAGAAAATGAGAGATTTGCATAAAAAGACCTCTTACGTTTGGCCCTTCAAAGAAATGGTGAAGCTATTTCTGCTTCCTGGGTGTCAAAGTTTCCCTGAGTTTCCACACCATGAACAGGAGAAAGCTAGAATTAAAGTGACTGTGCACATAACAAATATGCTCCATATAAATAAAATGTTAGTCAGAAAAGTGGGAAAAATAACGATAATAATGAGATGGTGAATAGTGTGAACGTGTGGTCACCAGTTTCCTGAGTTCTAGTTCCTTGGCCCTACTCTGGATTTCCTAGGGTATGTAAATCTTTACACTCTGACACTCATTTTTGAAATGCTGCCCTGAATCAGACAAACCAATATAGACCAAAACTGTGATTATCCCAGTTTAAGCTAGGAAAAGCAACCCTCAGAATTTTGTCAGGATTTCCTCTTGTGCCAGAGTGATGGGACCAGCTGGATACAGCCTGCAATGCCCAGGAACAGCCTGAATTCATTGCTTGCTTTGCAGGTGGGCTCCCTTGAGCAAGCAATGCTGGATGCACTGGTGTTGGACAGAGTGGATTTTGTGAAATTACTCATAGAAAATGGAGTAAGCATGCATCGTTTTCTCACCATCTCCCGGCTAGAGGAATTGTACAATACGGTAGGGCCAACCTAAGGTGAATTTTCTATTTCTATATTCATTGTTGTATCTCCCACTCATAGTACAACAACAAGATGATGCACAAAGCAGCCAATATCTGTTGCAGGAATGTTCCATGTTAGAAGTCCACATTGTCTGTTAGTTTTGTCTCTCATGTAACGGAACATGCTGTGTCTTGCCCGCCTAATCTGCTGTATGTATTTTTTAAGACATGGATGAAGCCCCACACAGTACCAGCTGAATTCTGGTCATTGTTACTCCAGTATGACAGACCTGAGATTTAGGCAGATGACACTGGATGGAAAACAGTTACTAGTGAGTTAGGACTGGTAGGAGGGGATAGATGACTCCTGACAGTATAAGCCGTTATGGTTTCAGGAAAATGTTGCAACTGTTAATCAAATTCATCCACTAGAAGACAAATAGACACAAACTTCTTGGGGTAAAATTATCAATTTGAAGGTGAAATGTGATGATTTCAGGTCTGTTACAGTGAAGGACTTCTCCATGTCCTCACCAAATGTTACAAAAATTATAGTTTTGACTTTCAGAGGCCTGTTTGAAAGTTTTACATCTTTGCCTTTAAAATGAACATAAAACCACACAGATTCAAATTGCTTCTGAGTTCTCAACTGCAAAACACATTCTAGCATTCACATCATTGTTGCCTACCAAGAGGAACCAGTAAGCTGGAATTGCGAAGTGGTATGGAAAAATTCTGAAAGCATTATCTAGTTCTCAGTTTTGCTAGTTCTGTCTGTTGGAGAGAGCTTGTAATACAGCGCATAGCCCTACGCAGAAAGTTTTTTTCTGCCAGTACTTTACAAAAGCCTTGCCATCATAAGCTGTCACACTGGGCTGTTATCCAGAGATAACAGAAGTCAGTTTTGATGTTGATGACCAGAAGTCAGTCTTTCTAAAATATCAAATATGAAAAGAACTCATTAAATCTGTGCAAAATATAAGGGAACAGGTATCCCCTCTACCCTTGAACAGAATTGCATCTGATCTTTGACCAGCTTAAACTTTGCCTATCAACTAGCATCTATCTATTAAGAATAGAAAGCCTATGAGCTTTCTTACTACAGAGATAAGCATTGTAGTTCTTGTACTAAAACCAGTTCTTACAGGGAATAAGTTAGAGGAAAGCCTTCAGTTCCACTGCTTTTTGAACAATTTATTTATTGTGACCTAAGAAAGCACCATAAATTATTTATGCAAGATTTTCAAAAGATAGAGGCTGTGAAATGCCTAAACTGCCAATTTTGATATATGACCTAATGAATCCATAATAGCCTTAGCACCAAAAGAATTACAAAGCCAACTAAAAAATACTAGGTTACAACACAAGCCCTGAGAATGACGTGGAAGCTATAAACCAGTGAATTTTACTTCTGCCATGGCAAATTTGTAAGAATACAATAAAGAGTGGAATTAATCAAACCAGGGGATCAATTTTATGTTAAAGAAGAGTTTGTCTGGTTTCTCTAGGAAAATGTTAAACCTTAGTAATCTGTTACCATTTCTGAAGCCAATATGCAGGAAAATAAGGGCATTGCACTTGGCCCACCTGCTTTTGCAAAACTGTTTTGACAATATTTGAAAGCCTCAAGTGTTATTCAAGAACTATAGCTGTCATGGCATAGAAGATAAGGGGTACTTGGGGTTTAAAAACTACTTGAAGGACAGAAAACAGAGAATAGGAATACATGGTCTGTTCTCACCACAAAATGACATGATGACCAGGCTCATCCAAGACCCTGTCGTGGGGCCACTGCCTGTTTAGATGTGGTCTGAAAAATAGTAGCTGCTGAAGGGTCAGTGTTTGCAGATGATTTAGCATCACTCAGGGTAGGCAAATCTGAAGTTGCATATGAAGAATCACAAAAAAGTCTCATCATGCTCCATGATCGGGTTACATAAAACTAAGTCCTGGCAAGTACAGAGCAATGCATGTATGGAAACACTGACTCTGCACATATGCAGTGGTCTCATCTAACATCAGTTACAGCCAAAGAGACCTCCCATAAAAGTGTCTTAAAATATCATCGAGTCAAAAATACAGCAGAAAAGAAATATACAAGTTAAATTGTAGGAGTCTGCTGCAGAAAGTTTTGCATATCAAATGGAGTCAAAAGAAGATGACAAATTCCCAGGCTGTGCAATGCTGTTAGTGGCTTTCAGACGAGAGATCCTAGATGAAATGTCAGGCTCTAGGCCTCTCTGAGCCGCCAGCAGTTGAACTGGATATCCTGAGTGCAGAAGGGCTGACACTGAAGGAACTAGTTTTCCTTCCGCTGTCTCCTAGACGCTGTGCTTATTGTGCTGGGCTTCTCCTTTGCCTAAGCTAGGAGGCTAATTTGATATATAGGGCCTTAATTTTCAGTGTGGCAGTTCTTGAGGTTTTCTTATTGAAAGTTTGTGTACAAAAGAGAAATCAGGTGAAATAATGCTCTTGTGATATTTAGGGTTTGGTTTTTTTTGTTGGTTTTTTTTTTGTGTTTTTTTTTTTTTGTGTGTTTTTTTTTTTGTTTGTTTTGTTTTTTGTTTTTTTTTTTTGATTGATTGATTGGTAACACTGTATACTTGATCTCAGTTGCCTAATTTTTAAACAGCTAAGGTGAGAAAGCCTTTTTAGCATTCACATCTTGCTAGTCTTTGGACAATATGAAACTGGTTTATTCTTCTTTATTTGACCTTTGCAGAGACATGGACCATCCAACACTCTGTATCATCTAGTCAGGGACGTCAAAAAGGTAAGAGTCCAATAGACGGTAGGTTGGAGATAATGTTGTGATTGCTTTTTGTAGCTAGACACAGTCTGTGCTTTGCATGAGCTTTCAGTGAGAGCCTTCTACTTCCCCTGCCATTACAGAATGTCCTGTTTGTATGTACCAAATGCAATGTTTTGGCATACAAAGCACAATTAGCAAGTTACTTGGCTTGCTTTCTCTGTGGTTTTAGATGCTTGGGTAATAGTGTTTCTGCTAGCATAATTGTATGCTCTTACATACCATGTGGATTTATGCTGTTATCTGTATTTTTCCATACCTGCAACTATTGTCAAAGCTATTTTCCATTTGTTAGTCTACTTCCAAGCTTGTAAATAGCCCTTATGCTGTGCTGGATCCTGTTGAAACAGTTTTTTGTTCTGTGTTGTGTGGTATATTGTAGCCATCTTCCTCAGCAGAAAAAAATTTAAAAGAAGCAGTACAGCTCTCCTCTGCACCTCTTATCAAGTTCCTTTCATGTATCTTGAATTATAAAGAGTCATTAAAAGGACAGGACAGAAACATAGAAAGGCATAGTGACAGGAAGGAAATATGAAATACCTTTAGCAATGTGTTCAGGATTAAAAGTGTTACAGCAGTTGCAATGGATGAAAATCCCTTATCCTCTAAATATATAGATCAAGTAAGGAGATTGAGTCTGCAGCTGACCTTATCAGTATGTACAGATTACAACCTTGCACATTACATATATTGGACCTCACAGGTAACGTGCTTGAGAAAGGAAATTTCTGTACATGGGACTAGATAGAAGATTGAAAAAGCAATGGAGATTTTTTGTAAGACCACAGGTTTTGGTGGTTTCTTCTGTCACTGACAGCTGAGCACAACTGAAGGCAGCTAGGGGAGGGGAGTGGCAATGCTTCATAAATCATCTTTCTCTTAGATAATGCTGCAGAATTATCAGTAGTTATGTTTAGGGAGGTTCTGGTAGTTTTCTTTGGTTAGCATGTTGCATTGCATCATTGTTCAACTGCATATAGTATATTAAGTGACCATTGGAAAGTGTGGAAAGCCTACAGAAGAAAATGGAACTGTTCTTAACACAGAATTCCCCTTGGATGGAGCAGAGTAAAGCTAGAATGCATTTAGACTAGCTACTTCTCTTCAAGCCTAAATTACCAGAATATTTTTTTCTTACTAAATGTGCAGATACTTATGTGCCTTCAAGAGTTTGAAATGAGCATTATTTGTCTTCTTACTTTAAAATTTGTTTTTTCCAAAATCTTTGTCTCTCCCAGCATCACCTTTCCAAGTCCTCCTTCAAAGGCGTACCAATGTGTACATGGGGTAACTAAATAATATCTTTTTCTGAGTCCCTAACTAAGGTGTTTAAAGGAGCTCTTGAAAAAAAGACATCAAAATAGGCAAAGAGTATCAGAACTCATGGGAATATACTGATAGACATTGGCAATAAACCTGCACTATATTCAGTGACATTATTTATTCCATGGTGATTGCTAAATGTTTGATGGTGGTCATTTTTCCATAAATCCATCTTTCTTTCCTCTCTTCATATGTGAAGTCTCCAGTAATTCCCACTACATGAAGTCAATGTGCACTCTCATGGGAAAATAGTTAAGAGCTTTAAGAACAGCTGGGTGCAGCCCTCTAGTACCTTCATCAGAAAAAATGCACCTCTGCGCCTGTATTTCTCATTTTGTCACTGGTTGAGAAACAGCCACAGTTCAGTCAGAGAGAAGTGACAGCATCATAGCCCTGATATCTGGGCAGATTGCTTACCAGGCAGCCAAGCTGTAAATCAGTCAGCAGATCTGACAACAGTTTGAAAGAAAACACCTCCTTGGAAATAACTTCTTAATGGACATCACTGTATGACAGTAAACTGTCCCACCATGCATGAAAACCAGCCCACCTGCTGATGTTAGCTTTTTGAGTTTATGTCTATTTTGATGCCAGTTACCCAACCTCTCTGATCTAATTACAGTATCACGAAATACAAATACAAAAATGTGGTGTGTCTCCTTGAGACAACACTTCATGCATATACACACTCTGTGCTTTATATGCATACAACCCAATTTTAAAACCTGCCCTTTTTAAAAGGGCATATGCTACCAAAAAATAATTATGTCTGCATCAGTGTGAATTCTCAAATAGAAAATGCATGCTTACAAATTATAGAAGGACTATTTAATTTACTACTATTGTATTACATAGTCATATAAATCACTAGGAATTTTTTTGTTTGTTTGTTGGAAAACTGCCCTGCCTGCTTACTAAAGCAAAAAATTTGAACCTCAGGAGTCACCACATCCTGTTTGTGGCAGCTTGTAGACACATATGTGCGCATGCGCACAGGCACACACAAAAACATGTAAGACAGCAATTTATTTTCTCTTTGGATATCCAAGTATTGCTGTGAAGACTGTTAGCCTGGGCAGCATATTGTAAAGGCCTGGAGACATAGTCTTAAAGAATTTACAGCTTTAGACTGTAAATTTAGTTGCTTTAGAGACAGCTGTGCACATATCTCTTTTAGATCCTCTCTGTTCCATAATTACATGCAGAGACACTTCTGCCGGCACCGTTTGCATCATGGGCTTTTTGACATCCCCTTTCAAGGGTACGGAACTTAACACAGAAGGTTGAGTTGCTTCCCTAGACAGTACAAACCGATATATCCAGACTAAGCTGGAATAAACACTGACCGTGTTCGACATCCTGTCTGTGAGTGGAGGTTGCCCTCTGCAGGTTGTTTTTAAAATATCCTTCCTCCCCTGGCTCAGCTGGCAGATGAAGATCAGGAGAAATTAACAGATAAAATTTTTCTTTAATCCAAGAATTGTATATAATCAATATATCTTAATACCACCCTGGGGTGATGCAAGTTTTCAAGGTTTGGTTTGGACTGCCACTGTCTGGCTACATTTCCAGAGAACTAACAAGCAACATAGAGAATTTTGAAAGTACTCTTTTTTCCTCAGGATGCAAAATGAGGTTTGACACCTGCTGAATATAAAAATGCACTTCAAGTGAAAAAATACTGTAATTGGTTAGCTGCAGCTTAAAGTTGAAGTTTCTTCAGGAAAAGAACTATGCATTAGCCTTGTGTCGTGGTTTAAGTCTCTCATCCACGCAGGTTTGCTCGCTCACTCACTTCCCCCTCTTTCTTCCTTCCGCTCCTGGAGGGATGGGAAGGAGAATCGAAAGAATGCAACTCACAGGTTGAGATAAGAACAGTTTAGTAACTAAGGTATAACACGAATCACTACTGCTACCACCAATAATAATAATGACAAGAGAAATACAAGGAAAAAGAATACAATTTCTCACCATCCAATATCAAGCCCGACCACACAGTGCACCCCCCGCCGTGCACCCCCACTACCCTTCCGGGTCTCTGCTCTCCCGTTTCTACATCCTGGACATGACGTGCTGTGGTATGGAATAACCTCTTTGGTCCATTCGGGTCAGGTGTGCTGTCACTCCTTCCTCCCAGCTTCCCCTCCTCCCTAGCAGAGCATGAGACTCACAAAGTCCCTGGCCAGCCTAAACATTACCAAGCAGCAACCGAAAACACTGGTGTTATCAGCGCTGTTCCCAGGCCCAAAATCAAAAACACAATGCTGCACCAGCTACCAAGAAGGAGAAAAAAATGACTGCCGCTGCTGAGCCCATGACACCCTGAAGAGTTTGTCCGAACATAGAAGGTTAGTTGGTTATTAGCCAGGGTACCTACCATACTCAAAAACCAAACCTTCTCTGTCATTCCATCACCTAAGCTGTACTAGAATTAGCCCGTCCAAATTTTTTACTTTCTTGCAGTGCTTCCGGCCTACTTGCACTGCTGCACTTCATTTGCAAGTAGACTCACTGCTGCCAGGGTAATTTGAGGCGTCTGCTGATACAGCAAGTGCTCTGGCATATGCATAACTCCTCGGCACAAGGGTGGTCCAATTAGCTTTACTAGACTGCTCACTTTGGAAAAGTAAATGTGTGTTAGCATGGAGCCATTCATATGCGTGTGTCTATAATGTGTATTTCTGTTGTGAATTTGTGAGGGTTTTTTAGGAAAATCTTTCAATATAATAGTGGGAGGTTTAGATGCATCTTTTATTTAAGTTGCTGTATTGGAAATTTTTTATCTAAGTCCCTTTATGAAATTTTAGAAATCAAAACTACATCAAAAAGCTAACCCATGCTGATGCCTGTTGTGCTCTCTTAAGTGTTCAAGTATTTTTTGCCACTTAATAATATCAAAGGATTCAGTTTTAGTGTCTTACATTAAGACAGCAGGAGTCTGTTGAAGAACTACAACACTGTCTTGAAGCTACAACTCCCACTTCTATCAGTGCCATCATCCTTGTTCTAGTAAAACTGTCAGTGCCTTAAGCATTATGGAGAGAAAAGTGTATTTTAGGGAAAAAACAAACAAAAACCATAGCAGAATTTCATTTTTAGATTTACATTATTTTTCCTTAACCGGGTCAAAAATAGAAATGACAGTGTTCAAATAAACTAATATGCATTCCTGCAAATCCCGTCCAACAGATTAGCCAAAAGCAGGACAAATGCAAAAGGGTATGCTAAGGGATATTGCTGGAAGACAGTTCACAGATCATGTTTTGTCACTAAATTAGTTTGATCTTCTGTCCCTTTGAATCCCAGCCCATTGCTAGGCATGGTACACCACAGCACTACCTCCCTCCCGCCTTCCTCAGCCTTTCAGTGTGCCCTTTGTACTGTGGTGAGCAGGGAAGAAAATAATCATTGCTCTTCTTAGCTGAAGTACAATAGGAAGGAAGATCTTTGCATCCACTTCATCTCTTCTGCAGAACCAGTTGCCGTCTGCTCTCCATTAGCGTTTCTCTATTCTGAATCTAATAAGCACATCTGCAGAGAAGCCAGCCAGATAACTGCAGACATGCAGATATTTCCAGCAAGGCATGACAGTCATAAAATTGCTCTGTGCTAATAACTAACCTTCATTTGATGACCACATAAAAAGAGCTACAGGCTAACTGTAAGCTGTGCTGTATATCATTATAGGAAATGTGATTATTTTATTATAGTGTGCTGGAAAAGTTTAAAGCTAACAATTACAATTTCCTAATCCTTCTGCAATGTTGGCTATACAAGTTAATTTTGTACTAGAGTAATCTTCTCTTTTTCTAAGGCTACTGCTTGCAGTTCACAAAAGAATTATTTACCTCTCTTTCCACCTTTAATTTGTAGTCACATCTCTTGCACAACAACATACAAGACAGAGAAGGATCTGTAAATCTACAGGGTTCTTAATGACAACTGTAGATCTAGGTGACCTATTAACAGTTTGCGAAATCATGCCTTCTTTTCTTGTAGGGAACTGATGGTTGAACCATAATGGTCATCCAAACAATTCAGAGGCAGTGATGTAGAGGAGGCAAACTTCGATTTGAGGGCATTGGCTTTCCATTAGCCCTTTCCTCCTGTAAAGCAGAGTTGTCTTTGTGGAGCTCCCAAGGCAGGGAACAGAAGAGCAGATGTGCCCACTCTGGGGTTTTGTTCTTCCATCACCAGAGATCCCCCAAGAGCACTTCACCAGCACATCCATGAGACCAGAGCAGCCTGAAGTTGTTCTCTCCTGCTAGGTGTCTCAGAAACTTGCTGCTTCTGGAGAATAGAAATGCCCAGTTAATGAAAGTTAACTGGGCAGTCTCAGATTTGCATTCAGTAAGAGATAATCTGTTACTGAGAGCTTTCTTCAAAGCTTTGCAAGCCATAAGTATTAGAGGACTCACAGACTCAGTGTTGCTGTTTTCAGGCTTGGCAGTGGAGTGAAGGAAGATATGTGCAAGGATGTTCACAATGTGAGGGCAATAAGACATTGACATATTTATCATTCTTTCCCTTGAAAATAAAAGGTGCATGCTGAAGACTCTGTGTGTGTATATATATACATGCACATACACATATATATATAATACGTAACATAAAGACAAGAAAGGAAAAGAAATGGAAGAGCAAGTATATAGATGACTTTTCCAGGATCCTGCTAATGACAGGACAGTTCATCTCCTGGGAGACAATCTCCTTGGCACTCCTGGAAATTAGGTAGCAAGATTAGTGTGCTTTGAGTGGTTTTCAGTAAAATACGTTGGGACTTCAAGGAGGGACAATCTAGGAAAATTGCTACGCCGGTAGTTCTTCTTGAACAAAACCCCAAAGAATTAGCCACAGGTATTTTGTTTATTACAATTTTCATATTTGCTTTCATATATACAGAGTATTTCCTCATACTAGATATGGGATTTGAGCAAAAATATGTGTTTATTTGTAGAAAAAGTGCTAACAGACTCTCCTTGCCTCTAGCAACAAGAAATAATAATAACTCATGCCCTGTGTAAGTTCTCTAGAGTAGATAATACAGCCCTTTCCCTCTGCCCTTCCTTCCCTGGAACATGGGAAGGGAACACTGACAGGATGGGAAGATCACACGCGGGAGCTGATTCCATGTGAACAAATGATATTGCGTGATGTCACTTCACCATGCCTTGGCAGTACAGAGAAGGCAGTCCAAAGAGGTGCCAGCAGAGACATGAGATGCCAGGAAAGAGTTGTGGGGGACAGATGGTGCACAAAAGGTGCTATCTTGAAGGACTAGAGTCAAGCAACTGTGCCTGACCTTTCAAGTGTGCTGATCCTCATGCTTTTTGTTCTGCAGTCATGTTCCTTGTTTCCCCAGCTGAAGAATATGAGTACTGTATACTGACATTGTCTTCTGTTACTTCCAACAAGTTCTTCATCTTCTTATTTAACCTGTGTCTTCTTTCCAAGCGAGAATATCCAGGTTTCAGTTGGATCTATTTTAAGGTGAATTAATTAACCAGCATAATAATACGTTCCTGCTTTTAACTATTTAATTTGTTTTATTCTGACATAATTATAAAGCAATTTAACAACAGGAATAATAAGCATTTACTCCTCCCCAACCATCCTTCTTATTTTCATTGCAGGGAAACTTACCTCCTGATTATAGGATAAGTCTGATTGATATTGGTTTGGTGATAGAGTACCTGATGGGAGGAGCGTATCGCTGCAATTACACCCGAAAGCGTTTCAGAACACTGTACCACAATTTATTTGGACCCAAGAGGGTAAGGAGCAAGTTATTTGCCATCTGTGACTGAACCCACCAACAGGATTTACTATAGCTTCTTAGTCGCTTCTGGGCTGGGGGGATATATGTGTACACGCATTCAGTGTACAGATTCATTTCCCTTATGTACATAGAAGCTGTTTCACCACAGCACACTACAAGGCAGCCACTGATACAAGAGACATTTTCTTATGAATTTAGTGAAAAAATTATTAGGTTCTGCTGCCCTGGTGTGATTGGGACATAAAACAGTCTCCTCGGGCTCTAAACCTGAAATTATGAGTAACTGCATCTTGTGAAAGGCAAGTCTTTTGACCTGTACAAATTACATCATAAGGCAGCTAAGTAGAACTTGAAAAATTTGTGTTTTGATAGATGTATTTCCTATCTCATGGCTCATCTTCTTGACTGTGACCTGAAGGTATCAGGGCAAAGAAACACGTAAATCAGAAGAAACACGTAAATCAGAATTGGCTGTATTGGCTGGATGTGGCTCCAGCAGAGCCACTGGGCTCCAGGCAAACAAACCCCTTTGGTATTTTTATGGTTTCCATGTTTGATAAATTAGAATACTGTGAATCCAAAGTAAGTTTACTACTGTTCTAAGACAGAAATATGTTAATTGTCATCCATAATGCCACAGACCCAATCCAGCATGAACAAAAATATGCTTGACAGCTCCCAGTAAGACTTGTACTTCTATCTTTGCCTACTTTTACCTCACATTTTCATTTCCTGTCTCAGTTCAGATTTTAGCAATGCACACCATTGAATATTGTTCTAAATGGCTATAAAGGGCAACAGCTCTATGAAACAATTAGATCATAGAATCATAGAATCGTAGAATCATAGAATAGCTAGGATTAGAAAGGACCTTAAGATTATCTAGTTCCAACCCCCCTGCCAGGGGCAGGGACACCAAACACCTGAAATGGTTTGGTTTGTTTTCCTGCACATTCTTCACTTTTGAGAGGAAGCATAGTAATTGTAGCTGCTGGGAGAGATATCCTTCCCTTAGTGACTCCATCAAGAAAAGCATTTGAGTAAGAATTTCACAGGTCTCTAACCAGCCTATGGAGGAGCTCCACAGCAGTCAACAAAAGTGTGCCATGGGAATGGCCAAAACAATGATATAATCCAGAGAAATCCATTTATGCATTAGCAGTAATTCATAGAATCATAGAATAGTTAGGGTTGGAAAGGACCTCAAGATCATCGAGTTCCAACCCCCTCTTTTCCACATTGTACCTGAACTAAAATGTATGTCTTCTGCTGTGTGTTTTGGTGAAATAGGATCAAACTCAAGGTTGAATTAAATATAATTATTTGATTTATGTATATATGTATATATGTATATGTCTATTACGTTACATTGCATATGTATCACCTATATTATACATTACCTATTATATACTCTGTATTATGTTATACATCACGTTACACATGCATGTTTGTATGTATGTATGTATACACACGTAATTTTTCATCAACCTTCTGGGAGAAATAACATTTTTCTAACTTTTTTGTACAGCCAAAAGCCCTGAAACTATTGGGAATGGAGGTAGGCGACCTGTGATAAATCTTAATGTCTTTTCCTTCTTTGACAAATGTACAGTATATCAAGATAATGTTTAAATTCACTGTAATAAAGGCACCAAGAGTTGTTTTCAAGTTCTGTATGAGAAATGTGCCATACAAATTGTATTTTTCATCCAGATAACTTTTTTACGGAAGGGTCAGATTAAGAAACATTTCTTAATAAAACTCCAGTGGATAGACAGCAGAAAAGAATGTTCTTCCCCCTCTATGGATCATTTTTCTTGTCACAAAGATTAAATAAAATGTTTCAGTCTGTCAGGCCAAGCAGAATTCCAGTCAGATAACTATATAACTTTGGAACATGTTCAGAGAAACGAAGCAGTTGTGGACAATGATGCAGAAATCTTTACATGGGCAAAATTCCTATTAGTTTTGTTGACAGTTTTGGCTACCCCCATGCTTCAAGAAGATAGCATGTTTTCTTGTTTATTTATTTTGTGCAACAACTTTCATTTTGCTGTCCACAGATCCAGCACAGAATAGGTCAGCTTATCTGATAAAAGCAATAGGCTAAAATGAGAAAAAACTAAAGGCAATAGAAAGAACTAAGCAATGGAGAAAGAGGGATAAAAATGCAGTACCAAGGCAGGATGGAGTGGTGAAAAGAGATTCCCACTCTCTTAAGAAGATAAAGGGAGAAAACACAAGAGTAAGCAGGGAGGAAGTCTTCAGCAGACCATAACATCCCCTGGATATGTACTTTCTGGAGGCAAAACAAGACGGATGCATTACAGTAGATGTTATTTTTAGGGTGCCTTCTTAGCTGTACTTTAATGATGGCTTTTCCAAAATGGCTCTACGTATTGTGTGACTGTGGTCTGTTGCTTAGGAAGATAGAGCAGTTCAGTGATAGTCCAAAGCTCTTTTTTGCTTAGGTGTGAGGTTACTGACTTCTCAGTTGCAGTGCATGGACCAATACTTTTTTTATTATTTTCCTGTTTTAAATGTTTTGTCAAAAAAAATGAAGGGGATGGCCTGCAGGGGATATGTTTGACATCTCAGGTACTGACTCCAATACACTGTGTGAATTGGTTCAGTTTCTTCACTGGTGAAAAAAATTTCTCCATAATTCTCACAGGATGATGTCCCTTTGCGGCGAGGGAGAAAAACAACTAAAAAAAGAGAAGAAGAAGTAGATATTGATTTGGATGACCCTGAGATCAACCATTTCCCCTTCCCATTCCATGAGCTGATGGTGTGGGCTGTACTGATGAAGCGTCAGAAGATGGCCCTCTTTTTTTGGCAGCATGGGGAGGAGGCTATGGCTAAAGCACTGGTGGCCTGTAAACTCTGCAAAGCTATGGCCCACGAAGCATCAGAAAATGACATGGTGGATGACATATCCCAAGAGCTGAACCATAATTCCAGGTGAATTTTCTTTCATGTACACTTTCCTGGGTTTAAAAAAAAAGAGAGGATGTGTGGTGTGATGTGAGGGGGGGGGGAGGGAGAGAGGCTGCTGACCATGCCTGAAATTTGCTTATCTGTACCTTGCTTTCATTTCTAATTTAGGAAAAATGCAGTCCCTTTAGAGGAAGACTAAATGGCTTTTAAACAGCCTGTCAGCCAGAGAGGCAGAGTTGCTAGCAGTGTAAGTTCTGAAATGAGAAGGCAGTGAAATATCTATTTTGTCTATGTGTTCTTCGTGAGGCCCCAAGAGTCAGGCTGCAACCTTTCTCTGTACTTTTTCAATACTCTGTTCATCCCAAGCAGAATAATTATTGAAATCCTAATGAACATAATATTGGGCAGAAGTGTTAATTAACCAAGAGCTCATGCTTTGGTGAGCAAGCCAAGATACTAGATTCCATAGTAATCTTTCCTGATGTTAAAGGTCTGAGACACAGAATTTAGAAAAGGGTGTTGGACACTCCTTTTTCCAGGAGACTTGATGACTAAGTCAGTAGTACAGAAGTAATTCTCTAAGCTGCAGATAACCAGAGGATTTCAAGTAGGAAATGTCAGGGAGGTGGGCAGGCAGGTGGGAGCAGACAGCTGGTAGGTGTGGGTGCTCACCACTGCTAAGTCAGGGCACTTATTTATATGCTTATCATTAACCACTCACATTTGAAAATGTGGGTTTCCATGTGTACAGTCAACATCACGATTTGCATGATGGAAGGTGATGCCTCCCTTGCAGAGTCTGTCAGTTGCAGAGGGATATTTTCTGCAGCAGGCTGCTTGGGTTAATGGGAATGAACGAATGTCCCTCTGTTGCAGGGACTTCGGCCAGTTGGCAGTGGAGCTGTTGGACCAGTCGTACAAGCAGGATGAGCAACTGGCAATGAAACTGCTGACCTACGAGCTGAAGAACTGGAGCAACGCCACATGCCTGCAGCTCGCAGTGGCAGCCAAGCACAGGGACTTCATTGCTCACACTTGCAGCCAAATGCTGCTCACAGACATGTGGATGGGTCGTCTCCGGATGCGCAAAAATTCTGGCCTAAAGGTCAGTACTGTTTTAAAATAAAAATAACAGTCAGTGGAGTTCTCATAGATGGTAATGGGGTAATCTTCAGAGCCTCCTCTAGCATCAGTGGGAGCTATCAGAAGAATTGAGCCACAGACTTAGTATGTCACCCTGCCTGGTGACTTGAGGAGTTAGCCAAGGATTTTAAAGATACATAAGGAAAAAGGATGTGTAAGTGATTTAACCGTTAGTGGAAGGTGCTGATCTGACAACCTTCCCCAGAACAGGCCAAAGCAACCAGTACAAATTTTCTTGCAATCCCCTGCCAGTCTTTCTAATGGCTGAACTGAAGGAACTACCTTAGAGTATCTAGAGGATAATTCAATTTTCAAAGCTGTTTAAGCTTTACTTCTACAGGTAGCAAAACTGATAACAGAGCAAGGTAAATTCTGGGAGATAAATTTGTGTCCAAGGGCTGGTATCTTTCACCTTCACCAAAATACTCACCAGTCAGTACATAACCAGGACATGCCTTTTCCTCCCAGATGACTGAGAAATATTTTCATCAAGTGGTTCTCTCTCCTGCATTATCCAAGGGGAAAAAATCTTAACTGTTCAGCTGTCTTGCAGTGTGAAAAGATGTTCAGTAATGGTGAGAAAACTTATGAGTACATGCACTGTCATTGTACTAGGTCTAATCCGATGCAAGTGGTGAATAAGTGGCTGACAGCACTCTCATCATACTCCTGCAGAATTGTGTGTAAATATTGTTCTGCTTACTGATGGAAAGCATTCTGACATTTGGAGACATCTTTACTGACTGTTTTTTCTGACTTGACCCATGGGCCTATTGCCCTTCAGGGGGGCTGCTGCCTTGTTCAGTGCTTGGCTTTGCAGATACTCAGCTTGGGTAGATGGGGATTAGTGCAGCAATACATTTCCATCTGCATGCTTTCTTCTTTGCAGCATGCATCTTTTAAGCCATAAAATATAGACCTTTCTTTCACAAAGAATAACCAAAAGTAAAGGACTCTGTTTCCTTTCAGCTTCTTGTAACATTAGGGCTTCACAAGGGTCCCTTACTTAGCTTTTACCTTGTGTTTCCACTGAAGTTCATTAGCAGGGACTGTTTAAAGCTAAAGCAGTCTACAAGCTGTATGAGCAAGAGGCAGCATGGCAAATAAATCTGCAAGCATGAGTAATGAATTATTTCCCATAGACAATTTTCTCTTGTTGAAACTGGTGAATGGATTAATGTGATTCTTCAGAGTCTCACTGGGGATATATAGCACCAATGGGAGGGGGAGAGGCAATTGCTAATCCAGTCTGTTCTTAAAAATAGCCTCCCTGGGGAAGCCAGGTCTGCCAGTACCCACCTCACCCTTTCATGACAAGCCAAGTTCAGGAGCAGTGCAGGCAGCTCTTCCAAGGTCGGGCACAGCGTTCATATACACTAACTGCTCCTAACTGCAGAATCTTAATCGGATGGTTACAACACACATGCTGTCTGTTGATATGACAAGAGCAAGCAGTCATTGTATCTGACCTGCCAGCAAGCTAACTACATGGTTTCATTGTCATTTAGGGAGAGATTTATAACAAAATCATTTCCCATGAGATTACAGCAAAAGCAGGGAAAGCTATTGTGCTTGTGAATACAGACTAGCCATCTTTCTATATTGTTATCATATCTCTTCAGTTATGCCACTGTTTTAACTCCAAGCGTCATTCTTTGCTTATATCCACTCATGGTAACAATGGTTTCTTTACTCCCACATCATGAGAGAGGAAAGGCAGAAAAGAATGAGCTGGCATTAGCATGAGCATTACACATCTGCCAGGTTACTGAAGCAAAATCTAAAAGGACTGCATAGCTAAGCACATCAGCATGTGCTGTTGCTGGCTTTTTGTTATCTTCTCAGATCCACACACGCTTAAATCTTGACTGCCTGTGTGGATCAAGTATATGGACACAGAGAGCTTGAGACTTATTAACTGTCTCTGTAGAAATTAATATTGCTTGTGTGTCATTTACATCAATATTTTCTAGTACGTAAAATGTGAAAATTTGCATGTCCTAGGTCTGAACATCTATAGCTGACCTTATGTAATATTTTGTAAATCTATTCTGGTATGTAATAATATGCATCAGATGAGGAAGCAAATAAAATAAGCATTCAAGAGAGATAATTTGCCATAGCATGCACACCAATGCTAAGAGAAGTCACAGGCTTTGTTTCACTATGGTCTTCCGATAACTTTACCCCAAGTGATAAACTCTATTGTCATCGAAACTCACATGCACACATATCTTCCTTTTCCTAAATGTCCTGAGGGGGTTGTTCCTTTTGATGCTAACTATCATGATTGTAATTTGTTTGCTGTGATGATTATTGTTATCATTATTATTGCTTTAGGTAATTCTAGGAATTCTACTTCCTCCTTCAATCCTCAGCTTGGAGTTCAAGAACAAAGATGATATGCCTTACATGACCCAGGCCAATGAGATCCATCTCCAAGAGAAGGAGCCAGAGGAACCAGAGAAGCCAGTGAAAGAAAAAGAGGAGGAGGACATGGAACTCACCGTAAGTGTCAACAGCCTCAGTGCTGTCAGTTTGATATTCCCACCTCTGTGGGTATTGCAGGCTATCTGATGGCTAAATTTAGCAGATGATAGGATACTACTCTTCACACTCACCTCTCCTCTGTGGGACTAAAACCAGGCAAGATGGTGTCATTGTGCCTCGATGTTGCAGCAGTGTATGGTGATGCTGAAGCATCATGCTGTGATGTAATGTCCTCATACTTTGATTCAATTTGATACCGCATTGTCTGAATTAATGAGATTTCAGAACTGAAAGAACTCAGCTATTATAGGTGAGTGGGCCTCTCTGGTAGACAAGAGTGTCGCTAAATCTTCCTTTGGGTGGAAATGTCCAAAGATTCTTAGAAGCTAGAGATCTTTATTTTTTGTTATTAACTTCATTGGAGGGCAAGTAAGTGTGCAAACAGGCAAGAAAAATATGAAAACATTTTAAAAATTCTTTATGAATTGATGTTCATTGCCTCTCATACTTACACACATGAATTTTTTAATCCACTGAAGACATTGTGAGCAGCTAGAGAGCTCATCCCTCATCCCTTAATAGCAGCTTCTGCAGCACAGCAGAATTGTGAAAGGAAAGACTTGGCTGTATTAGTAACATAACCTTAGAGGAATAATTTGTACCACAAAGAGAATTAAATAGCTAAAGTTCTGAAAACTATACAAGTCACTTACTTCTAGTCTCTTGATCTCAGGCTCAATTGACACTTTTTAATTTGGGCAATTATCATATGAGCGATCATCAGACCTACCTCAGCTTAGTTTGGTTTGTGGTGTCTTTGAAAGGCTTAAAACTCAACCCCAGTTGGTTAAGGTCAGGGAGAGGCATGGAAGAAAAAGAGATTTTCCTGGTTATTTTCTTTTTTTTAAGTAAAAAAAAAAAAAAAAAAAAACCAAAAACCTAGACTGTTTCCCACAGGCAAACAGCAGGAGCTGTCCACAGGATTCCGTCTGCAGGCAGGCAGAAGGACCTGCCTACAGGACCCAATATGCAGGCAAGCCGAAGGAGCAGCCCACAAGACCCACCTACAGGACCCATTTGCAGGCAAGAACCTGGCTGTTGGGAAGGACCAGAACCCAAAACAGCAGCAATTGGCCACTCTCCGCTCATTAGCTACTAATTACAGTTTACTATCTCTGGCTTCTGATCCACTTATGAAGTGCCTATTCAAATCAAATAAGCACTTTGCAAGCTGCCTTTTTCTTGGCAATGGGGAGAAAGTTGGGAAGGAAGTAATTTCCATCTTTCTGCAGTTATCCCAGCTCCTGGTTTCTTGTCTACAATACTGTGTTTCCTATATACCTTCTGACTTCTGCTACAAGGAAGCAATTTGTGAACTGGATCTGCTTTTCCAGACCAGCGTTAGATGTTCCCTCCCTTCTCCCTTCCATGTGCTGACAGTCCTATTGCTCTTCCCTGTCATTGTCTCTGCCCTTACCTCCTTCAAATTTGATGCATCATTCTAGCAAAGTTTCAGACACTTACAGCCTTCTCTGTAAAATAAGAACTGTTTCTATGGAGACCAGCAAGTTTAGAAACAGTATCTTTGGTACACTACTGCTGACTTAATATTTCTGTTTGTAATCTGCACTGGGCTTTTGGACTGCACAGCTTCTTCACCCAGGTGCCCTTCAGTGGTAAGGAGAGATGATTTGTTGCTAGCGAAGAACCCTTTGCACATATTTCTGTGGTTAGATGCCATTGCCAGCTTTATTTAGTCACCTTCAGGTACCATGTTAGGGAGAGTATTCCTACCTGACATGTTTTAGATAGAAGAAAATAATTTTAGACTCAAGTTGTGCATTGTTCCAGCCTTCGTCAAATGGTCTGGCATAAGTTAGGTTAAGTCTCTTCTCCACTGATAAAATGATGCCTGCAAGACTCTTGGAAAGTTCCTCTGTAAAGTTTCCCTTTAGACACACTTATATTTACCTTATTCATAGTTCATTAAGATTAATAATTGATTGTGATGTGATATCACAAATGTTTAATCAGTTGCTGAACTCTGGGACAATAGATCAATCACTCAGCCTAAACACTGTTTGTAACTATCGTGTAGAGAAAGACTTGCCTATTTTTCTTCACGTTTTTTTCCTTGCAGGACAAGCAAATAGTTCATTTTTTAAATGATTACTTCAGTTTATTTTGTTCATTTACTTCATTGGCACATGTTTGCTTAAAGTATTTATTATTTTTTTCTTACGCAGTCTTGTGTGTCCCGCACTGCTAAGCCTAGGTGACTCTTTATAGGCCAAAAGAGACAGTTTCCTCCTCTGCACTTATGCAGAGTGGATGAGGTGCAGGGTGACAACGATTTTTGTGCTGGTTTGCACCTCATTTGTGCAGAATAACATGATCACAGAGACAGTAGCAACAGTGAAGTAAGTCTCTGTAGGGGTGCATTTTCATGCAAGTATGTATTTGGTTTATGCTCCTCTTAAATGATCTGGTGGGTAGCTAAACATTTGGATATACCATAAAGATGTAATGTTTATTCACTGTAAACTACTTGTTACTCACACCTGCTTTTAACTTCTTAACAGATACATTGCTGGGCATACATTTGTTTAACACCTAGATGCTGGGCAACAGACTTCCCTTACAACTACCCACAGAAACATAGAATCCAATCTAAACTTCCCCTGTTTAAGTTTTAGCCTGTTACCCCTTGTCCTATCACTACAGTCTTTAATGAATAGTCCCTCCCCAGCATCCTTATAGGCCGCCTTTAGATAGTGGAAGGCTGCTATGAGGTCTCCACACAGCCTTCTCTTCTCCAGGCTGAACAGCCCCAATTTTCTCAGCCTATCTTCATACGGGAGGTGCTCCAGTCCCCTGGTCATCCTCGTGGCCCTCCTCTGGACTTGTTCCAACAGTTCCATGTCCTTTTTATGTTGAGGACACCAGAACTGCACACAATACTCCAAGTGAGGTCTCACGAGAGTAGAGTAAAGGGGCAGGAGCACCTCCCTCGACCTGCTGGTCACGCTCCTTTTGATGCAGCCCAGGCTACATTGGGCTTTCTGGGCTGCAAGCGCACACTGCCGGCTCATGTTCATTTTTTCATCAACCAACACCCCTAAGTCCTTCTCCGCAGGGCTGCTCTGAATCTCTTCTCTGCCCAACCTGTAGCTGTGCCTGGCATTGCTCCTACCCAGGTGTAGGACCTTGCACTTGTCATGGTTGAACTTCATCAGGTTGGCATCAGCCCACCTCACAAGCGTGTCAAGGTCCCTCTGGATGGCATTCCTTCCCTCCAATGTATCAACCGAACCACACAGCTTGGTGTCATCAGCAAACTTGCTGAGGGTGCAGCCAATCCCACTGTCCATGTCACTGACAAAGATGTTGAACAAGACCGGTCCCAACACCAATCCCTGGGGGACACCACTTGTTACTGGTCTCCAGCTGGAACGTGCTTAAATACTGCTGTTATCAGTGTTCCCTCAGCACCAAGGAATTATCCACAATTTATCCATGGAGCTGCCAATCATTAATCCTGAATATTAGACATTCAGGAGTAGAAGGGCACTAAATCTATAGACCAGAGACATTTTGTATATGTACAGGCCTTATCAGGTCCTTAATTAGTTGCTGAATCTTAGATCAGTCAAAAACCCAGCAGTCTACCATTCTCCCAAAATAACACTGATTCTGGATGCCATGAATAGGAGCATCATTATCCCTATTTAGTGTCTTATTGTTCAGGTATTGGAGTTCCCTAGTAAACAGTCTTGTTTCCGAGCACAGAATAACTCATCTAAGTCCTTTAGAAGATGTTTCAGTTGTTGTTTTTCTCATTTTGTTCTAATTTTTCATATTAAATAGGAAGTTTGCACTTGAGTTTGGACTTCTCATCAGCAGTGAAGCTAGTTTTGTGGCCTCTGGGCTCACATTATCTCAGCTGTCATATGTGTGTGTGGCTTTTTCTCCATAACAAGGACTAACCAAATCTTTTATCACTAAAAATACAGTTCTTAAGATAGGAAGGGTTGAAGACTAGTGTCCTGGAGCCCCTGGCCCATCTCACACACCTTGTTGGAGGATGGTGCTCACAGTATCTCACAGGCCAGCAGCAAAACACCCCTTCAGTTCATGTGGAAAACAGCAGGAGCAGACACTGCCTGTGGTCACGAGGCAGAAGTGATGGCACTCTATAAGGAGGGATCTTCTCTGTTTCTCCAGAGGTTTTGGAAACCTCCCATACTGCCACCACACAACTGCCTTGGCACTCTTCATGCCCTTTGCCATGCTCAGCAGCCAGGACTGAACTCTTAGTACTTTAGCCCTGCTCTTCTGAGGTTTAAAACACCACTGAGGACATGCAAAATCCAATCTTATACACCCAGAACTCAAAAGACATTAAACCTTTTCCCCTACCAGTATTTCAAGGCAGAGAACAGTAATCCTAGAGGCAGCATGTTTTTATAAAGGTTAAGATACAATAGGGTGTGCAGAGGTGTGTGTGTGTATATATATGTATATACCCAACTATGTACTGTTTCCACACTAGTTCTGTGTGGATATGGGGTAAGCCTATATGTATGTCCTGGTTTCGGCTGTGTCTTAACGCATGGGGTTTACACTCTTTCAATTATCCTCCCTATCCCACCTGGGGGAAGGAAGGAGGGCGTGAGCAAGTTGCTGCATTGTGCTTAGCTACTGACTGGATCTAAACCATAATATGTAGCATTTAGATTTCACTAATAATAAAATTTGAGGATCCTGTGATCATTCTAGCAGGACTGAAATTACTGTTATTTAATTATAAATAGTATATTATGGGAGCATTAGCATATATTCATGCAAAAATGTACAACCCTAAACTCCCCTGGTTCCCTATCAGTGAGTGGTGAACAGTCCTTAATTGCATAAACCAAAAGCTGGAGGAAATGAATAAATAAATAAATAAGCAAACAAACACCAGACCAGAACCCTGATTAGAAAAATCTCCATGAAAAACTATGCACACATCAATCCCCTCAGGCTAAAATGATGCAGTTGTACTGTACTTTACAACGTAGTTGAGCTGCTGTCAGGCTTACCTCGCATGACTCATGGTGAATCATGGACAAAATTGTGTATTAGAGAAAGAGATGCCGCCCACACAGAACAGTGTCTTGAGTCATTCCCACCCTACTGCTTCCCGCTCCAAGGGAAAACACATTTGTTCACATTTGGCATTGCAGCTATTCTGTTAACACAGTCAGTTAGGTTATTTCTGTACATTTCTGGTGGGGAGGCTTTGCAGTTTGTTAATACTGTGATATAATTAACAGTCAGGACATCAGGTCAAATTAATCCCCAGCCATCTCAGAGCGACTCCTCATCTGTAGCATGGAGGAGGGGAGAGGTTAGTATTGCTTGATAGATTTAATTCAAAAACAATTATAACAAGATAAAATTACAGCATCATTATCAACAAGAAAGCGATAGCAAACCAGAAATCAGCATTCATGAGCTAAACCAGAAATACAGGTACCAAAAGGGCATTATCCCAGAAACAGCTACAACTCACCGACTCCAGTGAGATCTAAGGGGTATCTCAGAATTAGTAAATTTATTAAATTGTGAAGGATTTAAACTCTGTGAAATAATCCCTTTGACTAAAGCACAGCAGTGCTCAGTTGTTAAATATGCCAGCATTCATTTTAACTCTGCTGCAAAATTCTTGAGCACCAGAGGACAGCAGAGACAAAGCCTTGGGAAAAGCTATGGAAAACTGTAGCACCAGATGGCAGCTTTCCCTAAAACAGCATCAGGAGGTAGAGTGAAGCAAAGAAATTAATACCTTCTTGGGCTATAATTTTCCCAAAGCATTTAGGTCATATTCCACATTTTTCCTAAAATAAACAGTCCATGCCATAGATCAGGGGTTGGTTTTGTAGACTTCAGGAAATGAGAGCTGGGGTTCTGCTATGGTTGTGTAATCTCTGCTACTATAGTCATATTCAATAAGTTTCATGTTCTGGCAGACTATCTACTCACCTAGTAAGAACCTTTCTCTTCTGCTTAATGGCAGACTTCATTTTTTTGGGGTGTTATGAAATTCTTGATGGAATTTAAGGGGTTTTACATGCTCTGTGAGAACCTTCGAGAGGTATTGTATTTAATTTTTAAATATGCATTTTTATCTAAATTTAAAAAAATTAACATAGAAATCTGCAGGCATAAATAGGAAAAAGAAATATGTAACTTCATCAAAGCAGGCTATGGTTAAGAGGATCTCAGCAGGCTAGTTTCAGTACACTGTACTTGTGTCCTGAATATTTATTCTATTTTATTAAAAATGTGCAGGGCAACATCTGTGTACAGTCAGATTCAAGATTATAAGGGACCACATGGAAAGTACTAATACCAGAGGAAAAAACTAACTGCATAAATGAAACAAGTGAGAAATATTAGGCAAAAGCCATCTGGGGCCATGCACAGTCCTCATGTTATGTTATCTACACTGGCTGAAAGAAAAAAAAAAAAATATTGGTCATTGGTTTATCATTATAAATTACTATTTTACAGGTCCAAAAACCTATATGAATAGCTCCACATGAGGTCTACAAAAAGAAAGAAAAGGAAAGACTGTAATTCTTACTTTGAAAGATGAGAAGCCCATCTGTTCCTGCAGGGCACTAGAACCAGAACAAGTAGCTCACCTGAAGCTGATTAGTTAAGTATGCGCTGAACATCCTGTTGAATCAGAAAGCACAGAGATAGATAAAAGACCTCTTCATTGAAAGACAATATGTCTGGCATCTCATTGTTCTCTTTATGGGCTTAGTTTTCCACATTTTTAAGTTGCAGATGAGAACAACATTATCTTCAGGGGAGGTGAAAGTTTGCTTCAGTTAACATAAAAGTATGAAAGTGCTTTGATCTACGTGTAGAAAAACATTATAGAAGCGTGTAAGTGAAAGTATTATTGTGCAGTCGCTGCACACTTAGGACAGTTGCATATCAACTCTTTCAATTGCTTTCATGTGCAAAAATGTTACAATCTATAGATGCTGCACAAACTAAGTAGTAAGAACTTGCTCAGGGCACAGTGACCTAAAATCTACTCTTAGTCTACTATTCCCAAAAAAATCGCTTTCAGAAAGAACATTTAATAGATCATGATGTACTCCAAATGAAAAGGAACAGCTTTTAAGCATTGAATTCAGTGAGTATATAGTTTAGCCATACCTTCCAGCTCTCTGCAGCTGACCATAAAGTTAAGAGTAAACAAAACATCACCATCTTTTGCCTGTTTGGTTTGCATTTATAGCTGAGGACTTCTTAAGTACGTATTTCTGGAGCTCAGCATAGCTCTCCAGTGGGTCTGAATCACAACGGTAACAGTAAGATCAAACCTAACAGTCAGTGCATGAGCAGTCTGGAACTTCATTATAGTAACAGTAAGATCAAACCTAACAGAGTCAGTGCATGAGCAGTCTGGAACTTCATTATGGAAAAAGCTGCTATCATGCAAAAGGATATTTCAATCCAAGGCAGTGTTGCTGTGAATGCTACTGGTTGGTCCTCTATATTCGTGTGAAGTTCCCTGTGGTATCATCATCAGTAACAGATCCAGTGATCAACGCAGGAAGTCGCTGGCTCATTGCTTCCAATCCAGCAGTTGCCAACTCATCTTTCCCCCTGTTCTCTCTCAATCTCAGCTTTATTAACTTCTCTTTACTTAAAACCAAAACCTATCTGTTTTCTATCTGCATCTGTTTACTCTATGGAAGTACACCACAAAAAGCTGTTGTCAGGTAAAATTTTTGCTGTCAATACGGCAAAAGGAGCAATGTTCTCTGCATCTCATTTTTTGTTCATCAGCAAGGATTGCACTCTAGTGCTGACAGATGATGCCAAGGCATTGCTATTTCAATTTACAAAGTATTAAAATGGAGGCTTCCCTGCAATGAAAGATAATCAGAGAACAAAGCATTTTACACCTGGCTATGGTCACCTAGTTTTGTCTAAAGGTGAAGAAATCACAGAAGTTTTGAATAGTTTCATTTTAAAATTAAATTTAAAAAAAAATAAAAAAAAAAGAAAAAGTAGCTATGTAAAAGCTTTGTTTGTTTTTCACAAAGGAAAATACAAAAATGTTCTTTCTTGTAGGCAATGCTGGGACGAGGGAATGGAGAGCCCTCAAGAAAGAAAGAGGAAGAGGAAGTTCAGAGCAGGCACAGACTGATCCCTGTTGGAAGAAAGATTTATGAATTCTACAATGCTCCCATTGTTAAATTTTGGTTTTACACAGTAAGAAATCTTTCCTGTTATATTACTACTGTTTGGACAAATATGGAAAGTGGATTAAGGTCATCTTGTGTGTTTCATTGAAAGCCTGCATCTGTGTGCACTGGAGGGCTTACCTGTAAATAGTCTAATAAAAACCTTTTGTGAAGGCCAGCAAGCACTTGCAAATCTGCCTAATGTTTAAAATTTGAATGGCTTTGTATGTTTTTCTTCAAACCCAGCAATAAGGCAGTTTGCTGCTCCCAAAAAGTTCCCTGTAAGAGAATTCCAATAGGAGAGAGCTCCCAGCAGTAAGTGCAGTGGAAGGCTGGGCTGAATCAGGATATCAAATTGTATAATAATTGATGGAAACAAGAACCAGACAGAGCATATCTGTTTTCTTGGAATGTGTTTTTTCTTTGTTCTGTTTTGACTAGTCTGCGGAGTGTCTCTCAGAGAGTGTTTGTGTAAATACCGACAAGATAACAGAGACATGAATAACACCTAATGTACATTTTCCTGGGACAAACTATATCAAATCAGTGTTATCTCCTTGTATTATAAAGAAACAGATCTTTCAGATGAAGCAGGAAAAAAAAAAAGTCATATATTTTTACTAAAGACAGTAGCAAAAACTTTACAGGGTATTCTCACAAATAAATTAACAACTGTTTTATTAAAGTTACTATGTGGATACAAAGTGTTTTGGCAATTAGTCCTTCACTATCAAGCTGGAAGCAAGGATTGGAAAGATTTCCATTACCGTCTCTCCTACATCAGGTGCTTTCTGATATTTTCATTCATTCACCCTATTCATTCATTGGGATGATGGAGTAGAGATTAGTTATTAAATTACACTAGAATTTAGAAGGATGATATCAAAAAATAAAATGGATACTGAAAGTAATCCTTTCAGTCTCCTTGGCTGGAATATTCAATCCCAGCTCAGCTCCTGCATCATGTGACAGGTATGGTTTGAAGGACACAAAAAAAGAACAAGAAAAAATGTTTCAGTAGGTCTGTAAAACGTGACTTAAGGGGAAAGATTTAGGGAAGTAAGGTTGTTTTCTTGGGAAAAAACAAGTCTGGAGAAGACATGTAATAGTTCTCAAATAGGAGTAAGTAACTGCAGAAAGGAACAAAATGGCATAATCTCCAAATCATTGCTAAACAGAACAAGAAGTAATGATTTAAATTGCAGCAAGGCAGTTCTAGGTTAAGATGTTAGAAAACAGCTTCTAACTCATCTGACTGGTACTGTCATACGCTATGTAAAGAGATGGTAGAGCTTCAATTATTAGTGATTTCTAAGTCTGTCTTATAAAAACATGTGTCCACTACAGCACACCTTAAGTAATCCCATCTCAGCACCATGGAATTGGCCAGAAGGTTTCAGGTAGTCATTCACGGTTGTATTTTCCAGCATTCTGCTGAATGCACAGCAAATCACAAAGAATGCATCCTTCTTATAAGAAAAATTGGTTTGCTGAGATTAAGGCAACGTGTCTACAGACAGCCGGAAAAACTCACATCGACAGAGACTAAACTGTCACGGACAGCTTATGCTAGCAAATAGCTCCAGTTTGGCAACTTGGAGTAACTGTTTGCTGAACTCTGTGGCCATTGAACATTAATCAGGCTGATGAGTCTAGAAATTGCTCATCAGCAGCCTAGTCTCATTATCAATTGTGATATGTATTATACGGAACCAGAAAAGTCTTCGCACTGTAAACAGAAGCATCCTGGCTCTCCCTGTTAGTTCAATTCTGAAATGGGAGAAGAAGATCAATATTACATTTCCATTTAGACCTGTTCCTACAGTTTTGTGTCCTGAGGCAGGTGTCAATCAAGGTCACTTACTAAAGCTGGATCTTGGCTACACTGAAGAGCAAATTAAGGTGGATTCTGGCTGCAGTGCCTGACCAGTTGGTTATATTGAGAAACTCCTGAAGACCAAAAGCAAAAACATTCAGATGAGGGTTAAAATTGCACATCATGTCTCACTTTTACGGGCACAGAGGCAGAAGTACTAATCATAGGTTTCAAAAGAAATCCTACAAATTTTACATTCAAAAAAAGCAACTGTACTTATGGCTATTGTATGTCATGTAAAATAATTTTATTATTCCATATCTACCTACCTGCTATTACTCTATAGCTATATCCATCTTCATTCTTAAAATGCACAAGAGTGGGTTAAATGTGGGGATCTTTGAGTAAGTAACATTTTGACTCAGCAGATGAGCCGAAATAAACAGCTTTTTTTTAAGAAATAAAATTAGCCTTTCTATCTGGACATGCAGTAGTTTCAAAACATAGCTACTCTGGTCTGGGTTTTGACTGTTACATTGAAAACCACTTTCAAAGAGTCTTGAGCACCAGCATGGGCAGCTGTATTGAGGTCTGACCGCAGTGTGGATCAGGACATCCTCCTGGAAGACAGGAGCAAATTACAGTTCCACAGAAGGAGAAGGAAGGTGTCACTTACTATCTGAAAGGCTTGTTCCTTGGGTCCTTGTTGGCGCAGTTTCAGCATCATAGAATCATAGAATAATAGAATAGTTAGGGCTGGAAAAGACCTTAAGATCATCTAGTTCCAGCCCCCCTGCCATGGGCAGGGACACCTCACAATAAACCATGCCACCCAAGGCTATGTCCAACCCGGCCTTGAACACTGCCAGTGATGGCAGGGATTCACAACTTCCCTGGGCAACCCATTCCAGTGCCTCACCACCCTTACAATAAAGAACTTCTTCCTCATATCCAATCTAAACTTCTCCTGTTTAAGTTTGAACCCATTACCCCTTGTCCTATCATTACAGTCCCTAATGAAAAGTCCCTCCCCAGCATCCCTATAGGCCCCCTTCAGGTACTGGAAGGCTGCTATGAGGTCTCCACGCAGCCTTCTCTTCTCCGGGCTCAACAGCCCCAATTTTCTCAGCCTACCTTCATACGGGAGGTGCTCCAGTCCCCTGATCATCCTTGTGGCCCTCCTCTGCACTTGTTCCAACACTTCCATGTCCTTTTTTTGTTGAGGACACCAGAACTGCACACAATACTCCAAGTGAGTTCTCATGAGAGCAGAGTAGAGGGCCAGGATCACCTCCTTTGACCTGCTGGTCACGCTCCTTTTGATGCAGCCCAGGATACGGTTGGCTTTCTGGGCTGCAAGTGCACACTGAAGCCGGGTCGTGTGAAGTTGCTCATCGACCAACACCTCCAAGTCCTTCTCGTTAGGGCTGCTCTGAATCTCTTCTCTGCCCAACCTGCAGGTGTGCCTGGGATTGCTCCGACCTAGGTGTAGGACCTTGCACTTGTCATGGTTAAACTTCATCAGGTTGGCATCATTTTATCTTTAAATCAAGATGCTTTTTTTCTTTTCTTTTTTTTTTTTTTTTTGCCCAAGCAAAATTTTTCAGCAGTTTTCAGTAAACTTGTATTGCAAACGAACAAACAAGGGAAAAAAAAAAAAAAAACTAATAAAAAACCTTTAGTTACATGGTGGGTCTTATGATTTCTGGCACCTTTGTAATGTTAATGACACTATTCCTTTACCGTACTAACTGCAAATGCTCACCAAAGACTGCTGAGTCAGACCAAATTGGTATGATTTGCTGTTAATTAATAATCAAGAAGATTTAAGAGGAGGTATGCTGCTGGCATTGCCACCTGGCTTTTTGCACTACTATAGTAGAAGGCATTATTTCAGCTAGGTAGGTGTGCATCCAGTTCAGCCTTCTAGACAGAGTTTCCGCTGATGCAGCTGGCCCCCTAAATTTTGACCTAAGTCAATATTGCTGTCCATTTCCTTCAGTAGTGTTAAGGGAAGACCAGACTCTAGACATGAGTACTGCAATCCACCATTATGCACAAACTGAGAGACCAATGAGATCATTTTCTCCTCTGTTTTATGCAGGCAGGAAACAGTGTTTCAGCTGACTGTCTTCTCTGTACTGTTAGGTATGGCCAGTGTAAAGAAATCTCTCAAGTGTCCTTCAAAACAGCAACTGGAAGATAAACCATAGCCCTGTGGCTTTTACACAGAGCAGAAGTGATGTTCATTAACAAATACAGATGGACTATAAATCCTGTTCTGTGAGGCACTGAACACTGAAATAACCCTACCCAAAAGTCTCCAGCCCCTCCGTGTTTGCTTTTGTCTTGAGTCTGACGCCAAGTACACAGTAGTTGTGACTAACATGGGGTTGAGAGAGAAAACTCATAATGAAATACAACTGTATGGAGTAAGCTTTTTTTCTGACTAATATGTTCATGCACAGAACTGTGTCATATTATCTCTGATTTAAATTTGGCTAAGATGCATTTTTTTTGCAGGACTGCTGTTTGAAAGGCAAAGTAGACAGGCAGTTGGATTCTGACCGCCAAAGACCTCAGCCACGGCCATTCACCCTTGCTACAATGCATGCTCCAGTGTGGCACTTAGGTTTCTCTGAGTTTTATGAACTTGATGATGCAATTTGCCTGTCTCGTCTTCTTTTGACTGACCATTTCATCACATTCAGCATGTAGAAAGAAAGGAAAAAAGCTAAAAACAGAACCTACACTTTCCACTGCATGGGAATTTAGGTCAGAAGGAAGGCATATTAGAGATGAGAAGGCAAAACAGTTACACAGAAAAACTTGGAAAAATAAAACGCAAATAAATGTATGGCTATGCCTGGCTACTTGCTGCAGCAGTGTGAGTAGGAGTGGCAACATTCTAGATTGGAAATGTGGTGTAGGTTACATCAGTGTCACACTGGGTAGAAAGACCTCTGGAAACACCCAGGACCTTCTGGGCCACAGGCAAAGATTGTGCAAAAAGGGTTTGGAAAGCCAGAGTCAACCTAGAACAGGGAGAAAAACACAGAGGAGTGGTGTTAGAGGAGTAAAGGCTTTACAAGCAGATGAGGGAGAAATCTTCAGTTAGGTAGCTTAGTTTGGTAGTTGACATAGTGGTATTAGACTTCTCATCACTGTGGGATCATCCAGGGTGACTGTATTAGTAAAATTTTATTGGGGAGGCAGATGTAGCTTGAGGAGAGGACATTTGTGCATGTATGTTGCAGAATACACACTGTATGTGATTTAATGTGAGCATTTTTGGGCAACTCAGAACACTGATTGTTCTTTTGTCTGTTTGACTCTGGTTACAGCAGAATTGGGAATATCAAATCATACCCAAGAAACTGGGTCAGTTGTATAAATATAGTGAGTATTGATATTCATTTTGTTTCTTTACAGCTGGCATATATAGGCTACTTGATGCTTTTCAATTATATAGTGTTAGTGAAGATGGATCGCTGGCCATCTACACAGGAATGGATTGTCATCTCGTACATTTTCACTCTGGGAATAGAGAAGATGAGAGAGGTAAAATCACCCCAACCAAAAAAGACAGAATGAAAAAGAAATAGCTTTGCTTCTTTTTTTATATATTTTTTTTTTTGGGGGGGGGTGTTGTTTTTTTAATATTTGCTTTTATTATTTTTCTCAGGATAATTTTTGATGAACAGGTTTCTCATAGATTTGCCTCTTTTTTTTTCAGAAAAGCAGATGGATTATTAAAAACACAGCACTAAAAAAAACTATCTTCCTTCATTTCAAAATCAAGTGTCTCTTTCTTTTTCTCCTGTGGAATTTCTCTTTTCAAATTGCTGTGTGATGCACATTTAATAGCATTCACGAGTATGAGGCAGCCTTCTGATATATCTCAAAATGTAGCTATATTCCTCGAAATGTGGCCCAGAAACTGATGTTTGCTTCAGGGAGAGGACAAGGAAATACGCTGTAACAGAATGGACAGAGACTTGGGGATAGCATGGAAAACCTGTGCTCAGATTCCCAACCCAAACAGAGTTTATTCAAAATTTACAGCTGTTCTGTACATCCAAGTGTGTTATGCAAAGGGTATAAGTAAAACCAGCCATAGCTGAGGGAAGATTCAGAACCACATTGAATATTGCAGCTCATTTCTAGGAGAATTTCTCCCTTCTAATCTTGAAAACTTTTTGCTAATTATGTCAAGCAACAGCATGCATCTCACTAAAGATGCTAATGCACACAGGTAGAGCAGAGACAGCATTTATGGTAGTGCTCGATCCATAGGCAGAGGGAAGTTGTTCTGCCATCTGCCCCTCATGGTCTCTCCCACTTGCAGGTACCACTGTGCCCTTTTCACTTAGCCAAATGAACATTTATTCCAGAATGACACCAGAGGCCAAATTCAGCCCTGATGTGAGAGGGTGCAAGTCCTGTTGACCTCAGCTAAACCAGCACATTTGTACCCCTGGGCTGAATTCATTTCCATCTGCATTTGTATTTTTCTGCAGCAAATGCTTTTGAGGGCTAGACTAAAAATGGTCTTGCAGCAACCACTTAGACTTCAAAGGCAGATTTCAAACACTGTATGGTAAACTCTACATTATAAAAAAAAAAAACAACAGAGGAAAAGTCACTACTTGTGTGGCCTATAATGGGTGTACTTCACTAACCAAAAGAAGAACAGTGGCAATAGCCACACAAGGACTCTGCAGCACTGATAGAGACAAAGCACCACGAGCTCAGTAGATGGGAGGCTGCTGGCAGGAATCGTATGTGCCATTTTTGTCTAATCATTCACCCAAAATTGTCCTTTCCACAAAAGTCTATCAAGAACATTTGTCGTAATGGATTTCTAAGCAGATGTTGGAGATTGTTCACAGAAGACAAGCCTAAAATTCACTCTGAAAATGAATTATAAGAAAATTATAAGAATAGCATTCATCTTTTTAAGGAACTGTATGAGTCTGTTCAAATGTTCTCAGGCTAAATTTAGAAAATTAAAACAAACAGCTTGTTAACTCACTAAAAGCTACGAATTATTCATAGAAATCACTTGAGGAATAGTTTCAACAGTAATTTAGGAAAACAATCAAGTCTCCCAAATGATCTTGCAAATAGAATGACGATAAATTATAAGTTAAGATTAATTATTTTTGTGAATTATATTCTCAGCTGTGAAACTTAATTTTCAAAAATAGGTCCAAGTAGTAGCTAGTATCTCTCTGGATTAAATGCTAAATCCAGATCTTTATGATTATTCATTATTTCTTGACAGTTTGATTTGAATTTTAGAATATTTTTTCTTAAAACTACAGCTTCTTCAAATGTTAATTTTCTGATGAAATATCTTTCTACATTTCTCCCGCTATACCAAGACTAAGTAGGGTCAATAAATTTGAAAAACAGAAAGATATGCATATATTTCTTCTGATTTCATGGGTGTTTTCATCCTTTTCCTTTGAAGTAAATCGCACATAGATACAAGCTAAGAAAGATTGAAATGGAAGATTTCTCAAAAAAATCAGAGAGTACATGAGGCATTTATGCAATAGGAGTCTATCACCTTTCCTTTGGCCTGTGTGGCATTTATCTGTTTACTATAGATTTCTTCAAGCTTAAATTAAGACAGCTCAGCTCCTTTCCTCTCCATTCCCTCTGTCCTTCAGATATTGATGTCAGAGCCTGGGAAACTGCTACAGAAAGTAAAAGTTTGGCTCCAGGAGTACTGGAATGTTACTGACCTCATAGCTATCCTCCTGTTTTCCGTTGGGATGGTGCTCCGTCTGCAAGATCTGCCACTGCGGAGTGATGGACGAGTGATATACTGTGTTAACATCATTTACTGGTATATACGGTTATTAGACATCTTCGGAGTAAACAAGTATTTGGGACCATATGTTATGATGATTGGGAAAATGGTAAGAGAAGTAGTGTACTCTTTTTATGTTTTACCAGCGTGTTCTTCACTCAATGCCTTTTGCCAATGATTTCATTGCAGATTTATCTGTGTTTTTCCTACATATCAGGATTTTCATGCAAGCTAGAAATCAGTGCCTTATTGAATCAAAACCTCATCATAGATTCCCAGAACCGAGGATTAGACTCTCTCTGTTCTGTAACATAATGTATCTCTTGTCTTTCTCTGACATCTCACATCTCTTCAACAGCAAAGCCACCCATTTACACCTTTGCACCTCATTTGAAGGAAATACAAAGGATGGTAATTCTCAACTGGCTGTGAAGAAGGGAGGTTTGTTAAGGTTAAAAAAGTGTTTGGTACCTTAAGATTCTCAAAGTGTGTTTAATAGGCGTGGAATATTGAAATCTTTAATGGTTATGATTAAGACTATTACTTTTCTATAGTCTGCTCCATGTCGATATGTTTTTCCATCTTTTTTGTTCAGGTGTGTTCATGAGATGAGGAATCCATTCGCATAGCTGCAGCCTCTGTTCCCTGGCCACATCATGTATGTGTACATGACATGCCAGGAATATAAAGAGTTTATGTAATAGTATATACATACAGGAAGAACCAAGAGAGATTTCCTGCCAGATGTATAACTTTTGACTTTTCTCCTTTTTCTTTTTATGTTTCAGTAGAAATGTTGCATTAAGGCAGCATTTTACTCGTATAAGTTAAAGAAAATGGCTGAGTTTTCAGATGCACGTCCATGATGTTTGAGTACTTGCACATGTAGCTAATATACATGCTCATGTTTTATATGCAGTTATCCAGCATTTATTGTGTAATTCATGGCTGTTTCATGCATTCTGGGGTTTAATATTTATTTAGATATATACATACACACTTATATATATATATAAAATAAAAAAACCCTGAAGCTGGTATTCAGTAAAAAAAGTAAACTGAATATTAACTTTCCTAAATATGCTATATGATTTATATATGGACAATACTCAGCAAGTCCAAACAGGACTTGTATCCACCCTTCTTCCTCACCATAGTGGAAAAAGGGCACACATATGAATGCATGAACTGTCACGCCTCCTTGATGTTACATTAGTCACAATAAGCTCAGTCACTTCGTGATTCTAAGCAGGTATAAAATTGAAGTGTAAAATATATGTCCAGTTAGGCTTCCTACCCAAGAGGGGACAAGAGAACCACTGCTTAGTGGGGAAGGAAACAAAAAAAAAAAAGAAGATAGAGTTAAAACACAAAATAAAGTGGTTGTTGAATCATTATGTCCTGCAAACAAGATTTTGAAGGGTGCTAACTTCCTTCAGGGAAGCCAGTAGGGTGTTGATGCAAAGGATTTTACTGTGCTCCAGAGTACAGGGGTGAAAATACTCAACAGTTCTTGCTGGAGTTTACTGTAAAAGGACAGCAGGACAAAAGAAAGGACCAAATACCAAAAAGAAAACACTGCATTATCATCTGTTTCTTTCATGCGCCAGTTGGACTACATCCCTCCATCGGGGAATCTGATGGTCACTGGAACTCATACAACACACAATGTATAAAACTCAAAAAAAAAACAACTACCCTCCTAGTCTGTTGTATTTTTCACAGGTGCCATGCACAAAAAGTTCCATAGTTGTGGTACTAGCAAAGACAGTCTGAGAAACAGTTCAGTAGTCAACAGATTGGCCATGAATAACAAACTTTGAGTAGCCAGTGCTATGGATGGCTGAAAGGAGTCCAGCTTCACCAATAGTATTAACAGTGACTTATTTTTCTCATGGGGTGAACACTGAAAGACAGTGTCTGAAATCAGTAAAATAAAATCATTTCCATTCCTTTGTCATCCTTTGTACAACAAATCAAGCCTCACTCCACTTTCTGTGAAAACAAATGCAGGAAAATCACCAGCCTCTGTAGGCCCAGCTCCCACTCAGACGGTGTTGAATTTAGCTACACGAGTACTCTGAAGATGTGGGTTAAAGGAGGAAAGTTGTTTTATTTTGTGCTTTCCTGTTGGGTGCTTTTCATACTTCATCCAACTTGCATGCACTCAGCAACTCTGACCCATCCACTTTCCCCATACATGCAATGCCCAAATGGTTTGAATTACACAAGTTTGCCTCTCACATCTGTTTTCTGGACCACTTACTCCCCTGTGTAATGGCTAGCCCATTTATATCATTCACAGACTTCCCTGGGAGTTGCACATGCTTGCTGCAGGCTACAGTGGGCTCCCTTGAGGTTTTTTGTTTAAATCACATATGCATTTACGTCCTCATGTTCTGTCCTTTTTGTTTCATGGTCTTGCAAGTACCATTCAGTACTATGGAGAGCATCAAGCTGGTTATACGTATTACTACAGTGTTACACGTTTCTACGGAGCTTTCGAGTTTCCTGAACAGACCATGTTTAATGTCTGAACTTTTATTACAAGTTTCTACTCTGTTTCAGGCTCAGGAGGAAAAAGTTGATTCTTTCCATCTTTATAATGTTAAGGAACTTTCTCATCACCTCCCTCTACATTGTATCCAACAAAATAGCTGTGATAGGTTTTGCCTCTGGGCACCACTAACAAATGTGTAAGTTAAATTAAGCAAAGGATAGGAGTGGGCTTGAGTGGTTTAAAAGCAATGGGATAAAGCAAAGGTAAGGTTAGGAGAAGGAAGCTGAATGGTGAAGGTTATTATCTACTGGTTTCACTGACAGGATATGTTCATTGTAATGTGCTTTGCTGATCTCTGCACAGCGATAGAATTAGGGGGATGAAATGAAATCACTGTAGCATGTCGAGAGTCCGAGGTGTATCAGTTCCCTTACTGTGTGGGAATGTCTACGTTTTCTTAGCTTATGTGCAATTAAAAAAGGGGAAGCAGAAATAACTTTATAAAACTGCGCCAACAGTTTCTTTATCACTTTTTTAAATAGGTGACTAATGAGTTCTTCAAAATGATTGAAATGGTGATTGCCTTGTTAAAAAAGCAATTGTAATTTGATGCTACAGGCCAAAGAGCCCGATACAATGTCCATTACAGTCAGTAGAAACTCACCCATCTCTTCGCTAAATTTCAGTCAAGCTACTGAGGTTTTAGGATACCCACCCGGGGGGGGGGGGAAGCTAATGTGCAGCTTCAATAGAGCATAGCACTGAAAAATTCATTTCTTGTACCATGAGGTCAAACCTGCAATTGCTAATCAAAACAATGGAAAGATTTAAGAAATTGTCTTAAATTGCCAGCAAATATTCATCATGTTTATTTATTTGCATAACATTTTAAAATAGGTATTATATTGCATTATATCACTTTATATATTTCTACCTGAAACAAGTTTTCATCAGAGAAGAAAGGAGAAATCAGGTTTTATCTCCAAATTCCTTCCCTAAAAGCAGTAAGAACTAAATGTGGTTGCCCATTTCATGATGCTGTCTGAGGTACAATGAACCGGAATTCCTTTTCCAGCAGGTTTTCTTAAAAGATTAATACTCTGAGTAACACAGGAATGTTAGTGATTTACTTGTCTGGTTTTTTTCTTTAAGGCATTTTATTTCCTTTCTCATGTCACAAACTTGGGGCGGTTTTGTTGTTGTTTGGGGAGGGGGGTTGGGTTTTTTTTTGTTTGGTTTGGGTTTTTTTTTTTTTGCTTTCATGTGTTTTTATGGACCTCAAGACTTCTGTTTTTCCCAGTTTTTTTTTTCACTTGTCCCCAGTTCCTTCTTTCCAGCTCCTTGAATCTCTCCTACCAGAGCCCTGTCCTACAGACATCTTTCTCGTACAGCCTCTTTCTCAGTAGATATGTGAATATCCTTTTCTGTATGCTGCTATGCTCTTTTCTCTCTTACTTTCCCAGTGTTACTTTGACCTCAGGTCTCTCTCCTTGTGCCTTAAAACTGAAGAACCCTCTTCTACTGGCTCGTCGTGAGCAACTTTGCTCCTGAGCTGCTTCAGATTCCCAGTGGAGTTATAAGGCCACCAGTTGAGGTGCAGATTGCTTGCACACCTGCTTAGCAGGGAAGGTAGAATGCAGCTGAGATAGAAAATGCAGAGACTGAAACTCATTGGAACTTTGAGGTTTAGACAAGTTTTGGGTTGAGTTTTGGCAAGAAACAAAAGTTACATCCAAAGCTGTGAAAAAGAGCTCTGTTGTAACAAGCCTTGTAACTGAAGACCTATAAATAAGCCTGTAACTAAAGGTTTTGAGGGGATCTTTATTGTGTGGTGATGAGACACTGTTACAGGTTGCCCAGAGAAGTTTTGGATGCCCCATCACTGCCAGTGTTTTGGGCCAGGTTGAATAGGGCTTTGAGCAACCTGGTCTAGTGGAGGGTGCCCCTGCGCATGGCAGGGAGTTTGGAACTGAATGATCTTTAAGGTCTCTTCCAACCCAAGCCATTCTAAGAGTCTACAATTCTATGATCTTACCAGGGACCTAACAGGACTGTCATAATTTTTACCATCATTTGGGGTTATAAAGCATCTCTGCTATACCTGCTTGATATCCATTGCTCTGCTCTCTGGAAGGTCTTTTCTAGCACAGCTCATCTTCTAATTTTCAGCCTCTATTTGGCACCTCCTAGGATTGTTGTCCTGCTTTTTCCAGGAACATTCTGAATGGGTAGGCACTGTTTGCAAGCACTGATTAAACTTGTGCATGTGCTAACGAGACCTTCCAACAATGGAGAAGAATAATTGAGTGTCTGTGCTATCTGCATTGCTTTTTTTTTTAAAAAAAAATCTTTGTCAGACTCCCCCACCAAGCTGATTTCTAGTCCAGCCAGTATCACAGCTTTCCTTTCTCACTGTTAACACCATGGTGTCCCTTCTGTTGCAGTAACAGGCTGTTCTGACACCCATTATTCCTTTTATTAGATGCAGCTCCCTTCCTTTACTCCAAGACAATGGCTACCAGTAAATAAAATAATCCATGTCAGCCCTTTTGTTTTGATACAGTTTCCACTAGGTACCTATAAACAATACATCATCTTGTGAGCCATGAGCAGGCCAGGATCCTGATTCCAGTGAACCTACATTCTTGTTCAGGCAACTGGTGTAGCCGGATTGTATCTTGTATTTCCAAGCCTATGCACATTTAAATTGTTTTGAAAAGCAACACTGGATAAAACCAAAGGCACAGTAATACTGCTTCACTTATCTGAAAGTGAAATTTGTTATGTGTCAAACTGAGAATGGTTTTTCAAATTTGTTTTTGAAATTCTATTTCTAAGATTTATAAACTTTTTTTTTTCAGCATATAATAACAGAAATATGGACAAATAAGTTCCTCTAATTCTTGTCCCTTCTCTCTTTCTCTCTTTCTTTCCTGTCATTACATTCAGATGATAGACATGATGTACTTTGTCATCATCATGTTGGTGGTTCTGATGAGCTTTGGTGTTGCAAGACAGGCTATTCTCTTCCCTAATGAGGAGCCTTCATGGAAGCTGGCGAAAAACATTTTTTACATGCCTTATTGGATGATCTATGGAGAAGTGTTTGCAGACCAGATAGACCGTAAGCAAGTTTATGATTCTCATACTCCAAAGTCAGGTATCCAACTTTGATCAGATAATGTCCTATTAGATCATGTGTGTGAGCTCAATAAATGGCTGAGGATAGAGGAACTCCTTCATCACAGAGAATGGTCCCAAAAATATTTTTTCAGCTAATATTGGGGTGTCAGTTTCCAAATGTGCTTCTGGTATCGCTTCACAGCTATTTACCCAGAAGTCTGTAATGCTAAATTGTCTTGCATATAAAGAATGTTTTAAATGGCTCCTTTTTACCAGTTTGGTGACAGGGATATCCTCTCAGGGATACACCATGAGTTCTTTGGTACACTTAGGACATAAAAAAGTCACTTTTTTTTTCCTCATCCGTTGGTTTGATTTTAGACCTAAATACTTTTTACCTAACTTCATACTGATCATCAAGTCCAATAATACTGATTAGACTTCAGCTCATGCATTTCATGAGTATCTACTCCAATGTGTTTTCTGTGTGTGCCTACTCACTGCCACCAGCTTTACGCTAAAACACATGATGCAATTTTTTAGGGACAGTAGACATTATCAGAATTTTGCTTTATTTATTTACTGGAAGGCATGACTGTGCTCACATCAGTGCAAACAGAACAAAAGCTAGCATTTTATATACTGGCTCTGAGGATTCATTTGGCTGGTGATCAGGAGAATGCCAGTTTTCTATTTAAATTAAACCTTCTGGTGCCACCCAGTGCATTACAGCAAAGGAGAGGGGAGGTCATAAGAAATTATGCGGTAGATGCACAAACTAAAAATCACAAGCAATGTATCTTTAGCAATCACTGACATGCAACTGATGTTCATCATTCCCATTTAAATATGCATTAGCCTTGGCAGCGTTTAGAAGTAAGTATCTTTTCCAGTGGCAGATGGCATCCATTAAAGCTCCGTTTAGGATATTCTTTTTCATCCTATGCACCACCTTAGGAAAGGGCAGTGTTTTCATAATTTATCTTCTTGTTTGGTATTGACAATGTTTGAATGAAAAAGGTGTTGATTTCTCCTGAGCTGGTTAAGGTGATAAATATATCTATATGTCCAATAATTTCTCCAACTTAACAGAGTTTCAGATGGACTGACATACACATATCCATGGCAGGTATTTCAGCAGTTCCATGTTCATTTCTTTACTCCCAGTTAGCACAGAATCGTTACTGTGGATACAGGTGAAACCTCTTTTTTATGTTTACTTCCCCACTTTGTTTTCAGAGGCAGCATGGAATGCAAGGAAGTAAACAAATACCTAAAGCCACAAAGCTTCTCACTGAGTTGATCTTTTTACCTGGTTCCCTCATTTTTATACTTTTTCCTTTTCTTTTCTTTTCTTTTCTTTTCTTTTCTTTTCTTTTGACAATTCATTTCATTCTAAACGCATGATGACTGGGGGTGTAAAACTTCATCTTGCTTCAAAAATATTATAGAGTGATAAAGGTTTATCCTATTAAACTGTGACTTACTTCCACAAACTGAATTCTGTCTGTCCCTCTACAAGTGGCCATTTATTGATATTGTACTACGTAACTATCATAGTGCAACAAACATGGTAGTTGGCTGAATATAAAGGTTGTGATTTGTTGTTTTTGTTTTTAAAAATCAAATGCTGATTATAGTTTAGAACCCCAAAACCCGAGAAACTGAAGTGTCTTTGTATGAAGCATGGGTTTAAGTAGGAAAAGAGGGTGGCAGGCTCCATGCCCTTGCATGAGGATTCAGGGATAGTCTTGGATGTTATTCAGATGCCCAACATTTAGACCTCACAAAAAAAAGATGCAGTATAATTACTTCCGAGTCTTAGGAAAAACAAAATTCCTGATTGCTTCAACTCCAGCTATAAGTGTAGATACGTTATTTTTCTCTGTGTCAAGGAAACTAGGAGTTGCAGCAAAAGTGGTGAGGCTGAAATGAAAAGCAGCACCTAGTTCCTTCTTCCTGAGAGACAGATGATGCAGGGAATTCGAATCTGCCACTCTTGCAGCACAAAATATTTGCAATCTGTTATGTCTGTCTGAGGCTTGGTTGTCTCAGAAATGTCACCTCTGAAATAAAGCGGGAGCATAAGCAAATGGTTGGTGATCCTATACACAATCAAAATGACCTGATTGGCACCCAAAAGGTTTTATTAGTATACTTGCATTTTTTCACAATTGGAAATATGTTTTCAAATGTATTTTCGAAGTTGTTCTAAGCTAAATCAGCCACTGCATTCATGTTAGAGTACTACAGTGTTTGTACTTTCTCAAATAAGATACACATGTTCTAAAATTGTTCTACTGCATCTAAACTGCAGTTGAACTCTACAGCTTTGAGCACTGTTTATTAGTAGTGGTAGTAGTAGTAAGTAGTATTTTTTAATTATTATTACTACTACCATTACTATTATTATTATTACTATTACTAATATTATTTTAGCAAACCAAAAGTGTTTCTTAGTGGGTTTCATTAATGTGTTTAATATTGCCACATTATCTGCAAGTTTGGGATTCAGAAAAAGTGATAATCTTGGAAGTGTATATACATTTGAGCCACGATTTTGGAGAATATTCTGCTGTCCAGAAGTGTACAAAAAAAGTATGCACTCTAAAATGTCTAGCTTACTTTTTGTTTGTTTGTTTGTTTCCTTTTCTGTTGATTTGTGGAGCATGCCATTAAGGCTGACCAGATGCAATGTCTGGATTCATCTCATCAGCTGGCAACCTGTTCATCCAGTGGTTCTACTCTTGATTTTTGTTTCAACGCACTGCACTGCTAAAACACTAGCTAAATGCCTCACTCTAAAATAATGCTTTCATATACATTTACATTTTTAACCCATAATTTCTGTATTCATTTCAATTTTTAAATGCATATGTTAACTGTAATGTGCATTTGTGTCCTGTTGACATGTATCTCATCTTCGACTTGAAAGTGGGGACAATTAATACTCACTTCTGGGATTATGAATACACTATTCAGTGGTGTCATTTATTATCAGTGATGTACATAAAGACTACATTCCTACAAATTCCAAACTATCAGCCAATTGTTGGCAGGGAAGGAAGGGGAAAGCAGGCAAAACTTTTAGAACTGTATTCAAATTTTCAGAAAAATTCAACAAAAAGAGCAAAAACAGTCTCGAAGTTGTTTCTCTCAGACTAATAGTTCATCACAGCTGGAGCCACCACTTTCTAAAAATCTTGTCATGAAAAGCAGGGGGTTTGTAAAAAAGGATTCAGAACTGTAATGGCCAGCTGAAGCAATTCTTAGATGAAGCTTCTGAGAAGCAGGAACCTCTGAGTATGCACTTTGCAGTGCCTTAAACAGTGCTGGGAGAGAACCACAGGAACACATGGAACAGGAGCTGCTACTCACAATGAAAGAGCACCCTAGGTTCCTGGTGCTCTTTCAGTGCCAGCTACCCATGAAGGCCGTAGCTCAGCACCATAGGGGCTTGGGGAATGGGGAATTAGAGAAGACAGACTCTATTATCACAGTGTAACCATAATGGTCTTCCTCTAGATCTTTGAGCATGAAGTGAGCAGTATGTGGTCTATAGACAAAGGAGGGACCACAAAGATTTATTAGGCCATATTGTTCTTCCAGCTATATCCAGCTACTCAACTGGATATATAATAATAATATGGATACATAATTCTTTGTAGCTGATCTTACAGTGACAGAATATTACATGTGCCATGTTGGATCCTCAAGAAGTTTTAGTAATCACCTGAAACAGCCTTTGGAAGCATGTAAAGATCAGGGATTAGTTAAGCTACTTCATAGAAAAGCGCAAGCAGTCAAAATACCAGTCCATGTGAAACATCATTAATGACTAGAGCCACACTGGGCTATTGCATTTTTAACTGGGCCTTGAAAATCTTAGTTAGGGATTCTTGGGATTCAGATAAAGGCTTAGACTGGAGAATTAAAAGGAGGCAGTAAGCTAATCAAATTTATGAATTATTTAAAGGTTGGGAAATGAAACATTAAGTATATTTCAGGAAAGGAATAATAAGAGCTTGATAAATTGAAAAAATTAGACTGGCATCAATTATGTAGTTGAATGAAGATATATTATTATCCACTGTTAGCTGGGAGAGGAAGGGCGATCCAGGTCAGGGAACTAGTGGTGGTATATGCAGCTGTCTCACTTTTAGGTTCCCTTTGCTCATGCAGCTCAGCCTTGTGCTGCCCGATGGGGTCCATGGGACAGCAGCCAGCCACTTAGCTGCTTTAGTGAACACCTGTCTGGAAAGAAATCCACGAACGCTTTAAATGTCTCCCTCAGTTCACTCCACTTTCTTTGGCACTTTTGCTGGCAATTTTAGCAAAAATAAAAATAATTACAACATAGTTGTCACATGCAGAGAACTTTATTTTCAGCTTACCAAGTTATCTGTGCCTCCAGAATACTATGGATGCAGAAGTATATAAGAAATACTAAAGAGGAAAGGATTATTCAGAGAGTGAATTTCCTTGGTAAAAAATATAGATAGATGCTACTGAGAAATGGCAGTCACCTCTAGGAAATCAGCAGCAGACCTCACATTTTCCTATATTAAGAAGGCAAAGCAACTGAGAGTACTATTAGCCAAACATGGGTTTGGGTTTTTTGGTTTGGGCTGTTTTTCAGATTTGCCTAGTGTCTTACATGTTAGATTTGCATCTGGATTTTCTTTCCAGCTGTAGTATTTCAAATGCCGTCTGGAATCTGAAGATGAGTCTGAGTTGTGTTTGTTATCTGGGCCTACTCCATCATTGGAAAAACCTACATTGTTTAAGAGAAAAGATGGGGTCTCCTTGTCTTCCATTTTTATTGGATTAATGCCAAGTAACCAGAATGCAATTGTTTCAGAAGACAAGAGACGATTATGCACAGACTTTAAATATCCAATAAAGTGAAGATGGAAATATAACTACTACGAAAGACTTTAAAAAAGTATTTAAATTTCTTTGTCTGATAGATTTATTTATTAAAGTTATTGAAGGTTTCTTCATATAAGTGAAAATTTTAATTTAAATTCTGTATGATTTTAGAGGTCTGATGCCTTTCATGTCTCCACTGGAGCTTCCTATAAGGGATGTCATTTCTATGTGGTCCTGTACCCATTTTCTTTTCAATCTGCATACAGGTCTGCAGCAGACAACATTCTTAGCATTTTTAGACAAAGGCAGTGGATAAAATTTGTGTCCAGCCTGCATACAATTTGGAAAGTCTCTCTGGTCTGAGTTGCAGAAATATTTCCCTTCCTAGCACTCCTGTGAGGTTATGTTTTGGGTTCCACTTGGTTAGATTTTTTTTATGTGGGGGCAAGAAGGTGAGAGAAACACTAGAGAGAACAAGAGAAATATAAGCATTTACTATAAATTGTGATTAAAATACCAGCAGATTGGAGAGTTGCTTCAAAGTCATTTTTAATGTGGCTGAGGGCAAGAGGCAACATGTCAAGCCATGATGATGTAGTTACAGCAACTTTTTTGAAGTAATGAGGACCTGTTCAATTCCCAGGATGTTTGTGGTGATGAACAGAGCAATGGTGTGAGATTCAGTTTCCAGATTTGGTATTTTCTCTGTCGCTGAAGAAGTGGGCAGCCCCAGGCAGCTTGCTTAGCCTTTTTTCAATACTTACCAGCCTGGCAAGCTGGTAAAGTTGCTTAAACATTTCATTAAGAAAAATATAAAATGCTTTCACATCCTCTGATTTCAGTGCAGATCAAAATTGAAGGTGCCTGTATACTTATAAACAGGGTGAGGAAGGTGCGTTTAATATGTCCAGACTTGAATAAAAGAAAAGATGTGTTGGTTTCTTAGTTACTATACACACAAACTGGTTTCCTTATTCTTTAGAACTGTGATCATCTGAACCCATTCTGCAGTTCTGCGTCATCTCAAACAAATCGTCTTGTATTGTGAAAGTGGTATCATAGAATAATAGAATGGTTAGGGTTGGAAAGGACCTTAAGATCATCTAGTTTCAACTATCCATTTTCATGTGAGATGCTTCATCAAAGTCAGAAAGCTATTTGGAAATAAAGCTGTTCAATTATGCACTTTCCTCTCTCCATTACTTCCCACAACTACTTTGGAAGGGTGAAGCCGTGGGAAGAGTCATAATGCAGAATTTGCAAGCATTGTTTCTCAAACCCTCCACCCAATAAACAGTAAAAATGAACAGTGTTCATGTGATGACAGTAATTACAGCAGGGAGACAAATTCTTCCTGAGCTCTGCTGCTGCTTTAGGCTTGAAACACAGAGGTGTGGGTTATTGATGTGTGCTTTGCGACTATTTGCTGGCCAGGAAAGAGGAAGGGTTAGGTATGTAGCAGGAAAGTCCCATACAGGAAACTGTAAATGGGAGCCGGGAAGGAAAAAGAAGCATAGGAGGAGGCTATGAAAAAGGAAATGAGAGATGCAGAAAGTATGCACATCCACAGATGTTAGGATGCAATATTTGAAAGCTGAGTTAATGCATGTAATTGAAATTTAAACTACGGCCACTTATTTTTTTCTAAAGCCTGAGTCCAGGACATAATGTGCAACATTTATCCAATGGCCTGTGGGTATCAGGCTGAATGGGTTTTTCAGTTACCTGAAATAGACATATAGTTGCATGGACAGAATTTTCTTCAGCAAAATATTTCACTGGAATTAAGTGCTGTACGTGTTTTTTGTTAAAGTAAGGCTGCAATGTAAACAGATTAGTATGTTTCTGTACATGTTGAAATTGTGCTTTGAAAAACTTTGAAAAAGTTTGTTATTAGAATATGTTACTGCACATACTACAAAAATGACTTAATTTCTCCAAACATAGTTAAAATGGTCAAATCATGTTAGGCGTGAAAGGCAGGTGCAGATCCCTCGGGGGTGAGGCACAGCACACAGCAAGCGAAAGCTTTGGCTTTATGAAAAACGTAGCATTTCCACAGAGGGAGCCCTGGATCACTGGCTCTATTCAAATGTGGACCTGACACAGTGGAGTCCCGCTTGGGAGTGAAGCTCAAGTGAAAGTACTGTAGGGGTGAATAATACAACTTGCACTGATTACTAGGTCATATTTATGCACTGTCCTGTTCTGCTCATTAGCAAACAGCAAGTGCTGATGTCCAAATTTTGAGATCCGTAGCTAACCGCCATGTTGGCACCCAGGCAGGGAGAAAGCAAACTACTCCATCATACCAAAGCAAGGAAATGAGATATGCCTGTGACTCTTCATACTTGGATTGGGGGGGTGATTTTTTTTTTTTGTTGTTGTAGGGAGTCTAATTTGGCCATCACTGTGTGGAATAAAACAACAGGGGTACATTAATGGTATTCTAAATGCTCTGTTGTGGCAAATAAAGCTGAGGAAATAATTTTTGTCTTGGTAGAGATCAAGGCTGATTTTTACTTTTTAGATCAAATTCTCTTTTTTTTTTTAATATAAAGAAGTTGGATAACATAATTGTAGCCAGACTTTGAGCTGAGTTTTTGGTCTCATTGATCTAAGGTTTAAAATATGTTCTTCCCTAATTTCTTCTTTTTTGCATCTCACCATTATTTATTCTGTTCTTCAGCACACAAAAGGACAACAGGTTTCATCAATTGACACGATTTTTCTGTTACGGGTGAAATCATGATGGGTTTTGGTACTGTGTTGTGTTGGACTTTGTAGGTCTGAATCAACATGTGAGCATGTTAGTGTTTCCGCAGAAATGTAAGTCTTGCAGTTGAGTGCTGATTCCAAGAAGTATCGGATGTCCCAGTTTCTGCTGGGTGGAGGCTAAGCGCACATAGCCCCATACTCACAGCCACTCAAAAGCTGATTACGATGAGTAGGACTGAGGCTAGAAAAACATAAACTAAACCCATGCTTGCATATGAACATCACCCACCACAGCATGTGAAGGCATGTAAAAAATAATCAAAGCAATGATTTCACAATGTTTTTTCTCCCATTGCTTCACTTCTGCAAAATTAATACTAAGAACATTCCAAAACATTTGGGGAAGAAACAGGTGGCAACTCTGCTGTCTACATGTCCCTTTACCTGTTACAGTAAAGACTTGATAATCTCCCCCACTGTGTCTAGGCATGCAGTCAAAAGTCCTTTAACAGTAGAGGGTCATTATGAGTATGTCCCAGAAGGGCTGAGGGCAGCGCACACAGTAATAAATGTCTCCTTTTTAATTTACTTTCATGTCCTTCTTTTTCCTTATGCTGTTTATCACATTATCACATCCTTATGCTATTTATCATATTTTTATATCAATCAAAAAAAGAACTTTCACCAATAAAAACAAAAAATACATAAGGTTTCTCCAGGATTAAATGTTTTGACCATTTTATTTGCACACTAATTACTATCAGAATACCATGATATTTTAGCTGTGTGCAACCAAACAGTTTATCCACATCAGGCGTGTCTCCTGCAATTTCTGAGGGGAATATCTTGATATTCATAGCAAATAGCACGCAATAACAAGAACTGTAGCTTGTAAAATCTGTGATACCAGGTGCAGACTTCTTGACGGGGATCATCAATGTAATTATTATTTGGAAGATAATTGTTTTAGCTGCCAAACCTTTATATATATCTAAATATTTCCATAAAATGCACTAAAAAAATAAGATTCATTCCCATTTTGCATCTTGTTCCCAGCTCCTTGTGGTCAAAATGAAACCAGAGAAGATGGCAAAATAATCCAGCTACCTCCCTGCAAGACAGGAGCATGGATTGTTCCTGCCATCATGGCCTGTTACCTCTTGGTCGCAAACATCCTTTTGGTGAACCTGCTTATTGCTGTTTTCAAGTGAGTGATATACTGCAAATACAGACTTGGGGGGATGCACGTTACCCAAAGCCTAAGAAGGCTGCTAAACTGAAGACTTTGGCTAAGACCCATTTTCAGAGGATGTGACTGTGAGAGTGACAGAGGGAGTAGCTTGTCTCCAGCTATAGAGGGAAATGCCAAGTTCTTCACATTGTCTCATTTCCAACAACAGACACCCCATGAGAATCATAGCAGAAAAGCCAAAATACTCAAAGTTCAGTTGTAGCATCATTCACTCCTAATAGGGAAAACAAGAATAAAAATACTTTCCTGTTTCATTGGGTTGTTGTAAGATTCAGTGATTGTGCAGAGCAGATGTACAGTGATAAGATACTTTGAAATGACTGATTGCCACTGTGCTTTGCTGAAGCACAAACTTATTCCTTTCTTTTGTTCCTCTTTTTGCAAGGCAACATTTGCCACTAATAGTGAAATATGTCTAGATAAGTTGCTGTTATATCAGCTTTGGCAAAGTATCCAAAACCATTTCAATCCGATTGTTGTTTCCCTCTTCTTGTCTTCTAGCAATACGTTCTTTGAAGTCAAGTCCATATCCAATCAAGTATGGAAGTTTCAAAGGTATCAGCTAATCATGACATTTCACGAAAGACCTGTTCTCCCACCACCTCTGATCATTTTCAGCCATATGACTATGATATTCCAACACCTCTGCTGCAGATGGCGGAAGCATGAAAGTGACCCGGATGAGAAAGACTATGGATTAAGTAAGCCATGGACAATTTACAGAGTGGCACTTTCCAGTGCCCTTGGTAATATCTAGTGTTTGACATGAATAAAGGCTAAGTCCAGCACACTGATAACCTTTCCAGCAGAAAACTACTTTTAACTGCAAAAATCTTACCTGAATCAGTTTTACCTTCATTGTCCAACCCTTAGTTCTCCTCAAGTATTAATGAGGCTATGTTTTTCTGGGATTTTTTTGGAATTGTTCCCCCCTTTGTTCCTTCAAAGGAACATGGTTTGTTTTGCTCTTGCTAGAAGCCTGTTATTGCTGGAATTCTTCTAACAGTCCATTGGACTTCCAGATCTCAGTTTTACTTCAGAAAATACAAAGAATGCGTTCTGCTTTTTGAGCAAACAGCCCAAAACACTTCTTGCCTGGATAATCTGAGAAATGGAGAGAAGTAATTACTTTGTAGACAAATATTCTCTCCTTGACACTGACTCAAACTAGAGGAGTAGTTTTTCCAATCGCTTTTAATATGAACTCCCGTAGACATGATGGAAACCCTAACAGATTATTTTGATAACACTTTCTCTCCTTTTCTCTTATCTAGTTCTTCAAAGTAGAAGTTCTCCACCTCCACCAATGCACATGCCAGAGGCAGAGAGCTTAGGGATATGCATCTCTTCCCAATATTAGCCATGCCACAGTCCACTTTTCTGTGAGGAGGGAGCTGGAGGCATGTGGTGGTACTGGAGATGCAAGTGCAATTAGGTGTATCTATCTGCTTTCATACCAGTGGGCAATTAAATTAAAATGCCAGATAAATTTGAACCCTGCTTTTGAAAGTTTATTCCATGAATTCCACAATAAGAAGAATGCAGTTAATTTCATGTGTTAATCTTCGCCAAATTCACATTTTCCCATTGTTTCCACAGAACTTTTCATAACTGAGGATGAACTGAAAAAAGTCCATGATTTTGAAGAGCAGTGCATAGAAGAATATTTTAGAGAAAAGGATGACAGATTCAATTCCTCCAACAATGAAAGAATCCGTGTCACTTCAGAAAGGTGCACTTTTCTGTTTTTTCCCTATAATTTGATCTGGAAATGTGTTTCTGTTGCCATTTTCACCTTTCCTTTTGTCGTGGTTTAAGCTTCTATAAACCCATACAGTCGCTCTCTCACTCATTCCCCACTCTTTCTTCCCTCCACTCCTGGAGGGATGGGAAGGAGAATCGAAAGAATGCAACTCCCACAGGTTGAGATAAGAACAGTTTAGTAACTAAGGTATAACACAAATCACTGCTGCTACCACCAATAATAATAATGACAAGGCAGATACAAGGAAAAGGAGAATACAATATCTCACCATCAAATATCAAGCCCGACCACCCAGTGCACCCCCACCAGTAACAATAATGACAAGGCAAATACAAGGGAAGGATACAATTGCTCACCACCCAGTATCAAGCAGTGCACTCCCCACCGTGCACCCTCACCACCCTTCCGGGTCTCTCCTCTCTGTCTTTACATCCTGGACATGATGTGCTGTGGTATGGAATAACCTCTTTGGTTAGTCTGGGTCAGGTGCCCTGTCGCTCCTTCCTCCTGGCTTCCCCTCCTCCCTGGCAGAGCATGAGACTCACAAAGTCCTTGGCCAGCCTAAACATCACCAAGCACTAACTGAAAACACTGGTGTTATCAGCACTGTTCCCAGGCCCAAAATCAAAAACACAGTGCTGCACCAGCTACCAAGAAGGAGAAAAAATGACTGCTGCTGCTGAACCCAGGACACCTTTCTTCTTCTTAAAAGGGAAACACATGAGGTATTTTTAATACCTTAACTAAAAAGTAGAATGATAAAAGGTGGCAAAATTCTCTTCTCTTTTTTTTTTTCTTTGGTGCTACAGCAAATATTCCAATGTTCCTCAAAGTTTTGAAAACATGAATCTTTCCAATGTATTAGAACACAACTGACATACATAGTGAGAAACACTAATTATCCTTACATTTCAGTTCTTGAAGCACAACCTTAGGGGCACGAGTGGTCAGAACACAGTGGGAGGGTAAATGAGAGTTCCTAAATTAAAACTATGGTTTTAGCACTGACCTACTAGCCATTCAGTCTTGTTTCAGGATAGCTTTGCTAAGCAAGTTTGTTTCATTGAAAACAATAGAGATCCTGCCATTAATTTAAAAGGAAATAGATATGTCATCTACAGCAATGAAATGCACAGGGGACAAGGGTAATATGTTAATTTAGTGGAAGTTGCTAGTCTTCAAGTTGATCAATCCTAGAAATTCATAAATCTGTTAATCTGCTGTGGTGCTTATATATGTTTTCATTGCACAGCAGCTGAGCAACAGAGTTAAATTATAGGACAGAGTTTGTTGTTTGATTCATAGTACTGTTACCAATAAATATTTTAGGACAATATCTTGTCAGATATTAAAAAAAATTTATGAACCACTGAATAGTCCATTGCCTGAATACTCCGCAGTAAGCTGAATATAGAGGTCAGGTGAGTTGTCATTGTAATTGATTACACAGATATAACACTTTTCTCCTTATACACAGACTTCTAGAACTGCTCTTGATGCAGCTATGCCTAAGACATGTTTTCTCTAGGCAAAGAAACACCTTTCTAATTTGGTTTTGAAAAAAATCTATCCCAGAGCAGGATTAGTAGATATAAAATCCTTTAATTATCTGCATTACTGAAAACAGCACTCCTAAAATACATATTTTAGAAAAGGATAATAGAGGGGAAATATGGTAAGCCATGGAGTGGCTTCCTCTTAAAGAATTGCCAAGTAATTCAGCTCTGATTGGTCTGGAAGAGACAAATGTGGAATGAAATTATGGAGGTCTGTATAATTATGAGTGCAAGGGGAGGATGAGTAGAAATCAGTTGTTCACTGTCTCTCCCGGAACAAGATATAGGGCAGCAACAGATTAATCTAGCAGGATCCCAGGTTCAAAATAAACCAGAATTGGTGATTTTTCCATGCAGGAAGTAGTGGAACAGAGCAAATTCTTGAAAGCTGCTAAGGTCTAAAAGAAGCTGATGATGTCAGCTACAAGTACATGCGGGTTCAAACAGAGACTAGGCAAGTTTATGGAAGAAAAATCCAGTAAGGACTGCAAAATACACCAATATCATATTGAGTCCGTGAAGTTCCTGAGCAGTAAAGGTTTAGAGACTGGAGAATATAAGGGGGGAAGAATTACATGTGCTTCAAAGCAAGATTGTGGGCTAAAATGGTTGGTGGTCCAACTGAGTGCCTTTTTTTCTTATATTCTCATAGTCTAGTGGTCAGAGACCTAACCTGAAACTCATCGATGCAGGTTCAAATCTCTGTTTGGCCAAAGCTTTCATTTTGATGGCCATGGAAAAAAGAGGAAAAAAGAGGCATGTTTGAAGCCTCTGTAAATATGAAGTGATCCAGCTGAGACCTTTGCATTTGGAAAGTGCTCTAAGTCCTTGAAGTCCAGTCTATCTCTGCACTCTGCTCTATACCCACTTTATAGGAAAAGAGCCCTTATCTCTATTTAAATGAACAGCCTAAAGCACCTCATTCCATAAGAGAGTTCAAGATTATGAATCCTAAATGAAGACAAGCACCTAAGTACTATAGAGAAGTAGTTCTTTAAAATCCATTTACCTCAGTAAACAATGTAATGTGGAAACCAGTATGCCCCAGCTGTGTAAGGGAGACAAGGACAGTGACCCCATGAGGTACTGGGGCCACTCACAGACCCAAGCACACTACTAGCACTTGCAGCAATTAAATCCCAGGTGAGTGCAGTTTCTGCACTCACAATAGCTCCCTTATTTCCTCGCCAAACCAGCTGCAATGCTTTACCACATAAGCCAAGTTCAAATACATCAAAGATCTGAGATATACTTTAAAAGATGCTTGAGAAATCAGAGACTTCTTTTTTTTTTTTTAACGTGTAGAACATTCAAATATTTAAAATCCACTTTACAAGTCCAATTTACACTTCATAGTTTCTGTGTAAAGACATCTTTGTATGATTAACAAGATATAAAGAAAACAAAGAAGACGCAAGACTACAGTTTCTTTTCCAATGTCCAGTCATTAGCCTGTAGTAGTAGACCAAGCACCAAGCACAATGCCATGAGATATCAGTTTAGTCATCTATCCAATTAACTCAGCTTTACACAATGTCAAATCAAACCAGAAAGCCCCACAACTGTGTGTGAAGTTCCCCCTGAAGAACTTCCATTTGCAGGAAGGTGCAGGATCAAGAAGGAATGGCTAGGACAATCCCTGTGTGACATGCACCTGCACCTGGACCTGGACCTGAACTGCTCACTGCCTTCCCTCCATGCGTCTCTGATATGCTCACCTATTGCTTGAGCAGCTCCTACTTAGAGCTGGATTTATCAGAGTGCCCCCAGTCCTGCTTGGAGGAAGAACAGCTGTATATCATTGGTGCAAAACTCGGTACTTCTGGAAGAGGGAGTACAGGGGGCTAGCACTATAAGGGAAATGGGAGATGGGAAGAGAGCCTTGCTCTGAGGCTCAGCCTAGGTAGGTCCCAGAGACAGGTTAGGAGCTCAGGAAAACAACAGGACATCCCATTTCTTGCTGCATTGGCTTTGGTGTAAATGAACATTTTCAGCTAAGTGGTCAGTGGCTGTGCTGTGACAGGACCACGGCATCTTGTCTGGCTCACCTACAAGAAGTTGCAGTTCCTACTTTCACCCTGGCATCCAGTGGGGCCCCTTTTTGATTCAGCAATCATCTTACTTTTCTAAAAAAGAATACCACCGAGGTGTCCAGATTTGGTGTCACCATACAGAATCTCTCTTTTACCTGATCCTTTCACATTCTGAAGTTAAAAACATGAAATGATGTTTGATGTCAAAAAGCATGCTTGACGTTTGTCTTTCCCTGACTCCAGGTAGTAAGTTGGCAGAGTAGCTCACTAACTAGAATCTGTCATAAGCACATAGAAGTAGCTGCAGGTTAGTGATACACATCAGACAAAGTGATTGACTAGTCAGAAAAACACAAAGCAGTACAAAGCCATAGATGTTTCCCTAATTGCGTTTATAAGGCAAATCTTGGTGAATCTCCTGGAGACCCATGAGGAAAACAAAGCTGGACAAATTCACTTCATTGCAGCAGACGAATCATAACTTTTCCTGAAGAGCCTTCCTTTCTAATCACTATGAAGTTTTCAGTGGCGTATTTTGACCAGCAGAGAGGCATGCTTAATTTGACCAAAAAATACTGCATTTTTTTTCTTGATCTGGCATGAAGCCACTGAAACAATTTCTCCAGAAGGTATCTTATCTACATGGACAGGTCTTGACTCTTTCAAACCCAAAGGAGCAGAATCACATCCTAACAGTATTTAAAAAGCACATAAGCTGGCTGTAGTAGATGTTATTATGTCATCTTTGGTACTATATGGTGTTCATTACTACAGCACTTTAACACTGTACAGTTTGCAGTGCAATTACACTAACAGCATCCATGTGAATTAAGACATAGTTATTATCTTGAGTTCAGAGATGGCATGCTGAAGTACACAGAAATAGATCTGGGTTGGTAAAAGGGCTGTTACTGAGCCTGCTAGGGCCAGCCACATATGCAGAGTGACAGCAGGAAAGGTCTGTGAATCCAGTGGCATTTCTCCATGATCACAAAGAGTTAAGTGGTCTTAGGCTCCACATGGGAAAGCAATGAGGACAACCCAATGTCCTTAGCCTGCAGGAACCACTGCATCTGAGAAAATTGGCTGACCACTTGTATCAGCAGTGCTTTACCAAAAGATGTCAGGCAAAGTACCAATGCCCTGCTAACAGGCTTGAGAACTGCTGTCAGCAGTTTCTTTAAATCAAACCATTGTACAGAGACTTACAACAAGCGGGTGGATACCTTTGTAAGTGACTTTCATTGTCTACAGTCTTTGCAGCAGCTGAAAAGTATTTTGAAGTACAAATCATACCTTAAAAATAGACATAGATTCACAAAGGAGACTTGTGAACTAGCATTCAGTTAATTGGTCTACTGCTGAAAAGAGTGACTTACTCCAGTTAAATCATTATTTCAGTTACATTATTGATGACCTGACCTGCAAAAGTTAAAAATAAATATAACAAAAATGAATGCTAGCAAAAGCTATCATCTCCCAAACCATAATTAAAAAGGCTCATCAAAAGTAATATAAAATCTTTGCCAGCTTCCCAGTTATGGCCTTTTATTTATTTCCTGCTTACTGAATATTGTCTTCAGATAATATAGGCTTATTTCACTATTAGAAATTTTTGAGCTTCAGGAGAACACATTTAATGCACATTTCACATGTGGCCTCCTCTTTTTCTGTTTTCATTCCCATGTGTTAGGATGGCTTGGGCCTTCTCATACATTGGATCGATATTGCTGTAAGGAAAAGCACAGGTGCAATGGAGGCATCATACATGGATATTGTGAGATTTACCAAAAGGATGATACTGTCTCCAACACACATGGGGCAAAAAATGCAAAGCAAAACTTGGTCATTCTTATTTTGAAATAGGATTGTATTTCAAAACTGTTGCTGAAGGAAATACAGCTCTAGCTGTCTATTCACTGAGTGCATGATAATAAAAGATATGGGAAAATAAAAGATTTTGCGTATTAAAACTTTCTGAGGACCAGATTATGACTGTATTTCTCCAGAACATATCCTTTTATGTCCACAGTGTTTGGCTGATGTGATTTTATTATGTTTGTAGTAGGATTACTCCCAGAGTATGGTGCTGTTCTGTGCGATGAATTACTGAACTGAACATTAAATTAATATAAAATATCAGTAGTTAAAAGACTAAATATTAGTTAAAAGGTCTGGGAGTGGCCATATGCAATATATATAACAAAAAATAACTAAATTCAGCTAGTAGCTTTAGTTTTTGAGATCATCATCACTCAGGCTTTCTCTTTGTGAGTAATATTACAGTCAGGGCCCATCTACTGTAAATACATTTATGTACTTTTCAGTTATCTATACACATTTCTTTGTACCTCTGGATTCTGAGCCCAGACTGCACTATCCTTACTTTGTTGAGTTTCTACATAAATTTCGCACAACTATCAATGCACTCACATCTGTGATTAATTCCACAGCAACCAACAGAATATGTAACTCAGAAGTCTGTGTTCATCTTGGCCAGCAATACCACCATTTTTCACTCTATGCGTCTGTCAGTAGCTAATAGATCATGTTCAGGGAAGGCAGAACAAATACCTGAATGTGTGCCCGCAAGGTATGACTCTAGGTTCTTCTTGGGATGCATTGGTTGCATTCAGTAGCATTGCACAGCCCTCATGTGAATGCAGTATGCAAGACTTACCTCACTATGGACAGTTGTACTCATATTCCAGATACCAGATATGCAACCAAGTGCAATGATTCAACTGGCTACGTTTGTATTAAGAATTATTTCACTTGCATACATCTCTCAAAGCAAAAAAAAAAAAAAGAAAAAAAAAAAAGAGAAAGAAAAGAATGTTCAGTTAGCTTGTTACCTTCACAGAATGACAGAATGTTATAAATTCATTCCAATTCTTGGGTAGCTTTAGCTGGGCAAATGTTTCTTTTTGATCATAACCTGAGCATTCTCAAGTAACATCCAGGAGGTTTCTCAAATTGTTCCATATGATTGACAACTGTAAAATCATGATGTTGCATCTCTTCATCACCATGAAACAGTTGTTACAGAATATGAATGGGTGGTGAGGCACTCAATTGCTAGCTGATAGATATTTCAAAATTATAATTATTTTCAATAAAATAGCCGTTCAAATAACTAATAGCATGAGGGAAAATTCAACTGCTTTCCATACATAAACTATGGAATTATATCCTGTGCTTGCAATAACATTAATCAGTTGTGTTAGAGAAGCTGGTAGAATGAGAGTTAGACTGGTGCCTTAATGATAGCAAGATCATAGAATCATAGAATCATAGAATAGTTAGGGTTGGAAAGGATCTTAAGATCATCAAGTTCCATCCCCCCTGCCATGATGACTAGAATGAGATTCTTGGAAACTGCCAGTTTATTTCTTAGCCGTAATTACTTGATCATTCTTCTATTGAAGCCTGATGACAGCAATACAGTTACTTCTTTGCACTGGATTTGCTGTGCTTGTGCTTTCAAAACTCACGATCTTCAACAGAGAAAGCCTATATTTCACAGGAATGTGAGACTTGCTGTAGGGAGTGGTGTCACACTCCTCCCACTTCTTTCTTGCACAGGCAGGTTGCTGTTGCTCATTACCATGAGGCAGTCAGACCTTAGTGTTTCACCAGCTGAATATCTGTGCGTTAATTAACAAGGCATAAATACTGCCCAATACTCATTCAGTGCTCAAATCTGGTTTCCTTCTGGGCAAGAAAGAATGTTTCTGGTGTTGCCAGTTCCAGGTCAGTTGTCCTTGTGGAAATTCAACTAGCACCAGTAGAAGACAATACTTATCAGAAACCCTGGCTATGATTGATAGGGTGCCTATTAATATTTGAGTATGAATTGCACTAATAGGCAGAGAGTAAGAGACTTGTGAACAAAAAAGTGTGGAAATCCTGCCGTTTGGTATCTGTTACTTCTCGGCTCATTTTTCAGTGTCTACAGGAATGGGAAAACCACAACTGTAACCTTAAAAATCACACAAAGATAACTATATAAATGTGTTGCTTTTAATACTATTTTGGCAGATAATGGAGGTACCTGGCCTGCCGTAGGAACTACAATCAGAGAAAATAATTACAAGAAGAAATTTCATATGTTCTAAAGGCATCTTCACTGTGTAAAATTAGGGGACACCATATAAAGCCTTTAGTAGAGAGATGGTTTAGAAACCAGAAAATTGAAATGGTTGAAAGCCATCAGTATGAATTAGTACAAAATTCACCTTAAAGTCAAAAATAATTTTAAAATGAGACAGACCAATAGTGTAGATCAGATATACTGAAGTTTAAATTAGGGTCACACACTAAATTATTACCTATTAATACTTCAATCTTTTTCTTTATATGTTAGAATAGGTAGCTAACAAGTAACTTTAAAAGCCATCATGTCAATCCCTAACCTGTTAACACAGACTACACAAACCACAATCACACTAATGGAGCAATCTTAGTGTGTGTACCTTATCTAGGCTGTATGTGGTTGGATCAGAACTTCCTCCCTGCAGTTTTTATGCATACTTTACTCGATATTACCTACATTCAATATAATAGCTGATACTTTTTATTTTTATATATATATATGTATTTATGAGCTCATATGTATATATAGATGAGCTAAAGATTAATCAGAAAACAAAGAAATTATCTCCTTAGCTCACATAGCACTAGCTGTGTTTTACCCTGGGGCAAACACCATGTCCTGGGTTCAGCAGTAGCAGTCATTTTTCTCCTTCTTAATAGCTGGTGCAGCTCTGTGTTTTTGACTTTCGGCCTGGAAACTGCTCTGATAACACCAGTGTTTTCAGTTACTGCTTGGTAATGTTTTGGTCTGACCAAGGACTCTGAGTCTCATGCTCTGCCAGGGAGGGGGAGAAGCCGTGAGGAAGCAGAAACAGGACACTTGACCCAAACTGACCAAAGAGGTTATTCCATACCACAGCACGTCATGCCCAGGATGTAAAAATGGAGACCAGAGACCTGGGAAGGGTGCGGGTTTGCTGCTGGGTCGGGCTTGGTATCAGGTGGTGAGCAGTTGTATTCTCTTTCTTTGTATTTGCCTTATTATTATTATTGGTGGTAGCAGTAGTGATTTGTGTTATATATACCTTAGATACTGAACTGTTCTTATCTCAACCTGTGGGAGTTGCATTCTTTCGATTCTCCTCCCCATCCCCTGGGACTGGGGGAAGAAAGAGTGGGGAGTGAGTGAACGAACTGCTTGAGGGGCTTAAACCACAACACACCATTAAAAAAAATGGGATGTTACCTACCTTCTATGGCACATTGACCACTTTCATTGCATTACTTAGTTCTGCAAGTAGCTGTGGTGATCCTGCCTGTGGCACAACTCGGGACGTCATGTGGTGTCTGCTCTATGTGTTATTCATTCATAACAACCTAATTAGAAGCTTTGGCAGCAAAGAGGCAGCAAATCATAGTAATGTTTCTGTAATAACATAGTCACTGGGATAGAATCATAGAATCAAATAGCAGCTCAGATAAATAATAACATGAAGGAAAATTCAACTGCTTTCCATATATAAACTATGGAATTATATCATTAATCTGTTGTGTTGGAGAGGTTGGTGGAACAAGAGTTAGACTGGTGCCTAAATGATAGTAAGATCATAGAATCATAGAGTAGTTAGGGTTGGAAAAGACCTGAAGATCATCTAGTTCCAACCCCCCTGCCATGGGCAGGGACACCTCACAATAAACCATGTCACCCAAGGCTCTGTCCATCCTGGCCTTGAATACTGCCAGGGATGGAGCATTCACAACTTCCCTGGGCAACCCATTCCAGTGCCTCACTATCCTAACAGTAAAGAACTTCTTCCTTATATCCAATCTAAACTTCCCCTGTTTAAGTTTTAACCCATTACCCCTTGTTGTATTGCTACAGACCCTGATGAAGAGCCCCTCCCCAGCATTCCTGTAGGCCTTCTTCAGCTACTGGAAGGCTGCTATGAGGTCTCCACGCAGCCTTCTCTTCTCCAGGCTGAACAGCCCCAACTTTCTCAGCCTATCTTCATACAGGAGGTGCTCCAGCCCCCTGATCGTCCTCGTGGCCATCCGCTGGACTTGTTCCAACAGTTCCATGTCCTTACACTGAGAACACCAGAACTGTACACAGTACTCCAAGTGAGGTCTCACAAGAGCAGAGTAGAGAGGCAGGATCACCTCCTTTGACCTGCTGGTCATGCTGCTTTGACACAGCCCAGGATACAGTTGGTTTCTGGGCTGTGAGCACACACCGCAGCCAGCTCATGTTCAGTTTCTCGCTGACCAAGGCCTCTGCAGGGCTGCTCTGAATCTCTTCTCTGCCCAACCTGTAGCTGTGCCTGGGATTGCTGTGACCCAGGTATAGGACCTTGCACTTGGCATGGTTAAACTTCATGAGCTTGGCATTGGCTACCTGTCAAGCACACCAAGGTCCCTCTGGATGGCATCCCTTCCCTCCAGTGTATTAACCAAACCACACATCTAGGTGTCATCGGCACACCCAAATTTTCCTTTACATTACACAGCAGAGACCCTTGGTTTAACCCATTGGAACAATTTCCTGAGCAAGCAGTATTTATTTGCTTAACCTTTTTTAGCAGGGTTTTGAAGCAGATAAGGTAGTGTAGACTGGCTTTGAATTTTAAGACCTATTTGTTCATGTCTGTTTTGGTGTCCTATTAGCTGAACTTTGCTGCTTTGTAGAAATTAACATGTTTAATTCTCTCTTTTTTAAGGGTAGAGAACATGGCCATGAGACTGGAAGAAGTAAATGAGCGAGAGCACTGCATGAAGGCCTCTCTGCAGACTGTTGACATTAGGCTTGCTCAGCTGGAAGATATGATGGGACGAATGGTGATTGCCCTAGAAAAACTGACCGGCATAGAAAGAGGTGAGACAACCAAGATACGATCCAGGACCTCATCCGACTGTACTGATGCAGCCTACATTGTGAGGCAGAGTAGCTTCAATAGTCAGGAAGGAAATACTTACAAGCTTCAAGAAAGCATAGATCCCACTGGAGAGGAATCCATGTCCCCAACATCTCCTACGATCACACCCCGCATGCGAAGCCACTCTTTCTATGCAACAAACATGAAGGACAAGTGTGGGCTGGAAAAGTTTGAAAGCATTTTTAAGGAAAGGTCACCAAGCCTGCATCGAGCTATCAGTTCCCACTCGATAGCAAAAGAAGGAAAGATTCCCTTAGCCCCTACCAGCACTTTGTCAATTGCCCCAGACACCAGAAGGCCTTCGTCTTGTATTGACATCTACGTTTCTGCCATGGATGAGATGCATTCTGACACAGAACCTCTCGACAGCTCCATAAATATTCTTGGTACTGGAGATGCAGCTCTGCAGGCTCACATAGCTTCTTCCATTTTGGCTAACAGTGCGTACATTAGCAGTACACCTGGCGAAAAAATCTCTGGCAGGAGTCTTGATTGTGAGGAAACCTCTGGAATAGAAACAAGAGCATTTTCTTCAGACTATTCACAAATCACAGATTGTCAAATCCCCTGGGATTCAGACCCTCCATTGTATCATGCTTTAGAGCGATCTAAAAGTAGTCGTTATCTGGCTACAACTCCATTTATTCTAGAAGAAACACCAATTGTGAAATCTCACAGTTTTATGTTCCCTCCATCTCGGAGCTACTTCAGCAGCCTTGGTGTCCCAGTTAAGACGGCAGAGTACACAAGTATTACAGACTGCATTGACACAAGGTGCGTGAGTGCTCCCCAGGCCATCGCAGAGAGGGCCAGTTTCCCTGGAAGTCTCGGAGGCAAAGTGGAGGACTTGGGATGTTGCCACCCAGAGAGAGAAGCTGAACTAAGCCACCCGAGTTCTGATCATGAGGATATTGAGGCCAAAGACAAGAAGGGGATCTCCTTGTCTCCTCAAGATGGCAATGCTACAAGAACTCTGCCCAACAGCATCCCAATTCCTAAAATAGAGCGGGCCAACAGCTACTCTGCAGAGGAGTCCAACATGTTATATGCACAGCACACACGGAAGAGCTACTCTATCAGCGACAAACTTGACAGACAGCGAAATGCAACAGGCCTGCGAAACCCTTTCCAGAGGAGTAAGTCCTCAAGGCCAGAGAGCAGGGGGGACAACCTGTCCATGAGGAGACTGTCAAGAATGGGAGCCTTCCGCAGCTTTGAAAACAAACACAGCTAGGCCTAGACAAAGCTCACCAGTGGTCCAAGGGTCACCTGCTCTTCAGTCCATCTTTCTTAGCAGAACTTAAAAAAAAACTCCTGTCACTCTTTGCCAACTGCAGTTGGCATTAGGCATTGGTCAAGAGAGCACACTGTTGGTCTCAGCATCGCCCACTGAGTTACTGCATCTTGACCCAGTTGACATTTGCACTTAAGGAAGAAGGGAGGGATTAAAGCTGTACAAGGTTTTCAGTAAACAGCAGGAATAACAAGCCCCTTTACGAAGTCACAAGAAATAAATTAGTAGGTTCAGAAATTTGCTTTTATTAGAAAGCATCCTAAGATCTTTGATCATTATTAAAGTTTTCAGGATGCAGGAATTAACTGGCAAAAGACATGTACAAGTTAGATGTTCTAAACTTCAATCACAACTTCTTTTTCATCTGTTTCACCATTGTGATGGCTGATGAAAAGCATTCATTTCTGTAGTAAATGGCAGCAAACAAACCTAAAGTCTCCAAAATCGCTTGCATCCCACACTTCTGGAGATGAAGAAAAATGAACAAGATAACAACCATAACGTTCACTTGTCTCTTTTTGTATCAACTTCTAGTGCCACAAAAAGTTTGTATTTTCAAGAGCAGAAAGGGAAACGAAATGCCTTTTGTACTGCAATTAAATGGAGGAAGGATTTATGTTAAAATATCAGGTGATAGCCTGTGTAAAACAGGCGTTCTAGATTTTAGTGCAGCTGAGAAAGCTCAGGATGAATGTAATTAAGTGGAATAGTGTATATTTATTTTTTTAACCACATTTGTCATCAGTATGTTGTCTCACTAAATCAAAGGATGTGATGGAACAGTAAGAACAAGGTGATCAGAGCAAAGCACTGTAATACTGTCAGGTTCTCACTGCTCCATTTCATTAGGTATACAAACTGAGGAGATTTGTCCACCAGGCTGCTACCAGGCTCTTCTTGCTGTTCTGTTTGAGCTGCCAATTTTTCTCATCATTCACTTGCATTATTCCTAAAAATATACACTTTTTTTTTTCATGATAACATGGCCATAATTGAACATTTCAAAGCATACAATATATATCAAACAGTCTCAGTCCAGATTAATGCAATTAGACTGAAGTTGCATAAGGCAGAATGTTCTTGGCAGAGAACTGGGTAGCACTAAAAAGTATATATGCTTTTAAGGTAAGTTAAAGGACCAAAGTGAAACTGTATGTGTCTGTAAACAGCAAGAGCCATCTGTTGAGACTAGGATTCCACAATTCAGCAGCATACTACACAGTGTGCATTTTAGTAGGCTAAAGTCTATCTAGGTATGGCTTTTGATTGAACATAGTCATAATTCTGTTGACCCCATACATGTTCCAAGGGTCCATAATGTCAACCAGAATTTCAAATTTCTCATGAGAAGACACCACAGTGGTCACAGGTGGAATGGTATGCAGAAGACAGGAAAAGAGTGGAAAAGCATAAAAAACTGCAAGTGGATCAAAATTTCACATCCTTTGTAACATCACAACTTCTAAGCATGTAAAAAGCTGAAGGTAATGCTATTAAAAATTAAAACATCTCTACACAGACCAACATGCGTGTAGAACCAACTTCTTTCTGTTATTAAATATGAACATGCGATTGGAGTACATACTTCCCATTATTTAAGTGGAAATTCTCTTCTAAATCTGTTAATATAGCTTTGAAAATGCAGGCTGATATTTCCTAACTGGGAGCTCACCCTTGGAGACTTTGAGCACTTTGACAGCTAAGTCTGAAAGGCAACAAACCCAAACATGAAAATAATTATCAGCCTCAAGAAAAGAGGCAAAGAATCTGAAAATATTTAGTTACTGAGTCACTATATGGAAAGTTAAGGAAGTAAAGAAATGCAGCATGGGGACTCAAAGCACAATGTGTTTCGTACTTCCTGCACCAATGTGTTCCTTGCTTTCTTCTATTTGATCAGGCTTTCAATGAGCTAAACTCCACCGAGACACCGTGTTTATGCAATTGCCTTGCCATCCATGTGCAGCATTGCAGTCACATGGCAACACTGAGAAAGGTCAGAAAACTTTCTGTGCATTATGAAGCATGGTCAGAAAACTTTCTGTGCATTATGAAGCATGTTCGTGACAGGCTGATTGTTGAACAATAGCAAAATGCCTTAGGGCAAAGGAACTTGTGTTTAACAATCTGCTTCAGATGTGCCAACTTTTGATAGCAGCCTTCTCCTAAGGCTTCTCCAAATGTCTATCCTTGGTGAGTAGAGGGGGATATTCTTACTTTGTTTTCTTTGTTACTTTTACGAATGTCTGCTGAAACTGTTCATGGACTCTTCCACCATCACCGTAATACTGGCCGACTCTAGAGGAACTTCAGATTCAGTAGAAATTCCTCAGCAATGCGTAGTGAATTAGTTCAAGGTTTAGGGCTGTCCTCTGGGGTAAATTTCATTGCTTAGTTTGTCAGGGTAAAGGAATTTGCCAAACCCAGAAGCTGTTCAGGATACAGCACTTTATTGATCTGGAGCACACATTCCAGGTAAAATGAAACAGGACACTTTATTTACCTCTTAAAATTTGCTATTACATATAAAATGTAAAATCAGATGTTAAAAGTGTGATTGCAAGATGTTGGAACACTACTGCTCCTGAATGTTTCCCATTTATTCTACAATGTGGTGTCTATAGAATATATTATGCTGGATGTTAGATAATTTTATCCTCACCTGGTTTTTACAAATTGCATTAAACTGGTCCTTTTTGAATTTGTTGGTTAAACACCCATTTCTTGCAATGGGACTAGATTTCCCACTCCCAACATTGCGACTATTTAGTGAAAGTAGAAGTCTTACCATCCATCATCATGTAGCTATAGCATGTGCCATATGACATATTCTGTATCAAAGGATAGCTTATGAAATATATATATGTACACACACATATATACATAACTCCCATATATAAAGCAGTATAGTTGTGACATGTGGTACTATTAGTGAACGTTACAGGACAGTTTTAATATCACATTATGAGGTCTTGTTTGTAGATCTGTAACATTCAATAAAATAGCACATGTTGCATCACGCATTAAGTTCCACTATCCAATTATTAGCTTACATATCGAATATGCATTTCTGGTCACAGTGCGTGTTTGGTTTGTTTCACACATTTCTCTGTATAGCTCCACTTAAATGTCTATGTGAGCTGATGTATAAACCTCTAATGAGCCACTGTGGGCTGTGACAGGTGAGTTGTGATAGTGTGAAAGATGAACTGTCATGTTATGCAAAAGATTATAAATGAACTTTAATAATATTTTGAATCTCAACTGAACATAGCTCTTTGTTTACATATGTTGGTCAACTGAGGAAGCGTTGTACAATATTTTATAAATATTTTCCTATAGTAATCTGTTCTGTTGTTTCCAGTTTAAGTGATGCTATTCTGCAGTTGGGGTATACACTTGTCCTAGGTATTGGATTATAGCACATTCTCCTTTCACAATAACAGTGTGATATGACTGAAGTAGTTTCTCTTCCTTACAGTCCAGTCTTCTTTTGTGTCAATGAAAATGCATGCATTGTTCCATGAGTTTCTTTGGACTAGTATGAGACTTACTTAACATTTTGCTATTGCCTGCCTGTAAAGATGAATCCAGTTAGGAATGAGTTCAAGCTTTTGGATGTTTACATTATTTCCATTCTGTTTGATCTTTAGCAAAGTAAGTGATTTTTTTTTTATTCTTTTTCAATTACGATTGTATTTTATGAAATTGAAATACTCAATACAAAATGCGAACCTACAGCAGTGCTCAGACATTTGGCTCTCTTTTTTTGGAAGAGATAAGGTGCTATATTATTTTTCTTAGCACAAGTGCCAGTTAACAAATGGCAGTGAGGGGATAATTTGAAAATATAATTAAAAACCAAAACGTCCATTCATCCACATAAGGAAATCCCTCTGGGTTCCAGACGTAGATTGCTTTTTTTTGTTTGTTTTCCATTTATAAATTTTTGGTAAAAAAAAAAAAAAAAAACAAACAAACAAAAAACAAAAAACCAAACCTGATTTGTACCTTTTGTGGAATGGATAGCCTTTTGTCAGGGGATAAATATCTTAGGTGTATTTTTTGTATGAGAAGATAATGATTCGTTTCTTAGGAACTGCCAGTGCATGGAAAATGCAAATACACAATTAACTGCTCAAAAGAAGTGCTGGTAACAGCACACAGCCTTAGTCCAATGACTGCAGTTGGAGCAACCAAATATCTGTCCTGAGGGGAGAAGTTGTCAAAAGTATTAGCTTAGAGGGAGACAGTGAAACAAAATTCACTGTAAACGCATGGTGCAAATTTTCAAACAAGCATAAATGTTTTGTTGTGTTGCTCAGGTTATATGTTTAAGAGGATCTGATAATCACCAGAAGGGAAGATGTGAGCTGGTCATTCCTGGATTTCCCTAGGAATACTCAAGTTGTTGTGATGTCTCTTGCCTGCTTAAAAAATAATCGTATATTTGCATTTTTGCACAAATATGCACAACTCCTTCAACAAAGGCCACATTTTCAGTTCTGTTAAAAGATACCAAGTATACTTTCCTTCTTCAGAAGAAACGGGAAAGCTTCCTAGCATGAATTTTCACTCATCCACCTCAAATAACAGCACAATTCAAACTGGATAGAAATAAATAAAAGTGTTGGGGGTGTCTGCTTACCTAACAAAACCCTTCATTCCTCTAGATGTTATTCACTGGCCTTGCCACACGTCATAAAAGCATGAAAGCATAATGTTGAATGTGGTGGGAGTGAGTTTCTGCACCCCAGTAAGTTATCCTGCTTTATAGGCAATCACAGGTTGAACACTAAAGATCACACAGGCTTCTTTTCTGAGATAAACTACAATTATGGTCTTAGTGATGCTGGTGCAAATCTGCAGAAAATCCACTGCAGATTTCTATGGAGTACTCTGACTTTTGTCAGAGGACGGGTTTATTCTGTGTTTCTAACTTTATATTACTTTGAGTCATGGCACAGATTATCCTAAATCATCACCAAGTGGTATGTCTACTAACTGAGCCATTGAGCCAGACTGGTTGTGAAACAGTCTCTGATCTTTTAATTTTTGCGGTATGCTTTCAGATCTCTTGTAGAACCACACAGTACTTGTTTCAAAAAGCTATTAGGAAAATACGTTTGATTATGAAATTGCTGCTGTTTCTGCTGTAGGGAAGTGATAATTCTTGTTTATTTTAGTATTTGGTAGGGAGGGAAAGGGACAGAAGTGGGAATTGGCTGTGAAATGAAATTTAAGCCTGCAGAAGAGTAAATTGTGTTAAAGTTGTATCTTTTCTCCACCACTGCAGTTGTTGTACATGAGGAGAGTCTATATGCTGCTGCTGCTGTCTGGAACAGTGTTTGCAATATACTATACTAATAGCTATTTAATCATTTATTATTTGGGCTATCATTTGTAAGTGTATAACAGTCATTTATAAAGGGAGAAAAATTATTAAAATGTCATTTTAAACAAATTCCTACTAATATGAAGCTTTTCAAGTATGATTTGTCTAAATGTATATCACTAGGGAAAATGGTCGTTTCCAAAGGTCTACTGGATTCACAATGCACTTTTAGACTGTGTTTAGATACGTAATTAAAAGCAGAAGTTGGCAATTACTGCAGCAGAACTTTCTGAAATTTCTGTAACAATTGTTTTGCAATAAAAAAAAAAAGAGATGTAGTTCAAAACATCTGTTCTTACTGGAGCATTTCTTTATGGTCACTTGCTTTCAGAGCAACAAAGCAACAATGCAGTGGCAGCTGCCCTTCTCTAACATCTTCAGCTGCTCTAGTTCTACCTTCAGTTCAGCTTTAAAGAAAACCAAAAGGTTTGCAGTATGCTTGCAGACATTTTGAATGTTGAAAAGTTTCAACCTCTAACAGCAGGTGTCATTCAGTTATTCCTTACTCCAGCCAATATCTGACCCCAGTTTGAGCCAAGGCAGACATACTTCTCAGTGCGCTCATTTAAAAGGAGAGAACAGTTTCTTTTATTTGTAGCTACCATTTCAGCAAGGGGGAAAACATAAGCATTGACTGCAGATCCTCTCTAAATTGCTTCCGCAAAGCATGCTTCTTTGTATGGCCATCTCCCCAGATGGGTGGCATTGCTGGTTCTTGTAGCTAACGAAATTTATTAAAAACAAAGGGCAACAAGTAATCCACTAGTACCTATAACCTCCTCTGAACTGGTATCTCGTGTTCCACAAGAAAGAAGTCGTCTTCTCTCTCTTCATGCAGCTACAACCAGCTCTGACACTTCCTCACAAAAATGCTGAAACAAAAGGCACTGACACAAAAATAAGTCATGGTCAGGATCTTCGGCCTCCACAAATCAGCCTTCACAGTGATAATGTCTTTTAGGTAAGTGTAAAAGAAACACAGGAAACAAACAGCCAACTGAATAAACTGTTCAGATACTCAGAACAGTTCTGCACAGATCCGTCACACTTCGGGAGAGGAATGGTTCAGAAAGGCACTCTTTATTTCAGATTTCTGAGAAGTAAATGCTAAAATCCTCAATCAGAATTTATCTGCTCTGTTCTCTGGGACTGCTATTTAGTGAAGACTGTGGCATCTTGGAAGCTTTAAGAAAAAACAAAACCAAATTTGTGCCAGACAGTTCTCATTATGTTTCAGGTAACACTGTATTTCTGGTCTCCCTGGGATTTTTTATGATAACAAACTTCACCTAAATTCAGCCAATTACTAAGTGCTGGAAAAAAGCAATATCATCAGCTTTGATTTTAATTCCCATGAGCTGCAATCTTGCAGCTTTTGATGGCAGTGGTTTAGTCTCTTTTAATCTCATAATTCCATAATGGCAAAGAACTCCATTTAATGTTGACCATGGCAGTCATTATTCTCAGGATTGAATACAGCAAGAACTTACAGTTATGTCAACCCTCACTATATTTGCATATCAAGCCTGAATTTCATCCTATTTATATTTCTGGAACAACGAAGACCTTATAAAAGTCCACAATTTCATTATATTGAAATTTTCAACTGACTGCAGGCATAAATATTGTATATTTGGGTTGTATTTTTGGGAGGCAATAATGGCAAGCATTATCTGAGAGAAGGTTACTGTGGTATATTCACATGAAATAACAATAGTAGCCCATGAACAGTTGCAGACATCCCACTGCAGATGATGCCAGCTACTGTTGTAGAGAATTATGGGTGGGAAAGGAACAGCTATGAGAGAAACTGTCTTGGTTAGCCTGGATTTCAAGAAGAAATTTGACAACTGTACAGATGGTTGGAGAGACTGATATGCTCCTACCACCTTCTAAAACTGAAACTTTTTGCTACACCTTCCTCACTTAAACATGTAGCCAAATGTTAAATAGTCACATGTACACCACTGAATCAGCCTGTGGAGGTGATAGAATTATCCGTACAAGATATTCCAGTAGTTTTTGTTTTCAGTGTGCAAGATGAGAATTTTCTTAACAAGCTTGGAAAAAATAACATATCAAGGCTCTAAGGACATTACTGACAATTTTAGCACAAAATCTTTTTTCCCCTGTTTTTGAAAGATGACAAAAAATTCAACTACCAGTGTAGCATTTCACTATTCACTAATGAAAATCTTGAAACTAAAATTGCATCTTTAGGAAAAACAAAACTGACAAGTCTTCTGAAAGTTTGAGTAAAAAAAAAACAAATCTGATTGATAAATTACTTTCTTAAAAAAACTTTAGGAATCTTAGTCGCAAACCTGAGTTCTAACCCACAGCTACTGAACCACAGTAACTGCATTGTAATTTGGGAAGGAGAGGGACCAGGCAAGGGGTGTGCAAATGGAGAATGGGGAACAGATGACTTAAAGAAAAATACAAACAAGCAATGAACTCTAAAATTCACATCACAAACTATACAGCTAGATCCCACTTTTTTCCAGAGTAGATGTTTGGAGAACTATACCATAGCTCTGCAATTAGTAACAGGATTAGTTTATGAAGAACCCATTTCTACCATGCTATCTGTTTTGCTAATACTGTAGTATGTCCTTCAGAAAATCATAACTTCTACAAGCAACTTACAGCAACAACAGTTTATTATGGAATAAATAGTCCCCATCTCAGCAAAGCTGTTGAGTGGTTTTTGATGAATATGTAACAGGACATTCTTTGCTCTTTGCTCAAGCCCTATCTGAGGGATGGTGAATAGCTGCCCCATTGCAAGAATGAGCCAAAGATTCAAAAAGTTTGGCCTGATCTCCAGTTCCACAGATCACTTTCTCCCTGAAGCATTTTGGCTTTTTAGCCAGAGCAGATTGACTTCATCTCCACTCCAGTTTAGCTATGTCAGAAAAGAGCAGCAACCACCATGGGAAGTACACAGGAATGCAGGGACATTACTTTCCCTTTCCTCACTAGAGAGTTAGGGCCTATATCACCACTGTAGTCCTTTAAACATTTATCTGGAACTTTTGTATACTTACTTGGTTTCTCAACAAGTCTAGAAAACAAACCACACCTGCCCTAGTCCAAACAATGTCTCTTATAACATGTCTGTCTATTTCCAGGCCATAACGCGCTGTGGACATTTACAGGGTAACAAGTTCTCATTAGCAGTAGCTGGTCCTACTTACTGACCACTGATGATAAACAATTTCAACCATCTCCATTTTGTTTAGGTGATGGAGGTAACGGTGCCTTGCAGCAGCCCTGTGGTTTCCTAGTGTTTTCCTTAGATTGGTTGAAGTGCCTTTACACTACTGCTATGTAATGCGTACTTCCATTTGCCCACCCCAGCATCAGGATGGGTGCAAGCCATCCCCTTGGGGGACTGACAGGGGCACTAGGTCTATTAACTTCAGCACTGAGTTTTCAGGAGAAAATGGCACAGCCAATAGATGCAGGAAAAAAGGACACGGACAGTTTATCACCTGTTTACTCAAGACAGGCTTGACAGTAAGGCTGGGAGACAGGATTATCTGCATCCCTATTCTCTGGTGTTCATTCCCTCCTGAGAAGTGGTGGAACTATGTCAAATAGGTGTGCTATAACATACAAGTCTACCCTAGATAAGTCCAAACAATACATTGTAGTCCAAGATACAGATCAAGGGTGGGATTGCAAAAAAAAAAATAATTGAGTGCTTTAGGCTTACAAATACCATAGTAAAATAACATGTAAATAAATAAAATCAAGTGCAGATCCTTCTAACTTAAGCAACATATATGAGAGATTTTAGTGGCATGTTGGAGTGTTCATCTCAGATAATCACTGGAACACAAAAGCTGATCCCTGAATCTTCCCTCTGCAAGGCAAGTGCATGAAGCTGCTCTCTTCAAAGCCATTTTTTCTTCCCCTTGTCTTCAAGGAAGTGTACACATTTGCATCCTGCAGATAAGGCAAAGCAGATAAGCAGCTAATTTATGGATCCAAACAAGGCTTAATATGGGGCAGACACTGAAGACAGAACTTCCTGAGAACAGGAAGTCAGGCATGATTTTTTTAAGTTCAGAAGAAGTTGTACAAAATAATTATACATTAAAAACATATTCATCAAGAAAGGAAGACTACTAACGTGAATTGCTGTTCTGTTGAAACTTAGAATTGGATTTTCTGCTTTAAATAAGCATTTACTAAAGTGTGCACTACAATACAATGCAAAATAATGCAGATTATACATTGTTTGTTAAAACTGTTCTGATAATGCTTTCATCTTGCCTCTACTGAAAGGGAGGCACGTAATAACTGCTCCTTTCTGTTCTGGTGAAATTAACCCTACAATCAAAATGCTACATTTTAACATGATTTAACAGAAGTTACAATCTAAGATAATTGAGGGAAAACACTCATTCATTGCACTGGATTCTAATATCACAGTATCATAGAATTACAGAATAATAGAATGGTTTGGGTTGGAGGGAACTTTAAAGACCATCTAGTTCCAACCCTCCTGGCATGGGTAGAGACAACTTCCACTATACCAGGTTGATCAAAGACCCATTCAAGATCAAGACCTGGCCTTGAACACTTCCAGGAATGGGGCAGCTGCAGCTTCTCGGGGCAACTTGTTCCAGTGTCCAACCCTCATATCTACTCAAAATCTACTCCCTTTCAACTTAAAGCCATTCCCCCTTGTCCTATCACTACAGGCCCTTGTAAAAAGCCCCTCTCCAGCTTTCTCATAGGCTCCCTTTCAGTACTGAAAGGCTGCTGTAAGGCCTCCCTGTGAAACAGGGACTTAAACTAGCAATGCACCTGACCCAGGTAAAGTTGGGCTTATGTCGTACCATGGAAGTTCTGCCACGAACACACCTATGTCTATGGGACTCCTCTCCTTACATTCTGAACTGATCACTGTGCCTTAAAATGTGACATTGAGGGTGGACCTGGCTGACCTGCCAGGTTAGTACAAAGCAATCAGAACCCCTCTACCATACTGAGTAGATCCTAGAATCCCAGTCACATTTTTGGTAACATAGCACATTAAGTACTGCTGTCTGTAAATGTAGGTAACTTCAGGATTTGAAAGGATGGTGTTGGTGAGCTTTTCCTGTATCTAAAGTTATTTATGCTGAAAGCCACAGGCATTCAAAAGCTGAATGGAGGCATACTGGAAAACACGCATTCTGCGTGGTAAAGAAACAAAGCATTTCAAACCGTTTTCCTTTGTCATCTGCCCTCCCACAGAGCCCTTCCAGGGGAGTAACGGTCAGGCTGAACTTGGAGTCTAGTGCTAAGCTGCTCTTACCTCCAACTCAAGTTGCTGCCACGCTGCACCACGCACGCCCTCCGCACATCGGACCCTTTCCTGTCTCCCCCTTGCACGTCGCTACGCCGTTCTAGTAACATGATGTCATTCTTACCAAAGCGGCCGCTGGATGTCACTGTTTCATCTCCGAGAGGCAGCCCTGTAGACGCTTATCTCTAGCTCGACATACGGGAATTGGCATCCTTACGGACAAAAAAAAAACAGAGCTTCCGACCGTGGCCAAGGGCATCTGTTTGAAGCGTCCCTTAGTGAAAGAACGGGTGATACAGGAGCAGCAGGGGACAAGCAGGCCTCCTACTATAACAGAAGTGACAGAACTGAGCCTGTATGAAAAGGTTTTTACCACCAGGAGACTTCTGACACCTGTTGAGACAGGGAGCCACAGAAAGTGTTGTACTGACTGTGTAGTGCAATTCGTGTCTACCTTGCCCTGTGGAGCACTATGGCACTATCCTTGGTGGTTGTTATTTAGAAAACAACCTCCTTGAAGAGCATCAGGGTGATGTGATAATTGTCACCTTCATTTTCTGAATTTTTGGCACTATTTCCTTGGGTTCCATAAGGCTGAGCACTCAGGATGCATGGAAGTTAGAGGCAGCTGCTCTCTAAGCAATTCAGAAGGACTACAAGGGTATAGTGAGGATATGAAAGGAGAAAACAGAAGGGCCAAAGCCCAACTAGAACTTAACCTGACTCGTGCAGTGAAAGACAATAAAAACATAGCTATAAATGCATTAGCAGCAAAAGAAGGGCTAAGAAGAATGTCCGTCCTTTATTGGATCCAGAGGGAAACACAGTGGCAAAGGACGAAGAAATGGCTGACGTACTTCATCCCTTCTTCACCTCAGCCTTTGATAGTAAGACCAGTTGTTCCCTGAATATCCAGCCCCCAGAGCTGGAAGACAGTGATGGGGAGCAGAATGAAGCCCGCATAATCCAGTCCAGGTTAGCAGCCTGCTACACCACTTAGACAAACACAAGTCTATGGGGCATGGGTTTATAATTCTACATGCACCACTGCATAATGCAAAAAATCCCGAGAAAGCATATCCCTAATCAGGACCTAAATCTCCCAACAGGGCATTTCTCTGCCTGTCTTTCTGCTCCCATATACAAGACGCAGGAGAAAGTGTGTTTATACGATATTCACCCTTCAGGACCAAGAGCTGTTATTTTCACAATATTCATCTAGGACATGGGAAAATTAGGTACAATCTCTTCTCCAAGTCAAATTTGTCTAAAACAAATCTCTCTCTCCACCTCCCCAGAGAGCAGCTAATCACTTTTCCATCTGTGAGTATTCTTGGGCAAATCACTCCCAGCCAGGAGCCTGTTTAAAACCGTTTGGCAAGCCAGAGGGCTCCAAAGCCCAGAGCAAAGCTACAGTAAGGCATTTCCCTGGTGCAATCTGAAGAGTCTCAGACAGAGCAGAGATTGTAAAATGTAGGAAATCTTTCAAGTTTCAGAGTGCTTTTTATATGCTATCTAGGAAGAGAGGACACCAATGACACATGTTCTGAATTGGCCTATTTTAAGCCTCTTGGACTTGGAAACCAAAAGAAAAAGGCAGAGGGGGAAAATCCTGCTTAATGATTCCTTAACGGACTTTATGTATCAGCCAAGCTCCTGGCTGTTTGGGAAAATCCTGCAGAGAACGTACTGGGTACGACTATCCCAAGAAACTTGAGGAGAATCCAGTTTTTGAGGAAACTTCAGTTATGAACTTCATGCACCAAATGCATTAGGCAACAGCCAGTCAAATTTATCAATCTACTTTTTGTTCATAGGTGTTTCAAATGGCCATGATATTGCGACCATTTTGAAGATCCAGTTGCTACATCATACACTCCCTCAGTTCTGTATCTGCCAATAGAAGCATTCACAGAAGAAAGGCCTGAAAACAGTGAAGACTTCAACCAGTCTGTTAATCTGGCATTCAGGAGAGGTCTTCTGGTATACTGTCTTTTTATTCTGTCAGGGTTTAAGCAGAGTCAGTAACTCAGAGCCATGGAGCCACTTGCTCACTCACCCCTTTCTTCCCCCGACACTCCAGGAGGGATGTGGAGGAGAATCAAAAGAATGTAAATCCCACGGGTTGAGATAAGAACAGGTCAGTAACTAAAGTATTATATAAAACTACTCCTGCAACTACTACTACTAATAATATCATAGAATCATAAAATCATAGAATAGTTAGGGTTGGAAAGGACCTTAAGATCATCTAGTTCCAGCCCCCTGCCATGGGCAGGGACACCTCACAATAAACCATGTCATCCAAGGCTATGTCCAACCCCACCTTGAACGCCACCAGGGATGAAGCATTCACAACCTCCCTGGCCAACCCATTCCAGGGCCCCACCACCCTCACAGTAAAGAATTTCTTCCTTATATCCAATCTAAACTTCCCCTGTTTAAGTTTAAACCCATTACCCCTTGTCCTCTCACCACAGTCCCTGATGAAGAGTCCCTCCCCAGCACCCATATAGGCCCCCTTCAGGTATTGGAAGGCTGCTATGAGGTCTCCATGCAGCCTTCTCTTCTCCAGGCTGAACAGCCCCAACTTTCTCAGCCTATCTTCATACGGGAGGTGCTCCAGTCCCCTGATCATCCTCATGGCCATCCTCTGGATTTGGTCCAACTGTTCCATGTCCTTTTTATGTTGAGGACACCAGAACTGCACACAATACTCCAAGTGAGGTCTCACGAGAGCAGAGGACAGGGGCAGGATCACCTCCCTCGACCTGCTGGTCACGCTGCTTTTGATGCAGCCAGAATACGGTTGGCTTTCTGGGCTGCAAGCACACACTGAAGCTTGGTCATGTGAAATTGCTCATCAACCAACACCCCCAAGTCCTTCTGCGCAGGGCTGCTCTGAATCCCTTCTCTGCCCACCCTATGGCTGTGCTGGGGATTGCTTCGACCCAGGTGTAGGACCTTGCACTTGTCATGGTTGAACTTCACCACGTTGGCATCAGCCCACCTCACAAGCGTGTCGAGGTCCTCTGGATGGCATTCCTTCCTTCCAACGTGCCAACCGAACCACACAGCTTGGTGTCATCGGCAAACTTGCTGAGGGCACACTCAATCCCACTGTCCATGTCACCAACAAAGATGTTGAACAAGACTGGTCCCAACACCGGTCCCTGGGGGACACCACTCTTTACTGATCTCCAGCTGGACATTGAGCCATTGACCGCAACTCTTTGCATACAGCCATCCAGCCAGCTTTTTATCCACCGAATGGTCCATCTATCAAATTGATATCTCTACAACTTAGAGACAAGGATGTCATGTGAGACAGTGTCAAATGCTTTGCACAAGTCCAGGTAGATGACATCAACTGCTCTACCCCTGTCTGTCAGTTCCATAGATCCATCATAGAAGGCCACCACATTGGTCTGGCAGGATTTCCACTTAGTGAAGCCATGCTGGCTGTCACCAGCCACCTTGGTGTTTTTCATGTGCCTTCCAGGAGAATCTGCTCCAAGATTTTGCCAGGCACAGAGGTGAAACTGACTGGTCTGTAATTCCCTGGGTCTTCCGTTTTCCCCTTCTTGAAAATGGGGGTTATATTTCCCTTTTTCCAGTCGTCAGGAACTTCACCTGACTGCCACGATTTTTCAAATATGATGGACAGTGGCTTAGCAACTTCATTTGCCAGCTCCTTCAGGACCCGCGGATGGATTTCATCAGGTCCCATGGACTTGTGTACATTCAGGTGCTTAAGATGGTCTCGAACCAGATCCTCTCCTACAGTCAGCCCAGGGTCTTCATTCTCACTGTCCCTGCGTCTGCCTTCCAAGACTTGGGTGGTGTGGTCAGAGTATTTGTGATCATTCCCAGTGAAGACTGAGGCAAAGAAGTCATTAAGAACCTCAGCCTTCTCTAAATCCAGGGTAGCCAGTTCTCCCAATAGCTTCTAGAGAGGGCCCACATTGTCCCTAGTCTGTCTTTTATTCGCTACATACCTATAGAATCTCTTCCTGTTATCCTTAACATCCCTAGCCAAGTTTAATTCTAAGTGGGCCTTAGCTTTCCTAACCTGCTCCCTAGCTTCCCAGACAACATCCCTGTGTTCTTTCCATGCTGCCTGACCTTGCTTCCACCTCTTATAAGCCTCTTTTTTCCTTCGAATTTTGCTCAGCAGCTCCTTATCCATCCAAGGAGGTCTCCTGGCCCTCCTGCTGAACTTCCTTCTAGTTGGGATGCATCGCTCCTGAGCTTGCAGCAGGTGAGCCTTGAGTATCAACCAACAGTCTTGGGCCCCCCTGCCCTCTAGGGCTGTATCCCATGGAACCTTACTGAGCAGGTTCCTGAAGAGGCCAAAGTCTGCTCTCTTGAAGTCCAGGGCAGTGAGCTTGCTGCACGCTCTTCTCACTGTCCTGAGGATCTCAAACTCAACCATCTCATGATCGCTGCAATAAAGGCTGCCCTGGAGCCTCACATTTCCAACCAGCCCTTCCCTGTTGGTGAGGACGAGGTCAAGCATGGCACCTCTCCTTTTCGGCTCCTCTATTACTTGCAGAAGGAAGTTGTCTTCCACTTAATCAAGGAACCTCCTGGATTGCTTGTGCCGGGTCGTACCATCCCTCCAACAGATATCAGGGTGGTTGAAGTCTCCCATGAGAACAAGGACCTGTGAGCGTGAGGCTGTTCCTATCTGTCTATATAGCACTTCATCCACCGAGTCCCCTTGGTCAGGCGGTCTGTAACAGATCCCCACAATAAGATCTCCTATCACTGTTCCCCCTTTAACCCTGACCCACAAACTCTGTCGACTGCTCACCTGCCCCCAGACAGAGTTCCATACTCTCCAGCCTATCCCTAACACAAATAAATAGCAACTTCCCCTCCCCGTCTGCTGGGCCTGTCTCTTCTATTGAGCCTGTAACCTTCCATTCCAACACTGCAGTCTTAGGAGCCATCGCACCATGTTTCTGTGATACCTATTACATTATATCCCAGTAGACGTGCACACATCTCTAATTCCTCTTGTTTGTTCTCCATACTACAGGCGTTTGTATAGAGGCATCTGAGCTGAGCTCCAAATGAAGCTGGCCCATTGGCTGGAGCAGCTGGAATATCTCTACATGGCCCCAAGCATTTATTATAGGTGCTGGCAACTGACTGGGAGTGCTGGGATGGAATGATACACCCTCCCCCAACACATCTAGTTTAAAGCTTTCTTGACCAGCCTGGCATGCCTCCTACCAAATAATAATGATAAGGGAAATAACAAAGGGAGAGAATACAAAACTAAAAGGAAAGTGAAAAAAAAAATAAACTCAAGCGATGCACAATACAATTGCTCACCACCCACTGACTGATTGATACCCAGACTGACTCAAGCAGTGATCTGCCTTTCCGAGTAACTCCCCCCAGTTTATATACTGGGCACGATGTGCTGTTGTATGGAACACCCCTTTGGCTAGTTTGGGTCGGGTGTCCTGTCTCTGCTTCCTCTCAGCTTCTTGTGCCCCTCCTCACTGGCAGAGCTTGAGACTGAAAAGTCCTTGACCATGGTAAGTGCTACTTAGCAACAATTAAAACATCATTGTGTCATCAGCATTGTTCTCAGACTAAAGCTGAAACACAGCACTGCACCAGCTAGTAGGAAGGAGAAAAAAAAAAAAAACTATTACAGCTGAACCCAGGACATATTCATATCTCTTCAATTCAGTGCAAAAACCGAACCACAGGAAAACTTGACTACTGCATCCACCCAAGAAGCTGAGCTACAACAAGACTCTCAGCTTTATTTCTCTTAGGGCTCTGAGCAGCATAGGACAACTTGTAATACACGTGCTTCTGCATCCATAAAAAAGAGATTATCCAGGATTGCAAAGAAATCCTGGCAATCTCTGGCTGCCAGTCTATCCTTCTGAAACTTTTGCAGTCAGGTGTAAGTCCAGCTCACTTCATTTTACAGCAGGGAGCTGGGTAGCCTAAAAGCTGTTCCTCTATTTTGCACTTTGAGGTTTCATCAAATATAATTTAATCAAAACAGGCAACCAACTGTCAAAGCTCTTCTACTCAATACTCTTTATGCTTCATGTCTTTCTCCCTCTGCAATCAAAATACTGAAAAATACAACATTAACATTAAGCAAGCAACACTTATGGTGCTTGTGAACCAGTTCATATTCCCAATGTGTTGAGTAGAACAGCCACAACTGAATGGAAATGGAAGCAAAACATGCATGTCCGGGCCAGGAATCACTTAGCACTATGGATATGCAAAGAAAAAATGAATCTTGCTGAAAGCGGCCACCTGACAGGAACACAGAGAACAAACAAAGCTTTCGGAAATAATCTCATCATAAACAATTGCCTTCTTATAACAAAAGGAATATCAGTGTTCGTGCATTCTGAACAAAGTATAAAAAGTGCAAATGGAAGGAGAAACATAAACTGAAGACCAAAGTTTCACCTTGGTTAAGCCCAAACTGGTCTACTGTCTGCTCCACTGAAGCATCCAATTTACTCAAGTTAGGCACTTACATAACTAGCAGCAAAACTCAGCACAACAAATGAAATCAACCTGACTAGCACTGCATAGTGTGATCAGTGATATTAGCTCTCTGTTTCAAATAAAGGAGCATCTAAAATCAAATGAGTAAGAGATGCCTCAAATTTTTCTTAACAGGATGTATCAACCTTACTTTTCTTACAGCTTTCTACAAAAAAATCATTTCAGCCCACTTCTATGCTGGTGGTACATAAACCATGTGGGCTGCAATGATTCATGGAATTTACATAGTAGCTGCATGCAAAGTTTCATCTCCTTTCAGTAAGGCAGGCCAGCTTAACAACCCTGGACTTTGGTGTAAAAGCTACTGTTAAAGTACCAGGACAAAACATGGCCCCATGTGCCAGTATTATGGTCCCAGTAATTAGTGCTGAAATAAAAGGATTTATAATTATCTTTTATTCCAGTTAAAGTAGCACATTGCAGACATATATTTCTATTACTGCCATTATTATTGATAGCCACATTCCCAAATCTAACATCAGTCTCTGTAATGGATGGGAGCCTAGCTGAGAGTTGATTCCGACTCATGACTGAAAGACATAATAAGGTATGATTTTTGTCAAAATATATTCAGTAGAGTATGTATGTTTATGTTCATTGTGACTGTCAGAAAGAGGCAGGAAAACAGGTGTGCAGCTGTTCTATGACCTTTAATAAACTGTGCATGTTATACAGCTAGTGTATGGTTGTTTTGCTGCACACCTTGCCTGTCAGCAGAACAATTTGGTGTAGTCGGCAGGATATGAAACAAAATGGCTCCTTTTTAAGGTAAAGAAAACTGTTGCTATGACAGATGTAGAGCTGGATATTCCTGGCTGGGAGTTACCTTATCATACTTGGGCTGCTGAGTGGCCACGTCATGGTTTATGTGAGAGTTGGGACTCCTATTTTATGGAGGCAGAACCCCCTGATGTAGCAAAATGTTTACAAAGGTTCAAGCGAATGCTCTAGGTAGATGAGGGTGGATTCTACTGGCTGCATATCAAAAGCAGTGTCAGCAGAGGAAGGTCCTTTCCAACCGTAACTATTCTATGATTCTAAGATTCTATGTAAGGATAAGATTGATTTGGAGAAGCAAGTATGTGTATTGCAGGGAAAAACAGTTATGTTGCAGTGGCCAAATCAACTGTTAATGGATAAATTGGACACATCAAACAGTAGCACTGTAGTGGTTGTTTGGGTAGGCCAATATAAATCTCAAAAGTGAAGGGGTCAAGTAAACAGGAAAAAAGTGCATGCAGCGATCACAGAGGTAGAAATAAACAGTGATCCTGAGAAATGGAACCAGAATGTGTGGGATTCAACAACTTAGGTAGTAGTCCAGATGGGTGAAGTGTTCGCTGGCATAATTTAGGGGCTTCAGGAATTAGACTGGATTCAGAGATAGTAAAAAAAATGTGTATGTTAAGCTCCGACTCATTTGTTCAGGACACTTTCCAAGGCACCAATGGGGAAATTAACTTATTAAGGCTGTAACAAAAACATAACCCATGGAAGGGGAATGGCCCGGTGCAGATCGACCCTGGTATATTTTATGGGATTGTATTCAGTGTGTTAAGGAGGAAGGAATGCAGACTCCTGTTTTTATTGGAGATGCAGACACTGCTGCAGACTGCACTCTCAGCTCCAATTCGGAATAGGATCATTATGATGGCACCACATGCAAATGAAATTGTTGTGATGACTTTATTGATAAATGAAACAGGAAACCCCATAGGAGAGTCATAGAAAAGATCCATCAGTTGATCCATCAAGGAGACTTGGGGGAATAGGGCCCCAAATAAAACACAAGAGGTGATAAGAGGAGGGATTAGGTGACAGAGAATCAATGCTCTCTAAAAGAAGTGTTTGCTGCCTTGCTGGAAAATGGCCTGTGATAAGATTGAGGGGATCCCCACCAATGAAATGTGAAGACTTTATGAGCAGCATGGGTTGCATATCTGTGAAAAGGGTAAACAACTCAAGTTCAAACAAAGGTGATGACATGACAGATAAAGCAATTTGACCTTCTGCTCCCCACTTTGAACCTCAATGGGATGGTACACTTGCCAATGGACAGTCCCCCATTGGTGAGTCAACTGTTCAGGGGGACAAAAAGTGATGGGATCAGTATGCAGAACTTTATTCACGGACAGATGTTAAGATGTCAAAACAACTGAAAATAATTAAAAATGGAATGAAATGAAGGCCAAGCTCCAGCACAAGGATGGACAAGGAAAGGCCATCATCCTCACGTGGATCTTCAAATTTATTGGAAAAATAGGTCTTGGCAAACAGTTAAGGCCCTCACTGGAGTGGAGGCCCCTTTAATTTATGGTAATCCTTAAAAAAAAAATAAAGGGAAAAAGGTTTTGATTACAGGATTGGGTGGCAAACAAATTGGAGCAGTACAGACACAAATTGAGATGAAAATTGGCACTCTGCCGAAACAAACTTATTCAGTGATGATTGTTCCTATCCCTGAATATATAATTGGAATTGAGATTAGCAACCCAGCCCAGTACAATTAAAACATTGGAAGTGATTATTTTATATTGTGCTATTGCCTTGCAAATTCAGATCAACAATGGGTCACACCTGAAAATCTAGAAAGTACAACAATGTGCTGATACAAACAACCTACAATGGATATTTCATATACCATATTATCCACAAGTCACCAGATTAATTGGCAGATGAATGACTTGTTTAAGAAACAGTTAAAGAAATAGGCGGGAAGCAAATTAAACATGTGGAGAGATCATTTATCTGCAGATATTGAACAACAGACCCATTGCGGAAATGGAAACCCCTTTAATAGGATGACTATCCCTAGTTTGCAAATAAAAGCATTTACAGTAGCAGACACTTTTACTGGGAAATAAAGTAGGCAGCTTTAGCACCTTATCAAGCACCTCTGAATGCTGCAGGATTAGATTTGTATGCTTTACAACTGCATGTATTGAATACCCAAAGCATCTGTGTCATTGATAGTATTGGAGCATATATTCCATCAGGTTACTTTGGTTTGATAGCCCCAATATCCAGTTTACCAACCAAAGACATTTAAATACTTGGGGGCATCACTGATTCAGATTATCAAGGGGAAATTAAGGCAATTTCACTTAATAGTGAAGATCCAGGTATCTTAATTTAGCCATGAGATCATGTTGCCAAAATGTTGATTTTTTCCTGCAATAAGTAGGGAGGAAGCCCCACAGTTTTAGGGACTCAAGTGAGTAAGAACGAAACCCCACAGATAACCACAGCTTGAGGGAACTGCGGATTTGGAGCCACCGACCAATTGAAAGCTGAGCCAGCTAAAGTCATTGCCACTGGAAATTACAATACAGTATTAGTGATTAAATCCAGATGAGAAAAATGGGAATATGTCCCTTTGAATAAATACAATTTGAGAGAATAATATTATTGTGTTTTATTTTTGTGTTTTATAGAAATTACAGATCCTAGCCATCCTCATACGTCTTATGGTCCCTCTGGGTGATACCACTACCCCAGGAAGCTATCTGAGAAGGACTGACAACTGGCTTGTGCACTGGAGATAAAAGAGCAGCACCAGACCTCACAGATAAGATAATTACACCTGTAATGTGAATGAACCTTGCCTTCCTAGCTAATTAAACATTTTCGCAGGAGTATATCTGTGGATAACCAGTTCATCAGGAAAATGTTACGGATGATTGTTTATACAACACCAAACAGATTAAGATGTAGTAACGATAGCTAATGCTAGCACTATCACTATTAAATGTTGCAACCTTTCTAGTGCTTATAATCATCATGCTAATTGTACTAAAAATCTATTCAACCTGAGCAGTACTAGTGGGAATAAAACTCAAGCAGCCCTAGTGTGCATAATAGCTGCTTTCAGTGTGCATAAGTTACCATACTCATTTTATTACCAATATGGAATCGCCATCTACAGAACCAATCATGAGACGTTGTGTCTTGTGCGTCTTTGTCATAATCAAGAATCAAAGGACCAGATGTAATGGATGGGAACCTAGCTGAGACTTGATTCCCACTCACGACTGAGCGACATAACCAAGGAAGTTTCTTGCCACAGTGTATTCAGTAGAGTATGTACGTTTATGTTCATCATGACTGTCTGCCAGAAAGAGGCAGGAAAACATAGGTGTGCAGCTGTTCTATGACCTTCATACACGGCCACACTAGGGCTCCTGGCCAACACTCTCAGTGCAGACAACAGTCAGATCATGAGAAACTGCACTGCCCATGAGTAAACAATTACTGATCTAGCATAAAGCCAGTTGTTTTTCTAAGGGTATAAAAGCAGGCCCCTCTTGCAGCCAAATCCAAAGCTTCAACTATGAGTGTACACACTGCACAGGAATTTTCCCGGTTACCTCTGACTCCTGGCATTGGCTGCAACACTGTTTCCCAGCTTGAAGCGTGGGCCTGGATGATGATTTGGTGGTAATTAGTGATGTATTTCTTCTTAATCTCTGTTCTGTCTCTGAGGCAATGATTTGATGCAATGCTAATTTTCCTCTGTACTTTACTCATATATATATGTTTTGCTATATTGTACTTATTTACTATAGAGAGAGAGAAATATACCCAATTCACATTACTGTGCTTGTTTCCTTTAGAGTGCTAATTTGCTTTAGTGTGCTTGCTTAATAAACTGTGCATTTATTCAGCTAGTGTATGGTCATTTTGTTGCGTACCCTGCCTGTTAGCAGAACAGTCTCCTAAAGTCTACCTGTGCTAAAAATGAGAGTAATACAGAGGTGATGATTAGTCAGAGCTGTAATCAATGAGAAGTTCAGAGTAACTTTTAATGCCCATTTTGGTCAGCACTTTCAAGCAATTTCCCCAGCCAAATCTTGCAAACAAAAGAATTAGAACATTTACCTGCTGACACCTGCCAGTGCACAGTTGACACACACACACAGGTGGTGCAGTGAGCCAAACTGCAACTCATGAGGCCGACTCAGATGTGCAGGGTGAACCCTGCTAGCCAGCTGCCACCTTTCCTCCTGGAAAATTTAGATGACATGTGAGGTTGGGGTGGGGGTGCAGAGTGTCTGATTAGGCAGCCTATAGGTGAAATTGCAGCTGTAGCTAAGCACCATACAACACCACAGTAATTTCAGACCAGGATAGTGATGCTTACATACAAGAGCTGTAGCTATCCACTTCACACACATCCCAGTCATCCAACTCCCAGCAAGAAAAGGTTAGGTCATCCCAGAGTAATGGCTCATGAACTCCGCAGGGAGCAGTGCGTGAAGAGAAACTAAGGTGCTGTAGGGCTCAAGATGACTTTGTTATGGCAACCCACAACAGTTCACCCCCCCAGTCCAAGTATGTACAGTCACAGGCACATCTCCTTTCTTTGCTTTGGTATGATGGGGTAGTTTGCTTTCTCCCTGTCTGCACAAACCCATGCATGGACACCAACACAACAGTCAGCTATGGGTCTCAGAATTTGGATAACAGCACCTGCTGTTTGCTAATGAGCAAAACAGGACAGTGTGTAAATATGACCTGGTAATCAGTGCAAGTTGTATTATTCACCCCTACAGTACTTTCACTTGAGCTTCACTCCCAAGCAGGACACTACTGTGTCAGGTCCCCATCTGACTAGTCAGTGATCCAGGGCTCCCTCAGTGGAAATGCTATGCTTTCCATAAAGCCAAAGCTTCCACTTTCTGAGTGCTGTGTGTCATCCCTGAGGGAACTGCACCTTCCTTTTGCTCCTAAGCAGATGTGATTAAGTAAGCCAGTGGGCTTCCACAGGTGAGGCTCTGAGGAGATCACAGACCATTTGCTATAAAGCTGTGTGGTCGCTACTGTCCTAAATGGGGGTATATGTCCTAGGTTCAGCTGTAACAGTTATTTTTCTCCTTCCTAGTAGCTGGTGTAGTGCTGTGTTTTGGCTTTAGTCTGAGAACAATGCTGGTAACACACCAATGGCTTAGTTGCTGCTAAATAGCACTTACCATGGTCAAGGACTTTTCAGCCTCTCATGCTCTGCTAGTGAGAAGGGGCACAAGAAGCTGAGAGGAAGCAGAGACAGGACACCTGACCCAAACTAGCCAAAGAAGTGTTCCATACCACAGCACGTTATGCCCACTGTATAAACTGGGGGGAGTTACCTGGAAGGGCAGATTGCTGCTTAGGTCAGGCTGGGTATCAACGGGGGCGTGGTGAGCAATGGTATTGTGCATCACTTGTGTTTATTGGGTTTTTTTTCCCCTTCCCTTTTTAGTTTTATATTCTCTCCCCTTGTTATTTCTTTTTATTTTTTTTTACCTTAGTTACTGGACTGTTCTTATCTCAGTCCATTTGATTCTCCTTCCTATCCCGCCCAAAGCTGGGGAGGGAAAGGGAAGAAAGAGAGTGAAAAGGGGAAAGTGAGCAAGTGGCTGTGTGGGTCTGAGTTACCAGCTTAAACCAGGACAGTACAACAAAAACTACCCTTCTCTTTCAGTGAGCACGTGCCACCAAGACAAAAGGAGCAGCTTCAAAACCAAAGGCCCAGGGGCAGAAATGGAGATCTGTAATAGACAGCTAAGCACTTGTGAAGGAGGGTGTTTTAATAAAACACAGCTTGCAAGACCACCTTGAGATTAGAGCTTTTAGCTGTGATTAGAGTCCCATTTCTTCAGTTACCTATCTTCTGGTCACAGGCTTTGATTCAGATGCATTCATTTTTTCCAGAGCCATTAATAGGAATACCACTTGTGGTCCACCACAGGGCCTCAATGAGCAAATTCATTGTCTTTCTTGGCACAGATTTACTTGGATTTTGATACACAGAAGGAGCACAGCTGTGTTGAGTGCTTCACAGGTCACTAACAATGTTAGAATCACTGTTGTCTGCACCAGTATTTGGTATGGGTATGGTCATGTAAGATATTTGAGTTTTGTACCTTTTTCTGTAAAGATGGTGGATTATGAACACCAAGTAAAAGGGTCAAACCACTCTCAGATCTCACCATTCTTCCCTGCAACTTTTCATTTTAATGTCAGAAAAATACTTTGCAGTGTACTCAACACAAATCTTCTCGTCCTCCCCTAAAAGCATTTCTGTGGCCTTCTCACCTATATGTGTACACCAACCACCATCACCCCCCCATAAAAAAGAAACCAAAAATTAAGTAGTGTGACATTACAGATTGATCCTACAGCTTGAAAACATTCACTTCATTTTTCTAAAAAAGCACTGGAAAATGGGTAAATAACTAAAAGACAGGAAGAGCAATGTTCTACAATAAATAATGAATTCTCAAGCAAGCTTTGCAAGATCACAGCTTTTGAGGGAATTTTTGTAATTTTTTTCATTAATACAATAATATATTTTTATTAAGTTCACCTTATCACCCTCTACTTGAACAATTTGTCAAATACCTGCAAAAGGATTTCTTAGTTTTTGAATGTTTTCAAACAGCTTATTCCTGCTGGCCAGATAATAAAAGAACAGGATATTCTAGATTCTCTGACAAACTGTACTATCTCCAAATCATCTTCAAAATTAATTCTTGCATGTATTAGTTTGAAGCTTTTTTTTTTAGAAGAATCTGCAACTAGCACTTGAAACTGCTGCTTCAGTGAAGGCTTCAAGGAAAAACCATTTCTTAGGCTTTTAGATGGCAGGAAAAAGCCAGTCTTCTCCCTGCTCATATCTAGGAAGCTAGAATTTAGTATTTCTACTTCTGATTAATTAGGGTATTGCTCAGGATCAGATATTTGAAGATGTTCAGCATCTAATTCTTCATGGGTAGTTTAATACGAAAATACTCAAAGAGCTGAGCTTTTCTCTTTCAGCCAAATAGTCTTTCTGTAATTGAGTTTCCAAGTTTATACAAAAGGATCACGGACTTAGCCACAGAAACTTACTCAAACTATAAATAGATATTTATTGACATTCTTCAGCGACATTCTTCAGCTATCTGTCTGGCTCACTATGGAATCAGCACAATATGCCTGTTTTAATACAAACAGTTCAACGGTTCCTCCACAGCTTTCAGATCTTTCAAAACTGTAAGCCGTAAAATGAACACTAAACTTTCTTTCACTGTGTTTTGAAGGCACAGGGAACTCTAGTAACAACCTTCAGTTTCTTTGTATCCTACATTAAAAAGCATCATTAAAGTTGCAAAGCCCTAAAAAGTTAACAATCAAAATGTCATCTATGCATTCCCTTTCTGCACAAAGTGATAGATTACTTGAATACCATTCCCTCCTCCCCGCTACCTACCCAGAGGATTGGTTTAAATTAATGAGCAGCTACACTGTTTTCTCATCAGTCCCTGCACATCTTTCTCAGCATGCTCTTGAAGATCAACTTGTAATTTCATTATGACTTTTTCCCTGATCATCTTTGTTAAATTATCAAGTGTTTTTGCATATTCATGAATTAATTTGCTTCCACAACAACTTTGACATGAATCTTGATAATCTCAGTTTACAAAAGGATCTGTAATTGTGGAAACCCCATTTGAAAAACTTGTCATCCAAACTTGTAGCATGTTTTATACTATGTGGTAGCCACCTTAAGCATTCTTGGTGGATTTTCTATAGCTTAAACATATATTGCCTTTGCACATGGCTTCAAGTCAAGTACCTGGAAGACAAGGGCGATTTGGTATCTGTGAAAAGCTTAACTGAAGCAATAACCAAAACCACCAGTTTCTGTCACAAGCTGAAGGACCCCAGTCCTTCAGAGAAAGACTTATCCATGTTAATTTTCTTTCGTTTTCCTGGAATCTCCCTGTCTCATTCATGACCAGTGACTGGAAGCATTCCACTGGGAGATGTTTTGTGACAGAAAATGTCCTTTTAGAAAAAGCAAATATTCCTTAGGATGTAGGAAAACTATAGAAGTAAAAATAGTTCTTCAACAACCCAACCAAAACCAGACAATTTTCCTCCCTGTCTGATCATGCTGACATCTGTCCGCTCAGCTGCCACAGCTGAGCTCCCACCTCCTTCTGAGACAGGCAGGGGACTGGAGGCTTCACAGTCCCCTGCTTAATGGCACCAGAAATGGAAGGGCCTTCTCATCATCAGCTTGTGCCTTTAGGAAAAGTGTCAAAATTCAATTCAGGCGTCCAGAAAGGCGGAATTATATTTATGTTCCCTGATAAATAAATTATTCTTCTAAACCAAAAATCTAATGTCTATTCAAGAAGAAAATTTTTGAAAAGAACACACCAAAATCCAAATGCATTTTCCCCATGTGGGGGGTCATTAGACACTAATCCGCTTTACTGAAATCTGATTTCTCCAAACAAAAGCTGCCTTTGCTGCACACCTCCTATTCATCCCCAAAGTAATTCTATCCTGTGGACAGAGTGAGGTAAAATCCTGTAAGCAAGATGGTGTATAGTCATATAATTAAAGACTGCTGAATACACAAACCTCAGGGGTCTAACTGAGGTTTTATGGGCACCTCCAGCTGTAGCCTTTCTCAACTTGTGAATATGCAACTTCAAAAGATTAGTATTAGTAGTCTGGGACATCTATATTACCTGCATTTTTCTTAAAGGAAGAGGATAACCCACCCATTCACCCCCGCCAGATATTCCTCATGTGTAATTATACTGGACCATAGCAGAGATGGAGCTTGCAGCACTGCAGCTTTGTGCTTGATTTAATGGAGTGACTGGTAGCCAGGGTCAGCTGCCAGGCAAGGGTGCCAGGCCTTCTCCTTCAACAACCTGCCACAGACCACAATCAGTTCCCAAACACCAGTTCCCTGTTGTTGCCCTGCCCAGCTCGGAGCCATACCTCTCCCCTCCAGGTAACACCATTCATTCTTGTCCCTACACCCTGACTCTCAGATATCAAGGAAGGTCACACAGCTGAAAGATGGTTCTCTGAGCAATAACCCTATTTTCAAGTCTAAGGTGGTTTACTTCAATTGATAGAAAGAGTCTCCATGTTGCCAAAAATATGAAAGCAAATATGCCTAAAGGTCTCTTTCTCTGACTTGACACCAGTTACATTTCATTTCTCTTCAGTGGTATGAATCCTGACTTACCCTCAGATAAAAATCTCACATCAGATTTAGGCCAGTGTTTTAATTTGTGTCATACACGGACCTGAAGGGAGATCAACAACTCCAAGTCGAGTTTTCAAACAACAGAAATTAATTTTAATGACTTTCAGTAGATCCTGAGTGCTCCTCACTCCTGCAGTGCTGTGAAAGACCCACATAAAATCCAACACACTATCCTGACAAAAAAGTCAAATGGAAATCAATCTGGACACTGCACCTAACACAGAGATGTTAATAAAGCAGTGCAGCTGGTGCTAAAACTGAAGAAATCCTGTCTTTATCTGCAGCAATATGGAAAACTATGTCAGAAAGGAAATATAACTTTCAAGTTGATTGTGACCTGTCTAATACATGACCTGCTTTTGAAATTAAAGCCCATACCAAAAGCATCTGATCTTAACATCAGCAGAACTAGCGGCTGCATTCTCCTCTGGTTACTGCTGTATAAAATCACAAATTTCAGTAGGAAGCACCAGAACAAGTGGGACAGCAACCTACTGGACTAAGCCACCATTGCCCCACTATTGATTCAGACTCCCAGCAATAACCAACAAGTCATGGATACGACTGCACAGTCATGACAGCCATTCTCTTCTTCAGATAATGCATTTGTTTTCAGCTTCATGCCCCTGCCTGTTCACTATTTGTCCAGTCAGTCATGTGTGCCAGCCTCTCTCATATGCTGGTTTTCATGCCTGGGAGGGACTCCCAAGGGTTCTCATTATTTTACCAGAAGTCCTGTGCAAGGCTCAATGCCTACAGAAAAGTCATCCGGACAGGTTGCTGATGGGATGGTATGACGCGGTCAGGTTGCTTTCTTCTACTTATTTCTCTTACAGTCCTTTGTAATACAGGCTTGTAAATTCCATGCCTGTATTTTTAGCCAGTACCTGCACAGCAGCCAGCACAGAGAGGTCCTCCTCCCTATGATGGGATCCTCTCCTCTGTGCTAAGCTAATACCAACACAGAACAACCACAGCAGCATTGCTTCACCCAGTGGGACGGCTGTGAGCAGCAGCAGCCTGGGACACAGCTGTATCTCTCCTCTGAAAGAAGTGCAAGCCCATGCAGTGTTTATTATCCAAAGTTGGGGAGAATGACCTTATATCTTGGAGTTGCCTCCATGTGGCACTTGAAATAGACAAGGATTTGTATCCTCCATGTTTGTCAGCTCTCAGAGGAGTTTAGTACAAGCTTCTCCAGTTGTACTGAGAAATCTGGGAGTTTAAAAAATCAGCTTTGGAAGCAACACAAAAAAGAATATCCAAATATATCAAAGTTAGGCATAAATCCATTAAACATCCTGGGTTTTTTTCAAGTGTACTTTGTCGCTTGCTCTATTTGCTAAGTATATCTGGTTCATAAAAGATCTTTGTCTATTGCAAGGCATGACTATTACAGAGGCCTTAACAACTCTTCTTGTTCTTGAAAAAGTTTCATTTTCAGGGATGATCATCCTTTTATCTGCAGCTACAAATGATTATAAAGTTATTGGTCTGCACAACATAGCAGGAGAAAGAAGGCAAATAGCTTGAGTTAGTCTTCTGCCTTATATTCTGCGAGGCCATCACTAAAATGTCCTTGAAAACTGTTCTTTACAGCGACAGTAGGTAGAAGGTACCATCCATCTTGTGTCACTGCAAAGGCATGATATAAATCTAGTAGCCAGACTTGTAAATTATTAGTAGCTTAACATCTGGCTTGACCAAACTAATTCTAAAAGACATACTCCTGTGTGATCTATAACCAAAAGAGATTTTGTTTTTTTTTTAAAAAAAAAAAAAAAAAAAAATATTTCCAGGTGATTGGAATATGATTTTTTACACAAATGTTTTTGCTAAACAAATCAAAGATTATACTCATCCATAGTCAAATATCTTTAGTTCAAAGTTCACACAATGCCACAGATACACAGCATTTGCTTGTAAAAATTCTTAAACTGACTAACTCATAGCCTGAGATTTCAAGACTAGGCATTTAAATTCACATTCAGACATTTGAGTGAGTTCCCTGATTTCCAAAACCTGCTGCACCACCACCACAAGCACTTCTACCCGTTCTTTTGCAGCCTCTTCTCAGGAAGAAGAAATCACAAGAAAATTCTGCCTTGCCAGACTTGTTAAGTCTGGTTTCACATACATTTCACAGAATATACGTTATATATTCAACAAATCTGGCAGAGATGAAAAGTGTCCCTATAATCATATCCAGGAGTTAAAAAAAAATTAGAAAAACAATTATACATGTATTCAGATGAAACATTTCTGTCCGAAAATCTGCCAAGGAAATGTTACTTAATAGGGTTTTCTAGAGTATAGTTGAACTTTCAGGTCATCAGTGACAGCAAGAGAAGCCTACTTGGATGTTTCATAAAAAAATGCTAAGCTAATTTAACTTTTAAATACAAATACAACCATTTTAAAATAGGGTCACAAGCTCTGACGTTTTAGTAGTACTGATCTGTCATTGTAAATACAAAAAACATTTTGAAAATCAATAAATGCATGAGTCAAGAATTTCAACACAAAAGTTCAGAAAAGCAGCCTTTGCTCTGATACATATTCTGTTACCTTCATCACTGAGAACACACGTATTCCTAAAATACTCATGTATTCTAAAATCACAGATTACATTCCTGACATGACTCATATCTTCTGCATGTGAAAAAGCTACCCAAAAGTAGGCCCACCTCCAACTCCTTTTAAATAAGCAAAAATCAAAGTACATCTTTCTTGGCATCCAGATTTGGCAGTGGTTGAATGTCCTTAGTGTCTACTGACTTTGTCATGGTACCACAAAACTTCCATAGCCATTCCCACATATAGCAACAGGTCTGCAAAACCCATCCACAATGCACCATTGTAACATGCCCTGTGATGGCAATGGGATCTGTTTGCCTTCCCATTCCAGACTAGAAAGAGGCTTTGTTTAACTTATTTACCTTTTCAGTGACCATTTCCATTCAACTATGGAATTCAATAGAAGTTCAATATTCAACTGGGTCAGGGCAAATGCAAGCACAAATACAGGCTGGATGGAGACTTGGATTGAGAGCAGCCTTGAGGAGAAGGACTTGGGGGTGCTGGTTGATGAGAAGCCCAACATAGCCCAGTAGTATGCACTTGCAGCCCAGAAAGCCAACCGTATCCTGGGCTGCATCAAAAGGAGCATGACCAGCAGGTTGAAGGAGGTGAATCCTGCCCTTCTACTCCACTCTGCTGCAGGTGACACCCCATATGCAGTACTGCATTCAGCTCTGAGCAGAGAGGCAACATATAGATGGGCTCGTGATCAAGGGGTGGACATAACAATGGACACTATTGTCCAGGTTATTCACAAATACGAAACATGTGCTGCAATTAAGTAAGCCAAATGGTTAAAGTCTCTTTGGTATGGAGAATGATGGCTGAAGTACAAATACGGGAAGGCCTGGCAGATTGATTATATTACACTCCAACCAACTTGCCAAGGCAAGTGCCATGTGCTTACCATGGTGGAAGCAACCACGGGATGGCTGGAAATATACGATGTGCCCCACGCCACTGCCCGGAATACTATCCTGGGCCTTGAGAAACAGATTTTGTGGCAACATGGCACCCCAGGGAGAATTGAGTCAGACAAAGGGACTCATTTCCGGAACAGCCTTACAGACACTTGGGCCAAAGAGCATGGCACTGAGTGGGTATATCACATCCCTTACCATGCACCAGCCTCTGGGAAAATCGAACAGTACGATGGGCTGTCAAAATGGCAGTCAATGTTTCAACATTGAACTGAGAGCAGTGGCTGGTGAGACTTTCAAACACTGGAATACACATTTACCAAAAGCCACCTGGTTGGTCAACACCAGGCAACTGACAGCAGGGCTGGCTCAGCCCAATCAGAACTTTTACATACTGTAGAAGGGGACAAAGTTCCTGTGGTGCACATAAAGAATTTGCTGGGGAAGACAGTCTGGGTTATTCCTGCTTCAGGTAAAGGCACTTGTGGGATTGCTTTTGCTCAGGGACCCGGATATACTTGGTGGGTAATGCAGGAAGATGGGGAAGTCCGATGTGTACCTCAAGGGGATTTGATTTTAGGGGAAAAGAGCCAATGAACATAATTGTGTGCTGTTGCCTGCTATAGCACTTTAACAGCCCACCAACCAGATGTCTTCAGGTGACCAGAGACTGGCCCTGGCTTCCCCCCAACCATCATCCCAAAAAAAAATGAACTTTGACGAAACTAGACAAGCTCAACAGTGACCAGATGAGCTCTGCTGTGTCATCAGCAGGCAATAATCCAACACTGCACACCATCTCTCCTGCTCTGATAGGCCGTTAGAAGAGATGGAGCCCAACAACATGGACCAGATGGACTCAGCAGCTTCACAGCGAATGGTCCATGCACTAAGGAATGATATCTCTCTCTGTGTGTGTGGAGATATATGTATATATATACATGAGACGAGAGTGACGGTGTACTGAAAAATGTGGGATCTGGGCATGACATGAATGTTGTGGAATAAGGGGGGGACACTGTCCTGGGTTCAGCAGTAGCAGTCATTTTTCTCCTCCTTAGTAGCTGGTGCAGTGATGTTTTTGACTTGCAGCCTGGGAACAAAGCTGGCAACACCGATGTTCTTAGTTGTTGCTCAGTAATGTTTAGTCTTACCAGGGACTTTCTGAGTCTCATGCTCTGCCAGGGAGGAGGGGAAGCCGGAAGGAAGCAGAGACAGGACACCTGACCCAAACTGACCAAAGAGGTATTCCATACCACAGCACGTCATACCCACTGTATAAACCGGGGGCAGTTACCAAGAAGGGTTAGATCACTGCTCGGGTCAGGCTGGGTATCAGGCGGCGGGTGGTGAGAGGCTGTATTCTCTTCCCTTGTTATTTCCCTTACCATTATTATTGTTATTGGTAGCAGCAGCAGTGGTTTGTGTTATACCTTAGTTACTGGACTGTTCTTTTCTCAGCCCGTGGGAGTTGAAGTCTTCTGATTCTCCTCCCCAACCCTCTGGGAGCAAGGGGAGGAAGAAGGGGGGGAGTGAGTGAGCGGCTGTGTGGTTCTGAGTTACCGGCTGGGCTTAAACCATGACACCAACACAAGAGGAATGAGGACCTGCTCAATTGAGTCCACGAGGAGGCCATGAAGATGATCAGAGGGCTGGAGCACCCCTGCTATGGAGACAGGAGGAGGCTATGAAGATGATCAGAGGGCTGGAGCACCTCTGCTACGGAGACAAGTTGAGAGAGTTGGGCTTGTTCAGCCTGGAGAAAGAAGGCTCCAGGGAGACCTCAGAACAGCCTTCTAGTACCTAAAAGGGACCTACAAGAAATCTGAAGAGGGAGTTTTTACAAGAGCACATAGTGACAGGACAACGTAGAAGGCTTTAAACTGAAAGAGAGTAGATCTAGATCAGATGTTAGGAAGAAGTTCTTCACTATGAGGGTGGTGAGGCACTGGCACAGGTTGCCCAGAGAAGTTGTGGCTGCCCCATCCCTGGCAGTGTTCAAGGCCAGGCAGGATGGGGCTTTTGAGCAACCTGTTCTAGTGGAAGGTGTCCCTGCCTGTGTCAGGAGGGTTGGAACTGGATTGTCTTTAAGGTTCCTTCCAACCCAAACCATCCAGTGGTAACTAAATGAAAGCTGTTGAACTGGAGAGAGGAAGAAATCAAATATTATCTAACTGCCAAACTCAAAGCCAGCCTTGCAGATTTCTGAGCTGCATCTCAAACCAGACACGTATTTTCTACATAACTAGCTAGCAACACCAGACAAAGGTAGGTATTCTTACAGCATTTTGAGCTTTAAAGGTTTTGGCTTTTTGTTGTTCTTCTCCAACTGTAAATTGGTTATGTTGGTCATGGGTACATCTCTGTATCATGCATCCTTGGAGTAAAGTGCTGTAGTGCTGCTCAGCCTCCTGATGTAAGTTTGCTACTTATTTAAAATGACAGATCATAAAAGAACTTTGTCTGTCTTCTGGGAGAAAAGAAGACTTCAGCCAAACCCATCTGCTGTTATAAGGTAAAGATCTTTTGCTAAAGCTAAGGCCTAAGGATGACTGTGGGGAATGGATGAAAGAGTTGGAACAGTTCTGAATAAGCGATAGCAATGAAGATTAGTGAGCCATTCTGACAGTCTAATAACATCAGAATCTTCCATAAAGTCATTAATTACAGTCTCTCAAAAACAAGAGAGAGATATGCTGCTCTTTTATGTCTATATATTGAATATATGTATGTGTATATGTGTATATATTTAATATCTTAATACACTTTCTGTAGTTCTGATGCATACATGCCCTACTACAGAAATATAATTTCTTATTGTCAGATTCTGGGGGAACTTAATTCTTTTATTCCTTCCTGCAAAACCCAAGGTAGAGGGGAAAGAGCTGTAGATACCTTGCTCCTACAGCAGACAATGTTACATAGGATGGAAAAGCAAGGGAAAGGGCTGGAGAACACTATTATTGATGGAAACACTGGGCTGCCACCAGGAGAGAGGCAGATGATAAAGCAGAGCTATGCTGGGGTAGGAAGGACACATAGCTCTCTTATCTCCAAGTGGCATCAAAGGAGACCCCACTGTGCACTTCTCCATAATTCCCAGCATCTGACTTCACTCGGACCACAATGCCTCTCTCTGGGGACTGCTGACAACACACAGCTGCTCCCTCCCCAGACACAGATGGAAGCCTCACTTCTGAAAAAGAAAATAATTATGACCTTTTCATTATTTTACATCTGTGCACCTGCAGATAGAAACAGGAGGTACAGGCAGCCATTGATCATCTACCCTTCCCTGCAGCTATCACTGCAGCCTGGTTATTTTTCGTTTATGCAGCAATATGCGGAAGGCAGCACCACCCTCTCCTTCCCTCACCGATCTGGAGAGCATCAGTTGTCATCACAATAATGATGACTAACTCCAAGTCATTGCCTACCCTGTGAGCTCTACCTCCAACAAGGCAGAGCACTGCAACCACTGATGAAATGCTCAGCCTACCCGGCTGGAGGCCCTACCGCTGGAAAAAAGTAACAGCTTGTTGTGAGTCATAGTTATTAATGAATCTGATAACTCCTTCTGCCTTGTACAGCCACCTTAGCCCATGGTAGACACGAGGGCTATTCTCTTTTTGTACCAACTTGGTAACGCACAGTCCAACAGACAACTGAAAATAGAGAAAATGAAGTTGTCTGCAGCTTTCAGACTGGAAGGGAACTTTACAAAATTGCCAGAATTAGTTACACTTCCCATCATTGCCCAATAAAGTAGTACTGAAAGAAAATCATTCAGAATGAGATCTTCCACACTGCTACATGCAGCAAGGCCAGAGCCATTGGAGACCTACCATTTACTCCCATGGGTGCACAAATTAAATTGTGAACTGCTGGAAAGAACTATAAGAAAAAAAAAATGAGACTTCTGCTGTCCATACAAAAGAATTCACTTGGAGAAGGAACATCTTTGTCAGATCCAGGTGCCACATCACCCTAATGAGTAAGACTAACTCCTCCGAATCTGAACAGCCAACAAATGGAGTAATTAGGGATTAAACTAGTTTGCGGTGTAGCCAGTAGTCAGGACAAAGCAAAATTATTGTGACAAATGGCTTTGGCTCTCTGAAGAATATCAACCAGATCTTTACAGAGTTTGTGGAAATCAGGATTCTAAGGAGAAAGTCTTAGTGAGCATTGGAAAAACTGAGCCTGTACAGTTACATGTGCACAGAAGAACATAAAGGCAGACCATATTGTTAAAGAAAAGAAGTGACAGCAACCCCTCAGGTGCAATAAAAAAACCCAAAACGAAAAAACTCATTGCAAATGGCAGGGATATCATGAACATAATAAAACAACTGTCTTGCGAGGGCATATCCTAGTTTTCAAAAGCTACAAAGAAGCACACAAAATAAATAAATACATAACTAATCCCAAAATACAGTTACATCTGTAGCTAGTGGGCAAGTCAAGAAGTAAAAAAAAATAACATTCCTAATGATACAAAAAGAGAATTCTGTGTGAGAATAAAAGCTGAATTTCCTGGAGAGCAGTGGCTCCAAACACAACATTACCATAGTCACAATCTAGACAGACACATAATCACGCAATTTGAGAATGGAAATGCCAACTTGTTTCACAAAGTGGTGTAAAAAGCTAAAAAAATACTCTAAACTCTTGGTCTTTATGCCAAGTCTGCACCTCTGTTACGCACACTGCCCTGCTCTGCAATGCGTGGAAAACCAGGAAGCTTTCAGAAACCAGGAAGCTGTGTTAGGAGTCAGGCAATTAAGATTAATTAGCAAACACTGAAAAGGCAGGTATGGCTTAAACCCTGCCATTTACTTCAGGGCTTAGATTCAACACTGCCTAGTACTAGAAATACAAATTTCTGACCTGGAGGCCACTGTGCCTCATTAAAGAGCCTTATGAAGCCCACAGATTCATTCCAAGTAGCTATGCATGCATAAGATAGGAAAAAAGGCTGTCCCGCCTCTGTTCACCATAACTCCAGCTCCTCTCTCCCCCAGACCATGTCTACAAGCTCAGACAGACCACTGACCCAATCCAGTAGCACAACAACCTAAAAAAGACCATTTGTCCGACATATCAACTCCCTGATCCAAATCAGCTGCACAGATGCTAGAGCAGGAACATGTTCAGAGGAGGAAGAACAAGGCTGTTGGTATTTTTAGGAATGTCCAGGATGCAGTTTCAAGTGACCACAGGCAAAAAAAGCCCAAGCAACTTCCTGGAGCACTGTGCTTCTGGAGTACAAACTAAAAATTATAGATCATTTAGGCTGCACAAGGCCTTTAAGATCAACAAGTCTAACCATTAACCTAGCGCTGCCAAATCCACCATTAACCATGTCCCTAAGCACCACATCAGTGTCTTTTAAATATTCAACCACTTTGCCGGCAGCCAGTTCCGCTGCATGACAACCCTTTCAGTGCAGATATTTTTCCTAATACCCAATCTAAACCTCCCCTGGCACAGCTTCAGGCCATTTCCTCTTGTCCTATCCCTTGTTACCTGGGAGAAGAGATCAGCCCCCACCTCACTACAACCTCCTTTCAGGTAGTTGTTAGATAAGGTCCTCCCCAAGCCTTCTCTTCTCCAGACTAAACACCCCCAGTTCTCTCAGCTGTTCCTCATCAGACTTGTTATCCAAACCCTTCACCAGCTTTATTGCCCTTCTCTGTACCGACTCCAGCACCATAATGTCTCTCTCGTAGTGAGGAGCCCAGAACTGAACACAGGATTCGAGGTGCTGCCTCACCAGTGCCCAGTACAGGGGATGATCACTGCCCTGGCCCTACAGGCCACACTATTGCTGATATAGGCCAGGATGCTGTTGGCATTCTTGGCTGCCTGGGCACAAGCTGCTCATGTTCAGCTCCGTCAATCAGCATCCCCAGGTCCTTTTCCAACAAGCAGGTTTCCACCCATTCTTCCCCAAGCCTGTGTGTGTGGTTGTTGTGGCCCAAGAGCAGGACCCAAGTACAGCTGTTGAACCTCACACAATGGGTCTGCCCAGATCCCTCTTCAGAGCCTTCCTACCCTCCAGCAGATCAACACTCCCAGCCAACTTGGTGTTGTCTGCAGATTTACTGAGGGTGCACTCAATTCCCTCATCCAGATCACTGATGAAGATATTAACAGAATTGTCCCCAGTACTGAGCCCTGGGGAATACCACCTGTAAGCACCTGCCAACTGGATTTTATCTCCCTTCACCACCACTCTGCGCCTGGCCATCCTGCCAGTTTTCTACACAGTGAACAGTATACCCATACAAGCCCTGAGTAGCCAGTTTATCTAGGAGAATGCTACAGGAAATGGGTCTAATGGTGACTTAATGAAGTATAGGTAGAAAAATCCACAATGTTTCCCCCATACACTAGGTGGGTCGCCTTGTCATAGAAGAAGACATAGTTAGTCAAGAAGGACCCACCTTTCCTAAACACGTGTTGACTGGGCCTGATCACCTGCTTGTCCTGCATGTGCCACATGATTACACTCAAGATGATCTGCTCCATAACCTTCACTGGCACCAAGGTCAGACTGACAGGCCTGCAGGCGGGGTGGTGAGCGGGATGGTGAACACTCGCCGTACGGGCAAGGCTCGGTCTGGGAGCTCTTCTCTGGCTGCGCCGGTGGTAGCCAGTGTAGGCACCCAGACGGAGCCGACGGGAAGGGAGGCTGTAGTGCAGAGCTCGGGGTATCCTAAGGGAAGGGTGAGCAATGGGCAGCGCTGCACCCTGCGCTCCCTGGTGGAGGTCCTCCTGCACCAGGAAGCTGAACTGCAGGAAGCTGTTACCAGGCTGAAAGGTGTCAGGGAAGCTGAGGGGGAGCAGCACTGCTTGCTCCGGGACCAAACTGTTCCGGGGCCTTGAGTGTCTACTGTTGCCCATGCAGGAAAGGAGGCTGCTAACCCAGGAAAGGAGGCTGCTAACCCAGGAAGCTGGGAAAAGGTAACAGAAAAAAACCAACAAAAAAAGGAGGAAGAGGGTAATTAAAAGCAAGGGGCTTCCTCCTACGTCTGTTATCCCCACCCAGAACCACTTTGCTGTCCTGCAGGGGGCTGATGAGCAACAGCGCTCCCACCAGGCGCAACCAGCTAGTGCACTGGTAAAGAAGGTCACTACTGGTGCTGCCAGGAAAAAGCGGCGGACCGTAGTAGTAGGGGACTCTAATCTGAAAGGCACAGAGGCACCCATCTGCCGGCCTGACCCAGGCTCAAGGGAGGTGTGTTGCCTACCAGGGGCTCGGATCAGGGATGTGGCTGAGAAGCTGCCTGCTCTAGTCGGTCCCACTGACTATTACCCACTCCTGGTAATACATGTGGGTGCTACTGATACAGATAGCAGTAGCCCGGAGACCATAAAGAAGGACTACAGAGCTCTGGGAGAGGTGGTTAGGGGCTCTGGAGCTCAGATCGTCTTTTCGTCAATTCTCCAGGATACAGGGCAGGACCTTGAAAAGGCTAGGAGGATTGGGCAGGTTAATAAATGGTTAGAAGGGTGGTGCTATAGTCAGGGGTTTGGGTACCTTGAACATGGGACTCAATATAGTAGGCCAGGTCTACTGGGGGCTGGTGGAGCTGGTCTGACAAAGAAGGGGAAGAGTGGATTTGGTAGGAGGCTTGCCAGACTGGTCAAGGATGCTTTAAACTAGATGTGTTGGGGGAGGGGGGCATCATTCCATGCCAACACACTCAGTCGGTTGCCAGCACCTATAGTAAACATTCGGAGCAATGTAGGGATATTCCAGCTGCTCCAGCCAATGAGCCGGCTTCAATTGGATCTCGGCTCAAATGCCTCTATACAAATGCCCGTAGTATGGGGAACAAACAAGAGGAATTAGAGATGTGTGCACATCTACGGGGGTATGATATCATAGGCATCACAGAAACATGGTGGGATGGCACCTATGACTGGTGTGTTGGAATGGAAGGTTACCGGCTCTTTAGGAAAGATAAGCCCGGCAGACGGGGAGGGGGAGTTGCTATTTATGTTAGGGATAGGCTAGAGAGTATGGAACTCTGTCTGGGGACAGGTGAGCAGTCGACAGAGAGTTTGTGGGTCAGGGTTAAAGGGAGAACAGCGATGGGTGATATTATTGTGGGGATCTGTTACAGATCGCCTGACCACGGGGACTTGGTGGACGAAGCGCTCCATAGGCAGATAGGAGCAGCCTCACGCTTGCAGGCCCTTGTTCTCATGGGAGACTTCAACCACCCTGATATCTGTTGGAGGGATGGTACGGCCCGGCACAAGCAGTCCAGAAGGTTCCTCGATTGCGTGGAAGACAACTTCCTTCTGCAAGTAATAGAGGAGCCGACAAGGAGAGGTGCCATGTTTGACCTCGTCCTCACCAACAGGGAAGGGCTGGTTGGGAATGTGACGCTCCAGGGCAGCCTTTATTGCAGCGATCATGAGATGGTTGAGTTTGAGATCCTCAGGACAGTGAGAAGAGCGTGCAGCAAGCTCACTGCCCTGGACTTCAAGAGAGCAGACTTTGGCCTCTTCAGGAACCTGCTCAGTAAGGTTCCATGGGATACAGCCCTAGAGGGCAGGGGGCCCAAGACTGTTGGTTGATATTCAAGGCTCACCTGCTGCAAGCCCAGGAGCGATGCATCCCAACTAGAAGGAAGTTCAGCAGGAGGGCCAGGAGACCTCCTTGGATGGATAAGGAGCTGCTGAGCAAAATTCGAAGGAAACAAGAGGCTTATAAAAGGTGGAAGCAAGGTCAGGCGGCCTGGGAAGAATACAGGGATGTTGTCTGGGAAGCTAGGGAGCAGGTTAGGAAAGCTAAGGCCCACTAAGAATTAAACTTGGCTAGGGACGTTAAGGATAACAGGAAGGGACTGGCCCTGGCTTCCCTCTGACCATCATCCCAACAAAGAATGAACTTTGTTGAAACCAGACAAGCTCAGCAGTGACCAGATGAGTTCAGCAATGTCATCAGCAGGCAACAATCCAACACTGCACACCATCTCTCCTGCCCTGGAAGACGGTTACGACAGATGAAGCCCGGCGTCATGGACTGAATAACTCAGTGAGCTTTACAGGGAGGAACCACGCACTAAGGAGTGATATCTGTGTGTGTGTGTGTGTGTGTGTGTGTGTGTGTGTATAAAAACCAAAAGACAAAAAGCAATGGTACATTGAAAAATGTGGGACTTGAGCATGATGTGAATTGTATGAATAAGGCATAGACACAATCCTGAGTTCAGCTACGACAGTTATTTTTTCCTCCTTCCTAGTAGCTGGTGCAGTACTGTGTTTCAGCTTTAGTCTGAGAACAATGCTGATAACACAATGATGTTTCAGTTGTTGCTAAGTAGCATTACCCTGATCAAGGACTTTTCAGTCTCATGCTCTGCCAGTGAGGAGGAGCACAAGAAGCTGAAAGGAAGCAGAGACAGGACACCTGACCCAGACTAGCCAAAGGGGTATTCCATACCATAGCACATCATGCTCGGTATATAAACTGGGGGTGAGTTACCCAGAAGGGACCAGTCACTGCTTGGGTCAGGCTAGGTATCAATAAGTGGGTGGTGAGCAATTGTTTTGTGCATCATTTGTGTTTATTGTGTTTTTTTTTTCCTTTTCTTTTTCTTTCCCTTTTTAATTTTGTATTCTCTCCCCCTGTTATTTCTCTTATCAGTAGTAGTAGTAGTAGTAGCAGTAGCAGTTTAGTGGTTTTGTGTTATACCTTAGTTACTGGACTGCTCTTATCTCAACCCACGGGAGTTACATTCTTTCGATTCTCCTCCCCATCCCACCTGGAGCTGGGGGGTTGGAAAGGGGAAAGTGAACATGCAGCTGCGTGGTTCTGAGTTACCGGCTGGGCTTAAACCACAACACCAGCACACAGGACTACCCTAACACCTCTCCTTCCTTGCTTAGCCCTTCTGAAGAGTTTGTAGCCATCCACTGCAGCACTTCAGTTGTGCTGGATCCTTCTGCCTCCCCCCCGTCCTTGAAATTACGATGCCCTGAGCACCAGGTAATGATAATTTTCCTTTATAAATACTGGCCCACAGCCTACAAAAAGTAGTTCACCCCTGTTTCACAGAAAGGAAGCAACCTTGGATGGGATTTACTTTTGGATAGGTCTTGGGAAGTTATGGCACTGCAGCCTTGCAAAGCGCAAGGAACAAAGACTGAACTAGCTTTCAAGGGCTGTGGATAAGATAAAACACACAAGGCTGTGAAAAGGAAACATTAACTGATAAGAAGCAGGGGCCAGTGCAGTGTTAGGCACAGTCTGAAAAAAAGCTGAAAGGCAGGGCAGCTGTAACATGGACACAAAGCAGCGGAAGAAGAATGTCAATGAGACATGGGACAAGCCAAGGGGCATCTTGCAGTGGAAACAGAACAAGGAAAACTGATGTGTCACAACAAGAGGCTGGACTAGCGGCCCTCTTCTCTAGCAGCTGAGGAACACATGACACAGGGCCAACACATGTCCCCTACCATGCATAGCTCTATAGCCTTCAACAAGGCTACAGAGGCCCCAGTGTCTTAATCCACACTGGGGCACCTCTTCTCTGCCTGTCCTCCTCCAGTCCATGGGGTACTTCAGCTCCAAGCACACTGCTGGGCATCAGCTGACAAAAGGTGCAAATCAGACAAAATGGTGCTATGTGTTCAACCCTTTTTGCATCAAGGCCTGGAGCAAGTGCTACCCATGTGGTTGCTCTTGCTGGATGCATCTGACCCAAAGAAACTAGCACAATTTTCAGAGAGCGCAGGGTATAACATCCCTCACATTATATAGGGAATGGACGCCAAAGTGAGAGTGGTAGAGTTTTTCTGCATGTGTTCACATTTGAAAGGCAACAGGCTTGTCTTTTATGCAGCGAAATGCAGTAGTAAAACAAGGAAAAAAAAGATCCTTGCTCACTGGAGTTGAACCACAGACTACAAGAGGGTGCATCATTTAGCTATTCTTAAAGGATTTGATGAGGTGCTTAATGAGCTGGAACACACCAAGGATATAACACATAGTAATGATATAAATCCCAGTTTGCTACCAAAACAAATATATGCAGGTGGCACCCAGTCAGCACTGAGACATGAATTAGAGGTCAGTTCAACTGGACTAGGTGGTGAGATTAGTTACTGCAAAAAATACACAGGCACTGAGTGGGTTAATACTATGATCTCCATAAGGAAGCCAATTAGAGAGAGGCAGAAAGTCTTTTAAATGCTGTGAATGTGTGAGGTTTGCATGAAAGATAGGAAATTATAAAAAAAGAGCTACCAAAATCTCCAGAGACTCCTGTTTAATTTTGATCCAAGATTGGCACAGAACTGATTGCACAAAGGAAGCAAAATGCCTAAGTGCGCTGCTAATCCAGTCACTCGTTTTTATGAAGCTTTTACAAAGACAACCTGTAGTAACACAGTACTGAGGGACAAGCCCGTGATGCCAAAGCACCCGTGCTCCTGAGCTTGTTGACTCAGGAGCCTGCTGAAAGCTGAAACTGCTTGATTTGTTCCTCTACACCTTTGACAGGGCACAAGGTTGCAGAGATGAGGTTCTCAACGACTTCTTTGCCTCAGTCTTCACTGGCAAGTGCTCTGACCACATTGCCCAAGTCTTGGAAGGCAGACACAGGGACTGTGAGAGTGAAGACCTTAGGCCCTCTGTAGGACACACATCAGGTTTGAGACCATCTTAGGAACCTGAATGTGTACAAGTCCACGGGACCAGATGAAATCCATCCGTGGGTCCTGAAGGAGCTGGCAAATGAAGTTGCTAAGCCACTGTCCATCATATTTGAAAAATCATGGCAGTCAGGTGAAGTTCCCGATGACTGAAAAAAGGGAACTATAACCCCCATTTTCAAGAAGGGGAAAATGGATGAGCCAAGGAACTACAGACCAGTCAGTCTCACCTCTGTGCCTGGCAGGATCATGGAGCAGATTCTCCTGGAAGGCATGCTGAGGCACATGGATAACAACGAGGTGGTTTGTGACAGCCAGTCACTAAGGGGAAATCCTGCCTGTCCAATATGGTGGCCTTCTATGATGAGGTTACAGAACTGATGGGCAGGGGCAGAGCAGCTGACATGATCTACCTGGACTTGTGCAAAATGTTCAACACTGTCCCACAAGACATCCTTGTCTCTAAACTGAAGAAACATCAATTTGATGGGTGGACCACTCATCAACAGCTCAATATCCAATTGGAGACCAGTAACGAGTGGTGTCCCTCAGGGATCGGTGTTGGGACCGGTCTCGTTCAACATCTTTGTCAGCGACATGGACAGTGGGATTGAGTGTGCCCTCAGCAAGTTTGCTGATGACACCAAGCTGTGTGGTTTGGTTGATACGTTGGAGGGAAGGAATGCCATCCAGAGGGACCTTGACACGCTTGTGAGGTGGGCTGATGCCAACCTGATGAAGTTTAACCATGACAAGTGCAAGGTTCTGCACCTGGGTTGCAGCAATCCCAGGCACAGCTACAGGCTGGGCAGAGAAGAGACTCACAGCACCGCTACGGAGAAGGACTTGGGGGTGCTGACTAATGAGAAGTAGAACAGGAGTGGCTTCAGTGTGCGCCCGCAGCCCAGAAAGCCAACCATATCCTGGGCTGCATCAAAAGGAGCGTTACTGGCAGGTGGAAGGACTGTAGTAATAGGACAAGAGGTAATGGGTTTAAACTTACACAGGGGAAGTTTAGATTGGATATAAGGAAGAAGTTCTTTACTGTGAGGCTGGTAGGGCACTGGAACAGGTTGCCCAAAGTGCTCAAGGCCAGGCTGGACAGAGCCTTGGGGAACATGGTCTAGTGTGACACGTCCCTGCCCATGGCAGGGGCTGGAACTTGATGATCTTAAGGTCCTTTCCAACCCTAACTATTCTATGATTCTATTCTATGATTCTATTTGAGTCTATGAGGTGTTCCTCAAACCTTTGGCTTTTTCTTTCTCAGTAGGGTCACCGGCACTTTCAGTTTACTTTGGGAACTGAAGTACAATGTGCAGGGCAGAGGAGAGAGTAAAGGAAACATACTTGTTGAAAAAGGGCAGGCAAAGAAACAACAGTGCCATAAATCTATTTCTGTAAAAGCTGGTTTGCAGTGACTTTTTCTCCATCTTTTCTCAAAACACATTTGTTTAGGGATTCTGATTGCCTTGCAGTTGGTTGGGTTTCTTAAACAAACAAACAAATAAAAAAAGGGGGGGGGGGGGGGAGAAACTTTAAAAACCAAACAAACACAAACACCCCACCCTCAGTACCCACGACGAAACAAGCCCTTCCGGAACTTCTTTCTCTCCACCCCTTCCGCCTTTGCAGTACTGCAGCTCTCTCCCCGCCCTCCGGGTGTATCTGCGCGGTCTCCGGGGCACAGTGGGAGGGGGAAGTTCAATCCCAGTTCAGGGGTGGGCACGGAACATTCCGTACCCGGCACGGCTCTATCGCACCGCCCACAGCACGGTGGCGACAGCGGCGGAGGGGAGCGCAGGCCGTGCCGGCGGTGCGGGCATTGCGGCTCCCGCACGTCGGCATGTGGCGGCCCCACGGAGTTTACCCTTTCTCCCCTGCGACGTGAGCACTGGGATTTCACGCCCCTCGCTGTAAAACGAATGGGGAAGGACCTCCTTCGCTCCTTGCCCGGGTTTAATTATGGCAAAAGCTTTTCCAAGGAAACGATCGCGACCTTCCCGCTCCCCCTGCCGCCGTCCTCCCACACGAGGCTCGGCCGGGCCCTGAGGAATGTGGTGTTGCATGTCAGCAGCACCTGAACTCCGGGACCGCAGCCTGCAGCCGTCACTGGCCTCGGGGGAAAATAACTGAATAACGGGGGAACACCACCCCAAACCTCCTGCCATCTTGCACGGGGCAAGGGCCCCTGTGGGTTGCCAGGCCTTCTCCGGCCATGAAAAGTGCGGCCCTCTCGTCCCGCAACCTATAAGCTGTTCAAAAGGATCAGTGACAGTAACTGGCACACGTATTGGACGGATTTGCCAAGAGGCGGCTGCAGCGGGAGTGCTACAGGGGGGTGCTGATTGAAGGGATGTTTTCAGCTGTGTGGGGATGTCCTCTGCTGACCTGTATATGTAAATTACAGTGATTCACGACTTCAGCAGTCGCTAGATCTTGTTATGCTTTAAATATAGAAAAGTGAGACTTGTACTATATTCGCATCATCTAATGTGACTTTTTTCCCCATTTCCAAAGAAATGCAGACAGCTGCAAAAGCCACAAGTGCTCCACATACTTAAGAGCACTAAGCATCATTCTTGCATGATACCTGGGTGTGAATAAAGCATGAGTTCTTACAAAAATAAATAAAAATAACCCAGCACTAAACCCAAGTGTATTCTTCTGACAGTCAGTTCGTAGTGTGCAGGGATGCATGAGCTGCAGAAAGGGTGGGGAGAAACTCTGAAATGAATCATGAAATTTACAGCCAAAAGAAAACATACAAAGTCCAACTGCATAGCTCAAGCATTGGCTTTCCCATTGAGCAATCAGGCCTTGGCCATTGTTACTGTTTTATTGTACACATATTATTTTTACATTGTGCTATTTTTATGACTGCAGTGCTGGAAGCTGAAAACAACTTGATTCCCACAGAGTCAGATTGGAGAGCATAGGGAAACTGAGAGTTTACTATTTTCTACAAAGCCATGCAGAGTTTTTGCTTAACCTCCAGTACAAGTTCCTTCAATTTTTTTGTATGTTTGTTCTATGTTTCGTCTGATATTATTTATTTTAAACTGCCACCCTTTTTCCCCTCACTGTCATCCGTCTCCACCAATTTCTGCAAAGGCACAAAAAGATCAATTTAAGATGGAAAAATATTCCCCCTAAACTCAGCCATGCTTCTTCCCTCCTTAACTGAATGGATTAAAGTCTCTATGCATATCGCAAATTAATTTGTGTCCAATTACTCATAATTAATCTCTGGGCATAACTATGTTTTTATTTCAGCTTCAAGGGAATGGTTTCACAAGCTTTTTTCTGTATCTTTTCTTTTTCATAGGATGCACACTGCCGCAATTCTGCAGACAGTGGTGAAATATAAGGAGGGTTTTCTAAACATTTATGTGTTGTCAAAAAAGATGCAGAGAACACGAAAAACAAGCACCATAGAATGCTTTGAATTGTTTTCATGTAAAGTGGATTTAGAGATCAATACTTATCATACTATACCAGACCTTCTACATCATGTATGCATGTGCACACAACACACACATATATTTTCCATGAACCTGCACAGTGGCTAGAATAGCTTTTGCAGTGCTGCAAACAGAAATGCATGCCCTATGGAAGATCAACAAGGTCCTTTTACTCACATTCATTGTCCATCCAGAAATATCACTATTTAAAACTCGACAGGAAGCATCCTATAACTCTCAGGGAGGATTTTGTTAGTCTCTGCATTTTGTCACTTTCATTTTCCAATTCTGGGTTTTAATTTCAGTGGTACCCAAAACATTTGATATGCTATATACTCTACTGTTGTTTCCTTAAATCCTAATGCTAAGCTATAAAGGCAGAGGCAAAGCTGCTGCATATTTGGCTCTCACCCTGAAATGCAGCTGCCAGACTAGAAACTGCAACATGTTTTTATATATATGCGTAGCTAAACAATGCTATTACAAAGGGGGGAGATGGTGATAGCACAGCATAGTAAATGAAAGGAAATGCAAGAAGCTGAATCACAGAGAATGCTGAAAGCAAGCAGGAGTGTTTCAACTGGTGCCTTGAAACAGCAAATCAGTGGACAAACTCAAGAACTAGCTGAATTGTTCAGAGTTATGCTTGCCCTATCATGAGTTAAATGGGCTTGGGCTGGAGACAAAAGGGGAAGAAAAGAGGAAAATATGGTGGTTGCCCACAAAGCAACATCAGGACTTGTGTCAAAGCATTAGCAATAAAAGCAAATGTTGAAACTGGAGAATGTCCATTCCTTTCCTCCAAGAGGTGAGGCCAAACATTTCAACTTGCCTTTCATCCAGGGAAAGAGAATGGGAAGAATACCTTCTTCTCAAGCATCATAACTTACATGTGTCCTTTCCAGTCTTCCATCCACGACACTTTGGTGACCAGTTTATTCCTAAAGAGTTTTCTTTCCTGATGGTGGGGTATAGTCCTCTATTTTCCCTATGCCTGTGGTTGAGCTGCCAGGCACAAGATCTCCTCTTTTGGCAGTCTGTTACTATAGAGACAAAGTAAAAAGTACATATATCCATCATGTCACAATGCTAGCGAACACCCCTGGTGCCAACAGTAGAACAAAGGAAAAACATAGCTGTTGTTCTCCCCAGCATAGATGTATGTGGTTATCCAGGTACTCCAGAAAAGAACATCGTTTATCAATCTGCATTTGCCAACAGGACTAGATGCAGCCACAGTGGTGAAGGGGGAGGCCATGCAATGGTACAGCCTTTAAAGATGGAAATCAGTCACAATCTAAATGGTGGGGAGGACTGTGGAGATGCACTAGTGCTGCCCGGTAGCACAAGAACATGTGCTGTACTACTTAGTGCTAACAAGGGGGTTGAATTAGGTTTGAAGTCCCTTTAAAATCGTAGCTGGGCTGATTTTTTGTCTCATAACACCTGTGATGAGCTATAAGGTATTTATGTAAATATTATTTATTAAAACTATAAATATTATTTATAAAACTATTTATATATATAGGGAATTTGCTGAGATCCTGTGGCCCTCTTTGTCAGTAAATCAGCCTTCTCACCCACTATTCAGGTTTTTCCCATTATGAGCTAATGCTCTCTCAGGACAACTACTTCTCTTCCTCTGGTTTTCACTCTCTAAGGGCACTCTTCTCTTGGAATGCAAACACTGAGGAATAAGTCCTGAGTAATTTATGTACTTTATTATGATTTTTTTTTCTGTGTTAATGTTCATACAGCCAACAGGAAGCAGATATCTGACAAGCTTCCTACAGTGCAGTCAGTAAGCATATCCAAATACTGATTCTCTCCGCAAAACTCAAGCCCTTAGTGGCACTGAGTGGCAGAGGAGAGTTCGCCTTCATTTCTCTGTGAATGATTGAACAACCCCAAGTTATCTACATTTTTGTATTGAAGCAGAACAGAAGTCAACGGGCTTTTCTCTCCCAGTACCGTAGAATAAAAGGTCTAAATATGGGAGCATGGGGAAATAAAGTGTCCATCTTAATGTCAACTGAGATTAAGAGAGAATGATAGACCACAGTTTAGCCACCCACAAAAAATTATATTCACTGCAACTTATATCCTAGTAAGAAATTACAAGAAGACCAATTACACCAAAGGAATATGATGTAGAGTACAATGCATGCTCAGAGACCCATTTCAGTTTCCCTTCTCTTCTACGTTTATTTATTTTTGTGCACAGTGAGATACCCTGGCCTAGTAACTACTCTTGCTCAGTGATTGTCTTGATCCTTAAGAGCTGTTAAGCCACATGCTAAAAACATGGTAGGAGTTAGCTTTGATTTCTTCTCTTTTGTTCTAGAGAGATTCATTCTTATCATGCGCCAGCCACAGGAATAAAAGTAAGCACGTGAATGCTGCCGCTGCAGCTATGAACTCCACTTGCTCTTTTGCAGTGGAGTACCTTGTAATTAAGCTGGGCTTTTTTTTTTTTTTCCCTCTCTTAGGTTTCTGTAATGTCTATGCCAAACCCAGCACTTCCTGCACAACCGAAAGCAAAAGGGGTTAAGAGTACGCGAGATTTTTAGGCTCTCTGTTGCATATTAAAAACAAACTCTACAAACCTGCAGATGTGTGGAAAGTTCATATATTTTACAAACATAGTAACCATATAAAAATAGCCAAAATATTTGGTGGCTTAGGGCTCAGGTCACAACCACTTTATCTCGCTTGTTTATATTATAATCAAGCCTATTGTTTATCATTTCCAGCCCTGTAAAGTAAGCAGTTTAGAGAACAGGGTTTCTGTTCATCAGCCAACATCCACACATGAAGTGTGGATGAAACAAAGATAAAGTACTAATTAATTTTTATTTCCTTTTTGAAATATAAATTCTTTGCTAGAGAGGAGCAATGCTTTTAAACAGTTGTAACACTTATTTGTTTGACGGTAACAAATGGCAGTTTATAGTCGTAGCTGTCTGCACAAAGCTTCATGCATATCAAACACCCCACTCTTCTCCAGCAGTAATGCAGTCTCATTGTTGGTACTGGTTTCACAGCCCATCGGGAGCTTCATTATTAGGCTGCTGGCTGAAAAAAAGAGTGTTAGAATGAAGCAGGATGGGTGTACACACACACACCTGTAGGCATGGAGAACATGGTTGTTGCAGGGAAGAGCATCAGGCAGTTGGGAGTTAAAAAGTAGCTCTCTCCCGTACCAAATGCAGCTCAGCAGTGCTGCAGAACTGGCCCCGTGCACGTGTCAGGAAAGAGAATTGTTAAAACAACTTGAACATTAACAGCACATATGTGTTTTTAATAAAAAATATTGTCTAGCAATACCTGTTTGACCAGATCCCATCATCTGAGTCATGATGGGTCTGACCCGTGGGCGGACAAAAGAATTCCAGAGAATAAGGAAACACTTCAGAAAAATAACTTCAGTAATTCCAAAGGTAGCATTGTTCCACATTGGTCAGAATGAAACCAGTGGGAATTAGAAATTACAGAGTTAGGAAATGATGTTCAGCTGTCGTTGCAGAGAAACTCATGTCCGTATGAGGTAGCTAAAACTTTGCCATTGTACTTTTCAGAAAGAAAGATCAGAAGTTGAAATCTGTTCAGATTCCAACATAAATAATTACACTCTGGACATATTTCTGCAGCTGCATAAAAGGCATTTCTCAGTTCTGCCCTACATTTTTGTGCTGTTTGAGAATTTACTTTTCTTCAGTCCTGTGAGGAAGTAGTTCCTTTCAGTGAAGGATGAAATGACAATTCCCATGCTTTGCTCTTCAAAAATTTGAAGATTCCTCAGGAGGGCACAATACAGAATTAATATTGTGATCATCTGCTAACTCCCTTGGCAGTCCAAGATGAAGTTACACAGTCTTAAGTATCTATTACCTTGGTTGCCTCTCAGAAAACCCAGGGGATGTTGGACTATAAGGATCTTTATTTTCCAAATGCAAATTGCAAATAGCTTCGGGTAAAGGATACAATACATCCTACAGATGGCACAGTCTGTATAAAATAATTTGGCACACGTACATACTCAATCCCTACTAGCCACTAGGCAGATTCCTCATGTTTTCTGATAGTTCTTTCCTTTACTGCATTTTGTTAGAAAATAAAAATGACTGCTTGAAACAGCAGGAAACCAACTTTGTTAATTATTCCATAAATCATCCACTTACTGGGAACAATATCGTCAACATAACAGAGTTCTTCTAGAGGGTTAGTTCACTTTCATAGACAGTCTCTAGAGCACCAGAAAAAAACAGCTCATTAGAAAACAAAGAAGTTCATTGTCTGCTGACACTCAGATACTGTACCTGTTCAAAAAGAAAAAAAGAGAACTGATAAAAAATTGCTGCATTAGTTTGTAAGGTTCCATTAGTTGCTTATTTTGACAGGTCAGTTAACATCAGTCATGGAAACAAAAAGTTATTTCAAAGATACATTAATTTATGGTTGTTATGTGCCTATCCAGCCTCTTTCGAAAGCTGTAAGGCTTCATCTTTCTTACTGATTACAATCAATAAGTGACTAACTGAATCAAAAGTGACTAACTGAATACCTCAGGGGATTAATTTGGAGAAGTAAAGCCTGTTTTACATTTGTCCTAGGAGATTTTTTTCACTATATATTGTTTGTGAAAAACAACAATAAACACAAGAGTGTTTATTTTTTGCATCACCTAAAGAGATTGCAACAGTGAAAAAAGACTGATAACTTGAGCACTTGGCATGTTAAGTCTATCCTAAGTATTGTACTGTGTTTTTACAAAGGTACAAATCATTCTGGACAGCAGTGAAACCACCAGCCACACACAGAACTTGGTAGGACAAACAGCTCAAACCCATGGAAAGATATCAAGTGATCAACAGACACCATGCCTACAGAAAATCTACTTAAGCATGTATATGCCAGCTTGTAAGAGAATTCTTGAGTGAGCTTTTCCCAAAGGTGGGACATCAACCACTGCTCCGAGGCTGTGCATTTCTGCATGCTGAAAGAAACTGGAGGGCACTGTATGTGTAATGTAGATCTCCACTACCATAATCCAGATAAGGCAGGTATGTTTGTGATTGTTCCAGTATTCACCACTCATGGGAAGAGAAGTATTGGCTTGAACTGGTACCATACTTTATTGGAATGTTTCCATGACTTTTTCATTCTTGGAGGACAGATAAATCCACAATGAAATAATATTAGTTATTAAATGTGGCAGTTGCTTTGAAACTATCTGACTGAGAACAAAGGTTATGGTGATAAACTAGAAGTTGGTGGAGGAGAGGATGTTAAAAATCATCTTTGAGAGAACAGAGAATAGCAATCCCAAAAAGGCCAAGGTTTGCATTTGAACAATGTAGTCTGAACAAGACTAAGTACTCCAAAGTGAAGCAGCTACACGATCTTCTATACACCAGCTTCTCAAAGGCAATTGTCCATGCTCTCAAGGACTCTATTAACTGGTCAAGATAAAATGCAGTTTGCATCTATTGGAAAGACTGAACTCTTCTGTCTTCACAATGATCTCAAAACCTATTCCATAAAGTGCATTTATTTTATAAGCTAAGAGAGGAAGAAGATAATTATGGAAATTCCAAATAGTACTTCAGCAACCTGAGAAGCAGATAAAATTAGCTCTCATATTGTGTCCTTACTGGGTCCTGCTGAGCATTATTGTTCTCTGTGGGCCTTCTCTGGTACAGAGTCAGTAAATGCTTTTATGGGAAAAAAGAAGAAGAAAAGACTTTGTGTTGGTCTTTTTCACATGCGCAGTAAAAAAGATGGGAATTACGAGTTCCTGCTCTCTTTTTTTTGGAAATAGTAGCTGTAGTAGAACAGCACAGGCAGTGAAATCAACTGCCCGTTGATTTAAATCAAAAGCCTACAGAGTGTAGGCTTCCCAAAATAATATGTACATGTAAATCTATCTAAGTGCACATTTAATCACCTTTCCTGCCTTTCATATTCAGGTGACTCCTGGAAGGAAAAATCAAGATGTGTTAATTTCTGAGGAAATACCAAAACTTCTTTTGTTACGGTGCAATTGCCAATGCCGCTTTAGTAGAAACAAAGTACTTAATCTGCTTGGTGAAATGAGTGCTGAAATTCTCAAAAGAGCTGCTGGTGTAAACATAAACAAGTAAATGGAACTTCCGTCCACAGTCTCACACAAAGTACAGTCAGATGGATAGTAAGAGGAACAGCATAGTCACTTAATGTTATTTCTATGGGTAGATATTTACTGAAGTTGATCTTATTTGATCTTACACTGAATTCTAAGCTGGACAAGTTCTGGATCTGAACAAAGCTCTTGGCAGATTCAGCATTGTTTGCAATAAGGTCCTTGTATGTGCAACTACTGGGTGGAGCTAAACAACCATCACAGTACCATGAAGAACCACTTGCTATATGCAGATGACTACTTAATTAGCAAGGTAGGTGCATTAGATTAATATTTATAAAGAATTTAATGTTAAGTGCTGGCAGCAGCCAAGTGCTAATTTTATTATAATTCTGTTCATGGAAGCATGCTTTAATGTCTTTGGCTTTAGGATGCTGGCATGAAAACTAGACAGGCAAATAAATGTATGTTTGCATTATAGGTCATTAGAAAACATTTGATATTTTCAATCTATGTTACAGCTTCTGGCTGCTGTGACTTGTCTGGGAACATGTTAAATATAACTGGACTTCTAATTCACATACATTTGTGAGAGGAGATTCTTAAGTCAGAGTAAAGCTGGAGCGTAAAAGGGAGAGTTTTCCGGGTTCTGCCAAGTCAGGTGAAGGAAGCTTCGTGGCAGTAGATAAAATTAAGAAAGCTTAAATAATAGTCTTGTTTTGCCTCTCTACCCAACTCCTTCAAAGAGTAAGAAAGGATAGTTTGTACTAGTTTTGTATTTGAGTAGCAGTAGCTGTCCTTGAACAATACTATCTTTTCACAGAGAAAGTCTGTTTAGAAGACAAAGCTAGCTGTGGTGCTAGAAGTACTGTCTGCTTCATCCTGCAAGGTTCTTCTGCAGCTGTCCTGTTAAGTTGCTTCACTCAAAAACCAAATCTCTGCGGCTGCTGCACAAAGCTAAAGTATTTGATTTCAGATGTCAGCATCATTATTTTCACTAAGCCTAAGCCACCAGGAACTTGGTGTTTTCACACCAGAATTTGGTGTTTTCACTGATACAGTGTGTTCTCTGGGTATCGCAAAGAAGTAGACAAATTGGTTCAGAGTCAGCTAGACCTACCCAGTCCAGGCCTGTCTACTCCTCTGGGCAACAAAATCTACCTGAAATGCCAAACAGCACGTTGCTAATCTTGAAGTCCAACACTCTGAGCTCTAACCCACAGCATCATGTGTCATTTGTCTGATTCAATGTTGATATTTGTAACACAAAAAAAGTAGCACTCATCTTAATGCTATGCGTACTAATTACTGTTCTTACTAGGTTTCAAACAAGTGAAATATATATAAATAGCTGCACAGATATATAAATAGCTGCATTCAAAAGAAGGAACACGCATTCTTAAGAGAATCACGTACTTTCCCAGCTTCTTGCCTCAGAAATCAAGCACCTTTTAGGTCATCTGGTTGCCCAAGTCCTTGGACATATAATTAAATTCAGCTAAACAACATAGAATCATAGAATCATAGAATAGTAAGGGTTGGAAAGGACCTCAAGATCATCGAGTTCCAACCCCCCTGCCATGGGCAGGGACACCTCCCACTAAACCATGCCATCCAAGGCTATGTCCAACCCCACCTTGAACGCCACCAGGGATGAAGCATTCACGACTTCCCTGGCCAACCCATTCCAGGGCCCCACCACCCTCACAGTAAAGAATTTCTTCCTCAGATCCAATCTAAACCTCCCCTGTTTAAGTTTAAACCCATTACCCCTTGTCCTCTCACCACAGTCCCTAATGAAGAGTCCCTCCCCAGCATCCCTATAGGCCTCCTTCAGGTATTGGAAGGCTGCTAGGAGGTCTCCACGCAGCCTTCTCTTCTCCAGGCTGAACAGCCCCAATTTTCTCAGCCTATCTTCATACGAGAGGTGCTCCAGTCCCCTGATCATCTTCGTGGCCCTCCTCTGGACTTGTTCTAACACTTCCATGTCCTTTTTACGTTGAGGACACCAGAACTGCACGCAATACTCCAAGTGAGGTCTCACGAGAGCAGAGTAAAGGGGCAGGAGCACCTCCCTCGACCTGCTGGTCACACTCCTTTTGATACAGCCCAGGATACGGTTGGCCTTCTGGGCTGCAAGCGCACACTGCCGGCTCATGTTCATTTTTTCATCAACCCACACCCCCAAGTCCTTCTCTGCAGGGCTGCTCTCAATCTCCTCCCCACCCAACCTGTAGCTGTGCCTGGCATTGCTCTGACCCAGGTGGAGGACCTTGCATTTAGCATGTTTAAACTTCATTAGGATGGCATCAGCCCACCTCACAAGCGTGTCTAGGTCCCTCTGGATGGCATTCGTTCCCTCCAATGTATCAACCGAACCACACAGCTTGGTGTCATCGGCAAACTTGCTGAGGGCGCACTCAATCCCACTGTCCATGTCACCCATCTTGGTTAATCTTTTTTTTCCATTCTCTTTACAGTTATTTCTCTACATACTGCACTATGCAAGTCTGCAATGCCAACCTGCATCACAATGCACTATGGTAAAGTCACACACAACACAAGATACGTATTTGAACATGCAGCGTGCATTACATTTGTGATGGCAGAGATCCTGCACTGTTAGAGGCACTAGTATTTGAGAAGATTAGGTGGAAAGTTTTTGGCAGCTCTAAGGAGAGGGGCGGGGGGAGAAAAAGATTTCTGCTGCAGACAACGATGTAACTGCGGTGACAATTTTCTCACTCTTGAACTTTTGCAGTAACAGTTGTCACGCTTTGCCAATAGTGAGGCATCCCATGCTATACATGTGACAATATCTATGTGCTTTCCATGGGCATGTGGAGGTCAGAGCTCTGAGGCAGGCACCTGAGGTTCCATATTCAATGGGAGAGAAGAGCTGGATAACTCAGGCTACGCCACACACCTTGCTCCAGCACTGCCCATGCTCCAAACTGGAAGTTGTGCAGCCAAGTCAACAGAGCTAGCATGACCTAATCTCCTCTTTAGCCCAGCAGCACTGATCAGCTTCAATTTAGCACTGTGTTAATTGCCCACACTGGAACTGATTTGCTATCAACCATCTCAAGCCAGGGCAGAGCATGTTTTTGTCTGCCCTACAGCAGCAGCCTTGGAAAGCCCTTTTGAAGGAGTGCACTGGGTAGCAGGACATTTTGAGCAGCCAGAACTTAAACACTAAGGAAAACCTATTACCCTTAGCTACAGTCCTTCCTGGAAATTAGGAGTCCTACTCAGTCAAGCCAGAGAAAGGCTTTCCCCAGCTTGCCTGGACCCCAGCCCTAGTGTGCTCTGAGACTATGACTGTCCCCAGGAGATCAGTCCTCAGGAAGAACTGGAGTTTACTATTTCTTGAGGGGATTCACACCCATAGCTCTCACTTGGAAACCAAGCACTCCGGCTGTTGGGCTATGCTGGAGAAGATGGTCTCCATCCTTCGTTTCAAAACCATTTGACACTGAATGGGAGAATGAGCCTCTTCCTTAGGATACTTGGGGTGGAACAGGGCGGGATCTGAATCTCAGGCTTTTTAAAGGCCTCCTGTCTCATTTTACATTCAAACTTAGAGATGTCACAAAGCCTGAGCTGCTTTGAAGCTTTTTTTGAAGCCGTTTCTTAAACTTTTCCCTAGCCCACTGCTACAGACAGCATGATGGACCTGACAGGCTTGCTACAGCTGCCTTGGTATTCTTAGATGCGGCTGAAACCCAGGCAAGTTTACAAACCAAATTCTTTTTTACATGAAAATCTATTTGTCTGAGGTCACACACAGAAGCTGAATATCAGAGAAATTCAAGAGAAGTTAGGAGTTTAAGCTCTTTTAGCATTAAGAGTCAGCTGTGGAGCAGGTCTTTGCGGCTTTGATTTGTGTGGAGTTTATGTGCCTGTATGCTGCTCTAGGTATCCAAAACCTCCTCTGACTCTTTCACAAAACAACCAAAATCAAGTTAGCTAAAGCTGATTTGCCACAGACTTTAGCTTAAACTAATTTCAGTGCAAGACTGACTAGAAGAAATTTTCCCTTAACTCAGTACAGGCTAACAGTAAAAAATGATGGGGCATAGAAAAGGAATGACAGTGAAAGCAGAAAAATGCAGAAAAGCATTTTGTGAAGTCTGAATAAACAATCCATCATTTTCCTCAGTTTAGGTTATAACAGCATTTTTCACTTCATTCTGAGTAAATGTAACAGTTCGGAAGCCTTAATGAGTAAGGCAACGTTCTCAGCTGGTTATTACTAAACAAAGCCTGTGCTGGTACAGATTGACCACAAAACAGGGTCTGCTATTGTACTGTTTAGGTAGACTGTTCCAAGACAAAATTTTCTTGAACAGGGATATCTTCTTTCAGAAAAATAAAGGCACCAGGAGGATGGGTTTAAGGACAGAGAATCTCTTTTAAACTTAGAGATGATTGATGATAATGTGGTGCCTATGTGCAAGTACAGGAATATTCAAGTGCAGTACAATTCATGTTGTACTACATGTACAGAGTCTGTTTAGTAATCAAATCATAAAAGCTGAAAAAGCATTAGGGCATGAGCTGTAGAACTCACAGGACCCTTTCACTGGTACCTGTAAACACAAGAGAATGAACATGAGCATATTACTGAGAAGTACCCAAAATTATGGAAGGAAGATATGTGTTTAAACCCTTTGCTTTTTCTGTCATGTATTCCAAACACTGACTCTGAACCTGCACAGACCAACCCATGCAGATATCAGATCACAGAATCACATACTGATTGAGGTTGGAAGGGTCCACTGGACGTCATCTAGTCCTACCCCCTTGCTCAAGCAGGGCCACCTGGAACCAGCTGCCCAAGACCATGTTCAGGCAGCATTTGAATGGATTCAGATTCTGCAACCTCCCCAGGCAACCTGTGCCAGTGCTCAGTCACCCCAGAATCACAGAGTCATAGAATAGTTAGGGTTAGAAGGGACCTTAAGATCAAATAGTTTCAACCCCCCTGCCATGTGCAGGGACGCCTCACGCTAGACCAAGTTGCCCAGGGCTCTGTACAGCCTGGCCTTGAACACTGCCAGGGATGGAGCATTCACAGCTTCTTTGGGCAACCTGTTACAGTGCCTCAGAACCCTCCAAGTAAAGAACTTCTTCCTTATATCTGACCTGAACTTCCCCTATTTCAGTCTGAACTTGCCCCTTGTCCTATCACTACAGTCCCTGATGAAAAGTCCCTCTCCAGAATTCCAACAATTGAAAGTGTATCCTGATGTTCAGAGGGAACCTGCTGTGTTTCAGTTTGTGCCTATTGCCTCTGGTCCTGTATTGTGAGTTCAGCTGCAACAGTTATTTTTCTCCTTAGTAGCTGGTGCAGTGCTGTGTTTCAGCTTTAGTCTGAGAACAATGCTGATAACACACCGATGTTTCAGTTGTTGCTAAGTAGCACTTACCATGGTCAACGACTTTTCAGTCTCATGCTCTGCCAGTGAGCAGGGGCACAAGAAGCCAGAAGGAAGCAGAGACAGGACGCTTGACCCAAACTAGCCAAAGGGGTGTTCCATACCAAGCACACCACTCCCCGAAGGCCCAGATCACTGCTCGGGTTGGGCTGGGTGTTGGTCAGCAGGAGACGAGCAATTGTATTGTGCATCACTTGTGTTTGTTGGGGGATTTTTTGTTTGTTTGTTTTACCTGTTTAGTTTTATATTCTCTCCCTGTTATTTCCCAAATCATTATTATTAGTAGTACTAATTTTATATTATACTGGCAACGTCCATCTTGCCATTTTATTCCCAAAACCTGAACCTTCTGTGCAGGTCCCTTGACCTTACTCTGTTTTATGGCAAAACCGGCTTCAGCAGGATTTGGATTATTTTCCTCCCTCTCTCAAAGACTTATTCCGCTGTATCACCACACACAATAATGTCATCAATGTATTGCAGGTGTTCTGGAGCTTGCCCCTGTTCCAGTGCAGTCTGGATCAGTCCATGGCAGATGGTAGGGCTGTGTTTCCAGCCCTGGGGCAGTCAGTTCCAAGTGTACTGGACTCCCCTCCAAGTAAAAGGGGTCCTATAGGGGTGCTGGGGAGGGACTCTTCATGAGGGACTGTAGTGAGAGGACAAGGGGTAATGGGTTCAAACTTAAACAGGGGAAGTTTAGATTGGATATGAGGAAGAAATTCTTTACTGTAAGGGTGGTGAGGCCCTGGAATGGGTTGCCCAGGGAAGTTGTGAATGCTCCATCGCTGGCGGTGTTCAAGGCAGGGTTGGACATAGCCTTGGATGGCATGGTTTAGTGGGAGGTGTCCCTGCCCATGGCGGGGGGGTTCAACTAGATGATCTTAAGGTCCTTTCCACCCCTAACTGTTCTATGATTCTATGATTCTAAAAGCAAACTGTGGCCTGCACTCTGCTGCCAAAGGAATTGAGAAAAAAGCATTGGCAATATCAGTTGTGGCATACCACTTGGCTGCCTTTGACTCCAGTTCATATTGAAGTTCTAGCATGTCTGGTATGGCAGCACTCAATGGTCGTGTGACTTCATTCAGGCCACAATAATCTACTGTTAGTCTCCACTGTCTGTTAGACTTTCGCACTGGCCATATGGGGCTATTAAAGGGTGAGTGGGTCCACTGATCACTCCTTGGCTCTCCAGTCTACGGATCAGCTTATGGATGGGAATCAGGGAGTCTCAGTTTGTGTGATACTGCTGCTGGTGCACTGTTGTGGTCGCGATTGGCACTTGTTGTTCTTCGACCTTCAGCAACCCCACAGCAGAAGGATCCTCTGAGAGACCAGGCAAGGTGGACAACTGCTCAATTTCCTGTCTCCAAAGCAGGAATACCAAAAGCCCATCAGTACCTTTTTGGGTCTTTGAAGTACCCTCTCCTGAGATAGTCTATGCCAAGGATGCATGGAGCCTCTGGACCAGTCACATTGGGGTGCTTTTGCCAAGAAAGAGGGAAGTGAGTGAGTGGCTGCGTGGTTCTGAGTTACCAGCTGGGCTTAAACCGCAACATCCTGGGCACCACTGGAAAGAGCCTGGCTCCATCCTCTTGGTACCCTCTCTTCAGGTATTTGTACACATGAATCAGATCCCCCATGAGCTTTGTCCTCTCCAGGCTGAACAGTCACAGCTCTTTCAGCCTTTCTTCACAGGAGAGGTGCCTCAGTCTCTCCATCATCTCTGTGGCCCTTTCCTAAGCTCACTCCAGTATGTGCATGTCTCTCTTGTGCTGGGGAGCCCAGTGCTGGTCCCAGCACTCCTGGTGTGTCCTCACCAATGCTGAGGGCAGGGGAAGGATCACCTCCCTTAGCCTGCTGGCCACACTCCTCATGCAGCCCAAGATGCCATTTGCCTTTGTTGCTGTATTTGGCACATTGCTGGTTGTGTTCAGCTTGGTGTCCACCAAGACCCCCACCCAGCCTTTTACTGCAAAGCTGCTTTACAGATACTTATTTTGTCTGGAAATATTTCCTACTGACAAAGAGTTAAACTTCCTGACAACTGAAACTCCTCACAACTGAACTGTGTAATGCCAATAGCAGCAGCAATAACAACATTATTGTAAATTTATTTGCCAGTACTCTTACAGTTACAACACCCAGCATGGCTGCTCAGCGTTACATTTGAGACAGCTCCAAAGCCAGCCTATGCAAATGTTTCAGGACTCCCACTGCTGGAGGACTTGCAGCAGTAGCAATGCAATGGTGGGAGATGGCAAAGATCATCGCTTCCCAAGGAGAATTGTCCAGGGAGAAAAATACAGATGTCTTCGATTTCAGCTCAAATGCTATAGGAAAGTCTAACGTAGAGCCAGGCAACACCCACCCACCTCACCCACCCACACCTCTTTTGTTTCTGATGAAACACAGCAATACAGGGGAGGGAAATGATATAGTTTTCTGCACATAATTGGAAAACAAATGCTGCATTGGAAAACATTTTAAAAACTACTCTGATTTTCGCAAGCATTCACCAAGTTGTTTCTCTGCCTCTTGCCCTCCCTAAAACCTCCTTGTCAGGAGCTGTTGTCATGCAGAAAATCTTGAACAGTGAAGCAGAAGGAGAATAACCTACTACATTAGCTGTGCAGGAAATTAACACTTTCTGTAACTGTGTGTACACTGAGGCTAGGAGCCAGGGTGAAAATGAGAGGGGTCTTGGCACTGTGGTAGAGGGGACCACTGTCGTGTTCCAGCAGCAACGCTCACCTATTGGTACTGTTTCTGTTTGGGGATGGGTTGATGGGGTACCGTTAACATGGCATGGTCTCAGTTTTGGTGAGAGGCTGCTGTGACCCGGCCTTAGCTCTGCTGATTGGTTGAGGTGACATCATCTTAGTCCTTCACCGCTGGGTTAATACAGCTCGAGCAAATGAAACCCACAAACCCATTCAGGTGCCTCTACAGAGAAATGCCGCGTTTTCCCAAAACAAATCCATAGCACCCAGCAAAGGAAACAACAGCCCGGGGCGCGGAGATGGAACTTTCCGGGGTGTAGCGAGAGAGAAAGGGGGGATCCTGAGAGCTGAAGGGGCAGCGGGTGGGCAGGCGGAGACACGGCAGCGCTGACCCTCGCCTGCCCGCCCCGGGGATGCTCGGCTCGCCAAGGGGAAGGCTTCTGCTGGCTTCCCCCGTGGAGAGCCGAGCATCCCCGGGGCCGTCAGGTGAGCATGAGCGAGGGACGGCGGACATGTTAGCGGAGGAGCACGCCCCGGCTGCGCCACCGGGGGAGCGGGCGGGCGCTAAGATGGAGGCGGCGGAGGGCATCTGAGGTGAAGCGAGGCGGAGGCAGGGCTGGGGACGGCCGTCCCCCTTCCTGGGGAGGAGAAGGAGAAAGATGGGCTCTGGCTGAAGGAGTGGGGGGAGGCGGGGGTTGGAGGTGGGGGGGATGCTGGCACTGGGCATCACACACGCAAGGGCGCGACCGCGGAGCTATTAATAACCTGGAGCGGTGGTTGTAATACTCAACACCCCCCCCAGAAATTAAATTCACCGCACCCCCCCCCCCCCAAATAATAGTTGTGCAATTGTGGGGCCGCCAGCTTCCCGACTGCCCGCCCGGGTCACGGTCTGGTGCTACGCTCTGCCACCCTCTCCATAAAAGCAAACAACCAAAAAAAAACACAATAAAAAATTAAATTAAACATGTATTTTATATATTTATGATTTAAATATTTAAATATTTTATCTATTATGCAGGAATATGTAATATACATGCGTGTTTATACGTATTATATAATACGCATGTACAATGTGTATCGTACATAATATATAAAAATATAGAAAGATAAGTGTCTACATTTCTATATTTAAATGTAATATATATCATTAAATACAATTTTAATATAAATTAGATCTTTTTCTTTAATACATACATAATGTATGAAATAATATCACTTATATATATATGTGTATATATTGTCGGGGGGCAGTGGTGGCGGCGAGGGCTCAGAAGGATGACGCCGTGGGCTTGCAGGGGCCTCCCGCGGTGGAAAAAACAAAACGATAATTAAATCAGGATAAGAAAGCCACTATGAAGTAAACCCCTATCTGCGCTACATCGCGGGTAGGAAGGAAAAGAGCCGCAAAGCCCGGGGCGCGGTGTCACCGCGGCAGCGGGTGCGGGGGCCCGGCGGGGGGGCGGGGGCTGTTTCCATGCGGCTCACGTGTGCCGGTCGCGGGCGGGGGGGGCGGTCCCGGCACCCCCGATCTAGGGCAGTTTGTTCAACTGCGGTAACGGGAGCTCAATGTTCCCGCAGCGCGGGGATTTCTGAGAACTGGGGCTGTGTCCTCAGATGAACCCGGCTGCCTGCTTCCCCCTGCCTGCTCCAGTCACTTAAAGCGGCGATGCCAGCAAGGAGGTGGGACCCACCCCTATCGGAGCCGCACGTACGCCTGCAGCCCGCAGTGCGGAGCGGGGCTGCGGGCAGCTCGGGAGGGGCGGGCAGCGCTGCCCGGCGGACCCTCCGCACGGAGGTGGCTCCTTTGCGAGGTCCAAGGCCTCTGCCTCCAAACGACCCCCTGCCTGAATTGCGATCCACCTCCATCCTCCAGGACCTCATGCCTCCCTGGAAGCTCATTGTGTTTCCATCCCTATCCTTATTTTTCTTTTTCTGTAATGAAACATAACAACGCCTTGTCCAGGGAGTGAGTTGGCCGATGATCACTTATCACCTGTATTATGGCACCCTTTCTCCATGACAACTTTCAGGGGTAAGAGCAGAGCCACCATGAACTCTTGCTGTCCCATCAATGTTAACTAGGAAGTGTCAAAGGCCTTGCATACAAAGCCACTCAACAAACTTCCCTGATGAGCTTTGACCTAGTGTTCCCTGTCGGAAATGACAGAAAGCTATTTTCACTGGGTATGGTGGTCCAAATCTCGAGAAAGCAGGGGCTGGCATGGTGGGTTTGAAAGAGTTTATGAACACTGTGAACCATGGAATCAACCACTGAATATTGAATTACATCCTTCAAACCTAGCTGTAGACTGAGGCTGATCCCCACCCAGTCCACCCTCCTCCCCATGTATGCTATGTGCCTGCTGCCACCAGTTGATCTTTCATTGGGTGTCTTTGCTGCAGTTGAAGGTAGATATTCCCAAATTAACTTTAGTCTGGCTTTCTACTTTTGAAATTGAGACTCACACACCCATACTCATGCTGAAGGATGGTGTCTGATGCAGGCTGTGAAATCCATCTGGGATCTTGGGTGCATGCTCAGGCAGCTAGCCCACGCTGAGCTCAATGCTGCCATGGCTACACCGCTGCAAGCACCCAAAGCGGGTTTACACACAGATCTCTGGTGCCCACGTGGGCTGTAATTTCATTGAGGCACAGATATTCCTTGGGTACCCACCACCTGCAGAGGTAAGCTCCAGGAGGGAGGAGCTGTCCTTCATTCTAAAGCTCAGGATCAGCAGGGTTGGTCACAGGACATTAAGGACACCAACTGCAATATGGGGAATACTACAAAGCACTCCTGACCAAGACTTATGATCAGTACCAGCGTTCAGAGTATGGATGGCAATAGGGCAGAAGAAGTTACAGGTAAGAACAGAGAAACACTAATTCTCTGAGTAGTAAACAGGAAACACCCTCTCCATATCCACAGTGCTTGTTTTTAAAGACAGTTGAGTTTGAGACAAGTAATCCTCATGCTCTTGGATTCTGAGGACAGAGGCGTCTTCTGTCAGTGGCCTTCTATTGTGTAGCTGCTCTTAAAATGAAGGCTGGTTTGCTAGTATCATCACTAGTTTCAGCATACTCACTGTGTCTTGCAAGCCTTTATAAAGTAATCAGCTGTGCTAACTCTTGTTTTCCCTCTCTGATCTATAAAAGTCAAATTTGAAGGCTTCTGTTACTTCAGATGGCTTATAAAGCAACTTTCTGTCCGCTCTGTGTATTCAGAGACCAAGACGCATTTCTTCAAGAGATTAAAACACCAGGCTTTGCAATGTCTGATGGAAGAGGTTGCCGTTCTGCCCTGATAACATATGCAGGCAATCTGGGCGACACATTGGTATGAACGATACCACAGACGTGTAAAGTACTTTACAGTGTGTTCATGTTTATATGACCTCTGAATTACCATTCTGTAATGCTGCCAGAATATCAATCGCTTATCAAATGTTCAGCACAGTCACACGCTTTAAGAACGCAGGCCAGCAAATGGGCCATTCATCCAGTGTATAATGTCAGCCATTTCTAACCATCCATCAGAACTCAGCACCTTGTCAAATCATGTGAAGCTTACATCACATGTAGATTCTAGGGCCCTGATGAATGGGAAAAGTCAAAGAAGAAACATAAGTATAAAATTCCATTGGCATAGCTTCATAAGTGTCGTTTAAACCTAATTAGCCCGGAGTCTTGGAGCTTCTACATCAAAATGAAAAGCATTATTTTTTTCTTTATTAGGCAATGTATCCTTGAAAGCATACTAAAAGTATTTTAACTAGGTGCCAAGAGTTAGCTCAAAACAAAACAAGCTAGCAAACAAAAACAGTTTGGCATTTTGTCTGTTGGTTATTAACACTTCTCTCTCTGAACTGTAGAAATTAACATAAAAGGTATGTAACTGAGAATCTGTTAACGTGACTGATGCGCAGACTTAGTTTAGGCAAGTCATCTCTTGGGAAGTGGCTCGTGTCACTGAAAGGTGGAAGACACCATCTCTTAGCGGGAACTTTTGGATGATGTCACCCACAGAAGTTCTAAAAGTGCTGTGAAAGAAAGCTGGCAGATGGACAATTCAAACCTATGTCCTGGATATCCAAAGTAATGAAGCCAGGGGCAGCTTTCCGTGAAAAAACCTGATCCCCTTCTAAAGGAAAGAGAAGCTTGCAGTCACCGGTACTAAACACAGAAGGAGGCATGTATCAACAGTGGTAGAGGTAGAGGAACAACAACCAGCTCTGTTCCTCCTTCCCATCAGATCCAGAGATCATGGACTGTGCCTGGTACCTTCTAAGCACTAGAGGCCAACCCATGCGGGATCAGCTGGGAAAAATGCTCCAAGAATGGGGTAAAAGTGACCTCATCCCTTGATGACTGCCCTGTTAGGTAAATTGCTCTATTCCTGTTTTCTGTTTGATCTTCATCACCCTACAGATCATCCAGATACAGAGGTAGCCACTAGTTCTTTTGTTTGTTTGTGGTTCGTTTCTTTCTTTTCCCAGCAATGATAGCAAGATGATTTCAGCCTTACGCCAATTATCCACAACAAAAGATTATTATTATTGCCTGAGGTAGCACCTAAGAGCTTTAGTGTGCTGGCATACAAAATGGCTGACATCTACTCGTTTTTATTTCCTGTAGGAAGAGAGCAACGCTGCTTCATTTCTGCAGCTGCTTCCTCATTATTTCCATACTCAGTTAATGACATTAATAGCAATCCACTGAGCTCTATGCCCTCTTGGCCTCTATGCTTCTGCGAGGAGGGCTGGGCTGCAGCTGTGGACAGTGGGGCTCAGTTTGTGACCCTGGGCTGCTGTAGCCCGCTGTCGTCGGGCCGCAGCTTGTAGCAGAAAGGTAGAACCCCTCGGTCCGGCAACTGTACAGCGCCGACAGAAGTACCCCTGCTTTACCCCGGCCGACGGGGCGCAGTGGGCTATGTGCAGCGTCTCGGAGGCAGGGTCCTTCCCCGCCACGCTCGCTCCTGACAGACGCGAGGTGGACACACTTCACACGGCTGCTGCTGGCTCCCGGGCGATGCCAGACAGGTCTCTCCCCCGTTTTAAGCAGCGCTCTCCCCCGGTGGCGTTTCTCCGCTGTCGCGCCGCGAGCCCTGCGCTCCGGCGGGCACGGGGCAGACTGCTGGGTAGCGACGGCAAGCGCTCCGCGCTCACTGGAGCTGATGCCGGGCGGGAGCCGCCCTTCCGCAGCCGTGTTTGCTCAGGCACGGCCGCTCTGCCGGGCCCTGGGACTTCTCTCCCTGGTGGGTGTCCCGCGGTAAGTTCGGGACGGGAGACATGCGTGCCCGGCCATCAGCAGCGGCACCCCGGGGATCTCTCCCCATCCCGCCTCTGCATCTAAGGGAACCGCGTCTCGGCGGTGAGCTTGTGACATGTATAACGGCATCACGCCGGGATCCGGCTCCCCGCACAGGGCGGGGAGCCCCGTCGCTTGGCCGGGACGAGAGCTGGGTCCCGTGAGGCGCGGTGCAGGTTCCACTCCGAACCTCGGTCACCGCAGCCCCTCTCGGCGGGGACTTGCCCGGGCCGGGTGGGCGGGGTCGGGCGGTGCGAGGGCGCCCGCCGGGTTTACAAGTGCTGCGCACTGTTGGGAACGTGGCGCTGATTGGCGGGGGCCTCGCCAGTGACATCAGCCGGCTCACTTCCCATTGGCGGGCCCGTTGCTGGGACCGTAGGGCTTCCAGGGAGATACTTAACCCTCTCAGCGCCGGGCGGCCTCGCCGCGCCGGGCTGCACCCCGCAACCCCGGCTCGGGCCGCTGCCGGGCGCTGCCGCCGGCTCGGCTGGGCAGCTGCCTTGGCCGGCGGGTCGGGAGGGAGCAGCGGCGCTTTCGTCCTCTTGCTTCCCCCCCGCCGCCCGGCGGCGCGCAGCGTTGCCCTTTTAAGCGGGCGCGGCGGGGCGCCCAGAGTAGCACGCGGCCTGAGGAGGGAGCGCAATGATTGGCGGGGCTGTCGCCCGGCTGACACACCCCCCGCTAGAAAAGGGGCGCCGCGAGTGGTGGGGGGAGAAGGTAAACAGAGCCGGCCGGCCCTGCCCGCTGACCAATCGGGGGGGCGGGACGGCACAGCGCGGGGCGGGAGGGGGCTCCCGACCTGACGTGATGGGACTCGGCGCGGCCGTCCCCGGGCAGGAGCGCGCGGGGCGCGGGGCGGGCGGCGGCACGGCGGGCGTTCCTCTCTACCCCGGCCGCCGCGCCGGACCCGGGCCGGCCACTCCTCCCTGCCGCCTGCGCGACGTCCCCGGGGCTTGGCGCTGAGACCCCTGCCTAGGGTCCCGCTATTTATCATCCTTGTTCTCCATTGGGCTGCAAAGACCTCGCGCCGCGGGCGAGCCATGGCTGGCGCCGCCGGCTCGACGGGCGCGCACTGAGGAGAGCCCGAAGCTACACCCCTCCCTCACACACACACACCCACCCCGGTCGTCGGGGCGCGGCCGCACCATGTCGGCCGTCGCCTACGTGGACTTTGTGGCGGCGCAGTGCCTGGTCTCTATCTCTAACCGCTCGGCCGTGCCCGAGGCAGCGCGGCTGAAGGTGCCGGGCGAGGGGGAGGCGGCCCGAGAGCTGCGCGACCCCCGCGATGCCTGGAAGGACTATTGCGCCCTGCTGGCCATCGCCAAGAGCCTGCTGGAACTGAACAAGTACCGGCCGCTGCCCGCCCCCTCCGTCTGCAGCGACAGTGTGGAGAGCCCCGACGAGGACGCGGGCTCCGACAGCGACGCGGCCACCGAGCCGGGCTCCAGCCCTCCCCGCAGCCCGCCGCCGGGGCCGTCCCCCCGCCTGCGCGCCACCGGAGCCGCCCCCAAGGGGAAGCTGGCGGCCGAGAAGCGACACAAGTGCCCCTACAGTGGTTGCGGCAAGGTCTACGGCAAGTCCTCCCATCTCAAGGCGCACTACCGCGTGCACACAGGTCAGCGGCGGCGGCGAAGGGAGGGAGAGAGCGAGCGGGTGAGGGGAGGGGGAGCGAGTAGAGAACGAGCGCTTGTCCTCGAGTGAACCCGGCCGGCGGCGCGCTCGGCGCCCCCGCGCCCTGCCCCCACTTTCGGCCGGGTTTTTCAGCTTTTTTGTCTCCTTTTCTTTTTCCCTTCCACCCCAGCCCCGTTTTTCCGCTCTTCTCCCTTCCTGTCTCCTTCCCCGTCGCGGGGCCGGACCGGCTCTCCCGGGAGAGGGCGGCCGCCCCGGGTGGGGCTGCGGCAGTGCTCCCCGCCTGCCGGTCCCGGCCCGAAACCCGTACGTGCCCCCCGGGCAGCGGGGGGCTGGCGGCAGCCGCCGGAGTGAACCTGAGGCGGTTCGCGGGCCGGTGGCGGTGAACGTCTCCGGGGCGGCGGGACCAGGCAGAACCTGTCCCGAAGGCGTTCCTTAAAGCCGCCGGGGGCTGGATGACCTGCCCCATCTGCTGCCCGCGCCGTCGGGAGCCGCGTTCACAAAGCGGGCTGAGGGCTGCCGAGCAGCGGCTCCGGCTGCCGCGGGCACGCCCCCCCGCAGCGGGCCGAGGGCACTCTCCCCCAACCGAAGCTGACCACTGCCGGGAGCCGCCCCAGAGTTTGGGCCCCCGGGGGGGATCTGCCACTGCTCCGCCCGGCTGCTCCTCTCGGTGCCGGTTATCGCGACCTGGTAGTGGCGTGTCCCGTCCCGCGGGGGCTTCATTGCCCGGGCAGAGGGGCGAGAGGGTGTGGCGGTGTGGGGGCCTGCAGGTAAAACACCTCTGCCGCCTCAGTTCGCTGTGCCTCAGCTCTGCCGCGGGGCCGAGGGGACAGCGGCCGGCCGCTCTTGTGTTTATTGTGCGGGTTTTGTGTCGGGGGGGGGGGGGGGTGTGTGTTTGTTTTGGTTTGTTGAGGACTTTTTTATCCCTTTAGTGGGAGCAGCTGAATAAATCCCGTTACATGTCCGAATTGCAAGGGGGAGAGCGGGGGACACAGTGTGGTACACGCAGCTGCTTAAAAATTGCACTAAATTAGAGGGTTGTATGTGAGAATGGTAAGGAGCGGTTCAAAGGAGACAAATGCTGCCGGCGCTTATTTCATGTGCCTCACATCTGTCCTGTATTCGGAGGTTCTTTTTTGTGTTTTGTCTATTGGCAGTCATGGTAAATGGTGAAGTACTAAACGGGTTTATCACCCGAGGAACATGCTGCAAGGCACTGCTGTAGTATTTCACGCAGCCTGGGTAGAGCACGGGCACATCTGAACTCCAGCTACGCTTCCATTGCACTGCCTTGCTTGTGTGTCCAGGTGTATGTGCGCAGCAGTGGAGACATGGTGCTGGTTGCCTACCTGTGACCTGCTGGCAGATCGCGGGTGCTTAGCACCGGAGATCGAGGGGGGGAGGAGAAGGATTACTGGATATGGCTCAGCAGTGAGCTCTGCGGAGTTCAGGCTGTCTCCGTGAGCCGGGAAAGAGGATGGTGAGTGGCGACCGTGTACTGACCTCAGGACCAGTGCCAAGGATTGTGTGTTACTGGCTCAGAGACCACGGTTATGATGCTCTTTTGGAGGCTGAATGTAACTGATGCCCAGCAAAATATTGGTTCATAAGTGACAAAATTCGTTAGCTTCACTTCCACTTACTACCTCGTGTTCCAATATCTGCCCTGACACGAGAACCAAAATAGACATTGACTGGGTTAGAGTTCTGGGTGATGACATGTAAATTAATATACTGTATAACCCACACTGCTTACTGTAAGCAGTAGCGTTATAATAAATATCTCCTGAAGCAGTGTGAAGTATAGCGTGTGCTGCCTTAGCTCCAAGTATTAGATACTTGATTCACACGCGCCGGTATACCACCACGGTAGTTCCGTGTGACTCAAATTGCTACCGATACCAGCAGTAATGAACCTTCGGAGCTTCCTAACGTGAGCAGTTAATTGTAGCTAACTGAAATGCTAAATGATACTGCTAATTATTTTTATAGATGGCAGAACAATTCCTTAGCAACGGTGAGATTCAATGGGACCTCTGGAGTTATTCATAACTGCGTACTGCAGAACATTAATGCTCCCTCCTTTCTTTCCTTTTTTTTTCCTTTTTTTTTCCCCCCAACAATTTCTCTTTTGTATGTCTGAGCCTCTTGAATTGAATTCACCTACCTGCTATTTTTCATCAAGCCACTAAGCAAGTTTCTTGCTGCTGTGCAGCCTTTAATGGAAATAGGTACGCAGCCACCAGTACAATCTTCCTGGTCTTAAATTTTTAATATTTAATTCCAGTCTCCCTATCTTGGAAAATGGCTTTAGGATTTGCTTTCACACCTGTGAGCTTACTTATAGCCACAGCTCTCTGTACTCAAGGATACTAAGTGAGCATGTTGGAAAGCTCTGGATACTGCCCTGTGCTGCGGGAATCTAAAAGCTCAGCAGACCATCTTTGGTAAGCTAAGGCAAAGGCAAGAAATGAAATACCAAATAAAGGTGAAAGAGTAGAAGACCAAAGACTTGGTGCTCAGAGGTTAGAGGTCTATGTCTTATAATGATTCTATAAACTTGTTGGTTCAAAGGCATTCCTTCTTTCAGAGACTGAAAATGTCTGTGTAAATGTTTGCCTGAAGTTTGGGCCTTTGATGATGACTCTAGTTCAATTTCCGGAAGACCCAAATTAGCCATCCATCAGAAATCATCTCTGCATTGATCTTAACCGAACAAGGTCAGCGGATGGCACGGCGCATCCCACTTGATGGCACAAGCAAGGGGACTGTTTGCACAATGCCGCTGAACTCAGCCTGACTTAGTAGAGCAGGATTTGTAGGAGGAAGCCAAGGAAGTCTGAACCCTCCCCCTTCCTGGGGGAATACTCCTTTCATTCCTTGCCAGACCCCTGGTGTTTCTGCAATATGATCAGGCACTTCTTCATTCTGTCGTGTATGTGTACTTACATTCAAAATACATTAACTTGCAAAGGCCTGAGGATACAAGGGCAAGTGTATCACTGAAACTGAGCTATTGCCTCCCCTGTCCTTTCAGTACCGTCCAAAAGTGAGATGGGATTTATTATTTAAGTTATGGTGTCTTGAGCAGGAAGAACATTACAGGTAAGCTTGTTCTGTGTAAGCTGTTTCTAGTAGCATCTCAGAGGCACATGGCACTTGGTGTAGAAGAGAAAGGGTGGCTTGCAAGCCAAAAGCTGTTTGTCAGGAAGACAGGTAGAGGAATAGCTCCACAGTGTGACCATGTCTTAGGCTTCCTGGTCCCTTATGGCATAGTGTTGTGGGAGTATAGGACACGTGAACTCTGCTGAAGTTTAGTGGTGGCAGGAGGGATTCTGAGCAGTGTGTCTGCTTGGGAGTCTTCAGCGCTGAGGTGGCGTGATCAAGTCTTGCAGCCTTTCCCTTCAGAGCACAGAAAACACTCCAGACACATTGGCAAGACGTGCACAAAACCCAAGCCCTGGAAGCTGTGCAGAGATCAGGAGAAAGCGAGGGACTTGGCTGACCAAGAAGACACAAGTGGCAGCAGATCTGCAGACAGTTACCTTGGAGATGCACAGACTTTTCTAAATAGGTAGTTTTAGAGGTTTCATTATGGCCAGTAATGTGTAGGGTTACTATTAGCCTCAAAGATGGGGATGGAGGATAGCTTAACAAGGAGGGATGGGCAGGCCAGAGGGTTTCCAGGGAAAATAAAGGCATACAAGAATAAACAAGCAATCTCAGTTGGAAGGCCTTGGACAGGGAGTGTGGAGCAAAGGGCAAGTGAGGGAGAGAAACTGGAAAGAGAAGTGAACTTTAAGGAATGTATAGTTGCTATAGTAGCGAATACAAGCCAGTTAAAGGGCACACAGCTGCTGAGAGCAGATCCTACTCTCTGGTCAGGAAAGAGGGACAGAGAAGGTACCATAAAGCTAGCTTATGAGATGCCTCCTCATATGGGATCTGTAGGCGTTCACTCGCCTGGGGAGGTAAGTCCCAGATGCTTCTCAATATGTGTGCAGCAGATTGATGGGAAGTTCACATCTGCATCAGATACCCTTAAGTAAGAGGTTAGGCACAGAAAAACAAAACGTGTGAAAAGTTTGCACTCTTCAGCCAGCTGCATCATCGTGTAAATCAGGACCAAACGATACCAAGAGGTTTGTTTCATTGGGCAGCTGACATACCCTTGAGCACTCCCGACATCTGACTCTCAGTGATGTTTGATAGCAGGGCTGTAGGCAGAGGTGTGGACCCAAAGGTCAGCAGTCTGCACAGTGAAGATGAGGAGCATTTCTGGTACAAATGAAAAGTTAACCCTGCAGTCTAGATACTATGGCTTTGATCCAGCCCCTGTACCAGTTTGGTTTTCACTGTGCTTCTCTGTTATTTGTGTTCTAGACTATCATCACTAACTGGGCAGACTGAACAGATGCTACTATGTTGACAATCCTCTGCTTGCTGGGAGGTTTTTTTGGGTATTTTGTGGGAGCGTAGTCTGAAATTTAGTATTTTAAGCCCCTCTTATCCATCTTATGCAATGTCACTTTGTCAGATCCTTTAGAATAAGACTGAAGAACAGAAAGTGGAGTCAGCAAGACATTTTTTGCTCAATTCAGACCTCCATCTGAAACGCCTGTTCTTGAGGGTTAGTGCAAATGTGCAGATTGATGGAGTTCTAATCGGCATGTTTCCAGTTCTTGGAGAAACACAATCATACTGACTGGAAGCCTTGCCAGCTGAGTATAAGGTAGGCAAAAATCCTCAAGAGTAAGTACAGTGTTGCCTAGGTGGCTTTTGTTTGGTTTGGGAGGCGGGAGAGGTTGGGGGCATGGTGGTTTTTTTTCTTTTTTGCGTGTATTTTTTTCCTGCTAAAAAATAAAAGCTTTAAGCAGGTGTATGTGTCACAGTGGGAAAGCACTCCAGAAAGGTTTGCATATTAATTGAGTCAATGTAAAGAAGTGCACGTGTAGAATGGAAGTAGTGAGCAAGCATCACTTATAAGAGTGTGACTCCTGTTTCTAGATGGATGTCTTGAAAATGCAGCTTTACTGAGTTCCTGCACACTGTTGTGCTGTGGTACTGAAGACTGTGTGCTGGGTGTCACCCGCTCTTGTTAGCGTGTGTGTCTTGCAGACCAGCTGTTAGGATCCCTACAGGAACAGTCGCTGCCCTTCACTGGCTGTTGTACACCAGGCTGCTGCTCATAGCTCACACAGCTCCCAGACCTGCAGTGGAAGAGCAAGGAAGGGCTAAGTGAAGATTAAATGGCCAATCTTGGGTAGTTACGGTAAAGCACACTTCAGATACTGTTTTGTGGTAGTATAATTCACTGTCTGTGTTCAAGTCATAATGACTGTGAATATCCTGAGAGCACTCTACAAATACTTTGAACTTGAGGTAAGAGTCTATTGAAACCATAGCTAACAAATTCATAGTGAAATAACAAAAATTATATGATCCTTGTGAGTGCATCTAAAATTGCATTCCTCCTTCCCTTGTCAAAGCTGTTTCCAGTTAGCAAGCATTTAAGCATTCAGATAGAGCAGGACCTGAAAGCCAGTGCTTTTTGATCCCAGGTAACTGCCCTCAGCACAAGGCTAGGAGTTGGTCTTCGTTCTTCGGTTAATATTTAAGTACTACCACAAAACAGAGGAAATGGAGGTAAGATGGGAAAGAAGAGGTAAGAACTTGTCCCATATACCAAGAGGGCACTGCTCAGCTATGAAAATGTAGAAGTCGCTCTCCAGCGAGGTTTGGAGAGGTCTCTCCCAGGTAGCTTTCCTAACTGAGATCTATCTATATACTTGCCCTCAGCAAGTTTGCCAATGACACCAAACTGTGTGGTTCGGTTGATACGCTGGAGGGAAGGAATGCCATCCAGAGGGACCTTGACACACTTGTGAGGTGGGCTGATGCCAACCTGGTGAAGTTTAACCAGGACAAGTGCAAGGTCCTACACCTGGGTGGGAGCAATCCCAGGCACAGCTACAGGTTGGGCAGAGAAGAGATTCAGAGCAGCCCTGCAGAGAAGGACTTGGGGGTGTTGGTCGATGAGAAACTGAACATGAGTCAATTCAGTGTGCTCTTGCAGCCCAGAAAGCCAACTGTATCCTGGGCTGCATCAAAAGGAGCATGACCAGCAGGTCGAGGGAGGTGATCCTGCCTCTCTACTCTGCTCTTGTGAGACCTCACTTGGAGTATTGCATGCAGTTCTGGTGTCCTCAACATAAAAAGGACATGGAAGTGTTGGAACAAGTCCAGAGGATGGCCACGAGGATGATCAGGGGACTGGAGCACCTCCCGTATGAACGTAGACTGAGAAAGTTGGGGCTGTTCAGCCTGGAGAAGAGAAGGCTGCGTGGAGACCTCATAGCAGCCTTCCAATATCTGAAGGGGGCCTATAAGGATGCTGGAGAGGGACTCTTCATTAGGGACTGTAGTGATAGGACAAGGGGTAACAGGTTCAAAGTTAACCAGGGAAAGTTTAGATTGGATATGAAGATGAAATTCTTTACTGTGAGGGTGGTGAGGCACTGGAACGGGTTGCCCAGAGAAGTTGTGAATGCTCCCTCACTGTCAGTGTTCAAGGCTGGGTTGGGCAGAGCCTTTGATGGCATGGTTTATTGTGAGGTGTCCCTGCCCATGGCAGGGGGGGTAGAACTAGATGATCTTAAGGTCCTTTCTAACCCTAACTATTCTATGATTCTATATGTATGTATAAATGTGTCTATATACCTATATATGAGGAGGCACAGTCCCTCAAGAAAGGCTTTTGTAAACCAGAGAAGGCTGTTATTTGGCAGAAAAGCTGTAAGGATAACCCTTGCTGTGTCACATAGCGGTTACAGCAAGATTGAGTCTCACTGGGATTTGGGCTCCCAGCAGCTCAGTAGTGGTGGCTTCTAGCAGGTGGGTTTGCAACTGATCTTTTGAAAGGGACTCAAACCACCTGCATGTGCAAGCAGCTGTTGAGTGGTGGTTTTGAGAATGTCAGGGCAGTCTAAATACTTGCAGGAAGGAGAGATATATAAAATATATCAAAATATGAAACTACTCAATTTTAACACCCGAATAGTCTTGTGTTGTTTAGTCCTAACTGCTGGCAGAATAAAACACTTGCTGCAGCCCATCCATGCGTTGTCTATCTTGAAGGCAGTGACTGTTTGATATATTGCCAGACTGAGTGGCCGCAGTTTAGATGTTACAGAAACCCTTGTTTTAGGCACACAGTATCTCATCCTCACCACTGATCTCGCTCTGTACTGTTTCGCACCAGTGAACTGTGTGGCTGCCGCATGCTTTAGTGACCTGATTTTGGAATATCTCAGAAGAAAAGCAAAAAGGCTGTTGAGAAGGCCTCTGCTCTGAAGTGGATGCACAGATGCCCAAGATCCATCTTCACTGGAATATCGGTCAGTCATAACCCACCGTCCCACAGGAAATTGCTCATTCAGGGTGTGTGGGCCAAGCAGCACACTGGTGGAGAAAAAAGGAGAGAGACCTGAGTCAGTAGCTGTTCTGCAGCAAAGAAGATAGCCTGACTGTTTGGGATTTTTTTATCTCTTACAGTAAGCTGGACTGTGTTCTTGACATTCAGCTACAGAACGTATTTTGGGAGACACTGACACACAGGAGTGGTGGCTTAGTGGGATCACAGAGTGGGGAGGGAAAGAAAAGAAAATAGGAAAAAAAATGGTTATTGTTGTCATCTCTAGGTCAAGCAACATGGTTCAGGACCAGTTATATAGAGGGTACCAGGATTCCTTTGGAAATTTTGAGCTCCAGCAGCCACAGACGTACAGGAGGATCTTGGAAAATGATAGTGGGGGTCAGATTCTCCCATTTGAACCATGCAAAGCTGATTATGCCAGTCCTGTTTTGCTGAGCAGTTTTGCTCTCCTCTGGTGGCAAGAGACTTCTCTGTTTGGGCTTCCCATATTCATGTGCTTCCCCTTCTCCTTGTTTTCCATCTGCCGCCTCTGGCTGCAGTCAGTGGGTCTGTGCCTCAGGGCAGGTGGGGCATTCCTGCAGCATTAGGTACTGGCTAGCTGTGTCTGGTCAGCAGCTGGGTGGATAGTAGGAACCATGCATCCCAAACACTGCATCCCTAACACTCCGAACCCCTCTTCAGTTCTGATACTTGAAAGAGTTGCTGCTCTGAATACCTGGCAACATGGTCCTACCATGTACCTACCATCATCCCATCTCTAATAACCTAAGTCAGTCAGGGTGTCTTTTAAGTATCCGTTCATGCAGCTGTAGCTGTGCTCCATGTGGCTTTCTTGTAAATGTGTGAAACAGTATCATTAGCATTATTTGACAGCTATTCTGTGCTAGCTAATACTGATGCCAGGCTCTGGACTCATGGCTGTGTTCACTTCTGTCACTGAGGAAGACAGTCTGAGCATAGCAAACAATTCATCTTCACCAGACTTCAGTCCAAATCAGCAGCATGGTGTGGGCAGAATATCTTCAGTAAAGCCAGTGCTCAAGCAATTTTAGTAATTCACATAAAAGCAGTACTTCGTTCCACCACAGAGGCTCAGGGTGCTCAGTCCTAGTGCATGTACTACATATATCGAGAGTATTGACCAAGTGTCTGATCATAAACTATGTCTTCAGCTTTTTCAAACACAGCCTCCCCCTTCTCAGAAAAAGAAGTCACTCGGAACTTCTCTACCCCTTGTTTGTCCAAGTTAATTAGTCTTCGTTAAACCTGCCGTGAGCTGCAGCTCCTGACCTCAGCCATCCGCATCTAAAGCAGTGTTTTGTCATGAGAAGGCAGATGATTACTCAGGATACCAGTACTGCCTGTGCTGTCAGTGAGTCAGCTAATGCCCATTCTGTGTTCTTTTTCAGAAACCCTTCCTGTACAAGACTACAATGTGGGAAAATCTGTAATGTCCCAGGATAGGTCCAAAAAACCTAAATAATTTATCATCTATCCAGAATAAAAAAGAATAAAATACAGTGGACTGCTTCAGGTCATACAGTGTAACTTGGATACAGAGAAAGAAGAAACTAACCAGTAGTAGTACCCAGTGGGGGGTGGGAAGAAGGAACAGGGAGAAAAGGTCAGGTGAAGCAAGAAAGCAAAGATTGAAAGCGTCTGAAGTAGCTTTTATATCCATATGGCATTTAAAGCAAGACAAGGCTGCAGAGAGTAGTTCTTTAGACTCTGGACAAGACCTGTGAAGGGCCACCACCAGCTTGTGCTCAGCAGGAACTATGTCTCCCACTACATTCCTGGGACACACAAGACAGAGAATGGGAGTTCTGCAGATGTACCTATTCCTATAACCTGTAAATCAGTTACTGTTTCACTTGTTATTTCTGTAAGCTGCCCAGGATATATGTGTCTTTTTATTTTTTTTAAATAAAAAAATTTACATCTCATATCTCTTGTGTTAATATCCTATCACAAATAGTTCTAAGGTATCGTGATAACACCATTGGCCATTCCTTCATCTCTTGATGGGAATCCCATCTAAAGCATATCTTAAAATGTAAGTACCATACTGCTACCAGGAAATGGTACACCGTGTTACAAACAGCACCCTGTTTTGATGGTTCATTCTGCTTTTTTCAAGCTCAAGCATTGCTACTCTCAAAACTAAAGGGACAAAAAAACATATGGAACAGGTATTTCTTGTTTGAGACATGATGCAGAAATCCGTGTATCTCCAGATGGAGGCAGCATTGCATCACAGCTTTGCATTGTAGCTCTGCAGGCCATTGTCTGCCCTGCTGTGTATGAGTTGCAAGATGTGTTTCCTCACTGGACTTTTTCTGGAACTCCTCTGCTGCTTAAAAATAGTGTGCCAAACGCAGCGATGAGCTTTGCTGAGTGGACAGTCATCACCTGTCATCAGGCACCTTTACCTTACCTTAAAAGCCTCCCGGATGCATGATTCACTCCTGCTCTGCACCTACGAAGTCCATCACTGAAGCACCATCCTTCCAGCCTGATGTCACAGCTTTCTGACCCAGGGGAGCAGCAGATCTTGAGGCCCAGAGGCGACCCCTGCGGTCCTGGAAAAGCCTCCTTCCCCTTTGTGTCTCTGCTCTGAGAAGTCTGGAGTTTAATGCATCCTGGTGCTGGGGATTACGCCTGGCCTACTTTCATACATGCACTTCCAAAGTGGCTGTGACAGCATCCACGGGCTTGTATTGCTGAGGTGGTGAAGCCGTTCACCACCACCCTACCTGGGGGCTCGGCGTGGGTCCCGGTGGCAGCTCTTGTGTGTGAGGGAGCACAGCTGCTCGCCTGGGGAGGGATCTCTGCTGTTTGCTGCTCTCCCGCCTCAGCAGAGCCTGTCCCCACCCTGCGAAGTGCATCATGGCCTCTGCATGCTCCCCCCGCCAAGCTCAGGCCGGTTCCCTGGGGAGTGTGGTGCCAGGTGCACACGAGGGATCCTGGGCGAGCCCTGCCTCTCCCCAGGGCTTTGCGTTCACTCTGCATAACCTGAAAGTGCTTCTCTCTGGAACATGAAATGGGTGTGCAGGGTTGCGGTGACGGAGGTCATGCTTCATGTTTCAGAGGGAATTCTAGTAACCAGCCTCCATTTTGTCTTTCCACCTGCAGCTCCAGGAGTGGGGTTGGGAAGCTCAGTTTCGCACGGGCTGTATGGGGCAAGTGTTGAAACACACTTTTAAGACACCAGGTTAGTTACTGCCATACCTAAAATGTAGATGCTGCACCCCAAAGATTATGATCCTTGCTATCTAGCCTAGGCACCAGGTCTCCCTGTAGCACAGTTAGGCACTTCCACAGGCTGAAGAACTGTCATGAGGTAGACAGTTGGAAATATGGCTTCTAAGGGTGATGCAGGATACCTGCTCTGCTCCCACTGCTCTGGGGTGTAAGTGCCTGAGACAGAGCTGTGCTAGATGGCTCCACACATGCAAGATGTATAGCACTTCTCCCACATTCCCAGGGGGAGCTGGAAAGCTGTTCCATGCCTCCCACTGCTGCCTGCTTCCAGGAGCTGTGACAGAAACCGTGAGATAGATAGCAAAAGAGCAGCACAAGTGAAACACTCGCCTTGGATGCTGGGCAGGGCCAGGAAAACCAGGGAAGGATGGTGATGGAAGTGCTCTGTGCAGCTCCTGCTGCTGCTGCTGCTTGGCCACCTGGCTACGGTCGTGGCCTTCACGCACGTGTGAGCCTATGTACTGCTTTAATTAATTCCTTTCATCAGGCGGCGGGTGTCCGGAAAGGCTTCCAGCCATGTCAGCAGCATACAGCAGGGAGCCAAGAAACCTGTTCATACAAAACATACCCCCAGGTCAGGATGGCTGGCAGCTGTGCCTCCATCGGGCTTGGGTACCAGGCTGGCTTGGCTCCCTGTGCTCCCTCTGCACCCTTCTCTCCCGATCAGGGACCAGCAACACTGCCAAGTGTGGGAAGGAGGTGCAGGGGAAGCAGTGTGACAGGCTGTTCGAGGGGCGGCCATAAGGTATGTGATTCTGCTTGCCCAGCTACACCCTGATCTGGGATGGGGCAGCTGCCTGTCAGGGTGCACCGTACACTGGGAGCCTGAACTATGAACATGGCTGCATCACTCAGTAAACCCCTGGTGTAGCTACACCTCAGCTTACCTTCTCTGTTCTTATCCTCCTCGCTGGATGCTGTCAGTCATCCTCCTGAATGCTGTCAGTCACTCTCCCCAGCCCCCTTCCTTCTCCCTGCAGTTCTGCAGTACTTTCTACTGCTGATTGTCCTCCTGGCACTTGGGCTGTTCATTCAAGCCTTTAGCCTTTTGTGGCTGCCATTGTGTCTGGGGAGGACTACAAGGCATGCTTTCTTGTAAATTACTCTCTCTATTGTGATCTGTAAATGTAAAGTGGGCTCGCCTGTTGTGCCAGACTTCAGAGTACCAAGAAATATTGGAGTCCTTGTGTTTCTTTCTAACTCTTCCAAGCTAAAAAGCTCCTGGGATAGTTTTTATATTTCATGGTTGGCTAAAAATAGCTGTCACTAGCTGTCATTTGTATTCCCTTCAGGAGACTCTTAAGAAAGGGAATTAAGTCATCAAACTGCAGCGGTGCATGATGTCTGTGACTGAAAGCTTTTGTGTGAACTTAAAACATCTTTGATTTCCATCTATGCTGTCGACTAAGGTCAGCCTTGCTGGTTAGGAGGCAATGGGTCTGTGCAGTAGACAAAGGCTGTACAACCCGCAGAGGTGAACTGCAAGGATGTGGGGTACCAGGAAGATTACAGTGAGTGCTGTTCAATACTTAGACCTGTGTTTTTGAAGGCAGAGGTGTGGTGTGGTTAGGCATTCGGTTTGGTTCTTCACCATAGTAGCAAACATTTATGCTGATAGAGCTGTGAATGATGGAGTAGTCTTTCTGTCCTCAAATCAGCCATCTAAGAGACTGATACCCTGTGGAGCAGCTTGGGTTTTTGGGAGAAGGGAGTGTAGGCAACATAGGAATTCTCCCTGCAGCCACAGCTGTTCTGCTGTATGTGTTTGCAGCCCCAAGGCTGCACTGCTCTCCCCAGTCCCTCCCCAGTCAGTTTTCCCAATGCTGGAATGGCTTGTCCCAGGTGAAAGTTTTTTTTTGCTTCCTTTCTAACAGTACGAATTATTCAGCAGAATGGGATTGGTAGAGGGAGCCTGACACGAAAAACGCACAGGCTCAGGCAGAGCTCATCTGTTGTTTTGACAGTCTTCAGGGTCATGTAAAGTTCTGCACCAGAATGAGAGTTTCATGCTGTTGAAGGGGTTTTTGGCTTCTGATGGAGGTGAGACTGAAACCTGATGAAGCAAATCATCAGCAACTCCACAGATGCTGGCACCGTGGCAAGAAACAAGTGGTGTTTTCCCCTCCTCAGCATGTTCCCTGGCTCCTCGGTGAAGCTGGTATGTGCTGGCCTGCCCTAAATCTCTTGTTATTCTTTCCTCCCTGCAGGTGAGCGACCATTCCCCTGCACATGGCCTGACTGCCTTAAGAAGTTCTCTCGCTCGGACGAGCTCACCCGGCACTACCGAACCCACACCGGAGAGAAGCAGTTTCGATGCCCCCTCTGTGAGAAGCGGTTCATGCGGAGTGACCACCTGACAAAGCACGCCCGCCGCCACACGGAGTTCCACCCCAGCATGATCAAGCGATCCAAAAAGTCCAGCTCCAGTAGCTCCTTGTGAAGGCAGGGCCGGCCCGGGGAGGGGAGCAGAGGGGAGGACGCAGGCAGTGGCATCAGACCATGAGCATCCGCTGCGGCGCCGGTCGCCCTTGCCATCTGAAAGCATATGTTGCTGACATTCAAAAAGTACTCAGTGCCCCTCACCCTGTCCTCCACCTCCACACCCTGCGCTGGGAACAGCGGTCCGGAGCAAGTGGACTGCGGGGTGGGAGGAAGGAAGGGATGGCCAGCGGAGGAGGTGACCACATCCTCAAAGTAAACGTTGATGCTGGTGTATATATGTCTGACTGGATGGTCTGGCCTGTGCCCCTGCAGTAGCGTGACCCCAAAGTCTTTGTGATTGCTGTGTCATGAACATGTTTTGTTGAACAGTGTAATGCTGCTTGTATTTAGAGTTTGTTGAGTAAAAACACTTTCCGAGTCACATAAATAACTCAGATAAAAGCTCCATAGCACATTGTAGAAGTGGGTTTACTTCTGTCTCAGAATGATCCTGCATTTTAAGAGACTGTTAAGAAAAACATTACATATGTTACTAATAGCGTCTGAGATGATAAGATGAATTTATACTCAAGAAGGCCCATTAAAGTAAATGGGTCTTTTTAATTTTTCTTTGTATTAACTATACTTTTGAATATAAGCTGCACTTTTCCAGTAAAGACATGTATAATTCAAGAAGATACTTAAAGCAGAACCCTCCCCCCCCCCCCCCCCAACAGTTCAGTCATTTTCTGACCGTGTGTGTATTTAGTTCTGCTATTCATTTATCTGGAAGAAGACAAGTCAGCCTAGATATGTGGCAGGGGTATGGGAGCGGAAGCACATGTCTCTCCTTTGATCCTATACTTTTAATTTGTCAATAAATACAGTACTGTACTGTAGACATGCCACTAACAGTGCTTTATTCTGCTGTGTTTTGTTTGAATGGATGTATGACAGCAGTTGCCATCTTTATAAACTGCTGCGCTTTTTTTGAAGGCTTTTTCTCTTCCTACACTTGCCTTAAAGATTTACTCTCTTCATACCCTTGCCTAACTCCCGTGGAGTCCTATGGGAGTTGTGTGTGTTTATGGAGAGAATAGACCTTTCCCTAAAAGCACTCTGCTAATGGAAACACCTGGAATTGTTGTAAGGAGCACTTCTGGAGGGCTCCTGTATATCTTGATAGCTGTTTCTATAGAGTGGGTGAAAACCATTAGCTGACTGGAAATACAGCACACAAGGTGTGTTGTAACACTGCTATGACGTAAGCTTCTCTTGGTACCCGTGTCACGCATGGCACGTCAGACACTGATAACGGCAGTATTACTTTTATTTTAAAGCTGTCTTTTCCTCTTTAAGGTGAGCAGAAAGATCACTGAAGGAGAATTTTAAGCTGTGGTCATTTAGCTGACTATTACATTATTTTTTTTATGATGAAAGCATGAACTGTAGGAGGTTATCAGTGGTTTTCTCTTTTTCCCTCCCCAGCTGCATAAAGGGGCAGGGGGAAGACTTCCGTTTGCACATTTTTTCCAGAAACATTCTTTTCCTGTTTGGTTCTTACCCCTTCCTCACAGAGGAAGGGGAGGTGCAGCCCTACTATAGAGACTTGGGGCCAAATTCATCTCGTGAGTAATCACGTTTCCACTGCAGATGAATTTAGGTCATCTTGTAAAATTCTGTACATAAAGAATCTTGCTAGTACACCTGCAACTACAGCATCTTCCCGTTTTACCTGATAAAAAGCTTGCTTCCTAGAAACAAACATAAAAAAATCAACTCGGAGAGTAGAGTGTTTTCTTCTACTGTTGTATAAGGCTTTCGGCATTAGAAATCAGTTTGCATATAGTGTTTTTAATCTGTGTAGTTCACGATAAATTCCGTCTATGTGAAGAGAACTGCTTTTAAGGCATTGGGGATATTGAACAGTGTGTGGAGTAAAAAGGGATGTGTTTTCTTCAGTGAAAACTTCAGGAAACCAAGCACACTTTCTACCTCCGTTTCAGCTTTTTGAAACATTTATTTTAGAAACCAAACTTTAATTTCTGGTGTCAAAATCGAGTTAGAAGGACATCCATTCTTCCTGATAAAAAACAGGTAGCCTTTGTATTTCTGCTGATTGAGAAATACAGAAAGTGTTTTGCTTACCAGCACTGTTAATGCTGCCTTGTTGAGGGGGGTCAGAGCCACGTGTAGCCCAGTGAGATTCATTCTGAGTCCGTCCTGCAGCCTGAATTGCTGCCATTTTGTGGGATGGATGCAGCACTTGCAAAATTTCAGGCCTGATTCTGTGAAATACGAGACACCCTCACATCACCCACGATGGGAAGCCACAGCTGATAAGCAGCTCCTAAATCAGTACATACATGTGTTGGTCACTTAGCTACCAGGATTAACAGATACATGGAAGTAAATGGCCAGATCTATGGTTTCCACCTTGTGTATTTGGGGTAGAATGCACACTTAAAGAAACATGATCGCTCCTACAAAGGCTGAAGGTCTGAACAGGCAGGGGGAGAGGAGGGGGGTCGTAGTGTGTGACAAGATCCTGTTTCTGAAAAAAGCCTTGCTAAACAGTAACCCATTTGCTGTAACATTGTAACATTTGCTGTATTTCAGCGTTGGACAGACGGGATTAATGCAATTCATCAACCACTAACAGAATACATGGGGATAATCAGGTTTGGAGATTTCGTTTTATTGTTGTTTTCATTTGGGGGCTCTGGGGTTTTTCTTTTAGTAAAAGCAGACAATGGCTCTAACACATAAAACAAACTGCTGGCTAGTTCTTCGCATCCTGAAGATGAAGTTTTGAAGAGCATTGAAAGTGTCAGAAAAGAAAAGGAAAATGAGGTTCTCTAATACTGTATGTGCTTGTACTACTTTGGAAGTGCTTGATAGTGCTGAAGTTAGAACAGCTCTCTTTGGTTGAGAAAGCCCATCACTGTAGAGAGATCATGGCTTTAAAGGTACCGCTATACAACATACTTCTTTCGTCAACAGTTTTTCGTGACCTGTATTGCAGATCTGTTTTCAGTTTGCAGAGGGACTTAGCCCAGCATTCACCAGACTGAACACACAACTTCAAAATGCTGTTTTACAGACTGGCGATCTGTAACACTGTAAAATACCGACTTCCAACAGTTTAATCGGTTTTATTTTTGTACAGTATTCGTATCCTTTATAAGTTATTTTGCTGTCCTGTTTTGTAAATCACATGAAATTGTAAAAAAAAAAAAAAGAAAAGGGGAAAAAAAAAAAAAGTAGGCATAGATGTTTTTGTACATATGTGGATATATATTGTCCAAATAAAAAAAAGGAATAAAAAAACCAAGCATGTTTTGCATGATTGGAGTCAGGCAGTGGTCATAGTGTGCCTAGTCATGGTTTGGCTTGTTTCTCTGTTCTTCCCAGGTGTTCTCACAGGTATTCCTTCTCTGCTACTGCAGGGAGGCACAGACACAACTTGCACTGGGGGAAAGTGTCTCCTCACTAGCACACTCCAGAAAGTCCCTGTCTCATTGCTCAGTGGCTTTTGAGCTCAGACAGGCACTGTCCCTCACACCACACAGCTGTTCCATGAGACAACGATGTTTCAGCCTGTGCAGCCACGCTGCTGCCTTGAGATTTCTATGGTTTGGAGGGGTTTCTGGTGTGAGGAGTAACAAGCCACGCGCTCAGCCGCTGAAGGAGGGGAAGGCAAGAGACCCTGTGCCAAAAAGCTCGCTGACATTTGTGGTCACTGACATGGTTGTTAAAAGCAACTACTCATACAACCTAACAACCTGGTATGTGGGAACTGTGTTAGGGTGTGACTGCAAGGTGGGACCCTGGGCCCAGGAGAACATGTGGCCCTCCAGCAACACAGGCAGAGGCCAAGGGATGGAAGCGTGCCACCTGCATCTGGAACAAAACTGGTAGGCAGCCTCCAGGTTTGACTGGATGCTGGAGGAGTTCTCTGTCCTCAGGCTGGGTGGCCAAGACAGATAAATACATTCACCATGGGGTTTTCCGGTTTTAAACTTGTCATGGATTTTAGGAATGAGGCACGCACGGCTGTGGCATTGGCCTTATTCCCCAGCCATCCCATCATAAAGGACTTGTCATAAAGTTATTATTCTTCTACTTAAACCCTTTAATATTTGTCTTTAGTGATGTAATTGAAACAGCTACCAAAACCTTCCTAGTGGAGAGAAGACCTGAGCCTTAGGAGACGTTTCAAGCCACTGAGATCTAATACACTCCAGAAAAGTCTTGCCAGGAGTGACGTAACTTTTGTCTGGAATAGGTATGACATGCAAAGACTGGGTGCACCCCTGTGGATGCTGTCACTTCAGCAGTGGCATGGGGAGGCATGGCCTTGAACAGACCAACTGCTGCAGAATGCAGGGTTTCTACATGGTGAATTTTAATTTCTCCTCTCTGCTAAGGATGGAAGAAAGGAAATGTGCCATAAAAGTCCAGTTATATGCCTTCAGAGGGGTGTCTGCTTGGTGAGCATACTGATTTCTGTGCTTGAACTGCATACACACTGGAAGCTGTGCTACTTTAATTACATTGGCGTCAAACCAGTATGTTTTATTCAGCAAAGTGTAATTTAAATACTACAAAAGTTCTGATTAAAAAAAAAGTCCTTTATGAACAGCACAGTTGGGTTCAGAAGCAAACACAAAGTGGGTCCAGATTCCTCAGCCACAAATTATAACATCTGTGGCTTTTCACCTGAACAGACCTTTAAGCATTACTGCAGCAGCAGCGCAGCGTGGGGCTGATACTGCTGGTGGTGTCTGAGAGCAAGTCCATTTGCACTCCTTGTGCTGGTCATCTGCTTTGGATTTACTCTGCATTGGTAATTCTTCAGGAAAACCAACAACAAAAAAAAACCAACAACCCCCCAACCAAACCAAATAACTAAAACCCCCTTTGTTGTCAATCAAAAAGCTACTACATGACCCAAACATAGGAGAACCATTGTTAGTGGATTGCAGTCAAGACCAAGCAGCATAATGTTCATGGTCTACATTTTTGGTTAGAAACTAGGGAAGGGGGAATCTGAGACTTTTTTCCTTTAAATTACACGATCCCAACTATCTTAAAGCATATATTCACTTTAAACCACCCATGTTGCATGTTATCTGTGCCACCTTCTGCTCTTTGTTCTTTCAAGGTTCCTTGATATCTTCTATCACCATCCTCTCAGTTACCATCTACTCTCCCCTTCTTGCTTCCAGCAAAAACAGCTTTGTCCACTACTACGCATGGTTCCTTATCCCCAGCGAAGTGAATTTTGTCACTCCTTTCCAGCTTACTTACCGTGTTCTTATCTCCACGCTTCACAAAGAGGTTGTCGGTCTGCGAGAGTATACTTTGCTCTTCTACAAATGCACACTTGGTACATTTGCCAAGATTTCATGTAGCCCAGGTTCATAACCAATATAAATCATTTGCAATACTAAGCTCCAGCTAATAACATGCACAATGTCATGTTTTGAGAGTAACATAAATCGTAGTTGTGGGTTAATGGCGGGCAGCAGCTCGGCTCTAGGCAGCCACTTGCTCACTCCCCTGCAGTGGGGTGGGTCAGAAAGTAAGAAGCGAGAACACTCCTCGGTTGAGGTGAAGGTTACCTGGAAAGCAAAAGCCATATGCACAACAAGGTGAAATAAGGAATTCATTCACTACTTCCCATGCGCAGGCAGGCCTTCAGGCATTTCTCCAGAAAAGCAGGATTCTACCACACAGACTGGCTACTTGGGAAGGCTTTACAAATGTCCTCCCTTCCTTCTTTCCCCAGCTTTTGCTGCTGAGCACAACATCATGTGCTATGGGATATCGCTTTGGTTGCTTGGGGTGGCTGTGCCCCCTCCGAGCTTCTCGTAAACTTCTTGTGCAGGTGGGGCAGTATGAGAAACAGGAAAGGCCTTGGTGGTATGCAAGCACTGCTCACCAATGGCTAAACATCCCTAGTTTGAGAACAGCGCTCTGGCTACAAACCTGTAACACAGCCCCACAGAAGCTGTTGTGAAGAAAATTAACTATCCCAGCGAAAACCAATACAACTGTCAAGGAACATTGGTTTAGGGGGGTATTAGGTCAGGAAGACTGGTATTAGCAGGAAGACTGAATAACTGGGGTTTTGCTTTGAGAGAAACCAGGGAGCAGAAGAGTAGTGGAGAAAAGGTGGTGGGACATGGTGGAAAGCCCAGAGAAGGGAATTGCTGGGCAGGGGATTGTGCCATTGCAGAAGAGCCGAGCCACAGGAAGGTAGGCTGCAATACCACAGGTTATCACCTCTATCACCTTCTGCCCTGGCTGTTGATACTGGCCTTTATTTTTTCATGTTTTCCCTGCTGGCTTTCAGTGCTGCCACAGCGATGCCTGAAAAGCTTTTGATGGCTAAACACACCTGGCCCTGCACTCATCTCCCTTCTCCGTTTAACGTTCAGACTTGTCAACAGCTAAAGTTAGCACCAAAGTAAGATGAAGTACAGTAACTACTATATCTGCATACAAACACTGCCCTGCATCCAGGCTGTTATAATATTCAAAGGGCAGCTGGACCAATAAGCCCCACAGGAGAAGGATGACTCTTGGCAAGCCAAGCCTGCAAGAGCAACAGCAGAGAAACATTCCTGCAATTTTCATCCTGGGGCAGGGGGAATATTTTTCTTGGAGCAGAGGTGGATTTAAATCCCTTACCCACCTCTTTCCTCTCCAAATTATGATGTAGTAAAACCTGGGTTTAGTCTTAATTATCAAGGTACTGGGAGAAAAAAATGCTTCTGTAACAAAAATTTCTAGGAAAAATTGCTTTGGACGTTGTGCTTCAGTGAGTCAGAACTGAAGAGAGTAATTCTGGCTCAGAGCTATTTACAGTGAAACTACAGTGCCAAGGTTTCTTCTGCTTCCCATGATGTAGCTCTCCTGTCACACACTTCCCATCAGATACTGTGCAAATCAAATCCGAAGAAACTACAGTGCACCTTTCAATAAGCAGCCAAATAAAGACAGGAGAGAGGAAAGGAAATGATCATCAACATAAATTCCATAAAATTACAATCTATCATTACAGTTACTAGGTATTGCTGAATCAATACAGCTTTTCACATTGGTGTGGTGCTCCTTGCCCAGCACAGGTGGTGTTGAAGGCTGTGTGGTGCAGAGACAAGAGAAAGAATTATGCAGTGTGTGACCACCCCTCAGCCACCCCCTGGGGACAGCCACAGGACCCCTGCCCAGCCCAGCAGACACTGAGCATCTTGAATTACAGATCTCCTCACATTTCCTTCCCTCCCCCAAGGTAAACCCTGTTATCCAAAGCCTAAGGATGGACAGCGTAGACAGTGCCAAACATCTTAAACGTTACGCACATATTTGTAAAACAGAATGAAAAATTCCATATCTTACTACTCTGTTTGCTCTAACACTTACTCTCAAGAAGACATTAAGGAATGTCATGGGAATTGGGAAAGGAAGGTGAAAATTATGACCTCTCAGTAAGAGATGTTCAGAAAACTAAGAGGCCTTGCTAAGGGAAAAAGCAGGTAACTATGAGCTCACAGAAGAAACACGTCAGTTTCCACTATCCATAGCATAGTGTTTGAAGATGGTTCAGAAGCTTCTAGAAAGGAAGAAAGAGCCAGATAGTTCAGTAACAAAACAGAGGGCAACCTGGTAAAAACCATACAGAAAAGCTTCCAGTAGTGTTAACTCTAAGTCAAATTTGCTGTCAGGCCTGGAGCAGCTGCCTGTCCTGGCCCTTAAAGAGCACCTATGGTGCTCTTCAGTAAGCATCCTGTAATCCAGACCAGTTCCATGTGTCTCATAATCTCTCACTAACTCCAAACCCTGCAGAACAGATGTTCCCAGCCAGCAACAGCTTTGACAGGCCTCATCTATTTTTTTTTTTTCTGATAAAAGCCTAAGCTCCACATAAGCACGTTAAAAGAACTGCAGTTGCGCAAGGGTCCCCTTTCCTTCTAGTTTGGCGTTTTATCCGACTAACAGCAACACACATACGAGTACCATTTATAATCACAAAATACAGTAAAAGGTGAAGTATAACTGCTTTCCAGTATTTGGTTTCTCAAGACCTTCATATTTCTTACATTAAGTCACAATTTCCATGCTGCTTCTCTCTCAATACATGAGCAGACACAGATGTTTGTCAGAACTGCAGATGGCGATGGAAGAGGCTCTTTGCCAGTCTTCAGTTGGTCTAAACAACAGGGAAAAGTACCTATTTTTGGAGAAAGCTCAATTTATACTTCAGCTGTCAGGACTATTTGAGGTCTTTCCACTTCTGCACTTTTGAGAGGTCCTGTCTAGTCAGCAGGAAAAGTTGGATCCTACATGTATATTTAACCTAAGCTCCCACTCATCCCTGCTCCTCAAAGTCATACTGAAATTAACTCCCCAGGTTTTATAGCAAGAGTCCCTAAGGAGCTAAATAGCAGTAGCAAAGCACAAGGAACAGCAAGAAAACTGGCACCTTGGAAGGGCCCTATATGCAGGTAAGGAATGAAAAGTAACGCTATAACTACACTAAGTGACTCTGTGGCTTTTCATGGTTGAGTACACTATCTAGTTTAAGAGACTTCCTCTGAAGCCAGAAGGTCTCTGCATGTGGAGAGCATGCACCTGTCACACGAACTAGCAGGTTACTAACATGGTATGGGCAGTTACAGTCATGTTGTATAGCCCACATGTAAATAGCAAGAGCTGCTTTCCTACACAAAGTCGGTTTTACAGTTCTTTGAGGGCTTTAGCTAGCAGAGCTGCTGGACAGCGAAGCTCTGTTGGTCACTAACATGACAGTGGCACAGTTTTACAGCTGACAACACTTTCTGGGGTAAGTTAATGTGAATAACAGTGTCATACTAAGATTGTGCCCAGATACATCAAAATATTGACCTCCGGTCAATAGCTGACGTATCTCTAAGGAAAAAGCAAACACCCACAAGCCCATCATCCTCTTCACTTGCGCAGTATGGCAGGCATACATCCAGAAGACAGGCATGCATTCAGAAGACAATTTTTGGGACAGGATCTGAAGTGCCATCCTCTTGAAGTAAGTCAGACTTATATGTCATACCTCAGTCTGAAATATGAGAACGGAACTGAACTCTCAAGAAATCCCATGAAGTTCTAAGATGACAGCATTAAGAATATAGTGCTGTCTAGCCATAGAAAAAATGAGTTCACAGTCATGTAAGTAGTTTCACTTAGACACTGAAAACAAATTACACTTTTCACACAGTGATCCTCAGAGACCAAACAAAATGTCTGTATTTTCATTCAATTAAAAAAACCAAACAAACAAAAAAAAAACAATCCAAAATCAAAACCACCTTAGAAGTTCAGGGTTAGGGGAAGCCCAGTATTCTGAAGATGAAAGAACACATTTAAATTCCTAAACTTGCAATACAGTGTACAGATAGACATGTAGCCTAAATTAACTTGAGGATACTCTGCTGGCCCACTCAATCCCTGGACTACAGCCCAAGTTTCCCCACTCTTTCAGTTCTTCTGTCACATATTTGTGTATGGACACTAATCCTTACGGAACTTACTGCAGGAACTCATTTCACAGACAGAGCTCCACTGATCAACAGTGGTCTGTGCCAGAAGAATGCGCAGTTATCTATTTCCTTAACACACATCTATTCAGCCCAAGAATTGCAGTACTTAACTTTAAATATCCAACACCTTCTAAATCCTAGCTTATATTTTGCAGAGAGGCTATTTTGCTTCTCTCATTCTAATGTTCTAATGTATGAATTCCACTGGCAAAGTTCATTGACAGGATGCTGTTACAAAAACTCCCACTCAAAATGAGCTGGCCACCAGATTTTGCATAAAGTTCTACTGAAGGCTACTTCCCCTGTGGAAACAAGGATGCTGCACATTTTCAGATGATGTCCTGGGACTCAATCATTTTTTTCATACATTTTACATACCAATTGTAGTTTCCATTTCTTTAAAAATCATACCCTTCATAAGTCAGTATAAAGTGCTGTGGGTTTTTTTTGTTATTCAACATTCTTCTGATAATATCTACTTTCAAATGCTTAAAAATGGCCAAAACTCCACTAATGAATTTTGTGGCTATCTGTTGAAAAGCCATTGCAATGCAGCTGAACCTTTGTAAAAAGCCTCCTGGTTTTAACTTACATGTGAAATTGGCAGGACTATTTTTGCCATCTACCATCAAAAACACATCAAGTTTTACTTCATAAAAGTAACAAAAAAGTTACGCATTGCTTAGTTTTACTTTTGCAAGTTAACCAGCTCATTGCTTCAAAAACACCTGTCTCTTTATCAATCTTGCTGAGAGACATGGTAGAAAAATAAAGACCATATCTTTCCAGGAATACAAAAGAGAGTATTTGCAAAAATAATAAATAACAATAATATAGTAGATTACTCTAAAAATAATACATTCTTTATACTAACTTCAGGTATGTTTTCACAAAACAAAAATCAATACACATCTACTTACACACTATCATCTTCCTACAAATATGTTCTTCATTCAAAGTTTCTATTTCAATAGGAAAAATTCAGAGAATATACTTTACTGTGTTAAGGAAACACTATTATCAAAAGCAATTTCTTTTTTTTTTTTTTTTTTTAAATTCCCAAACAAAAATAAAAAAACCCAGACACAGAACTAGTCCAGTGTAATCTATAAAAATTAACTGTACTTCTGATGCTACACTACTGATGAAAGAGCAAAATACAAGAAACGTCCTTTTTATTTAAACCTATTATTGAGAAAAAGTAGGTTCTTTGGAAAAAGAGGCCACTATGAAAGATTTTGGGGAAAAAATTATGTACTTAAATCAGTTACACAAGTTTTAAGAATCAGAGTTCTTAATCAGCTCTTTGCAGTTCTTGTCTTTCACAATATCTGAAGTCTTGAAAGCCAGATGTTCCAAGAAGTTCTACAAAACCAGAATACATTTATATATATCTCTATATATATTTATATGTATATCTGTATCACTGTTGAGCTATCTTTCCAAGTCGCCGCCGCCGCCTAGAGAAAGCCTTGAAGTTCCATTTGATTGACTCCAACATAAAAGGTCCATTGTAGACAAACAACACTGTCATCTTGTCATTGTAAGTAAGATTCTGCAGGAGCTGGTGAAAAACACAAAAGCAAAAGTCAAAATAACTAATGTCAGAATGTTCCATGTTACTTACAAAAGGTGAAGGAGGTCTACATAAAGCCTCAGAGCTCAAAGGATCAATACAGCAAGATTACAGCTTTTCTGACAGATGAAGCACATTTGTTCCCAGAAATGCCCCAAATGACTCCACTCATTCTTCATGCCATTTCAACATTTCACTGCTCTTACTACAGAAAAATCTTGGTATTTAAAAACCTTTGTACCTGTACCTTCATGTGCAAATGAGATCATTACTTTTTTGCTGTATCCACAACAGGCAGGGAACAACGGCTGTTTTTTCCAGGACAGAGCAGGGCGGGGCAGGGCAGGATGTAGAGTTACTTGGGCACAATTCTCTCTCTTCAGCCTTGTGCTCCTCTAAACCAAACATTTTCCACTAGTGGAAAATCAAAACTTTCAAAACTTCCTAAAGTTGCACTGCTGTCTTCTGCAATCTTGCTGTCTTCTGGAGTAACTCCAGCCACTGCACATAACAGCCAAAACTCGACACCCATCATAGTCTGGATCTCCTCAGCCACAAGCCCAACAGACTTTTCAGGCAAAGTGTGGGGTTATCTGCAGTGCTCTGGAGACGACTTTCAGCAATCGCCTTGTAACTGATGCTCAGCTTGTTATCCACAGTAACTTCTCTCATGTCCTTTAGGCATGTATGCCTTAGAACTGATGCTGTTGTTAATTTTTTCCACTCAAATACCCTATTATTTGCCTGTCCACTTTAAAATGCATTCCATTTTCAAAATAAGTTACCTCATCTCAGATTGTTTTGAATTCTAATTTTGCTCTACTGCAAGGAAACATTCATGATCATTTGCATGTCTAACATATGTAATCTGTTTCAGCATAGATTGATATTAAAATACTGATTTTAATATTAATTGATTAAAAATACTGATTTTCAAACCCACCACTCACTCCTAAAGAACACAATCAGTTCATCTACTTGTTCTGACAGTAAATAACGATTCAGAATGCAATTTTCTTAATCAACTCTACTGCATGTTAAATCTATACTTCTTCCACTCTGTAGCTTGCTTAAAAATATAGTTGGGGTAAGTGTCGACATACTGAACAAAACAGTAATATTTTCCCTTTATCCACTAGATACATACACAGAATTTAGCTTAGTATGACAATTTATCATGCTTTCTAGCACGTGATGACATATAGCATAGCCTCAGGAACTGCAGGTAAGCCACTCGAAGAGCAGAGCCTGGTTTTCTCCTCGGCTGGCTCTGTACAGCCTTGTAACTATCCTCTGATGCAGACCACTCAAACCATCTCATCAGCTAAAACCTTTACATGAAGTGCTATCTCAATAATGTTCTTTGTGGTAGGCCATTGCACCTTCACCATATTAACTGTGCTGACCACCGACTTCCAGAAGAGAGAGGGAGGAGAAGAAAGAAGAAATACAAATACCTTCAGCCACCTTCATAAACGCATCTCTTGCTGCTGAATAGTAGTGCAGCACATTCCTTGATCTTCCCCTTACTATATGTTAAATGGAATTTTGTTTTAGCCTCTGATTTTTTTTTTTACTTCTGCTTTCTCAGTTTTACTCTGATCTTTCTGGTTAGCTCTTCACATTCAATTTCCCCCCTTCTCTATTCATAGCAATTTGACAATGAGCACAACTTTTAAAACAGACTCTGAACCTTAGTCAGTCATGTTCTACAGGTGCTTACATGTGGGAAGCGTTACAGTTAGTACAGCTATTCCTGTCCTATTAATATCCAAACTGCTCTCTCATTCCTCAAAGTAGAAGAGAGCACAGAAAAGCAAATCCAATAATGACAGAAACAGCAAGATGACAAAAGAGGATAGATAACACACAAAACAAGAAAGAAGTAACATGGACAGGAAATGACCAAACTGCGTAGAGGTAAGCATACTCTTAAGATCAAAAGGAACAAAAAACATCACCTTCCTTTTACTTTCAGTCAGGTACATGCTGTAGGAGGCTTTTCTCAGGCCCTTCAACTGCTGTTTACAGATAAGAATAGCATGTACCAGCCAGATTTTCTAATACACAGTGAAGTACAACATGCAGAATTGGTATCGTAATAGTAGCATACACCCCGTTACTGAACGCTACCTCTGTGGCGTACAAGTAACCTTTACTAGTTCAATCTGTTTTGGGCCAAGTTGCACATAACATTAGCCTCTGTTAACTCTTCAGGTGAACAGCCACCCTACTTATTAGTCTTTTTAAGCCACAGCATCTATCACTGCACCATCTAGTAATCCAATTATATATATTTATTTTAACAGAAGAGCACAATTGAGCACTGCTCACTCTTGACTGTAAAGTCCTCTTCAAGCCACTCTCCACAGAGCATAGCACTGGCCTTTTCTGAGCTTGTCAATTTCAGATTATTGCTTGAATATTTTTCCTCTATTACTGTGGGACTTCCCTAGTTCTTTTGATGTCAGCAGCATCAGCCTGTTCCAATATAATTACCTGAGTTGTTTGGAAGCTGGTCTCTGATACAATTCCAATTCTGTGTGAGCTAGAGGCATTACATTTGATAGCATTGTAAACATGGTACCCTGTCCACTGATGGTTAACTTGTAATGCTTCCAGAGAGGCCACAATTCCTCAATGTGCTTATGATCAGGTGAGCATTGGTGTAAGTTGTCTGAATTCTTGCCACGACTGTCCTTAAAATGGACAAATTCTCTTACAGTTAACTTTCAATACGAAGTTCTTCAGTAAAACACAGGTAAGTTTTGCATTGTTTATAGGGGTGATGTAACACACAAAAAAACTCTCCAACATATTAAACTTTCATTTTCTGCCACGCACCTTTGGTGTAATAAAGAAGTACTGAGACGTGCTTTCCTTACAAGCAGTGTTCACAACCATTTCAAAAACTCTTCTCTCATTTATCGGATCCATACCCTAAAAAAAGAAAAAAAAAAAAAAAAAGTCTGCTCTCTCCAGTATGCTATAAGCATCTGTACAGTAAAAGGTAGATACTGCACCATTGATCCTCACCTGATTTATTTCATCTACAACCCTGAAAGGACATCTGTTGAGTTCCTGTAGAGCCATCAGGTACAAAATAGTGGAAACGCTTTTCTCACCTCCACTCTGATGATACGGAGTCAACTCATGAAGTTCACTGCTACTGTGGAATTTGACTCTAATGCGGACCCCATACTTGTCGTACTCCTCCTATAAAAACCAATACCCATTAAACTCAGCTTCTTGTACTACAGCTTATTTGATAATGACATGCAAATTAAAAGAAATATATGTCAAATGTTCTACAGGGGTCTACGAACTAGTCAGGTTCAACTTAGTATCAATATATTAATTCTGTTTCATATATTTTCTTAACTCTTGATCTATCCCTCTCAGTTAAAGAATTTTCAACACCACTCCCTGTGACAGTGATTTGTTAGTTTCTAATGCCTCATAAGGAAGACTTAATAAATATTAAGAACAGCAACAAGAAGAAAAATTCTTGGCTAGAAAAAGGACAAACCATACCCCTGTAAATTCACTGGAAAAGATGCATTAGGGTACATGATCCTATCAACTTGAACAGTGGGGTGATGGGGGTGGTGGTGTGTGTGTGTACATTAAAATCCCACCTGAACCTCTTAAAAGTGCAAGCAGCCTAATTAAATCCTTCACTTTTCCTCCATTAGTAGATAGAGATACAAAGTTCATACAAAACCCACCATGACAGCTATTTCACTTTCATGCTCAGTCAGGAAAACCAGACACAGATTCCGACCCCAGCCTTTTCTTTTTAACAGAAAACAGACACTTATTAGCAGTCTTAGTCAATGATGCATAGGTATGGGGATAACACGTGCGGTTCAAAAGACAACCCACACAAGGAAATACATTCATAATCCAAGGAAGAAATCTTCCGAGTACTTGTTAGTATTTCTGAAGTTCAGATAAACTCAGTGCAGGAACGAGATTGCAATCCCCAGGGCTGAAAACCCATACTGACTGCTTACCATTTAGTCAACATAAGATGCAATCTTTATATGCACCTAATGAAGTTCATGAGACTTACAGGAAAGATTCAAAAGTTTCAGAAATATGAGTTCCAAGAGGACTGTCTATATTCACTATGAAGCCTATATATAGCCTGCACTTGAAGGTAACTAATTCATGTTCTTTTCGTAACAGTTGCAATGCCTAGAGTAGAAGAAAGGAGCAGAGGTGATTCCTGATGGTTACTCTTGGAATACTAGACTCTCAAAGGACAGTCCTCACAAAGAAACACTGAGACCTCCAGCCCACAAAAGCTGGCACATTCCAGTTTGATCCAAATTGCCACATACTAGAGTCACCAACAGGCATATGAACCTGGGTGACCTGGCACAGCTGAGTCATTTTAGGGCTGGGGTTTATGATGAACAGGTCTAAAATGGTCTTCTACTTATCACTAAGTAAATAAGTCATACCTTACAAGATTTAAAACTCCCTTAAAGAACTTCAAGTCTGTAGTAATAATTTTCAGCTTGGTATCTCCAGCTCTTGCTTTGGGATGAGCAATGTACACACCAGATAGCATCCAACATTGGAGAGGATCTATTAAATCCTATCAGATGAGCTCATCTGCTAAATCAGAAAATCAAGCCACTTCTGGTGTTTTACTACACCTGCAGGCAGACAAACATCCTCAGGACTGGAAAACGTAAGGTCTGATACTGGTATTTACTTTCATGTATTACAAACCTCTGGTGTTCCTGGTGTACCAGTGTTACAGAAACAAGGAACTGTGAATCTTTGAGGGACATTACATAACAACTTCATGTAAGGAGAAACAAAATACAGGACCCAAGGCCTCTATAGGCCCACTGGACTTTCAGCTGCATTGGTACTGATTGAAACTAGGCTAGGAGAAGCGTACAAGGTATAGGCTGGCAAAACCTCCAGTAAAGAAGATCCACCCTCCGGCCCAGCTGCAATAGCATCAGAAAGTAAGGCCTTTCTTGCCAGACTACTGGGAGTGCCCGTTCATGTAACTGACAGATATTCCAGAACCTGTCAAGAATTATGTTCAAAACTCCCTGTGTGGGGAATTGAGGAAGGAGAGGGCTGTTATTCTGAATTACTCTGAATAGCAGTACCAAGTGCTACCAGGAAAGTAAAAACATTCACTATGGTTTCTGCTAGAAGTCAAAGAAGAGCCTGGTGAAGTGCTTCAGGCAGTAGGTACTATCACCAAGGTCATCATCAGATCACAAGGTTCCTGCAGAACAGGCTAACAGAGGTTTGATCTTCAGTGTCACAAGAATATTTCTAATAAAGATGCCTCAAGCATCTCTCCCTTGATATTGACAGATCAGGGCAAAAGAGCCATCTGCAGAGAAGAAGAATAAGAAGGAATCCAAGCTCTAGAACAGATTATCCACCCCTCTGTATTAGAGGCATTGATCCCTTGAGGAAAGTTTTAGTCATTGGCACAGTACCACTAACTAACCTCTTAAAATATTTGTGACATCTTTGCAAAAGAAAAGCAAAACTTTTCGAAGAAGGTATTCAGAATGACAGTCCAGACTCCCTTTGCTTTTAAACTGCTTTACTATTTTTCTGTGTACCCTCTCCCAGCTTACTTTTACATAGAAGATGATATTGCTGTGATACGAATCCGACTCCCTAGCTAACTATCAAAACAACTGAAAAGCCCATGTTTTAATGCCTTACTGTTTCATAATATTAGTTTCTATGTAAACATTTTTATGCATTTCATGTAAAGAACCTTGTCAGTCACTTGCTGTTCTGCCTCCAATAATAACTACCACTAAAAAATGTTAGGAAAAGCTGCTCAAGTAATTTACAACAGCAAAAAAATGTCTAAGTGCCAACTTTCACTATTCTGGAGTCTATGCATTGGATACACGAGTCTTAAAATTGTCATTACAGAGACCAATTTAACACAAAATACCCGATTTCTCTTCAGCCCACTGCTCTGAACATTTCTCCCCAAGGTACTGTAGATGCTTTAAACTCCTCATCGGAGGTAAACCATGGCTGTAATGTTACTGAGGGCACAAGAGGCTATTCTGCCCTGGTGAGACCCCACCTGGAGTACTGTGTCCAGCTCTGGAGCCCTCAGTACAGGAAAGACATGGACCTGTTGGAAAGGGTCCAGAGGAAGGCACAAAAAAAATTATCAGAGGGGTGGAGCACCTCTCCTGTAAGGAAGGCTGAGAGAGTTGAGGTTTTTCAGCCTTTAGAAGAGAAGACTCCAGGGAGATCTTATCGTGGCATTTCAGTTCTTAAAAGGGGCCTATAAGAAAGATGTGGAGAGACTTTGGCAGCAGAGCCTGCTGCAATAGGATGAGGGGTGATGATTTTAAACTAAAAGACGAGATTCAGGCTGGATGTGAGGAGAAAATAATTTACAATGAGGGTAAGCAGTGGCACAGGTTGCCAGATGGGTGGTGGATGCCTCATTCCTGGAGACATTCACGGCATGAAAATAGAATGTTATTCTTCCATATGAAAAATAAATCATACCTCATTTTCTACATGAAGATCAACTTCACCAACACATTGCATAGCACTAAAGAAGTTACTGAACTTCTCATTAATCTCCTCAATCAGCTTTTTCAGAGGATTTAGCCACCTTTCTTTGACCTAGAAGCACACATATCCATGTAAAACATTTTTTAATAACTGAATTTTCATTTAGAGATAGCATTTAAATAATAATAATAAAATAATCCTAATTACAGAAGCTAACATCTCAGTTTACACTCGAGACTACTTGGAATGTTACCCTTTATTTCTGTACATACATTCTATTCAAACAGACATACTGACACATAAGTGATAATTTCAGCCATTACCTGTGAAATGTTTTGCCTATAGTTATCCAATTCTTTTTTCTTTTCCTCTAGATATACTGTCAGCTGCTCTATTTCTTGTGTCTGCTTAACATATTCTTCAACAACCTGCCAAAATAAAAAACCCCAAGCAGTCAACAAAATGTTTGCCAGTTCTAACCTTGACTATAAAAATATCACACTATAGTGATTCAATTCAGCACCATTACAGATTATTGCACTGCACACTGAACAAGATGCATTTCTAGCTTTAAAGCAAAGAAACTGTAAAGCATTGCTTCTTTCAGGTTACTGCAACATTTTTTTCTTTTAAAAGGCACAGCACACACTGTTCTTTTGGAAGAACCTACTTAAAATTCTAATAGATGCAGAATCTGGCATTTACAGCACATTGTTCCTGCTGTCTAGCTTATTATACCAAGGGATCTAACACAAGAGTGGGAAGAAAGTACAATATGGGTGGAGGGGGAGGAAGGGAGAGCACGGAGAAAGCAGTGAACATACCGAAGCATTCAGGCCTGTGAAACAGGAGGCCCTGGTTTTCTCTTCGTTCAGGAAAGCATCAATTTCCTCCAATGTGGCTGGAAGCGCCTGAAAAGCCTACAAGAGAGAGGATGTATGTGTTAAACAGCAATGCTAATGAAGAATTCAATTTTGCTAAGAAGAAATTGAATAAGCCATAAAATATTCTATTAGCTTTAATAAAATATTCTATTAGTTTTAATTAGGATGTCACATATTCAAAATTTAACAAAGCAAGATTCCCCCACAAACTGTTCTGGACAGAGAAAGGCGGCTTGAACCGCTACTAAGTAACAAATGCACAATCCATTGCTCCTTAGTTGCCCACCCTGTGCAGGTACAGATGCTCACAGATTTGGTATAAGACAGTGGATGCCAGTTAAGCCATACAAATACTTCTAGGGGCTGGGAAGACCTCCAGGTAGAGAAGGTGGGCCCAGACTTCAGTTCCTTTTTGCTGCTCCGTTAGAGCAAGAAGATAGAAAAATATGGCCTCTAATTATTTGTGTGAACACAAGACTGGATTTTCACTGAAATTTCAGATCAAATTTTCTCTCCCCTGCACACAGAACAAAGTGATAGTCAAAAGATATCCCTAGATATCTATTTAAAGGTGCTTTAAAAGGTTAAGCGACAATATATGAAGCAAAACTAACAGAAGTACTCATGATCCTTTACTGGTAGCCTTCTAATATAAAGACACAATATTCTTGGCTGGAGAAGTCAGACTGGTGTACAACGCCCAAAATCTAAGAGGTATGTGGGGATTTTGTTTTGTACATACAGTTTGAAATTCTTTTGGAAGATGTTCATCCAGACCCAGTCTGCAGACCTGCTGAGCTTTTTTCAGCAATTCCTTGCAGTTTTCTACAAGAACTCGCTTCCTATCATCCAGTTCACGAAATCGCTGCTGTCAGAAAAGATATTGAAGATATGAAACCACATTTTTCTACTTTATTGTAAATTTCTAAAGGTGCCACTAGCACACTGGCAACAAACATCTAAATCGGAGAATGCAGGTGAAATCAGACTGCTTAAAAATAGAAAATCTTTGTTTCAACACACAGAACTCATTCTGCCTCTCTGCTTGAAGTCACCAGATGCCAAGGTAGACTGATCAAAAACATTCTTGTAATACAGCCAAATTTATTTTCCCTCAATTAGACAACTGTGCATGTAGATCTGTCCTGAGTTCAGCAGTAGCAGCCATTTTTCTCCTTAGTAGCTGACGCAGTGCTGTGTTTTTGACTTGCAGCCTGGGAACAAAGCTGGCAACACCAATGTTCTTAGTTGTTGCTCAGTAATGTTTAGTCTGACAAAGGACTTTCTGAGTATCATGCTCTGCCAGGGAGGAGGGGAAGCCAGGAGGAAGCAGAGACAGGACACCTGACCCAAACTGACCAAAGAGGTATTCCATACCACAGCACGTCATGCCCACTATATAAACTGGGGGCAGTTACCCAGAAGGGCCATATTGCTGCTTGGGTCAGGCTGGGTATCAGACGGTGGGTGGTGAGCGGTTGTATTCGCTTCCCTTGCTATTTCCCTTATCATTATTATTATTGGTGGTAGCAGCAGTGGTTTGTGTTATACCTTAGTTACTGGACTGTCCTTATCTCAACCCATGGGAGTTACATTCTCTTGATTCTCTTCCCCATCTCTCCGGGAGCCGGGGGGGAAGAAGGGGGAGAGTGAGAGAGCAACTGTGTGGCTGATTTGCCAACTGGGTTTAAACCACAACAAGATCCAACATATGTCTCAAAATGGACTGTTTTACAGGAAATTCCCTATACACCAAAACACAACTACTGTGAGCCATATTTTTTTATTACCTCTCATTCAACTATATCTCTCTGTTTGGGAAAACACAATGGATATGATGTACACTGAATGATATATTTTAGCTGAAATTTTACAGAGTAAACACCGTAATTAAACAATCAGAAGTACTTCCTTTGCTGTTTCACACTGCACCTCTATAATGCAGCCAGCAAAATACAAAATGGAAACACACATAGTTTTCAAACTAGTGCTGAAAAGTAAGTAGAACACAGGTATTTTCTGGTTTTCAATAGCAGTCTCAAGGCTAAACTGTTTGGAACTTTCTACAGGTAAGCGGCCAGCCCTGCTCTATGACTTTAATAATACAGTGTTATCACAGCAGTAGTTAAACAGACAAAATACCTTCATGAAACACTGAGCTAAAGGTTATACTCAAGCAGTATTCAGGCACAAACCTTGGACGGAAGTCTCTCTTCCCCTCTGCCCCAGAAATCTCAATCACTTATCTCTATACACATCATCCCTACTGCAGGTCTGCTGCTTCCAAATGCCAAGCTGACAGTGCTTGCTGCTGTCCCCCAACTCAGGTGAGCACCTAACTGCAGACAGCTGGGAGTTCCAGCCACTTAGGAGTAAAAAGGTGTATATACAAATACATACTAAGATACCAGAACTTTTAACGCAAGTTATTTTACTACACATCTACTCAGTGATTACACATGCAATCCATCTTTGTAATAGTTACACCACAGGAATACAGAGTTTTCAGAGGTACAAAATTCTAACTTACAATCCATATGCACAATACTTTGCTTCGTAACTTTCTTCTGACAGTCTGGAAAGTTTAGTTATGTTCCTACACTTGGGAGAGCTTTATCTTTCCAATTTTTTTGTTGTGAACTTCAGTGAAATATTTATGGAGCCCTCCAGTGGCAAAAAAACCCCAAAACAACAAACCTGAAGCGTTCATTTGGAGAGCATATAGTTAGCTAAAGGCTTATTCCACATTTTTAAAATACAGGACACAGATACAGATAGAAAATCACGTTACTTTCTGACAATTTAATCTTTATTTACTAAATATAACAGATGCAGAAGTAACAGATACTATCACGAGTGGTTATCAATGAAGTTCTTTCATTCACCCAAAAATTAGGGCTGCTGATCTCTACAGCATGTATGAACTCAAAAATCCTGTTTTTCCTTTCCTCCACCAAATACTAGGAAACAGATTTTGCATTAGAGGTAAGCATTTCACAACCTTCACAAACTACAACACTGGGAAGGTATTTTACTACACTGTGTTGATGTTTTCAGAAGTGAAAAAAAGAAAAAAGAATTAAAATAAAAGCTTTTTTCAGATTTTACACCGTCTCCCTAGGTCTACAGTAGAGAAGGAGGTAAATGTCACGTGGCAGGGCAAAAAGGACTGGCATTAGATTTATACACCTAAAAGAGCAGTAAGTGGAAGATGGCCCTCTTTTTGGTTACAGGCAAGATTTCACATCATTCTGAATTAACACAAATAAAACTGTACAACACAACACTTATGCTCCACTACATATTTGCAGATGCCTTATAATGCATTCAGTAATATTTTTAGGGACGTTTTAGAAAGTTCTAAATTAAAACTGAACTGTATTTTGAATCCCAGAAATTTAAAAACCAACTGGCTTCATCTAAAATGTGTTTGACCTCATGGTAATAAAAGCAAAGGATCCAGTGAAACACATCACACCCATACTTTCTTCATACAAGAAACACTGATTTATTTATATGTGTTTGACCATTTCAGAGCCAAAGGCAACTTTGAATCATTTGAAGTGGGGAATCTCAGCTCAAAATTGTACACATAGCTCTCACTTGAAACACTGCAAAGCTGCACAGAACAAGATATTGAGTTCCTCTCTAAACACTGAAAACCTGACATAGATTCAACATTGAATATGCCTGACCAAGCCTAAGGCAAGCAAAATTCTTCAGGATGTAAAAAAGAAAATGTGTGGGGAGAGAAAAACCTCAGTATTTAACAGGAAGACTGGGAAGCAATAGACACTTGATCTGGTTATGAAGAAAATACTAGAATAAATGCACCGAAAGTTCAACAAGGTAAGTCGCAATTGTCATTCAGCTTTGCCAGCTGATTGTCATGGCCACACACTAAATAAAACATAGATAAATATAAATAAATAAAAATACATAAGTTTTGATTTCTTCTCCCTCCTACATATTAAAAAATGCATAGCAATGTTAAAGCTTCTGTTGATTTCCTTACAGTGACTCAATAGAACAATCTAGTAAAAAAATAACTCTAAATAGAACAAGTTACCATTCTGAATAGAGATGCTGCATGAAAATTCATAGTCTAGGCAGAGCTCTGCATTTGTTTCAACCAACACCATAAGAACACCAACACCACCTCCTTGGAAAGATCTTCATCTAGGTACTTCAGGAAAGCTCTGTACTGGTGTGGAGCTGTGATTACAGCTTCCTGAAACACCCCTATCAAACAGCAGAAACCAGTTATACTCTATGCACGAGCGATTCATATTCTGTTGTGCTCACCAATACCACAACTGGTTTTGTGCAAAATAAGGTGGTTAAAGAAAATACAGTTACCAATAGCCAATATTTTCTCATGAATTCGTGTTTAAGCACATGCCTGGTGGCAGCACTTAACTATCTGAAATTTGGAAATTTATCCATACAAAAACAGAATTTGTTTTTTCTTAAAACTTGGCTTAAGGAGCAAATGCTGCAATATACATACTTAGTATTAATGCCAATTATCTGAACAAATTCTCATCAAATGAACCTGAAAATTAACAAGCTATCAAAGCAAGTCAATTAGCAAGACTCTTTCAAACAACCATCATAAACATGCATGCAAACCTTGACGATTATCTAATGAGCAGATGGGGCTAACAATCCTCCCTAATATTCAATATGGGTCACAAACACAGATTTGCTTCTTAGGCTCACTAAATAAATTAAAAACAAGGAGTTGTTAAAATAACACCAAGGTTCCCACTTGAACTGCAATGATATAATACAAACCCCAGAAATCTGCTGCTGCTAACTTGACTTGTTCAAAACCACCATGTACTTTTTTTGGCCTTAACACAAATGGTTAAAAACCCTCACTATAAAGCAACAAACATGATGCTCTCTTCACAGTATCCCAATGCCAACACCTCACAAAAGGAACACATGCGATGTCTTAGATGTACCAAGTGGGGTTTGTGTTTGCTTCAAATCTTAATCAGTATTTCCTCAAGTATTATAAAGACTCAATACTGCTTGGGAGGGGAAGACCATGAATGAGTACTAAGTATTAACAAAGCTTCATGGCTTCTTTGGCAGATACCCAACACCCCAATTTTCACCGAAGGCATCATGACCAGCATATGACCTACAAAAATGTCTGATGATTAAATATAGAATTAATGGTCCCATAACTGTAACGTTTAGGTTCCAGTTTACTTCACCATACAGCTTTTGTACAACATGCTTCTTTCTGTTTGGCTTCCTTTTTTTGCAGGTTTATTTATTTTATAAAACCTTGTAGCAGCTGTTTTCAAGACTTCCTTGGGATGCTGCAAGATCATCCTCACAGCAGCTTTCTACTGCTATAGAAAAAAAAAAAATCAGCCAAAGCCACTTAGAAGTTGGAGAGAAGGTCCAATTTAAACACACAATTTCAATAACAATGAATCTGAGATGAAGCTAAGAAATACTGAGTCTTCCCCATCAAAGTGCATCTCCTAAGGCAGAAAATTAGAAATAAACCACAGAGTGTACAACATACATCATTCACAGGACAATGCAGGAAACACAACTTCCAAAAAAAGGGGCTAAAGACTTCATTCAAAGACTCAAAATGCAGTATATGGAGAAGCGTGGCTTCAGACTTCCATGCAAGTGAAAACTTAAGATGCAGCTGAATACACAGATAAGGAAAAAACTTACCATCCTGTACTTTGAGTTCTTCCTCCAGTACATTGAAAGATTGTACTATTACACAAATACAAAAATTGACCTCTGTGCACCAATCCAGGAGATACCACAGCATCCTATGCCCTTCAAAACCAGCATATCTGTGGAACTACTATCTCATACTTGTCTTTTTCCCTGAACACAACACAGCTTCCTAATATGATCAATACAATGACCATTTATTTTTCACTGTCTCTTTCCCTCCAAAGAAGGCATTTAATTACAGTATGATAAAATGAGCTATGAAAGAAAGGTAAAACATATCTGCCTTACTCTGATATGGTACTTTCTGGCTTATCTTGAGCTTGCATCTCCTGTGTGCTTTGGGGTTACTTGCCTATGACAAGTTTGGAAGAAAAATAATACTTCCACAAATGACAGCTAGTGTTTTTACGCACACCATGCATTATAATAAAAAAATCCAGGACATGATGACTTTCAGAATATTTTCACAGAAGCTTAGAGGGCTCAGTTGAGGAAGACAAGTCCAGAGGAGGGCCACGAGGATGATCAGGGGACTGGAGCACCTCCCGTATGAAGATAGGATGAGGAAGTTGGGGCTGTTCAGCCTGGAGAAGAGAAGGCTGTGCGGAGACCTCATAGCAGCCTTCCAATACCTGAAGGGGGCCTATAGGGATGCTGGGGAGGGACTATTCATTAAGGACTGTAGTGATAGGATAAGGGGTAACAGGCTAAAACTTAAACAGGGGAAGTTTAGATTGGATATAAGGAAGAAGTTCTTTACTGTGAGGGTGCTGACGCACTGGAATGGGCTGCCCAGGGAAGTTGCGAATGCTCCATCGCTGTCAGTGTTCAAGGCCAGTTTGGACAGAGGCTTGGGTGGCATGGTTTAGTGTGAGATGTCCCTGCCCATGGCAGGGGGGTTGGAACTAGATGATCTTAAGGTCCTTTCCAACCCTAACTATTCTATGATTCTATGATTCTAAGACAAAGCTCCTATTCAGTTTTAAATGAAGAGGATTAAAAACTACAGAAATCAAGGCTAAATATTTAGCAGTACTAACACACACACAGAAGCATCCTTTTTTATACAAGAGCTTCCACAAAAAGTAGATATCCCAGTATTCACAGAAATAGTTACCTCTGCGGCTTTCAGCTGTCCACTTGCTGCTTTATACTCTGTTTCTAGTCTGATCTTCTCAGCAGCCACTGCAGTGCTCTGCAGAATCAAATCTGCCTTGAGGATGTTCAGTGATACACAGTTCTATATAGGAAAACAGTAAATAGCTCTTATTTTTTCCACAAAAGACTCAAAACTGATATAATTACTATCAAGCTTTAGAACTGATTAATTTTTTAGTCATACCATACAATCTCATACACTGTTCAGCTCTTCAACAAATTCAATGAAAAAAGGTAGGTGCCTTACTGGTGACACAAGCTCTTCAAGATGTATAGTCTCCCAGCTACTTTTAATCTGTAGGCATATAAATCTCACTTGCAACCAAACCATTTTACACCAAAAAGGCACATTCTCTTTCCCTATGCCAGATACTCATATATGAAATGCAAGAACAGACGAAGTCATCTCAATTCTTTCTCAGAGACAGAATAAAACAGGTAGATTTTGGTGGTCTTTGTAAGTCACACACAGAAATGGAAAAATATCAAAAAATAAACACGTAAGACACGGCTCTTTCACTGATGAGATGACTGACAGTGACTCTAGTGTCCTGCATCTTAACTGGAACAACAGAAGGATGCTCTATTTTGAAAGTTTCTTGACAGATTTTAGGGATCCCCAGAACCTGGTTTAACACCTTCGACATTAAATGGCTGTTTCTTTAAATGAGTCAGCCTCAGGAATTAGCAACATATACTTGACTGTGCGAAGGGCAGCTTTAAACCTCAAATTATGGGGCACTGAGAACGCTACTTTATAATATGCCAATTATAAAAAACCACAAATTAATAAACACAACCCCCACACCCCCCCAAAAAAAATCTTCTCGCTTAATGAAAAGGAGAACAAGGTTCCAACTGATGGCCTGTTCCAACTGCAAGGGACCTGTAGGATGAAGTTTTCCATGTTAGCTCCTGACCACAATAGCGAGCCTATCACTATTGCAATAGTGACCTAATCACAAGGTCTGAGATCTTCACTATTTATCTGTTTCCAATCATTGTAACGGAAGCAAATTGAGTAAAGTCATGACAAAAGGAGATGAAAAACAGAAAAAGGTTATTCAAATACAGCGCAAAGAGAGCTATATGCAAACCCAGTGCCAGAATCTGAAACAGTGGAACAAGGCTGTTTCTGTCTACTGGTTGTAAAGTACTAACGTATATTAGGTATGTTCCAGGTGCAGTCTGGCACATCTTTGTGTAAATTTTTTATCACTTTAATAGCCTACAGTTAGCATAACTACAAAACCTATTGGAAAAGCACAAAGACACACAAACTCGGAAGCCTTCATGAAGTTTGGTTTGGCGATGACAGGAAATGTATGGATTTCAACAATTTTGATAAAACATATAATGAAACATCTTTCTTGTATCAAACCATTTTCTTCTCTTCAGTATGTACTAGCATGTATTTCCTACAGTATGCCAAATACAAAAATTAAGCTGACACATCACTGAAATAAATCCCTTTCGATAATCAACAACTATCTCAAGCAAATACCATCCTTATTCCCCTACACCCCTGGTATACTGAGAAATACTCAGTATATGTCAAATCTGATTTTCTATACTAGGTGAAAAAGAGATGAAGACATTCCTTCAGGCAGGTCATACAGCACCAGTAAACAACTCCAGGTGCACTTTACGAAAGCAACACACTTGGACAGATTATGTGCTGGGAAATGGGCATCAAATTAAAAAAAAAAGCATGTTCTAGAAATTTCTCTAAAGCATTTGCACGGTTTGAAGAGTGTTACTCTTCAGTACTGTTACTACCCGTACAAGTTCTGTAACATAATCTAGAGTCTAAGCAACCCTTTCAACATGGCAGCTGTTTTGTCATTTGGCATTTCAAAATTGCTTTGGCTAGCTAACCAAAGGTGATACCTGAAACACTCCAGTTGTTGCAGACCATGCTTATCAACAAACAGAAACAGCCCACCAACTTGGAGTATTTATTTCTTCATTTATCATGTAAATACCAACAATGAATGTATTGAAATAGCCCTCACTTCAAAGGTAATACTCAACTCTTGAAGGGTAAGCAAGAACACATTTCAACATTAGTAAGACATGGTAAAGTTAAAACATACATGCTCAAAGAGGCTGCAAGAATGGCAGTATTTTTTTCTGCTGAGTGCAAACGCACAAAGAGATTCCCTTGGAACTAAAAGTAACTGTTTCTTGTTCCTTAGTTAAGAAAAGTTCGTAGTTGAGAAAACTCACTTCCGGGCAGCTCCCATTACTAGGGTTTACATGCTAAATGAAAGCAACAATTAAGTTCAGAATGTTTTCTTTTTTTTTTTTGAATTAAAAAATCCCTTATGACATTGGAGCCTGAGATTCAAGTACTTTCCACATCCCTGCCCTCTTCCACAATCACGGATCCTTACAGTTTCTGGCCAACTTTTCACATGACTAATGCTCCACTTTTTTTATTCAATAAAAAGAAAAAAAGTATTATGGACTAGGGTGAAATAAAGAGTTCACAGAATTATGAACATTCTGAAAATGCACAGGCCAAAAATGGGTTAACGGTTCATTCCTAGCTCATGCCTGTATCTACTGAATCAGATCATGGACTGTAAGACTTCAGCCCCCGAGAGTCTAAATCAACACAAGCAAATTATCTACAAATTAAATCAACATCAGATGAACAAGTTCAAGTTCATAAAGGCTTCAAAAGATGCTATCTTGAAGCAGGTTGGCTTGTAAACATTTACAGTAACACATCCAAATATTGTGTACCTCCTCCCTGAGTTACAATAATTGGACTTTTCTTAACAGTGGAACACATACGAAGTTAAAAATCCATACCTTTATGAGTTGCGTTAATTCAGTAACGAGTCTTGCTTTTTGGTTATTTATTTCTTTGACCTTTACATCTGCCTGTTTAGATTGCTCCTCTAAGTCGATAGCATCTTGTTCCAGCTGTCTTAAACTATGGGAGGAATCAATATTTGATTAATCCTGATTAAAAATAAACTGTATAAAAATACAAAAAAATCTTTATTTTGGTGATGAAGCAATAGTCAGCAACAACAGGAATCTGATAACTAAACATTCCAAACACATTAAAGACATTCCTAATCTATGCACTTTAAACCTAAGAAATTCAAAAGACAAACAAAAAATCATAAAGAAACTCTGATTTTGGCTACTAAGGCCATCACTCAGCAACCATAACCTTTTACTTCTGTAGATTTCAGATTAAAAATACTTAAAAAAAAAAAAATCTATGTAAGGACAACATTCTTCTGCTGCTGCTAGCTCCTTGCAATGATACAACTTAGTAGAGCTCAGGAGGTTTGCTAAATTATTGTTACATACACTTCCAAAAAAAAAAAAAAAAAAAAACAAAAACCCGTGTCCTCAGCTTACTTAAGAAAAACATAGTTTAAAATGAGTGAAAATTCTAAAGAACTTCATATGAAATAATAACGCTTAATGAGCTGCACAGCATTTGAAGATCTTTAAAAAATGACCAAACCGATAAGAGGATGATCCAGAAAACTACAAACTAATCATTCTTTGATACCCGAGAAAACAATTGCAGGGGCATAACAGAGAAGGTAATCAGGAAGACACAGCAAGCACATACCAAAGGTACTCATCATACCTAAGGAATGCAATTGTAAAACAACCAGATAATGAGAGATCGAGTGGTGGGCATTTACTTAAGCTTTACCAAGGCTTTCTGTTAGGTTATCTGATAAAAGCTCATCTACACACCCAAAAAGGAGAAACAGACAATAGCAGGTGGGGAAGCCCAAATAAAACCCTACCCTGGTCACCTCCAGGCCCATCACAGGAGCAACCAGCCTGTGAAATTCTGCACACACACCCGCCCTCCCACCCCAGTTCAGCTTAAATAGCTGTTTTTCTCCTCCCTAGTAGCTGGTGCAGTGCTGTTTTGGCTTTAGTCTGAAAACTGCTGATAGCACACTGATAAACAGCTATGTTTTCAGTTGTTGCTAGGTAATGTTTACTCCAATCAAGGACTTTTTCAGTCTCATGCTTTGCCAGTGAGGAGAGGCACAAGAAGCTGAAGGGAAGCAGAGAGAGGACACCTGATCCAAACTAGCCAAAGGGATATTCCATACCACAGCACGTCATGCCCAGTATATAAACTGGGGGGAGTTACCCAGAAGGCCCAGATTGCTGCTCAGATAAGGCTGGGTATCAGTTGGCAGGTGGTGAGCAATTGTATCGTGCATCACTTGTGTTTATTTTTTTCTTTTTCCCCTTTAGTTTTATATTCTCTCCCCTTGTTATTTCCCTTATCATCATTATTATTATTATTATTGGTGGTAGTAGTAGTAGTTTTGTACTATACTTCAGTTATTGGACTGTTCTTATCTCAACCCACAGGATTTACATTCTTTCAATTCTCCCCTTCCGACTCAGAGCAAGGGAGGGGGGGACCACTGGCCCATCTCTGTAAGCCCAGAGGAGCACAGGGGCACCTTATCAGGCAGGAACTCAAATTAAGGACTCAAAGGAAGTGATTTGGAGAAAACTCCCGGAACTTGCCAACAAAGTTTTAAGTTCACAAGCAGGTATTCTTTATTGCGGCGCTGGGAGACACAGGGGACGGCTCCTCCAAGCGTGTCCCCCCAAGCATCAACCAGACTGTGTTTATACTGTCGTTAAACATACTACATATTCATTAGATTACATACATTACATCATACTTTCCAAGAATGCCTCCCACATGCACATAGAAATGTGGTAATGGGCTTTCTGACCCCTGGTAATTATTTCTTCATCACTTTGTTTTAGGACCATTGTCACATCAGTAACCACCAGGCAGTTCTGGCAAAGCTTATCTTAGTAATTTCATTTTCTCTATAGTTGCTAACAAAGTCTAACATCCTAGATCTTACCTATTTACAATCCTAGTCTTCAGAAGGAACACCCTGTTCTAGGACAGCCTCAGCTCCCGTGTTAAGGTGTGAAACCCAACAAGGAAAGTCAATGCTACAGCATCCTCTGGACTGAGGGTGGCTGTTTCCTGGGGGTATATGAAACATTATGGAATATAGCAGAAAAGCATGTAAATAGCAGGCTGGTCCAGCCATGCCCAATTAGCACATTCTCTTTTTCAGTCAATTGCATTTTTCACTCTTGTCCTGGGTGAATGGTTCTCTAGTCAGTGTGCAAGCAACTACAGTCAGATCATAAGTCAGAGGAGAAGGCTTGCTTGTCTGTGATGCCAGCAACTGGAAAGACCAGTGACAGTCACTCGAGTGTGACCACAGGTCAGAGGCCCATGAGTCCATGGTGACAGCACCTAGTACTAGTGCAGATGTGCAAGTTAATGTTTGATGCCTAGTGAAAAGCAAGCCAGACTAGCTATTAGGTGAAGCAGCCTGAGAGCCAAAAGGTGAGGCCACAGGAAGAAATGGCTACTGAAGGGATCAGCAAAGTTGCTGCCAGAAACCATGAGATCTGTTGTCTCTAGAGGCAACACCTGCTGGCACGTGTATGTATTTAAAAGTAAGACGACAGAGGTACTGGCTGTTGGAGAGCATTACAGGAGTCATGGTTACATCTGCTCGTTTGTATGCCTATGTGACCAGGGAGTCCCAACCAGTTCTGCATGCATTTGCACATGGGTGACTGCAGCAGCTGATACAACCAACAGGAAAAGGGCTGCAGCCTTGGGGGTTTGCATGTCCAGGTGCCAGCAACTGAGGAAACTGAGGTCCAGGGACAGGCACTGTGCAAATTCAGTGTGTCTGGACCCAGCTGCTGATGGGATCTGCACTGCCTATATATATGCATGGCAGCCTCACTACGGGAGTCGCATCCTGTTCAGATATAGTAGGAACATGATGAGTCCAGCGGTGCTGTGTTTGCCCAATTTCTTTATGAGTCCATCTGTGCTGTGTGGCTGGCAAACGTGTAAATATGTACATAGTTGCTGTTTAGATGTATTTTGTGTGAATGTGTCTACTGGTACAACCCTCAGTAGTGGCAGCACCTGAGAGCATTAAGAGGCCTCAGATCCACTTTCCTCTCAAGCTGCTGGATTCAGACTCATTCTCCTAACTTCTTCAATGCTACCTCCCATAATACTGTTGTCTTCCACTTGGAAAAATTCAGTCTGGGTGGATGGAAGACTATAGAGGAAAAAAAAGTGGTTGAATGGTCAGGCTCAGAGGGTCATGGTTAGTCTGTTATATTCTGTCTGGAGGCCAGCATCAAGTAGGATTCCACAGCATTAAGTACTGGGACCTGTCCCGTTTAACTTCACTGGCACTGATCAAGAAGCAACAGAGGGTACTCTGGTCAAGTTTTTAGACAACACTAAAATGCGGGGAGAGTAGGCCTGCCTTTCAGAGAGGCCTGCTGAGGCTGGAGCAAAGGGGTTCACCAAAAGCTCATGAGATTCAGCAAGGAAATATGCTGAGTCCTGCCCCTGGGAAGGAAATGGGTCTGGCAGTGATACAGGCTCAGGACAGACTGGCTGCAGAGAAGCTCTGCAGGGAAGCACTTGAGGTATTGGTAGCCAATGAACTGAGCATAAGCCAGGAGTGCACCCTGGCAGCAGCCAGGTACCCCAGCATCCTTGGCAGTATGAACAGGACAGGCAGGAGAAGAGCGATTTTTTTTCCCTGTTCAGCACTGCACCCAGTTTATCCCCCTGCTCAAACTGCAACCAACTGGAACAAACTTGGAAAGCAACCAATATAGTCAGGGTCTACAGCACACGCCCTGCAAGGACAGGATGAGAGCACTCAGCTTGTTCTCCCTGGAAAAGAGACAGCTGTAGGACACCTAATAGCAGCCCCCCACTCTCCTTCCATTAGGAAGCCACTCACAGGATGGAATCAGGCTCTTATAAGAGGTGTGTAGTGGAAGGATGGCAGACAGTGGATATAAATTGAAATAAAAAAATTCCAGACAATGTCAGCAGAAACTTCTTCCCCATAAGGACAACCAAGCAGTCAAACAGGATGTCCAAACAGGTTGTACAATCTCCATGGAGACTTTCAAGATGCAGTTGCATACAGCCCTGAAAACCTGGTCTGAATTCAATGTTGCACTGCTTTGAGACTACAGACTACATGAAGTCCCTTCCAACTTAAGTGATTCTGCCATTGCGTGTTACTTTCAAAATTATATCCAGCTTTATTCAGATATCATATCAATTAGAAACATGAGTATTAGAAAATAGTTACGCTTAGTGTAGGGATTATTTAAATAATTTCTATCGATACAGAAAAAGATCCACATTATAGAAGAAAATGTGTAACAGTCTTGTCTGTAATTGTGTCAGGATTCTTATCGATTCAAAATTAGAAGAGCACAATTATTCTTTTCAAAGGGAAGGATTTAACCAATGTTTGTTAAGTCAAAGGGTCCACCTCCTGCCTCCAAACCCTATTTTGTATTCTAGTTAAACACCATGACAATACATGTATCCTTAGCAAGAAACCTGAGAGCACTACTTGGCTTTGAAGCTGCACTCACATTCACACTGTTTCAAGATTTTTTTTCCACAGCAACCTGCACACCGCTGACTATACAGCAGTTGAGTCTGGTCCCTCTTCAGGGAAGAAAGGCCGTTCTTCAGTTTAATGTACTGTAAGCTTAATGTACAGCAAGAGCTGTGCACACAAACACCAGCATCAACTTCCAGAAAAATAGCGTGGCCTAAGAACATAGGGTATTTGAAGTTACAAGGTCTGCTGTGACCGTGTTAAGGAGGGGAGGGCGCAAAACCTAGGGCTATCTCACCTTCACTGCCTTCTGGGAAGTGTGAGCTTAAGTGGAATACATCTTGAACCATGCCCAAGTTCTCGCTTATGACAAAACAGTAACAGAAGAACTAATTGCAGTGGCCCACAAAACCAGAAAATACATTAAGACAAATAATGTGGACAGTCAGGGTCCAACTCAATCCCTGACATGCTTACTTAATGTCATTTATGTCCATTATAGTACTACCTAGACATTAGCTACCAAGACTATGGTAATATTTGCGTAAATGCTCTTACTGGACTCCTATGATTTTATTACATGAAACCACTTGGAATATTATTACATGGTTTTTCAAATACTGTCTTAGTCTCCACTTCTGAACACCTTTTGTCTTGATTATCACCTGTATCTGATGCTGAACTACTAGTTACTTTGTAAGTATAAAAAGTACACTGCACCAAGAGGAATCCAAATACCTTTGTTATTAAAACTGTTAATGTTTCACAGATAATATGGCTTGCATCTTACCTATCATACTTCACACTAATTTTTGATTCAAGCTGTCTCCTCCTGTTTCCTTTCTCTAAGATTTCCTTCTTCTGCTGCCTGAGCTCATTATCTCTGCGTTCTAGATGCTTCTGTTTCTCCAACGATGTAGTCAAACGCACATCCAATGTCTTTAATGTATTATTGATATCCTGAAATAAAAGAACATACACTACTAGCATTCTTACTACAAACATATCATGTTAACACATTCAAGTAGACTATGTTTACTGCACAATAAAATGGGTAGTACTTCACATCATGTACAGCACACAAATCCCTACCTGTAGCTGCTTTTCCAACTGTCTTCTTTCATCTGTATCCACTGAACTAGTGAGAAACTGTGCTGCCCTCACAAATGTGTTGGTAGAGAGGGGTAGGTTTGTATAAGCAGATATTTTAACAACGTATTTTTCTTCTGCTGTGTATATCTGTCTAAGTTTGGTTTCTTGTATGACCTAAAAGAAATATACAAAAATATTAATCTGTCCAAAGTGTTACTTGTGGCTTGCTCAGAATAAAAAATTAACTAGCTAAAATCCACAGTAAAGAGCTTCAAGTTATCAAGACTTGTTAACAAGTTATCAAGAGTTGTTAACAAGCATTTGCAAAAAATTATGCTAAATTTAATGCATCATGATAATTTTAATCCATGAAAACCGCAGTTTAAAGACAAATATACTTAGAAAAAAATATTAAGAGAAGAGCTTTTCATGTAGGACTCCCTTTACTTTTACTTCTCTCTTCCTCATTCTTAGAGCCTCAGAAATACAGCAGATAGGAAAGGAGGAACAGCTTTCCCAGTAAAGCAGGAACTGTTCTGTTCGTAAAGCCTGTTCTCCAAGTTTCTCAAAAAAGCAACTCTTGCTATTCTCAGAAATCCCAAAGCATTTCTGTATTCAAAGAAGAGTTCACTTTCTGTACAAGATAGACAACAGATAACCAGCATAGACAAAGAAGTGAATGAGGATTTAAGCTGAAAACTGTCATGTGTTACCCCATTATAATCCAGCAATGACAAGCTTGCAATAATCCATAAAAGACTAATGTAGAGACTGCTCCTGGTGGGAACCCTTACCCTATTTCTATGAATCCAGAAAGTTTATATACTACTTATTACAGCAATTCTGACTGAAGCTATACAACTGTATTTGCAGAAAAGGAACATCATACTGCATTAATACAAAAAAAAAACAAAAACAAAAAAAACCCACACCAAAACCCACCAAAACCAGGCAGCTTCTAATTGTTATGTTAAACGCAACAGATCAGAATTGTCATGCACAATTAACTGTTGGATTAAAATTTGCCCAGAATTTCAGGCATTTAAAAGTAGAAGTTACAATAAAACAATTTCACATAACTGACTTGGAACAGTATGCAAATAAAAGATATATTTAACTTTTTATGAAGTACTGCGTGAGACTGACTGGATTTGTTAAAAATGTCTTGCAATGTTAGTGTGTGATGAACTGTTCTCACCTCTAAAGGCCAGATAGAAGGCTAAAGCAATTTTCTGCTTTCTCCACATTAATTTGTGAGAGAATTTTTGAAAGAAAACTCTAGACCTCAGGCGTGTTTGTGCTAATTAGGACATCTCACCCTGTCAATCATGCTTCTGGTCTTCTCTGTTCCCACAGGGACATCATGAACACGGTACTGAGAGCAAAGATAACTCATCACAGGATGAGGAGCATCAAATAACTCTCTTAAATATGAGAAAAATCCGTATCGGCTGAAAGGGAGAAAAAAACCCAATATACATCAGAATCAAAAGTTGGCAGATAAGCAAGCTTAAGTTATTGAAGGGTCGAGAAAGAAGTCCTGCTAACCCAGAATTGAACTGGTGAAAAATTTATTTGCATAGACAATTCTAATATATAGCAACAACCCCAAAACACTGTATTTAAGACCTTTCCCCACTGATATAGATTGATACATACTGTAACTCTTCAATAGGTCTCGAAGGTATGTTTTCAGCACATGATTCAGCAGGTGCACATACAGCATTCACTCTTAGTTTCTGATGATCACGCATCTAAATATAGATTACACTTAATTATTTGGTAAAACAGACTAGAAAAAAAATCACTATATGAAAATCAAGTATTGTTTCTTGATTACAGAACTGGAATTATTTTAAACTGACCACCTGCTGAAGAGCTCACAAAAATTCATTCTCATTCAGGCATGGCTGAGTTCTCTAAAAGCCAAGTGCAGTTAACATTTCTCCATGAACATATCACACATAAGAGAAAACAAAAGCAATCACACAAATCCACAGCCAAGTGCTCAGTCTAAATGTCAAGCTGTATGTAATAAGGGAGCCCCCTCTTTCAGGCTGTACGGCCATTTTGCAGAGACAACAGCAGACCACTGGGTACAGAGGCTCCGAAAACCCTGGTCCTCACAGGGCAGAAAAGACTGAGGACACAAAGAGACCAATTTAGCTGCCTAGAGCAGCCTTGCACTGTGCCCCACAACCAAGGAGGAAAGGCAAGCCCCCAGATATCACCATTACTGTTCACATATATAAAAATGACTAGCTTCTGTGAAGGGCAGACAGATCTACAAAAACTGCATGACAGTTTGTCATTAATCACACTATGCTGCGGACAACAGCTGGGAAGTAATATGACAGCTAATACCATATCTCGTGGCTTTTTTCTTCTGCACCATCTGTCTCGATCTCCAAGGGAACTAGCTCCTTATCGCTCCAAGAAACAGCAGCACTAAGAAAACGTAAGCCTGATTTGCTGCTTGGACCATTGCAATCTCACAAGAGATGTCCCCTCATGTCCTAACTTAGGAGGCATTGGAAAAGCTTGGTACTAAATGTGTATCCTTCTGCTTTTGTCATTTTCTTGTACAGAAGTGTTATTGCCTTGTCAAGGAAGACAGAAGTTATTTCTAAAACTATGCTCTTAATATTCGTGCTTCCTCCCAGTTGGTCTAGGCTTTAAATAAATAAATAATCATTTTAAAAAAAAAAAAAAAAAAAACTTACTTCAGAAGAAAACTTCTGAATACTATGTATTAGCTATTATGTTCATCTTGCCAATCAAAACTTAACAAATACAGACTTAACTGGTAGACTCCAAAGCTTAGGACTCCTGCATCAGTACTTAATCAGTTTTTACAATTGGTGCCTACTTGCCTCCACAAGAAACATTTCCATATCTTGTTGACTCTCAAAAACAAAGGCCCTCATGTCATTGGCCGAAATATGATTTTCAACATATTTAGCATGTTTGTTGTCTTTCATATTGATCTGTTAAAAAAAGTTAATGAGAAAGTGATTTAATACAATTGGACTTAACACTCCTCTCAAAACATTTTAAGCAATCAGATGATACCCAAGCCTACATTCAATAAAAACAAACACAATGTTCAATGTTTTAAGAGACATTATTCCCTGTCCTCTTCCATCCAGTTCTACTGGGAGGAAACCTACAGTAACTCATATATCACTGAATTTATTTTTTAGCCATCCATATACTTTCTCAGCATTCTTGGAGCTACCACTGTTTCCAGCATACCATCTCTCCCTCTTCTGCACCACCTTTACCTTACAATTGCAGCCACAACCATCCCATCTCAACCATCTCTAGTGATTCTGCACCAGTACTAGTAAAGGTATCTCACTGTTTAGAAACAATTGACCTAAGGAATCAAAACAACACAGAAAATACCAAGCTCCACAAATTATTTATATGCAGTTCCCTTTCATTTGGACATAGTGAACATCACCAAATACAACTACAGAATTATGAAGCCCTAAAAAGACAGATTCACAGAATGACTGAATATCTTTGAATTCTTAATAAGCAAAAAAAAAATTCCACCTTTAAGATGAAGCTTTTCATATCTGAATTAAATGTTAATGTTACAATTCTTCAGTAACTCTCACTAGTAATTAGACATTATGTCACTATACCTACCATACAAAGGCAAAATTACACAGAACTACACAATTTAATAAGCTGAAGTTAGCCAAAGTCTATGTACACTTCCTAGCAATTTGAAAGCTACAATTTGTATGTACCTGAGACTAACTTACAACATCTCAAACAAAAGTCGGGCATTAGTGGATTACACAGAGGTTAATGAGGCCTTAAGGTAAAAGCAAAAGCAGCCTACCAAGGCATTTGTAAAATTAATTTGATGAGGTTTTCCAGGAAGAACTGGAAGTTCTGGTAACAACAGGAAATACCTGGCATTTTATAATAAAAAAAATAATCTTGCATAGTTCTAGCACATGCACAAAGTATAAGAATTGGCATACAAATATTCAACATTGAAGTTAATTTAAACTGTAGCAATATACTCTTAAAATAAACTTGCAATTCTGAGGAAGAGGAGGAATGTGTTGGAGTTTCTCACTCTCTTCACATTGCATGGAGCACATACTGCAAGAGGCTGAGATAATGGTGGAAGAATGCACTACAAAGCAAACAGTCTCTCTGAAAATTTAGCCATGCTATTCCTAGCTACTACAGTGTCTGCTGAACCAAACCACAAAACTAGCAATAGGTCAGGTATTTCTGCGTCCATAGCTGGCTGTGCAAAGCAAACCACAAACACACCTGAGAACCACAGCGACGTGTTGTAAACATTGCTGAGAAGGTTGTGCTATAGGGGGAGATATTAAATTGTAACTACTACTTCATTTAAGCAGTAAATAAGAATTACTTAAGTCCAAATAACTGGATGCACCTTAGTGGAAATTTGCAATAGGCACCTTAATGAAGGACTGCTTCTTAGGGAGGGAGGGGGAAGGAATCACCCCATATAACTCAATGTTAAGTATTACTACATTGCCTATGGAATTAAAATCATGAATAGTTCGCCATGCTACTGTATCCTGCATGTAATCAGCAGCTCATTTCAAGATATGTCTTGAAAGTCTTGAAGTCACTCTTGAAGTCTTGCAAGGCATAAAAAACCTAAATATTAACTGGTTAGAGTGATACGCAAATAAAGTTTCTTACTTCAAGCATCATGGGTTCACAAACTCTTTTTTGAAACTTGTCTTTATTCTCTCTTAGCCACATAAGAGCAGAGTGTGTGTCTTTGAATTTCCCTTTAAGATTCTCTTCCTTCATATTCATTACATTATTAAGTTGTCCAAGGCGATCAATTATTCCTGTAATTTAAGGCAGTTTCTTAAACAGAGTCCACAGCAAGCACACTTTCTAACAAGCATTTTCCAGTATTTATTGACTCTGTTATTCCAGCAGTAAGGTGGACAGGAGAATCTAAGAATTAAGAGTTTCTTTTCCCACAATCAAGTTTCTGTTTATTCCAAAGAAATCTTAAGAATTATTTACAGCTTAAAATCTAAAATAAAATGAAGACTTACCTGAAAGATAATGAAATGTGGTAGCACACTAAAAACTCATGAATTTAGTCCTAAAAATCTCAAAAACTTGTTCTAGTTTTATATTTAAAGCCAGAAATGCCTCAAGACTAAAGAGGGAGAGTAATTAGCAACATTTCAAAGTTTCTGAATGTTATTTGAAACTTGCAGAGAACAAGATATGTGACAACAGAATGCTTGCAAAAGCATTTGCTATTAAAGAGAAACACATATTGGATACTTTCTGTGCTTCTCAAGGTAAAATATATAGTCTCCTTCCCTTGGTGACTTAAGTCTCCCTGTGCCTCACCTGCTATTTGGATTCTATAAGTTAAGTACCATACAAATCAGTATGCGCAAATGTACCATACTCACCAAGAATATATACACACCACCAACCTGCCAGGCTACAATGTTTAAATTTTGTTTCTTAGAAAGAACTGATTGCAAATCCTAGGCTAGTATAAAGGAATTTGCTACAACTAAGGTTAGTTCAAGTTAATATAAAAAAGACAAAAGCAGCATCAGTAGCTACCAAAATGCCAGAGAGACAACTTTAAACACTGCATCTTCAAAGCAAATTGCTTTTTGCTTCAGGTTTGGGATAAATATTTTTTATTTTTTTTTTGTACTAACCACAGACACCTTAATTTAATAACAAAAAAAGATGAAACTGGCAAAGCAGTATCCTCACCCAGAAGTAACGAATGGTCAGAAGGGTAGTTTTAAGGTCAATTGCCACAATTGCCATCCTCTTATTCTTTCTATTTTGAAAGCAGTTTCTGTTACTTTTAATAAAATTGATAACAGACAAGAGGACAGCTGTACTTGAGGTAAATGCCCCAAATTATTTCACTACAGCTGGACAAGTAGACTCTGTACAGTCATTAAAAAAAAAAAAAAAAAATAAAATAACAACAAACAAAAATTCCAAATATCTTACTTTTCTTTTCCCTCTCTTGGTTTATTTTATCTGCTGTTAGATCGGTGATATCACTATCAATAATTGCCCTTTCTTCTTGTAATTTTTTCAGGTCATTATTAATTGCATCAGTTTGTGGCTGAAGATTCTCACAGCCTGCCATTGTATTGAGCTCATTCTTCCAGTCCTCTATCATCCTGTGAGTGTTCTGTATTTTCTTCTGTCTGTCCATTTCTTCATCCTTTTTCATTCTCAGACATTGATGAATTTCTTCAATCTAAGAATTTTGAGTATTTTCAACATTAAAGGAGTTCAGTCTACAAAAACTGCGACAAATAACTGTCGTGGTTTAAGGTTTCTGTCATGTATCAGTGCAACTGGTATTAAAATCTAATGTAGCCATGCACTAAAACCGTTCAGAGTCCATTATAGTTCTAACACCCCCAGACAGTTGAAGAACTGGCAAGATCTCTTAAGAGCACTTAAGCAAAAAACAATCAAGCCTTAAAAAGTAATTTTTTAAGTTCTCGTATTTTTACAAAAGCAGAAGCTTAAAGATAAGATCTTTCTTAACACACTTAAAAGTTAAAGACTGCATAAAACTTATAGCAGTGTGCAGCATGACTCTGCACCAGTATACATTTAATTTATACATTTTTTGACCGAGTGCTAGGAAGTGCTACAACTGTTTCACAACATACCTTTGCATTTTCTTTTTCAAAAATGCTGAACTTACACACTTAACAGAAGCAATAACCCCAGCCTCTTAGAATATTTGGAAGCATGTTTAATGCTGAGTACATTACTGTACTATAAGGGCTGTAGGTTTTCATAGAAACCTACATATATATATATATTTTTATATATATATATAAATACATAATATACATACACACGCTGTCTCTCCTAAGTTTGTGGCATCAAGGCAACTCATTTTATGTAGTATACACCTGCCCCTTACCTACTTGACTAACAGTTGTTCTAAAGACTCACTGTGTACTGGAGGGAGTTAAGCATGCAAGCACTTGCAGCCTGTTGGGAGGCATTTCCCACTCTGTTAACAGAAGAGAGGACAAACTCCCCACATATATGTGTTTTGTTGCAGAATTTAAGAAGTAACATTCCACCTGAATGCAGCTATACCTAGTACTGAATTAATACATTAGTAAAGAAACACCAAAAAAGAAAAAAAAATACAAAGGCTCTTACTTGTTTATCTTTCATGTCCAAAGCATCTTGTTTCTGTTTACATTTTTGAGAAATGTCTTTGATTTCAGCAGCCTGCATACAACGAGATATTTAGATAAGCTAGTCACAGATTCAATTATAGTTGTAAAAAGCAGCCATATTTTACAGGACATTCTGCCTATGCATAAGTAAGCATTTATTCCACATTTTATTACTGACAAAGTCATACTCTCCAGTTTCTTCTTATTCTTACTTGTACCTATAACGTGACGAACTGAATAATGGCTTATGAACTGTTCACAACCATTTAACTACAGATCTGCAAATTAAGGCATGACAGATACAGGAAGTCTGCTAACCTAACATGAAATTAAAATAATTCCATTCTCAATTTTAATGAAAATGATACATTTAGATCACGACACTTATAAAACGTTCTTTTTCCAAAACCAGCTTTACCAGGAAAAAGCAGAGCGAGAAAGGCACAAGTTCTTAGGCACAGGACAGCCAAAACAATTTGTCAAACCATACTAGCTCTGAAACGCCTTGTGCTAAAGGTATATCCTACGCTGCTAAAGCCTGACAACTTGCTGACTCACACCTAGGCATCCATGTCTCTACTCCTGGTCCTTCCCAGCTTCTATAGAGTTGTAGAATAGTAAAAGCCAGAAGGGACTCCCAGTCTCCGTTGCTCAAAGCAGTCTTCTGTCAGGTTGCCCAAGCACTTGTACAGCTGAGTCCTGAACACAGTGGAAGTGTACTATGCTTTCTCTATGAACTTAATTCCTCCTTTCCTGATCCCTCAAGGCTGGAAACCGTGCAAGCATAATACTGGAACACGGCAAAAGAATGGAAGGACTGTAAGCAAATGCCAGTGCAGACAGGGAAATAAACACACGCAGCACTGCTGGAAGAAATGTCTTTCTACAAACTCAGTCATACTGAAAATGCTAAGATGCATCAAGAATTGAAAATTTGGAACTATCTTTTCCCTCCCACAACCTGAAAGATGCACAAAAATTTAAAACCCTCACTACAGCTGTTTGCATGAAGGCAACATGGAACAATACATCTTGGTCTTGCAGCTGAGTGCTATGCAGTACCAATTCTGTGCTGCTCTCTCCAAAGACCTCAGGCAGGCATCCTGAGAAGAAAGCTCTTTCTCAGGAAGCTGATGCAAAATATTCAGAAAACAATCCTGAAAGCCCTCAAAATCAGGACACTATTAAAGAAGTGGAAGTCAATTTTTAAATTATCATTATATTGTCAATTATATTTAGCTATACCCACCCTTACAGAACAGATTAACAACTGTAATAGTCTTCACTGTTTTCAAGTTACAACCGCAACACACTGCTTTATACTGTCAAGTACTGTTAAAAGAATTGCACCACAGAGTCCACTCTGTCCAAATGCCATTAAAGAAATAACAGGCACAAGCTGCACCAGGGGAGGTTTAGGTTGGATATTAGGAAAAAATTCTTCACTGAAATGGCGGTCAGGCATTGGATCAGGCTTCCCAGAGAAGTGGTGGAATCACCATGCCTGGAAGTGATCAAAAATCATGAAGATGAGGCCCTTAGTGATACGGTTTAGTGGTAGCCTTGGCAGTCCTGGGGTCACAGTTTGACTTGATCTGAAAGATCTGTTTCAACCTAGTTGATCCTATAATTATGCCACACTAAAGCAAAAGAGGTTATAGCTTTACACTTCAAAAACTGAACACAGAACACCTGAAATATTACATATGTTAACTGAGGACTTAAAATACCTACCTTATGTCTTATTTTCATATCCAGACTCTTAAAAGATTCTTCAGTTTCTTGGATTTTTTTTGTCACTGGGGACTGCTGTTCTTTTAGATTCTTCAGTTCCTCCTTGGCTTGTTCTCGGATTTGTTTCAGTGCCTCATGCTGCTCACGAACATTTTCATATTCCTTGCAAGAGTTGAAAGTAAAACACTTACATACTTCTGTCCTCTGTTCCACTACTTCATACTGCTCTAATATTTTATTTAATTGCACATGAGTTTTATAAGAAAAATCTCATTCAGAAGCTACTGTTACTAGTCTCATGACTAGAAGACGTAGGCATCATTCAGTCATCAGTAAAGAAGCACACACATTTAATGGTTCTTCAGTAATATGCAATGCAAGTACAAGAAGAAATGACCAATTTGTCTGCTTTACCTTGCCTCTAAATCCAACTGTGATTGTGTGGAAAAAGTAATTCCTTAGCCCCTTCTGCCCATAGTTTGAGCACTAGTTAGGCAGAAGTTCTCAAGCTAAAGAGCAAATAGCCATAGAAAACTCCAGGAAAAAAAAAAAAAAGGAAGGGGCTGGACAGATCTATCAGAGCCAGTAACAGACACTGCCCTGAAGTAAACCAAGGAGACAAATGGAGTGGAACAGAACTTCAGGAAACAAAACTAAAACCCCACCATACACCACGAATACCAGAGAAGTCACTATCTAGGGAGTTTAACTGGAGATGCATTCCTAACAATCTCCATTTCAAGGCAGGGTGAATTTTGGGAAAAAAGTCGTTTAGGCAGAAGGAGTCATTGGTCATGATTTTTTTTGTGTCATGATCTCTGGAGGAAGAAATTAAAAACAAAACAAAGAAGGAACCAAACAACAACAACAACAACAAAAAAAAATGCACTAAAAAAAATAAATCAAAAAAGAGAAAAGAACACGACACTCAATGACCTTTAAGCATTCATGAGAAAAAAAAGATACTCAGAAGACCAAAGGGAAGAGAAGCAGGTACATGAATGTAGCAGTAGAGGAAGGAAAGGCTGTTGGATTTGGCAAAGCACTAGAGAAAGCCCCTACTTTAGAGAATATGCCTTGATTATTCCAAGCTTTGGAGCATTAAAAAGATAACAAATAAAGATAACATGCCAGCTTTATCTGTAACAGCTAACTTTGCTTTTCCTGCTACCATTTTTTCCCAGTTATCTAGTGACCCTACTTGTAAACACACATAATTAATTGCAAATAAATGAACTTGGGCTATTAAACGCAAATTCTTTCTGCACAGTATCTTCGGCATAAAAATACTTTAGTATTTGAAGTGAACTGCTGTAATTCCATCATGTGAAGTACACTCAGTAGCCACCATTACAAAGCTAGAGGCAAAGCATACTTCTATTTAGCTGACAGAATAAGCTTAAAATTCAGCTCTGCTCTAAATAAGGTATTATATTTCAAGGTCAAAGCAAATGCACACTCATACACCTCATTTCTTCAGATATAAACTACAGGCAGGTTTCTCTAGAAATTGAAGTGACATGGGATTTATACAGCAAATCCCTTTAACACTTTAAGAAAACCTGACTTTCACCAGACTTCTATATTTTTATATCATTGATGCTTGTAATTATGCACTTAGCTAAAGAGCTGCAAAACCTCCATAGGATTTCAGCCATCCAAAGAGATATTTACACCTCGGCTACATAACAAAGCTTCTCAACTGTGAGCAGAATAAGAGGAAAAGAAGAATGGACACAGCCTGGTTTCAGAATTACATGTGCCATGGGCATTTACAGCAGGCACAACAGCACTTCCTGCTGCTACATTACCTTAAAACAATATACCTTATGGTATACCATACCACCTTAAGCTTGGAAGGAAAAGAAACACCTTTTCTTTAAGGACCTGCAAAAGGTCTATCTATGTTAGAAAAACTGCAGCTCCTTAAATTTGTTCACCAACTGTAGATGACACTATCATCTGATGGAAGTCCCATTACAATACACACAAAAGCATAAAACATCCCCTAACTCCTTGAGCCCAAATATTTAACATTGTATCCCTAGGTTCCGATTGATGGAATTTAAAGCAGATGCTCAAAAACCTATTAGATATATTTAAAACTGTATATAAGTCTTCATACACAGAAGCAGGTGAACTGACTATAAAAGTACTTCTTAGGTGAAGGATAGTAGTTTTCAGAATAAAACCATAGTTCTACAGTGGTCAAATAGTAAAATAAGTGCAGCACTAGGCTTCCTCTTTTCCACTATGATCAAGATATAATCTAATGCAGTATTTCAGCTGACTGGTTTTCAAGCTGCCTCTTCTCCATTTCGTAACATACTGCAGTGTTTACGCATCTGCCTCCCCGCTGGTTCGGAGGCCCACCCAGCTATTCTGTTTTGTTACAGAGGCAATTATAAACACCTATTCAAGTCTGGTCTACAAGCATAAACCTACCTTACATGGAGGATAAAGGAGAGGGAAGATCCACAGTAGGAAGAATAAACTTTTGTGCTACTCTTAACTCTAGTGAATCCAATTTTAAGACATCAAAACACATTTTTTCTTAGGATTAAACAGTTTAAGTCAGATGAAAAAGAAAGACCCCATTGTAAAAGAATGTGTTTACTTTAGACAGCTTGGTATTTAGCAACACAGGTGAACTCCAAATGATCCATCAGAGGGATTTGACAAACACAAAATAGCAACAATTTTGTACACTGAAGATCACAATGGAATGCAAATTTTTGTTGCAGCCTGTAGGTCAAACACCTTCTTCCTAGTAAAACAATTATCTTGATGATCCTTGATTTCAACTGTAAACTACCCACAGACAAGTGACTTCTGGTAAGCAATCGGGTATACACTACTGATTCTGTACTACAAATTCAATCTTCACATAGGTGTCAAAACACACTTGTTCTGTCACTTTTGTCACAACACTGTTGTTTCTACAGATTCAGTGGCCAAAAAGTTAAATTTCTCCTAATTGAGTGCACCCACCAAAAGCATTTAATATACATCAGCAATGCAAACTTTCCAGAAGACAGCCATGAGAGCAAGGTGTGAAGAAATCTGTCTAAATTTGCTTAAGAAACATGTAATTAACAGCATTGTTCTCAAACTTACCAAACGCAATTTAACTCAGAGCAGATAACTTAGTTCACCCCCACCAGTTTCATATGACCATTCAGAGTTCTTTATCTGCAAGCATCTTACACTAGAGATCAGTATCAGCCTACATTAAATATACATGACTTATATCTCTCCTAGTAAACTAACACTCTCTTCTTGTTAACTAAGCCAGGCTAATGCACTTGTAGTAGAAAAACACATCATTCAGCAAGTGTGGAAGTCCAACCCTAAAGACACAGAGTGTACAGCCCACCTCCTTAGCACCTACCACCATTCACCTATTCCTATCGCTGCTCCTACATCCCTCTGTCATTACCACAGAGGATTGAAAACAGTGAAGGTACAAATCCCTGAATCCAGTTGCTTTTCAAGATACAAGGGACAAAGTTTTTTTGTACACCCATGTGAGACTTCAGCTATCTGCAAAACTTCAACAAGATACCTTAACAAAAGCTTTCTGCATTCTGGAAGAAGCAAGTGGAACCACCTAGGCACGGCACTTAAATTAAGCCAGTTGTGTCTGCAAGGCATATATGTAGGTATACTGCCCTTGGCCCATATTGCTGGCTCTCCTAAATGGCCAAACTGGCAGTAAGTACTGAAGTTAACATCTTAAGCGACTTCTTAAAGTCTAGCTACATATGTAAGCAAATGATAAAAGTTAGGCCAAGAACAGTACTTCAAGACCTAGCCTATTTGCACCAAGCAATTGTAATGATGCTCAAGTTTCTAATACTGCAGTATCAGGAAAAATGGGCTTTATAAGAAAACCACTGGGAAAAAAAAAAAAAAAAAACAAAAACAAAAAAACTTACCACCCAAGGCCTTTTCCTCTCAAGCATCTCAATTAAGTCTAGATGGCGCTTGCGCTCATGGTATCTCTCAACATCTTGTTTATATCGTTCAACCCTCTGTTTCATCTTCTCCAAAGAGTTAGCTTTGTCTCTGCATAAGTTCTGTAAGAATACACATTTTCATGTTTTAAAACATCTACTTTGTGAAAACACTTTTCAGAAATAGTCTACACCTCACATGTATGTTAAAGCGAAAAATTTAACAATAGAACATTTCTGTAAATCAGTAATTAGAGGGGAACAACCCAACTAGGAATAGTTGCCCAGCTTTTACAAGTGCATTTAGCACATACTTTCTGTGAAAACAAATCTAATTTGAACAGAAGTTTCAAGTTGAAGAGTTTGTTTGTTTTTCATTTTCTCAGGAAGTTACTCCCTACAGCCTCCATTAATCTACTAGTTTCTAAAGCACCATAGCCAATTTTGATAAATACAAGTAGCAAAAAGGTTTGTGTTATAAATTTCTTGCAGAAATTTATAACAGAAACATTAAGGTTGTTACATGAATGTGTATGTATGAGTGCAAATGCAGGCATGGACACTAGCACAAGAAGAAACAGCAAAACAAAGGATTACAAGAACGGCCTGTATGGCTAACAACAGACACCATTCCCAGCAGTAACAGCAAGACACACTTAAGTTCTGCAAAGACCATTAAGCCTGCACTCTGGTAAGATCACAGTACAAGTAACTCTCAGTGAAAGCGCCTGCATCCTAAAACCAGGATGGCAACAAGGTTGCAGCTCATTGCATTCATTCTCCCTTTTCCTCTTTATCTGTTAATAATCCAAACTAGGAAAAACAGGTAACAGGTAACAGTTTTGTCCATAATTTATGGAAGTTGAAGTCAGCAAGATTAAAGCAAAGGACCACAGTATAAGAACTGGTGATTCTGAAAAGCCATAAAAGATCTGTCCAGAAAAGCTGTTGCCAGTCAAGAATTACAGAGAAGTGACCAGTACTTGAAACCAGGCATCCCCTGTCATCTGTGTCCAGACCACTTGCACACATATGTCTTCATGCTTATGAGCATATGAGTGTTGGAGTGAATGAATGAAAAAGATGAGCATGATTTGGTAAAATCAGCTTTCCACAGACTTTGTAAATATGTACTACCTTCTAATTCTGTAAGACATCTTGTTATATTTTATATGCTAATTTTCCTACAGTCATTGTTCTCTGTCTGATGTACATGTTTACCTCTAGTTCTCTTTCCTTTTCTCTGAAGTTTTTCAGTTCACAGTGAAATTGGTACATTTCTGGAGGGCCAATGGATTTTTCAGTGGCTTCAAGCAATTCCACCTTACTCAGTTTTGCAAATTCTCCAACTCTGTCCTAAAAAAAACCAACCAAACAAAAAAAACCAACAACAGCAAAAAAAAAAAAAGCCAAACTCAAAACCCACAAAAAGCCAGTAACAAAAATACAGTACTAGTTACAGCAGTGCAATACAGTAACACTGGATTTAAACACTTCAGTTTACTTATCATGAACATAACCTGACTTATAGTTCTATACCAGACAGCTCTGACATAGGATGTCTCACAGACCAGGAACCAAAACCTCCTCAACATTAGTAAGATTTCTTGGAGCTGTTCTGGAATGATTCAAGCTTGAACCTTAGCTGTCCCTAGCTCTTTGACAGCTTTTGAGGGTAGCTGCGGAGAACATGGGTTGGCTCATTATTTTTGAATTGGCTATCATTCTTCTGAACAAGAAAATTTAGTACAGACAACTAAAGGTTTTATTGCACTGTATTCTTAAAATTGGCTCTCAGGCTACACTTTCCCACTATGAATGCTATGATTAACACAAAAGTTAAACTATGAAGAAGTTAACATTATGGCTGGAAGCCAAGGGTACCAGGAAGCATTGCTACAGCCTCTGCTGCACCTATAGAGTAATCTAGTAGGGCTGCTCTCTGTTTTATGGAGAAAGACATTCAGATAACTCTTCCCCTTCAGAATCCAAGCCTGAGGAACTGACTGGAGACGATAAGAGAAAAGTGCAAGCAGGGACTGACTGGGAAAGTCAGGGATGCAGAACTATAGGAACCATGCAGGCAAAGGTACAGAGAGAGTGCTAGACCTCAAGATACCTTAAAAATTTCCTTACAGATCAGCTGCTTAAGAATATCCCTACAGCAGCACAGACAGGACAGAGAGATACCACTGCCAGTGCTGATACTCAAACACTAACATGGGAAACATCAGCAGTTTTTCTTTCAGTGTCAACAGTCAAGTGTTACAAAACCGGCTCAACTAGTGAGCCTTAAAGGTCCCATAGTTTCTCCTCTCTATCACCATCACACCAGTATGTCTACCTCATTGCTTCCATTCTTTGTGCTGTCCCATAAAATTGCTGAAGTGCTACAAAACCTAAGAAGCACCAAAACCTTCTCAAAACACAGCGCTCCATTTGCACCGTCTTTCAGAATTCATTCATACCTGAGGAAGAAACTGGCACAAATTGTCCACCTGGATGTTTAAGGCTGCAATCTGCTCTTCTACTGTTTTCAGGGTTGTTGGCTTTCTGTTGATAAACCATGCTGACGCATTGTTCACCACATGAATCTCTCGTGTGATGATGATATTTTCAGGTGTCTTAGACCTGATTAATAAAAAGGAGTGCTTACACTTTTGAGAATACACGAAAGTTACCAATTGTCAAAGTATGCCACTTACAGCATTAAAACTTTCAGATATCTAGATATTTAATATAAGTTAACCAGACAATAGCAGCAGATTCACACTTTGTGCCTCAGAAAATCTCCAGTTCTTCAGTGGTAAATTAATCTTACACAGAAAACATCAAGAATATCTGCACATCTTAACTCAGAGGAAGTTATTCATATAAATTATACACTCCTGCTGAATGTTTGAGCCATTTCAAAGTTGTTACAGATGTGGATAGCTTATGTAAAAGTATATTTTTTTCTATATGACATTTAGGAATTTATAAAATTGGGACGTAGGAGGTGCATACTAATGCCAGACATTTACATATTAGTGCACAGAACTATATCAATAGCCTCCATTTGAGAATAGAAGTAGTATCACAGTATGAAAAATACTAATTTGTTTTCATTTTCTGCTTTTAAAGAACAACAAACATGCATCAGTTGTACACTTAATTCTCCAGCTCAACACTTATCTTCAAAAATTCAGTCTGGTTAAGATACATCAATAACAAATGAGCAGTGAGACAGCCTATTCTTGAGAATTTTGGCCACTATTTTGATTTAGAAATTGTTCAATCAGCATATTGTAAAAGATGGAGGATAAGGGCTTGTAACAGTTTGGCAGCCATGTACCTTAGGAGACTTAAGGATAGCAGTCAAAGTAGAAGTAATTCAACAGCTTCCAGTGTTTGCAATAAGTACCACAGGGATATGAGACTGCTTCTTGAAGACTCTATGATTATTTCCTCATAAGTGTTTATTACCTTATTTTAATATTCCAGACTTCCTTCAAAAGACCTAGAAAGCCATACTCATTTCTTTTATCAAATTAAGGAATTTTTCTTTTATTTCAGTATGTGATGTTTTCAGTAAGAATGCAGAGAAGTCCCACATACCAGCAGTAACAGTATACGAAAGGCAGAACATTTGTTTTCAAAATTAGACTTTGTCGTGTTTTTCCTCTTCAAACATAATTTCTAACCACTACATCATCTGAATCATCTGAACATTAAATGTAAGCAAAAGCTGAACACACCACATATATTCATCTTTAAGAGATATATTCTTTGTACATCAAGACAAGGTAAAACGCTTTAGAAAGTGAAATTAAGATCAGCCATCACTGCTTATTTATTGTGTGACAATTATTTAACCCTAAAATACTGAAGTCTGCATAAAAAAGTAAATCACCAACTTAAAGACAAACCTCTGAACACCAGGTTCTTTTTTACAACTTTGTGAATGCTTATGTGAGGAAATAACCTCATTAAAAACACATGAGCAAATAAAATTTTACTACTTACAGTTCAATTTCTACTACACCTTTCAAGCATCCCTGCTTTACAAAGAGACCAACCTACAAAGTTAATTACAGAAGTTATTATTGCAAAGTAAGTGTATTACAAAGTAATCTCTTACAAAAAAAACCGTATTTGTATAACTGAGTTGCCATAGTAGGATATTTTATTGAAAATTTACAATTAAAATCTTCCCCACGGGTTAACAATTTCTGATGTATTTCAACCTCTAAAACTGAACAAATTGTAATCAGCAGATCCACAGAGAGGCAGAAGTTCTTATGAATTCAAGGAACAAAGGAATACAAATGAAAGAAATTGCCAAATATATGCATTAATAGAACTCCCATTCTAATAGTTTAAAAACATACAAATATGAAAAGACAATAAAAATGCCAACACACAGTGCTGCCATGCAGTCAATTTCCATGTCTACATTTGCTCAAAACTAAGCTGTAACCAAAATATGCACAGATATTTAGGTACCCAGATTTGGTGCTCCAAAGATCTATCAAAATATATTACATCCAACCAGAACAGCCAAGAAAGCAAGAAACAAAACTTACAAAATTGACAAATACAAGCTTCCTACTGTAATGTCAACAAATGATCTCTTGGAAGCAGAAAAAAAAAAAAAAATAGTAGAACAACTCAAAACAATCCAACTTCCATTTAAATCAAAGATTAGCAGCTTCGTGATTTCAGATAAGCCCTAAGACAAGTTAAGAATATGTTATGTCTACAGTTTCTATTTACTTGGAAATTTAAGTTAGACTTTTTTTTTTTATTATTATTTCTCCTTTAATTAGTATTTTGGATAAAATGTCATTTATGCATTAGGTGGCTTTTCCACACCTGACTGTGGGCGCTTAAAACATCTTCAAATACAACCTCCAGCTTACTCAGGCCCCAGTTTTCACGTCAGAATTCAGTAAAGAGAACAAGCAGTTAAGACAAAAGCCCTTCGGAAAAGCCTTTCCACACCTCTCTGGACCAGGTTATTCTACAATTTAAACACTTCACTATTTATAAAAATAAAGCAAATGAAGGAAGACAGTCCTTTCCCCCCTCCTCTACTGGACAGGGCTCTTAATGAAATTCAGATTAAACATGAAAATTACATAAATTCGTAGCTACCTTATCAGCTCGCCCTATGAAAGAAGGCTTTCCAGCCAGTCCCAGACAGATGGCACAAACAATGCTTGACTTTCCTGTTCCATTAGCACCTACAATCAAGTTCAGATTGGGTCCTGGATGTACTTCACAGGTGTCGTATGTTCTGGAATGCACAATAATTTCTTGAACATTACAAACGCTATGTCACTTTAAAAAAAAAACAAACACACAAAAAAAAACCTAAAAACCACAATCACCATCAACACCAACAAACAACCACAACAACCGACGCAAAAAAAAAACAAAAAAATATGCTTGCTTTAAAACACTTTATGATTATATTAAATATATTTGACAGATAATTTTATCAAATACTCTTTTGTAATAAAATCCCAGAGTGAAAACTAATGCTACGATAAAACACTGTGGAATACATTCCTACTAAACAGAGTACTTACAACAACTTTCTTCAAAATGAATTATTATGAAGAATGAAACACAGCCACATAACAACAGTTTCTATCGTCTTCACTAGGACATCATGTGATTTTACATGTCAAGTAAAAAAAAAAGGCAGAAAACTGAGAAAATTTAAAACGGAATGAATTCAGTCAAGTCTGTTACATTTAATTCCAGCTGCCTGCTGCACTGCAGTCACAGAAGGAGATTCCACTCATCTAGCCCATACAATGTACTTGTGCCTTAAGCTCCACAGGAATCCTGCGGAACTCCATCTTGATACACCATGCAATAGCTTTCTTGAGTTACAGGAATCTAAAAAAATTGCCTTTTATCAGTGATTTTTTTTTTTAAATTATATTAGACATCTTCCATTGTGTGCATCCAGCATGCCTACTGCAACTACAAAAAGAGAGCACGCCCCAGCACACAAACTCAAACTATTAGTGTTTGTATGACAGTAATGTCCCGAATTTATAGTGATCTTCTCCATTCTATTGTGTTCCTGCACTGGACCAAACACACAGAGACAAAATGAGACACTAAGCCCAAGGAAGAAAAAGTAGTTAATGGTTGAGACAGTAACACAATCCAGGTACTTCTGGAAGAGGCGTTTGAACCCTTAATGTTGAGGCTTAAACTACTATGCTTGAAGCTTCATTTGCCATCTGTAGCATGACCTGTTAACTACACTACTCAGAACTGCTTTCAAGGCTGACATGGAGCTATTTATGCCCCATGCTTGGAAGTTATACATGTTAAATTACAGTGTTATGCTGTATTGCCCCACCCCTCTAAGCACTTCTGGCCATGTTGGGCGGGGCTTTGAGCAAACGGATCTAGTGTGAGGTTCCCTGCCCGTGGCAGGAAGGTTGGTGTTAAATCATTTTCAAGGTCCTTTCCAACCCAAATCACTCCATGATTTAATGAGTCTGTCAGCACACCAGCCATAAAAAAGGAACCCGAAGGCTTCTACTAATAAGTATAATAGCTCCAAATAGAATGGTATTCTTACTACACAGAAGCTGAAGAAAGCACATGCAAAATGTAACATCACGTTTTATTCTCATAGTTCCCAGGACCTGCTAGGAACTACTGCCCTATGAACATCTTCTGCACTCTCCCCTTCTTCACTGCTCGACAATCACGTAACTGGGAGAAAAAAAGCTTGCAGAAGCTGACATAAATAAGAACCAACACCTTCGGGGAAGAATGGCCGACACGATCACCAGCGGGAAAAGCACCCCCGCAGCGGCGACACTGTACTAAGAGTCTATATGGGAACAGCAATCCAGACAGCGCTCAACAAGGCATCACCTTCCCGGGAACACACGTTTCGCTTATTCCCTCTTCCAGACCCGACTCTCCTCAGCATCTAAGGCCTTATCAAGCCCCGCAGTTAACCGAGGGTGACCGCCTGCTTCGTGCACCACGGCAGAAACCGGCAGCAGCGAGCGCGCTCCTGCCCCGCCAGCCTGCTTCGCCAGGTCTGGCCCAGCTCCCTTAACCGTCAGCTCCCCGGACCCGCACCCGCTTTACAGCGAGGCGGAGGAGCGGGGGGAGAAGCCGAGGTCGCCCAAACTAGCCACCGGCGTCTGGGACGGCTAAAATCCTTACGCCAGCGCTCGCACGCGCGCTGAGGCCAATGGCGGCCACTCGGCCGCCGCCACCCAGGGGGGAAAATCTCCCGCACACTCACAGGAAGTTCTCCATGAAAATCCTGACGATGGAGCCCTCGACGAAGCGGTGGCACTCCTTCGCGTTTCCCGCGGTCCCCTGGCTACTGCTGGTGCCAAGCTGATAGACACCCGGGTTCCGTTTCTCCGGCACCGCCATTTTCCCCCCCTCCGGCCGAGACACCGCGCCCCGCGCCTCGCTCTCATTAGCAGGCAAGAAACGGCGGGCAGGTGAAGATTGCGCTCATTGGCTGAGGGAGAGGGACTGAGCCCTCGTGAAGCTTTTTATTGGCTTGCAGCGCGCCATCCTCATGCCCATTGGCTGGAGGTGGGGAGGGGTGACATGGGGGCCCTGGAAGGAGGTTGGGGTGTTGCCGTGGGTTTCAGGCACGGGGGCGAGCGGGTGCAGCAGCAGCTATGGCAATAACAGTAGTAGTAACGAAGTACTGTGCTTACGCTGAGGCACCGCACGGCCTAACGGGCGTGAGGCGGGGCCTGGGCCCGTTCCGGCCGGCGGGAGGAATTCTTCTTTGCTTCGGGGGCCTCAAGTCCCGGTGGGTACTGCAGCGGGAGGACGGCGTCTCCCGCCCCGCCTGCGTTAAGGTGCCGTGGAGCGGAAGGACTGTGCCGGTGCCTGAGAAGAGGAGCGAGCAGCACTGGAGCCCACCTTTAGCGTGCTTCTTGGAGGTTCAAGGCAGGAGCTGGAGAGGGTTGGCGGCCCGGCCTCTCGGCTATCGCTGGTCGGTAGCGGCCTTTCCGCGGCGGCTGGCGGCGTACCTCATGGGGGTAGTGGTGTAGCGGCGTTACCACGAGGTGGCAGCACAGCCGGGAAGTCGGGCGGCTGGTGCTGCAGGCGTAGCCGCCTTCTGGGTATCCCCCCCGTCCTTCACGGGGCTCTGGGCGAGGGAGCTCTCCTAGTTTTCATATTACAGCACCTCTCCGAGTTTGATTGCTTTTTCTTCGTTTTTAATGAAACAGTAGGAAAAGTATGCGTTCCCTCAGAAAGTCCTCATGAAGGAGATATCCTTTAGATCCTAGATGAATGGTTGTGTGTGAGATTTCGGCACCTTGACAGCTGGGCGATTGCCAGTGGTACTCAGACTCCTGAAGATGCCTTACCTTTCCCACATGCTTTACTTTTTCTCCCAGAGCAAGAGTCCCTGATGGAGCACAAGGCCTTATAACTAGCCAAAGTTTCTGTGAGGGATATGGAGGCTGATTAAGACTGCTAAAGTAAAGACATAAGAAACTGCTTGTGCTTAAGTGGAACTAGGTAAAGGAATCGACATGTAACTAGAGTGTGTTTGGTTTTTGTCCTAGTAATTTTACAAGGAAAACAGTGTTTTTCCAATATCAACCAGATACTTGGCAGAGGCTTGCCATGCTACCTGGATCTAAGGAACTGTGTCTATAATATCCTGCAAATCATAGAATTGTAGAATACCATGTTGAAAGGGACTTCAAGGGCTATCTGATCCAACCTTTCTTGGCAAAGCATGACCTAGACTAGATGTCCCAGTACCCTATCCAGCTGAATCTTAAATGTGTCCAGTGTTGGGGAGTTCAGCACTTCCATGAGGAGATTATTCCAATGGCTGTTTGTTCTCATTGCGAAAAACTTTCGTCTTGTGTCAAATCAGAATCTCACAGGAGTAACCTGTGCCCATTACCCCTTGTCTTCTCCATGTGACTCCTTGTAAAAAGGGAGTCTCCATCCTCTTTGTAGCCACACTTCAAACATGGTCTCATGCTCTGCCAGTGAGGAGCACATGAAGCCTGGAGGAGGCAGAGACAGGACACCTGACCCAAACTAGCCAAAGGGGTATTCCATATCACAGCATGTCATACCCAGTATATAAACTGGGGGGAGTAACCCAGAAGGCCCAGATTGCTGCTCAGGTCTGGTTGGGTGTTGTTCAGCAAGTGGTGAGCAATTTATTGTGCATCACTTGTATTTATTGTTGGTTTGGGGGTGAGGGTGTTCCCTTTCTAGTTTTATATTCTCTCCACTTGTTATTTCCCTTATTATTACACTACTACTATTAGTTTTGTATTATACTTTAGTTATTGAACTGTTCTTATCTCAACCTGCGGGTTTTGCATTCTTTCGATTCTCCTCTCCATCCCACTGAGGGTAGGAGGGGGGAAAAAGAGACAGTGTGTGAGCAGCTACATGGTTCTGAGTTACCAGCTGGGCTTAAACCATGACAGTGTGTCTAGTTAATTAAAGTATTAGCTGATCTATGAGTAGGTAATGTTTCACTTAGTTAATATAGTCTCCTAAATCAGTTATGTCTCAAGCTTGCAGACCAAAAGGGCACAGTTGGACTCATTAGCAGTGACTTTCAGCCAAAAGAGAAGGAGGTGGTAGCTTAAGGAACCATTTCAAGATACTCGCACTAAAGATTGCTGAAGAGATCTCTTTTCACTAGAACTTGTCTGGGAGCATTTTCCAGGATCTGGTGGGTATGAGTGCCAGTGAGAGCTGGAAAAAGGAGATGCCAGAGGCTGCCAAGTGGGCAGTGCTTAGACTAAGAAGAGTTCTTGAAAGAATAGAGGGAGGATGTAAGAGTCAATACAGAATGTAAGAGGATCGAGATGTAATTACAGTGTTTAGCAGTGAGCAAAGGAACATAGCAGAACATGGCTAAGAGACCAAAATGCTTATGTTTAAGAAAACCATATGCAGGTGGGAAAAACAGGAAGGTGAGGGAGGTGGACAGGAAAACAACAGAGGAAGTATGAAAAGAAAACAGCATGAAGATTAATATCGAGCAAAGTAATGTAATGGAGTATTGAAAGTTTATTCATTCATTCATGCTTAAGCAACTGAGCAGCTTGGTATCACAAACTGAAATGTTTTTCCAAAGGAAATGTTAAACAAATTTGACATCTGACACCTCATGGATTTCTTGGGGGCTGGACAAGACTGATGTTTTCTCTTTTTCAAAAAATATGAAGGGTAGAACCTTTTGACTCAGTGTGTCATGTTGCAGGAAAAGCATGTTTTCTTGAGCCTTTTACCTTGCACAGTGGTCCAAATGGAGCACTGGATCTCTTGAAGTGTGGGAAGTCACGCTTGTAAGCTGTGTTCACATCCAGATAAATAAAATGCTAGGTTTTTTAGTGCTCAGCTTGAGCTGTTCTAGTGAAGCTTCATGACTTCATGTGGAGTTGGATTTATGTTAGATTTATTTTTCTGTGATGCAATTGTCAGCCAGAATATGGTTTCATTTACATCAGTGTAAAGGTAGAATAACAGTTATATTTTGTGTTATTTTGTGTTTTCTTTGACATAACTAAGATCTAAATTGGGCCCTCTTTTTGAAAACTGATGAGGATAGTGAAAAAAAAAAAAAAAGTTAAGCAGTGGAAGATATTTAAATAATAGAGGATTAAACAAGAGGGCAGTTAAAGGGCTTTTTCTCTATCTCAGACAAATTCAGTTCTACTCTGCACAAAGCTACATTTAGAGCCATCACATACAAGCCTGTTAGTGTCCAGGATGTTACAGCTGCTTTTGAATCAAAGCAGTTACTTGTAGGTTCCCCAGTAGCTTTTGAAGAAATTTTCAGACAGTAAACAGGCCTATTATAGCACACCTCAGGACTGTTCTTTGCCCTGCTCTATTCCCTGTACAGGTACTGCAACAGTAAGAAAGGATGAGAGAATAAATATAAATGGATCCAGGGCAGAAATCAGTTACATGGGGAGTTTGCTGTTTAGACAGAGCTGATGGAATGCTTTCTATCTCAGTATAAAACTGAAGATTGATAGGGGGTAAATGTGAATGCACCTTCTTTAGTTTTCGGATGTTTTGCAGCCATTCTTTCACTAGTCTCTGAATTTCCTATTCTATAGACTGATATTCAGCTGGCACTGAAGTAATTTAAAGTAATCTTGGAAATTTTCCGCCTATTCTTTAATGCCTGCAGCAGATATGTGTGGAAAGTTGCTGTTGTTCCCCACTGAAGGAAAAATTTAGGCTTTTTTTTTTTGCAATCAGGACAGTGCTTCACACCCTATGGATAAACGACCCTCTGTGATACCAACAAAATCATCTTATCAATGAGGTCTCTAGAGGACACTCAATGGGGAGCAGGATAGAGTACTTTGCTTATGTTCTTATTCTTGTCAGCCTAAATCTGATTACTTTGATGGCATGAAGCAGAGCTGCATAAATTGTTAGAGACAGGAATCCAGTAGTTATACTTTCTGCTTCATTTTGTTTACGGAAAAGTCCCATCAAAAGTATGGAAAACCAGCAAGCCTGGTTATTTTAACTACTTCATTTTCACTTATTTTCTGCTTAAATAATTTGATCTGAATGTTGATACCAAAGACATATGCTTTACCGAACAACACTGACTCTTAAGGAACAGTTAATTGTTTCTGATTGTTTTCATTTTCAGAATAATGGCAAAAGTGATGTGTTCATAATCAGCTGCCAATGGGGACTGTCAAGCTAGGACAGGCAGTTAAGATGTCAGTTCCTTTTGGCTCTTCCTCAGTCTTTAGGAAATAATAAATTGCTTCAATCTGTGTGGTCAAATAAACACATTAATACTGAATGTATTCAATTGAACAGTCTCTTCAGCTGTTTGTGTCACCAACATGAAAACTTACTGCAGATGCAAGGAGCTAGATTGTCCTGGGTGCTGTTCATCCTTACAGGCTGTTTGGAAAAATGTATGCTTTGTTTTGAAAGAAGAAAAGGCTGTTCCCACTATTCAGAGCTCTCATTTTGTGGCAACAACTTGAATTTGGTGATTGCAAGAATTGTTTCAATGGCTTAATACAGGAACTTCCTGTAGCAGATCAGATTGCTTTCTGTCAGATGTCTTAGGTGATGTGACCCACACATATTCAAAATAGTGAATTCAGGCTGCTAGATTTGTTTTTTTCTGATTGCATTGATAATTATAAAGTCTAGAGCAGAGCAATAAGATGATTTTCAAAGTTACATTTTATTAGGAAGTTATAATTTTAAAACAAAACCTTGTGCACAAACACATCAAATTTAAAAAATTAATAAGTTGTGTGAATTCAGTTTCCTACTAATACCATGCAAGGCGTCTGTGGTTGGGTAAAGTGTAAGTACATTCGCTGTGAGTGTACAATTAAAAAAAAACCCAAACAACAAGACTTGTATGCCAGAAAACATGGCTTCAAAGGGTTTCATTTCATATAGTTCAAAATGACAGCAGCTTACACTGAATTATATTGGAACACTAAAAGTGAGTTTGTTATTGGTAAGGAAGACAAATATATTTGTTAAAGAATACAAAACCACAAAAAATTGCTAGCAGAGTGTTAAGAGTTTCCCAGAGAGATATGTCATCATGAGTAAATTGCATTTAACCTGTAGGCTATTGCTAGTAGGTAATACTATTTTCTTTATTATTTCAAAATATTTATAATTTCCTTAACAAAAATCCATTCTGTACCCAACACAAAACATTCACTGAATGCAGATTTAAGATGACACAATATTGGATTTTAGTTGTGCACCTTTTCTTTTCTCTTTTTACCTATACACCAGAAAAGTATTAAAAAAAAATAATAATAATAAAAAAAAAGGTGCATTAAAATAAATGATCTGTGCAAAATGGGAAGCATTTGTGTAATAACCGATGCAAAACTCATGCAAAAGAGAAAAAATATAAAAAAAAATCCCCCAACAGTCTAAGAAGCCCTGAGTCAGTAATTTCATTTCAAAGGCGAGGAACATAAGTGCTCTGTGTTCTTATACACTGGTGCATACTCAAACCAGTCCAGTATTTACTTAAAACATGTTTTAAAGTGAGCAATTTGTGCAGTTTCTCACATGCAGATCTTCTGCGCACTTCATTCCTTTCAGCAGACTGTATTTAATACTCAATTTCATTTAAGCTGTCAGGATAGCCTGATGAGAATTGAATTTCTTCCACTTCTAGAATACAAACCAGGGGAAAATACTGTAATTATTTGTATTTTTATCATACATGAGAATGCATGAGACAGAATGTAATTACCATGCTGTATTTAAGTGAGGCTGCCATATGTTTTTTGAAGTCTACAGCATCTCTACTAGTGCAGATTCTGAGGGTTGTCTCGCATCTTATTAGAAAGTAAAAATTATGCACTAATCCAGCAGCACAATACTAAATTCAGATCCATCCACAGGGGTTCAAGGGAAGAAGTATCACTTCTCTAATTACAAGATACACTGTGAATTGCTGGGTGTCTCCTAAGATAAGCAAACTGTTTAAACTTACCTAAACAGGGTCCTGCCTGAAACAGAATATCATCAATTGCAGTGTCACTTCTCATTGACACACCGCGGATTGCCTCAAAAATAATCTGTAAAGGTAAAACACAGGTTTTCATGAATTCCACAGGAGAGGAAGGACTGAAAAAAACAGTACCCAAGCAGTCTGTTCAATGACCTAGTGTGTCTGGAAAGCCTGCTTCTTGGAAGGAAACCTCTATGCTCCATCGGCGGACTGATTGCCCTGGTCAGAGAATTTTGGTGTGTGCTATGCTGAAAGAAGCAAATCTGCACAATTTGTTAGGAAATGGCTGTGTGTTATAGACCACTCATAACTTTTCTCTAGTGATGTGGCATTTCTGTCTTGCTTTTCAGCCCAAATGCGTAGCTGTGTGTGGTCTGTATGTAAGCAAAACTTGGAGGGGAGAGAAAGCATGACAATATTGTGATCTTACGGATGAAGCTGAACTTGTTTTTCAGTAAAAGGCTTCTTTTGTCAGTTGTGTGGGGTTGTTGGTTTTGTTTGTTTTGATTTCATTGTCTGTTTCCTAATTAATTTCCAGACTCTTAAGGCAAAGTGGTTAAAAAACCACAGACAACGTCTTTGGTTAATGATCAGGGCAATAATTTCAGCTTCCTCTTTGACAGAGAAGCTGAAGCAAGCTTTGTCTCTGGCAATACTGAAATGATAGCACTGTTGAAACCAAGGGTAGAGCCCTGGCTTGGTAACATCTCTTGCCTTTGGTGCCACCTCAGAAAGATGATCCTGCAAGAAGCAGCTATTTTATCACAGCATAGTGGTTATGTCAGATCTAGACAGGACTTTAGGCAGCTGAAGGAAAAGAAATTCTGCAAGCGATATAAGTAAAAAAATATTACTGCTGACAAGAAATAATGGGAAAACAGCATTTTTTTTTTTTTAATTAATGAACTATTTTCATACTTGAAGCCTATTAATGTCTTCAGTAATTCCTTCCCTACCTTCATTTGTAAGAAATTACATGGTACTTCAGCTTGTTGAGGTGTCCATTCAATGCTATCTACATTTAAAAAAAAATATTTTTTTTTAATACAATCCAAAACTTGGATTTTAGCACACAGTTCAGTTCAATATTCTGTTTTGACTGCTTTTTGTTTGTTTGGTTTTGTTTTGTTTTTGTTTTGTCGGTTGGGTTAAGTGGGATTGGGTTTTTTCTTACCTGGTAATTTCGATCACTTTCATATTCTATCAGTCCCCTTAGCCATGAGATGCTTTGTTCCCCTGTCCTCCTCCACAAAGGAATCTCGTCTTCATCACCTTCCTTTTTTAGATAAACACTTAACAATCCAGTCCCAGCTCCATACATATTATAGAAAAATGTCAAGCACTGTTTTCCAGAGACTCCTCTTAGTGATCTTGAAACTAGGTATGCTCTCTGTCCATAGACCATGTCAGATGCCTCTATGTACATGTAATATCCTTAAAAAGATACATAAGCAAATATTAGCAAAGTAGAATACATACTATCAGCATGTTCACTATGCTCAATATGTAAAAAACTATTATTGAAACTATTTTGATAAAGATTTTTATGCCAGAGTCAGTATTATTTAGAATTAACAATGGAAGAGCATAGTTTCTTGGTGATCTGATATTTCAGGCCAAAAGAGAAGCATTCGCATATGCATTCTCAATTCCACATGTAGAATTTTGGCCATACAATCTGCAGGATGCAGCTATTACAGAAATTTTACCAGGAGATGGGAAAGGGAGATTTTGCTGAATGTGTGCAAAGCCATCTTTTTAGATAAAGATATCAGAAGCAAGATAAAACATCTGTTACTTTGTTAACTAGGAGCATTTGTTATTTTGTTAGCTAAAAACAAACTGGTTTTCCAGAGTGATTTGAATTGAGCTTGCATAGAGTGAAACTTCATACACACAGTTGAAATAACTATGCTTGATAATGCTTAACGTGGTTTACACTCAATCACAGTTGACAGAATAATAATAGTTTTTGGTGAGCCACTTAGGCAGGCCGACTGCTTTTGTAATCTGGCTAAAATTTTTAACAGACTGGATAGATAGCTACTGTGAATAAACCAGTTTGTCTGCAACTGACTTCATAACTTATTGAACGAATGCTAACCGCTGTGAAAGAGGGCAAATTCAAAGGCTCCCAAAGCCTTTTTAAACTTATGTAAGCATTTAAAGTTCACAAGCCTTAGGGCAGTTGCATCCATTATCATAGAATCATACAATCATAGAATAGTTAGGGTTGGAAAGGACCTTAAGATCACCTAGTGCCAACCCCCCTGCCATGGGCAGGGACATCTCACGCTAAACCATGTTGCTCAAGGCTCTGTCCAACCTGGCCTTGAACACTGCCAGGGATAGAGCATTCACAACTTCCCTGGGCAACCCATTCCAGGGCCTCACCACCCTAACAGTAAAGAACTTATTCCTCATATCCAATCTAAACTTCCCCTGTTTAAGTTTGAACCCGTTGTCCCTTGTCCTACCTCTGTAGTCCCTAATGAAGAGTCCCTCTCCAGCACCCTTATAGACCCCCTTCAGGTATTGGAAGGCTGCTATGAGGTCTCCACACAGCCTTCTCTTCTCCAGGCTGAACAGCCCCAACTTTCTCAGCCTATCTTCATACGGGAGGTGCTCCAGTCCCCTGATCATCCTCGTGGCCCTCCTTTGGACTTGTTCCAACAGTTCCACGTCCTTTTTATGTTGAGGACACCAGAACTGCACACAATACTCCAAGTGAGGTCTCACGAGAACAGAGTAGAGGGGCAGGATCACCTCCCTCGACCTGCTGCTCATGCTCTTTTTGATGCAGCCCAGGATACGGTTGGCTTTCTGGGCTGCAAGAGCACACTGAATTGGCTCATATTCAGTTTCTCATCAACCAACAGCCCCAGGTCCTTCTCCACAGGGCTGCTCTGAATCTCTTCTCTGCCCAACCTGTAGCTGTGCCTGGGATTGCTCCTACCCAAGTGTAGGACCTTGCACTTGGCATGGTTAAACTTCATCAGGTTAGCATCAGCCCACCTCACAAGCGTGTCAAGGTCCCTCTGGATGGCATTCTTTCCCTCCAACGTATCAACCGAACCACACAGCTTGGTGTCATCGGCAAACTTGCTGAGGGCACACTCAATCCCACTGTCCATGTCACCCACAAAGATGTTGAACAAGACCGGTCCCAACAACGATCCCTGAGGGACACCACTCGTTACTGGTCTCCAGCTGGACATTGAGCCATTGAGCACAACTCTTTGCGTGCGGCCATCCAGCCAGTTCTTTATCCACCGAGTGGTCCACCTATCAAATTGATGTCTTTCCAATTTAGAAACAAGAATCTTCATTAGGGACTGTAGTGATAGGACAAGGCGTAATGGGTTAAAACTTACACAGGGGAAGTTTAGATTGGATATAAGGAGGAAGTTCTTTACTGTAAGAGTGGTAAGGCACTGGAATGGGTTGCCCAGAGAAGCTGTGAATGCTCCATCCCTGGCGGTGTTCAAGGCCAGGCTGGACAGAGGCTTGGGCGGCATGGTTTAGTGTGAGGTGTCTCTGCCCATGGCAGGGTGGTTGGAACTTGATGATCTTAAGGTCCTTTCCAACCCTAACTATTCTATGATTCTATGATTTTATGCCATGCGGGACAGCGTCAAATGCTTTGTACAATTCCAGGTTGACATCAACTGCTCTAGCCCTGTCCATCAGTTCCGTAGCTCCATCATAGAAGGCCACCAAATTGGTCAGGCAGGATTTCGCCTTAGTGAAGCCATGCTGGCTGTCACCAAGCACCTTGTTGTTTTTCATGTGCCTTAGCATGCTTTCCAGGAGAACCTGCTCCAAGATTTTGCCAGGCACAGATGTGAGACTGACTTAGTTCCCTGGATCATCCATTTTCCCCTTCTTGAAAATGGGGGTTATATTTCCCCCATTATGCTGAAGTAAGTGGAGTTATTACTGAGGTCCTGCTCTGGAGGAACACAAGCAGTTCATCACTACCAAAAGTCATCAGTACTGCCTCAAGTATGGGGGCAGTTCTCCTGTAGTTTTCTGTGTGCTTGCTCATGCTAATAGGGGCCCCACTTGCCTAAATACTTCAAATTACACAGGTGAGGTTATGGAGCAGATTTTCAAGACAAAGAGTCTATGGGACTTCTTTTCTTATTCACGTTTTCTTCTAAGTTTGAACAGCGAGGTGTTCAGGTAGAAGAGATCCCAACCACTTGCTTGCCTTTTAGTTTTAGTGAATATTCACTAAATATTCACTTATAAACTAGGGATTCAGAAGCAGGCATTTCTGCAGGGTCTAGAAAGTCATCCTGTCTTTTTTTTATTGCAAAGGAAAGGGGTACTTTAAAACATGAAGACTGAATTATCCAGTTGGCTTGCAGATAATTCAGATTAAATATCACATTCTCAAAACCGTCCATGTGTCCCTAAGAAATGCATTTACTTCATTTCATTAATAACTGTTCTGAACAGGACAAAAAAACTTTGTGTTCTAGGTTATAATTTCAAAGAATTTTTGCTTAACTATCAATCTCTGTTCTGAAAGTTCAATGTGGGGCTTAACTCACCTACCCCAGTAGTGTGGTCTCCTTTTGGTCCAGTATAAGAAGTGGGAGTTGGACCTCTCCTCCTATGCCAGCTCCCACGACCTCTCTTCTTCTGGGTAAACACACACTCATCTTTTTCGAAATTACACTCTCCAGGATTGGGCAGCAGTAGATCTATAAGGAGAAGACATTTTTTAAAACTGCAAGTGAATTTGACATATATGTGGAGAAATTGTACCAGTAATGTATTGCATTTACTCACCTGCTGAAATCACTCATATCTACCTAGCAATATTTCGAGTAGTCACAAGCTTAAAAAAGCTAGCCTCAAACTGATTAATGAAATTTAATTTCATCTTCTTCACAGGTTTGGGGAAATCTTTACCTGAGTCTGACTCACTAACATATACCAGTATTCTGTAAAACATCTCATAGAGTTTATCACCTCATTGTAACTCTTACTCCACAATGGGCTATAACCAGTGTAGTTTTCTTCACTACTGTGGCACCCCAAGCAGTTTAATGAGCTCCAGTGTGTATAGCATGCATTTTAAATGAGTCTTGTCAAAAACTGGAGTTTCTGTCTGAAATCAACCACCACATTTAGCTCTCCTATGTTGCCATGGCACCAGATTCAAATACCACATGCAACAGACCACAGAGCTGCAATTACTAGATTATTTTAATTACTTCAGTTCTATTAGATTATGCAGAAGAGAGTAATTTGACAATTCAGGTGCTTGCCAGGAAGCTTTTGTCAGCTATTCTACTGTGATCTGAGTCTCCAGTCCAGGAGCAGACACTCTGAGCTGCTTTCACCTTTTGCAAAGAAGGAAGCCTTGATAACTTCATGTATACCCTCATGGGGCATTGTTGGGACATTTTTTTGCTGCCATCAGTGACAATATCCAGTATGAGTATACATCCAAGTATCAGTTCTGCACCTTTGGCTCCTTTTCAAATTACTTAGTAATTAGAGAAAGGTAACAGACTGCTATTGGAAATACTTTAGAAAAATAGCACCTTGTTTTAGACATGTGATTTCTCTCTGTTCTGTAATGGTTAGATGCCTGGATGCATGAAATACAGCCAAAAGAGATCATTAAAAAGTTATTACTACATGGGAGTATAAATGGCATGGCAGATGAGCCTCATCACCATTTCAAAGGCATGGCTTTATTCTGAAGAAGGATGGGATTGCAGACTGATGCCTGTCTCATGAGAATGGTTTCCAAATCAGAATACAATTGTTGCATTGTCAAACCTCAAAGAACCCCAGAAGAGGGAGTTTGGATTGGTTCAGAGAGGTTAGCCTGTGCATCTCAGAGGGCGAAGTCTTGCTCAAAACCATTCAATTCCTGCCACTACAAGAGGGAGACTTAGACTAGTCTGTCTTCATTAGAGAACAGCAGTTCAGATAAGGGACTATGTATTGGCCTTGCACAAATTGTACTTCTGGACTAAAAAGAATGCCACTGTTTTGAAAATATTTCTTTTGAGTCCATTCCTGGTTTCCTAAAAGCCATCTGAAAACTCCTTTACCCTCAGTTGGACTATTGGGTTGTGGTTTTTTTTGTTGTTGTTTTGTTGTTTTTTTTTGTTGTTTTGTTTGTTTGTTTGTTTTTTGTTTGTTTGCTTGTTTTGGTTTATATTGTGGTGCCCCAAAGGATGCTCATCTATATACTCTGCAACAGAGTCAGTTATATGATTCTGATTAGGATTTAGCTGGCATGCCTGTGAACAAAAACTGGTCTTTACTACTGCAAAACTAGGGTTTATGCAATACTATTTGAAAAAGGAAAAGAAACCACAATGGGATGAAGGCAGCTGTACGATAGGCTTGGAAAATGAAGGTACGCAATGAACTCTTAGTAAAAAAGGTAGCAGCTGTTGAATGACAAATATATATGGTCTTTATACATGGTCTTTATACACAGTCTTACCAGCAGCCTGGCAGCTTCCCAGGCTCAATGATACATCATCCAGGGCCACAAGTCCACAGTCCCAGAAGCTTTTACACCAGCTGACAAACACAATCTGCAATACATGAAGGAAGTTTCAGGTATCTAAAAGCTGGCATTAAGAGTCTGATATTTTAGATTTTTCCAAATGTGCTAATGATTTTGACATCTACAGAACAGAAATTTTGAACCCACTTTTTTTTGGCATATACTAATACAGGCAATGACTGAAATTTCAAATCCAGTGGGATTTAGATGTGTGTTTTCACTCAATAGAAAGTGTTTTCTCACTTTTATAGGCAAATCATATATGTCTATATGTAGTTAACATTAGGGAGTGTGTGTTTTTCAGTGTATGACAAAACATGATTCACTGAGATTGTTGTGGTTTTTTGCCTCCCACACAACCAACATGAACAACTAAAATGTCCTCGGCTATCTTATCCTTACAACTAGGAGGTTTTATCCATGGAAAAATGTATCTGAAAGAGTAATGCAGAGCAATGGCCAAAAGAAAAGGCCATGGCAAAAACCCAAAGAGCAATAGAGATGAAACTACTGCATAAAATGGGATTATTCATAAATGACACAAGGCCATCTCATAAAGCAGGAGGGTGGAAATGCTAAGCATCATTCACAGTGTTTATCTGGGTTTGTGAAGATTAAAAATAGTGTCCAAGATGTTTTATTTGTCTACACATTAATTCTGCCATGAAAAATACGTCATCCATGAGATGATAAAATAAAATGTAAAGAGACTGTAAGATTCTCATCTGCCCTTCTTCCAAGGTTGACCAAAGTCTGTTCAAATTGCAGAAGACACAAAAAGGTTTGTTTTGTAAAAACACTGCTGGCAGTTTTCTTTGCCTAACCACTGCAAACCATCTGTCTGACCCTTAAAGTTATGACCATAATTTGGGAAGAGCTTTCCAAAACAATTCCATTGTGATGAAGTCTGAGCTGGTGACTGGAGACTGTTAGACTTCTAACATTTTAGAATTCTGGAATAACTGTAAACACCTCAGTTACATATTTGAGTTTAAATGCTGTTGGATGACAAATATACAGTTTCGTGTGGACACAAAAAAGTTATAAAATCATTCATGTCATTATAAAGTCAAGTTATATTCATAATATGTCCTCTTTTAACATGCTTGGTAACACCTTAAATATGGTCATTATTCCTGATTTTGCAAGACTGCTTTGCTATGTAGTATTTACCCATTTACCCATATTACCCATCTGCTTAGGAAACAGCCTGGGACATAACTACGCTTAAACCTTTGAGGCATGTACGCATTATGCTGCCCAGGATGGAGCAATTTTTAAAACCGTTTTCCATTCAGTGCTACCAATCCTGGTAATAGTGATTATCTGTCTTGTAAAGTGTTACAGGTGTGGGCTTTGAGAAGTGCTCCTGCACAGCATGCACAACTGCTGAGCGTATAGTGGCCTAAATCCTGCCTTCTTTTTTTTTTTTTTTTATTTTTCTTTCTTCTTTCTTTTTTTCTGTAGAATTGCTCTCTTAACCTGTAAGTTTAACAGGGCAAAAACTTTCCTACTTTCAATGTTCATTCTCAAGAAACAGGAACGATCTATTAAAAATGGTAGCATCTCTTGGAATTAAGCATACAATAAATACAGACACTGGGTAAACGTCATTCACCAGGCTTCTAATGAAAGCATTCTGGTGAACATTTGTAATAAACTAAAGACATATTATAGTCCTAAACCCAAAAATCTTCAGAAAACCACACATTAAAGGGTGAGATCAGTCAGTCCTCGTTTGTGAAACAACATTTCCACACTGTGGAATCGTGTTTTAAGTGATGTTTTCCTATTGACATCACTGGGAGCAGGATCAAGCTCTTTATTCTTAAATTGCAATAATTTGTTCCATACAAGGTACATAATTAGCCATTGGATCTGCAGAAAGCCCCCATTTCAAAAGCACTGCAACATTAACTGTTGGTCTCTCAAAAGCTATTAACGCAATAGCTTTTGTACAATCAAATGATTGATCCATTTCAGTGACGCTTGTAAACTTGTACAGCTTTGTCATAGAATCATAGAATCATAGAATAGTTAGGATTGGAAAGGGCCTTAAGATCATCTAGTGCCAACCCCCCTGCCATGGGCAGGGACACCTCCCACTAAACCATACCACCCAAGGCTCTGTCCACCCAGCCTTGAACACCGCCAGCGATGGAGCATTCACAACCTCCCTGGGCAACCCATTCCAGGGCCTCACCACCCTAACAGTAAAGAATTTCTTCCTCATATCCAATCTAAACTTCTCCTGTGTACGTTTGAACCCATTACCCCTTGTCCTCTCACCGTAGTCCCTAATGAAGAGTCCCTCTCCAGCATCCTTATAGGCCCCCTTCAGATACTGGAAGGCTGCTATGAGGTCTCCACGCAGCCTTCTCTTCTCCAGGCTAAACAGCCCCAACTTTCTCATCCTGTCTTCATATGGGAGGTGCTCCAGTCCCCTGATCATCCTCGTGGCCCTCATCTGTAGCTTTGGTGTTACTAATTCTCCACTTGCTTTTTGTGGTCTTGAGTGACATGCTGCCATGAGCAGGCTTGCAGCCCAGAAAGCCAACCGTATCCTGGGCTGCATGAAAAGGAGCGTGAGCAGCAGGTCGAGGGAGGTGATCCTGCCCCTCTACTCTGCTCTCGTGAGACCTCACTTGGAGTATTGTGTGCAGTTCTGGTGTCCTCAACATAAAAAGGACATGGAACTGTTGGAACAAGTCCAAAGGAGGGCCACGAGGATGATCAGGGGACTGGAGCACCTCCCGTACAAAGATAGGCTGAGAAAATTGGGGCTGTTCAGCCTGGAGAAGAGAAGGCTGTGTGGAGACCTCATAGCAGCCTTCCAATATCTGAAGGGGGCTTATAGGGATGCTGGGGAGGGACTCTTCATTAGGGACTGTAGTGAGAGGACAAGGGGTAACGGGTTCAAACTTAAACAGGAGAAGTTTAGATTGGATCTGAGGAAGAAATTCTTTACTGTGAGGGTGGTGAGGCACTGGAATGGGTTGCCCAGGGAAGTTGTGAATGCTTCATTGCTGGCGGTGTTCAAGGCCAGGTTGGACAGAGCCTTGGATGGCATGGATTAGTGGGAGGGGGATTGGAACTAGATGATCTTAAGGTCCTTTCCAACCCTAACTATTCTATGATTCTATGATTCTATTCTATGACTTTATAATTGCAAAGGGGTGGGGGAGCTTTGCTTGGGAATGTGGTTTCCAGTATTAGCTACAGCAAATGGACTGAAATTGTTCATTGTCCCCTTGGTTTACTCTGTTGTTATATTCTTGATTTAGTTTATGTAATGAGGCAGGAGATATTTTTATTTACAGGTCACTCTTCTTTTGTCTTTTCTTTTTCTTTTTTCCTAAAGAGACATTTTCAACTATTGGAACTTTACCTACCAAAATTTTGTCTATTTGGATTTACTCAGCTGCTCATTTTCACCCTGCATCAGATCTCTGAATCCTTTCTACAGTCTTGATAGGACTAATCTCATGAAGCTTTACATTTGTTCTTGGTCTGAATTAAAATATTTCCTAGGTCAGTTCTTCCAAAATAAATTTTTAAGAAGTTATCTCATGCCTTGGAGGAGAGAATAGGGTGATCTTTGTGCTCAGCTTACACTTTGTTCATAAACCATCACAGATGAACAATATACTAATTGTTTCAAACTAGGTAACTCCTGGACTTCCGTGCTATCTTGGACGCTAAATTAAAAACATTATCAAAGGTCAGTTGTTGCCTGTGTTACTGAAAAATAAAACACACTTTCTTCTCATGCTTCTTTTTGTTCCAGTTACAGGACACAGCCAGGGCATTAGTTTCCTTCCAAATCATTGCCCTGGTTCCTGGAAGCTGGTTTGTTTATTTTCCAGTACTCAATTAATGTTCCTGACCTGTAGCCTCAATGTATCGATAATCAGTTTTTACTATTTATTCTGTACTATATCAGAAATGAGCAATGCTAGATGAGAACAGCCGGTAATGTGAGTTAAAACATATGCATATATTGTTGTGATTTAAAGTGAGTTAAAACATGTGCATATAACTTTTACCTTCTTTTGGAGGAGAAGAAAGAGTAGGACATGCAGTAGGGTAACTCCAGTGTAAGGAAGGACTAATGGGGAAGCTTGTAAAAGGAAATGGATTGAGAACAGGATAAAAGAAGATGCCCCTAGACCTCTATGGGTTCTGTGTTATTTTCTTTCCTGTTTATCTCAGAGAGTATAGCTCTTGCTCAATTAGAGAGCCAGAGCAGCCAAACAAAAGAAAAACTGTGACAGCAGCCAAATCTGGTGACTTAAGAGCAAGCTCTGCCTCTGCAGCAAAGTAATTTACCTGGCTCCATCCTAGTGAATATTACTAAGCTACATACTTTATATCAGTGTAGACCCAAAACTCAGTCTGTCGCTTATACACATATTTATGGTCAATTTCTTAAGGGAGAAAGGCAGTTACAGTAGAGTCTGAGGTGGGTTTTTGCGAGAATCAACTACTGTAACTTCCATAGACAAAAAGCTCAGTATTATGAAATCCAAAAATAATTCAAGCACCAGAAATAAAAGTGTGACATGACACAAAGAAGCAGTCAAGGTGTTTTCACAAAACAGCGAGCCTGACTTTCTAGTCAGCCACACTAGTACACAGCTGTATAACAGTGTAAGCCAGCACAGGAGAATGGGAGAACCATTCTGATTGTCCCAGGGCTGCTCAATATAAATGTTATCAGTGTAATCCAAATTACTTTTAACAATCTTAATTAAAACAGATTATAAATGGCTTGTTTGTCTTAAACAGTCAGAGTCTCCTTTATCAAGAATGCAAGTAAGCTATTAAGCTAAAATTAGAATGTCTGCAAGCATCTGTCATTTAAAAATGAATTGATTTAAAATGGCATTCACCATGCAAGTTCAATTTCTTGCCATGTAAATACAATAAGCTTCTGCAGGAAAATAATGGATTATGAAAGCTTCTACATAAATAATTGGATAATACTGGTAATAAGTTTGTGTCATTTAAACAAATATTTTTAAAAATCTTTTCTGTCGAAGGACAAATAAATGAGTTGCAGAAACAAACAATGGAAGAAAAGCATTAACAGAACAATCTAGGGCGAGAGGCTTTTAATGCTACATCTATGTTCACTGGATTGCACTGTCTAGTAGAGAATACTGCCTGCACAGAAATGGTATCCTCAGCTGTTCCACAGGCCTCTCCTGGATTTCCAGGTATCTATTATGGGCTCTATCCTCTTTTCAGTGAAACAGTTTCCTTGGCTCTTTTTATAAGAGGGGAAGATGCTTGCCTTTAGACTGAGGAGTCTTGTCAGATGGCATTGTAATATTACAATATTAAGTACCCAGAATTGAGCAAAAAAAGAAAATGTCAGTTACATATCACAGATACCAAAAGGAGGAATGTAATAAATATTTCATGCAAGATATCTCCTTGCTTAGCTACTGTGAAGATGCAAGCCACTTAGCACTTTCTAGCCTGAATAGTTTTTACAGTTTTTAGTATGTTGTTTCCATAACCATGTCAAACACCACAGACAGTGGGATTCACATTTTGCAAGTACTAATCCTACTATTACATACCCTAATGTTCTTATTTATACAGGCATTTCTGGTGACTGTTCTTTAACAAGTTTCTTGGTTTAGAGGTGAGAGAAGGAAGGGCAGAAGAGCCATACTATAAAACTGCAGGTCATTTCAGCCTCTTTAGGTTGCGTACCTTATTGTGGAATGACTGATCAAGGGTTGCATCAGAACAGTACCAAAATGCTCATTTATTTGACACAAGTGAGGGTTTTCCAGAGGAGGAGAAGATGAAGACTAGGATGTCGGCTCTTCTCTACTTGGTGCCAGACTGGATAACTGTGTCCTTTATACTAGTGACTTGATTACAGGGATCTAGGACTTCATCCTATGTTCGAGATTGCTTTAGTTACTTACCCATGGCTTTGGTGGACAAGCAGGGGACACAAATTTCTCAGTAGAAAAAGAAAAATGCTCAGATAATAATAGGATTTAATATTGAGCATCATCACAGTGATGATGTGAGGATAAAGGTCTGAAACCCCTCATATCAAGCCCTAGGAAGGTGGAGGGGTGACAACAGATATTTAGGGAAAAGAGTACAAGAAACAAATCATTGATAAAGCCGTTTGTGCCATTATATTGTGTTCAGCCCCCCAGAGAGCTGAAGAACTTGAACTGGAGGTCATTCATTACTACTGTGTTTACAGTCACTGTGAGGTCCATTTTCCATGAATTTACCTAATCCCTTTTTAAATGCGTGAATGCTATTGGCCTCCATAGCATCCCGCAGCAAAGGATTTCAGCGCTTAGCCATTTCTGAAAAAGTCCTCCCTTTTGTTTGTTTTAAAACATGTAAATATTGAAGTGCAACATTCAGTCACTTGATTTTGCTTTCTCACAACCTCAACTAAAATTAGCTATGGAGGACAAGTGAAAAAAAATAACATGAACTCAAGGAGAGTGAGGAGAAAAAATAAATCAGAGAGGAAGAAAAAGCGGACTGAAAGAATGAAAACCCTGGAAATGCTGCCACAACCACCTGATGCTGTAGGGTGGACTGTTACAATGCCAGCTACCTTTGTGAGGGTATGTTTTTGAACTCTGTGGAAAGTATTCAAGCACTATAGCGCTATGTAACATTGCAACAACTTGTGTGGATGGATAAACAACACGAGATGTTTGCTTTTGAAAACCTGAGCTTCAGAATGTCAAGCCAAATCTAGCAGAAATGAACAGAACTGATATAAGCAGACCCAGCTGCACTCAAACCAGGTCATTTTAATCTAGGCATTTAGACTTTGATGTGAAGTTGCATAAAAAATTAGCTTTTCATGGTGACATATACACACAAATACACACACACACCAATATTAAAATACAGATTTTTGTTCCACAGTGCATGTGAGCATCTCCAGGTTACATATACCATATGTGAATTTTTCTTTCAGTTGGCTCTGACATTCTCCTGACATGTATTAGAAGATCAGTTTCAGTATATTCAATTGGATCAAAAGAATCTACATATTTCAGACTTGGCTTTTTATGCTGCCCTTTAAGAGGCTTATACAACAAAGAATGAAGGGTTCCATTTGTTTAAAAAATGTTAGGAATTTTTCTCTTTTCTTTTTCTTTCTTTTCCTTTTCTCTTTTCTTTTCTTTTCTTTTTTCTTTTCTTTTTTTCTTCTTTTCCTTTTCTTTTATTTTTTCTTTTTTCTCTTTTCTTTTTTTCTTTTTTCTTCTCTTTTCTTTTTTTTTTAATTCTTCCTTCTCACATTTATTCCCTGAGCACTACAGAGTGTGAAAACTATACTGTATGTGTATGGCATCATAGGAACTTTTACTAACTAAAAAAGAGAGTCGCTCAAGTACAAATTGAGAAATCAGGATTTTAAATTTCCTGCCTTCTTACTACCATTATATAGTTTACATGTGTGCAGTATGTACAAATATACACATATATACATATACATATATATATATAAAAACATTTATGACTTGCTTAGCTGGCTCATACCCACCTAACCTTTTTTGACATGGTATTTTCAAAGTGTTGTATTAAAGCCTGTTGGCCAGCTTCACATTTCCTGTTCACACAACTCAAGCCAACAATCTGTGCCAGACTGCAGTTAGCTAATTCAAAAAGAACTTTCAAAAACCATTACAGGAACCAAGAGATGAAAATCTGAGCCTTTTTATTGCCCAGATGCAAACAAATCTATTAACAAAATTAAAACACACAAAACAGATTTTATATTGTTTTCAATGCCTTGGAAGCAGTATTTGCAGTGGAAGAAAGATAAAGGACATAGGTAACCAGGTATTTTAGATCAATTGGCTGCTAGATCATTAACGACCTTCAGGACTCCCTGGCAAAGCCGAATAGCAGCTGCCTTGCTGACTTTACCCGCCACTGAGGAACTGCCAGGAGACTGTTTACTGTTTCCACAGGCACTGACCCAATCTACAAGTCACACCCGCTAACCAACAAATTGATCAGCCAAACTACTGTGCATGCCTACAACATGTTATCATCCAAGTCTAGTCATGATGCATCTCAGAAAATAATGCAACAGGCTCATCAGCCATAGATTCATAGGATCATAGAATAGTTAGGGTTGGAAAGGACCTTAAGATCATTTCATTCCAGCCCCCTGCCATAGGCAGGGATTCCTCACACTAAACTGTGTCACCCAAGGCTCTGTCCAGCCTGGCCTTGAACACCGCCAGGGATGGAACGCCATCACATCTGCTTTAGAGGAAAGGTAGTGGCTCTATCTTATTTTGAGACCACCCTTGCTCCATTAAAAGACTGATTTAAACTTGTTTGTAACATTGCCAAGGCACAATGATTTCAGCTCAGACTTTCCATTCTGGGTCCTTGCTTCAGGCTTGTTTTGGAAGATTTAATCCAAAACAGTTCCATGATTTCCAAGAACAAGTCTCGGAAATGGAAAAGGTTTTATTTTGCCCCTATTTAAATTTTTTTTTTAAAAGCTTAGGCGCTCCTAGGTTTTGGAGTAGGAGCATGAAAAGTGTCAGGATTTCTTTTTTGTGCCAGAACTGTGCTTTCTGTCAAGTCATTAGCTTTTGAAAAACTAAAATTTGTAAGAATTGGGCTAAGCAGGGCAAAGAGACTGTAACATGGGCAGGGCTGGAGAGAAAAACTTGGACTACTGGGAGCTGAGGAGCCAGGAGTAAGATGGGGAATGGAAGCAGGGGAGTGTTGCTGCTTGTGGGGCAGGCTGGACAAGACAAAGGTGCATCAGTGAGGAAGCAAGAGGCACAAGGACAGGTTGGAGGAAAGAGAACAAGAGAAGTCAAGCTTCAGTGAGCTAGTTTCTCTCATGCTCCTGTATACTGTTTCTCCCTCCAGAGCCTGAACCCTGACCTGCTGGTTCCCACCTCTCCCTGCTGTCAAGCAAAACTGCTCTGATGCACCTCCACTTCTGGTCTGCATTGAAGATGGCCATTGAAATGACTGTTCCTTAACAGCTATTTCACTAGGTGCTAGGCAGACATAGCTTTACAGACAACTAAGCTATGTATTTGTACAATGCCATATAGTGCTCCTTCATTTCTTTCTGTTGGCTTAGAAAAGAAGAAACAAACAAAATAAATATTAAGGTTGAAGATTTGGGCATGAGATTGCAAGGAAAAGCCAGAATCTAGCCCATTGTGCAACTTCATTCAAGCCTGCTTGCAAATATTTCAATCAGACAACCTGTAACTACACCACTTTTTCATCCCTGGGGCTCAGAAGCAGGGAGGGTATTTGCCTGTCTTCCTTATTATCCTCTGTGATGCTCCCTATCTGTTACTGCCTACAGACAGACTGGTAACTAAAGTCATGAAAGCTGCAATTCATGAAAAGCTTAACATCCTAGGCAAACTTCTTCACAAGTGTTTTAGATATACCAATTTCTAGGAAAACATAAAAATAGTTCTTCATAAATTCATACTGTAAAAGTCTTTCCATGTAAATGTCAGATGGTAAAAACACTGCCACCTCCAAGGCTATAAACCGTTTTTAAGTCGTGCTCAGCTGTCATCACTACTCACACAATGTATTGCATTACACAAGCTACCAAACGTTTTTAGAAGTAATAAAGAAATACATAAACAGGAGGTGGCAAAAGTAGGCTATAAACTTGCCTTTTTAACCAGTACCTTTTCATTATTTCAAAAATAGAGAAAAAATACTTTTCAGTTAATATTTTGGGGTGATACTATGAGAAACTTTTCTATCATGCACTTGCTTGGCAGATTTTTTTTTTTCCTATATCAATTAGAAGGGAATTAGAAATTCTATCAAGTTTTATACATTAAACATGTGCATAAAATCACATCAAATTTTTAAGATATCAGATGTCTGAGAGAAAACACTAGGAAGCAATTAGGGCTTGAATTTTCAGCTTACACTTCCCTTTTAATACAGTTAGGCATCTTTTTTTGTGAACTTTTTCTTTTATAGTGTGTTTACTTCAAAGAAAAACACTTTTTTTTTTTTTTCCCCAATAAAAGTTGAACTCAGTAACTACTGCCGCTTCAAAAATTGCTTTATAGTGGGGAAAATGCTCAGGATGGTTGCCTATATTTTAGAAATACTTGAGTTGTGAGACAGGCTTTCAGTCATATATTCACAGTACTATCACAATGGAAAAAAAGCTGGATTTATCTCAGTGTTACCATGTAGTTACCCGTCTGGTCCTCCTTAGATGACTCACAAATAGTGAAAACCTGTTACAGAAATCAGAAGTAGCACACAAATTTGAGTAAAAGTCAATCTTTTTTGATTGACTAACAGTGCAGATGAGGAATAACAGCAGCTTGAGGACTTATTCAGGAGGTGATATGAAACATTATGTTATTTTTATGAAGTTGCTGAGGTAATAAAGTGACCTCTCCAACCAGAAGTTCAATCCTTCAAGTCCATTGCTCTAAATTACACGGACTTCAGATTCCATATTTTAACCCAGTGGCTGAATTTAGAAAAGTAGGATCAGTTCCCCAATTTGACCAAAACTTACCAGTACAGACTTTTTAGATAGACTAAAATATGTAATCAAGTACGTTGATGCCACACATAGGAAACAAACAAACAGAAATGAGTGAACCTGGAGCCTATTGAGAAGCCAAGACACAGCTAGCTTTCATTAGAACTCCTCTGGTAAAATCTCCACAAATACTGTGATTACAGTCAAGGACAGCAGGGCAACACTGCTCCATTCCTGGCATCAGGATATCCTGTATCAGGGTTCCCATGGGAGCCAGACTGCAAAGAAATACTCTATGCGCTGCTGTACTGCCTGGGGAGCTCTATTTCACTTAGCAGGTATAGCTCACTTAGGATTAATCCCTAGATAACAAATAGCCTTCAGATGAGAAGGCAAGGAATATCTCCATCCAGAATTTGGCAGATTTGAAGAGCTGGCTCTTACCTTGCAAGGCATAGGCTTTTTGAAGGAGATTTCAGCTTGAGTCCAAACTCCCTTTGGAGAGTCCAAGACGGACCAGATTTTCTCTTGTACAACATGATTCTCCTCAAAGATATAAACAGCAAGTGTGCCGCTCATTTTGAAAAACCCATATAAGGCATAATAAAAGCGCAGACAAAACTGTAAGTTTCCTGGCAGGGTTGGGCCATACAGACGTCCAATGTACCCAGGCTGCGATGTAAACTTTGTGTTCGCCAACAAGTAATAGCCTGCAAGACAGTGCAGTTATTGAGTATTTCTCATACACAATTAGCAGAGCTGATTTGGTATTAAAACAGCTTCCATTATTGCATCAGACTTTGGTTATAAAACCAGTTTCTACCGGCAGGAAACAGATTATCACGTTCTGTTTGAAAGGAAGTAAGCATTTCTCTAAAAGCATCCTGGATACTTCAAGCTAAACTGACACACGGCTAAGTTACCAGAAATAAGCACTTCTTAAATTTACAGTGAAAAAATCTCTGGCCATTCTGGAAACCTGTCTGTTTCAGGGGTACCACTCTGAGACCAAAGAATGAAGGATATGGCACAAGGCGTTGTATTCCCTGCAGCAAGGTATAAAAAGGTGAGGCTTCAGCACATTCGTTTCAGAAACATGAATACTCTACATAAAAAGACGTGTGAGTTTCAGAACGTACTCGCAGGCCTTTCATTACATGGTTTCCCTACACGACATTTCACAGTTTTCCCTTAAAAATGCCAACAGTCCTAAGCCTGGAAGAGCTAAGAGCCTGCCATTCCTCTCTTTCAAAAGCAATGCATTAAGCTACTATTATATTTGCTGGCATATGTTTGTGGAATCATCCCTTCAATGACTAGAGATTAGTACAGTGAAGATACACTAATTTATGTCCTGCAGAACTCTTCAATGGGTGATAGATGTGGGGAGACACAGGCAGAGATCCAGCTAGGACAGAGGGGTGTACATGGATTTTTAATGCCAGGTTGTTGCAGTGAGGCAATATAACCAGACGACATGATTTTAGAGAGTGAACAGCGATACAACAGGTTAACCTTTAAATCCAGTTTGACTCTTCTAGTGAAAATGAGTTGTGATTTACCAAACCCTGTAGTGTGATCTCCTGCTCTATACACATTACGCTTCACTTTCACTCTGCTCCATCCTGGGCCATCTTTGTGATCCTGGTAAAAATTACACAGACCTTCCTCAAAATTGCAGCCTGCTGCAGCAGGATTGAAAGGAGTTCCTAAAAGATAAGACACGTATGTCCTGTTAGGAAAAGCACATTAGTATGAGCATAAGTATTTGAAGCACAAGGATGCCAAAGTATACTGTTTCATCTTTTTTTGTATTATGGAAACTGAGTGCACAGTCACAGTGATATCAGACAATCAATTTTGTATTGCAAGGGGGTCTTATTTTCTTATATTTTATGCTGGAGATTGGGTGTAACCTCCTTCACAGCCTTTATAAAATATAAATAAAATACAGATATTAGGAGAAGAGTCTTCCTTCAGGACGTAAGGCACAAAGGCATTCAGACCATTTGTCTCTATTCTGCTCCTTTACCCAGAAGGTATTTGGACAAAATAAGCAAGACTGTGCTCATGTGCGTTCATGGGTGTTGCGTATTTCAGTTTTCAAGGGGATCACTTTCTTACATAAACATTCAATAGTCTTTTAAAGAGCACTTTTAAAAAACCTTTTGTGCATAATGTGTGTGCATTTGCATGCCATAAGTATGTCATATTTTGCTTCGTGTGTTTGCTTCATCTTATAGCTAATGACATCTGGAACTATGCCTTGCATGTTTTAGCACTGCAGCAAAGAAAGTTGCACCATTTGTACTGAAATTGATTAAAAGCTAAGGGAAGCCCCCCAGTCCTGCTGATGGCCCCACCTTGATCTGCAGTGTGGAATTCATGGGTCACCATGTGCTTTAGTCTGAAGAAATACCCTTGGTGAATGGATGCTTTTAAGTATAACATTTGTACTTCTTTAAAAGCCTCATCAGTCACTTGCATCAGATGCGTGGGGAAGCAGGGGCGCAACCCAAAGCAGTCATGCAATTTTGGCTATATCAGGAGTCAGGACCCTATGAGCATCAGTCTACGGCAGCACACATACCACCCTTCTGCATGGAGGCTAAGAGAGACTTCCTGGCAAGGGGCAGAGACACAGGTGATCGATCGGTTTCAGGAGAAGCAAGATTTTGGCTTTGGAGAGATGCCTGTGGTCTTTTCAGCCTCAAATAAGACAAATTTAAGCACTGCCTGTGTGTCTTTCTCTGACTACAGAGAAAAAGGAGGCAGTCTGGCCCTTCACCATGGCCTTCCTAGCTAAGGAAAACAGAGTTGGAGCCCTGCCAGGTCCATGCAGCATTTTAAACCCATCTTTTGATTCATCCTTTGGTGAGCAAGTTTAATACTCTGGTACCTTTTCTCTCCATTTTTTTAACACTGAGACATTTGTTGACCAAAACTTCCCAAAGAATACAGAAAAAACTTAATGTTTTTATATAAACTGCTATGATAAGAAGAATAAAGATCTCTTGCTTTTTAACATCTCTAATGAAAACAGTTGAAGATGGAAATAGGACATAAGTCTGCCAGATTAACCAGCTTTGTTGTATTCCAACAAAATATAAAGCAAATGATTGGCATTTATTTCTCAAATAGAAAACAAAACAAACAAACAAACAAACAAAAAAACCCACAAAAACAAACAACAAAAGAACAAAAAAAAAAAAAAACAAAACCACCAAAACCCAAAACCAACACAAAACATCAAAATCAGAGTTAGTAGGGAAAGCTCTAACCGACCCTATCAAATTTACCAGTTAGAGAAGATCTGAACTTGAGCTGTGATTGTGTGACTAAATCAGGGTTGGGGCAGAAATTACTATAAAATTTATCATATACTTCAGAACATATAAGCCATCTGAAAACTAAAATGGAAAACACCATGAGCAAACAGCTCCAATCCTTGGCATACTAAAAATATAAACCACTGGTTTTGCTGCAAAACAAAGCAAAAACAGAATAGTCATTGAGGAGTTAATGAAACAACTAGATTTACTCAGCCAAGAGTTGTGGATTAATAATGTAACTGGAATCTACCTCCTACTGATACTTCAACAGTGCAGCAGAGAGTTCAAGAAGTTAAAAACAGGCAGCAAATCTTTTTTTCCTTGATCATTTCAAAACATTAACCCAAAATTCAAGCTTGTTACCTAAAGAATGGATGTGCTTAGTGGGAAACTACTAATCTACTTTTGACTACTGCTCAGTGCTACAGTAAGATGCAACCAACCAGTACACAGCTACTTAAGAGGCTGTATTCAGAAATTACAAAGTCCTTCATCCCAAGTGTCTCTGCAGCAGAGATCACATGGATTCAGCCAATTTCTGCTGCTGTGAAAGCCTAATAAAAACCTGACAGACACAACACTGTCTGAGATAAATAATACCTCCTGGAAAAGTGTAGACAGGAAGGCAAGGCTCCTGTTTTGGCTCTGAAAAACACCTCAGGGCACGAGCCATAGAAGAAGATATTCCCTACACTGACAATAATGAAAAGCATAGACATTTTCTTCCTGGTACCATCCCACCTAGGAAAATCCCCTTCTCTTTCGGTGACACACCTGCCAGAGTTAATTTGTTCAAAAGCTGGGGTGATGCAAATACAGCATTCAGTCCAGCGCTTCAGTTGCAGATGCTTGAGGCAAGGTCTGGTTTCTGGATCAAATGAATGGCATCAGTGTTTATCTGCTGTTTTGTCACCAGGAGGAAGAATAGCCCAATGGTGCTGGTCAGTTGAGAAGGTATCATCTGCACATGACTACCAAATATTGCAAGTACTTACAGGCAGTTCAGAGGGGCAAAGCAAAAGGGGAAAACAAAGAAGGTAAATAGCAATAAAAAGTCATACCTGTCTGATTGCTGCAGTAAACCGGAGAGAAAGAAATGTCATCAAGGGCAACGTAACCTCCCTTGGCGCTATTGAAAGCAACTTCAAATATTAGCTGGAAATGACAATCTTTTGTTATTCATCTACCATATACACAACAATAATTTTGGTACACATCTTTGTATTACAGAATTCTGATCAGATGTCCTAGACAGACTTTAGGGTATCTCAGACAGCACTGAGGTATTGGCACAAATAAAATCATATCACTTATTGGGGATATAAATCAGAGCCTGCTCCAGGCACCAGATCTTCATGCACTCAAGATCCAGGAAAGATCAAGGGCAACATAGCTCTTCTGCTGCTTTACGAAGCAATCGTTTTAAAGATGCAGTAAGGCTACTGTCATGATACCACACAAAGCTACTTTCCAGGGTCATCCAGTCTGTAATGACTAGTACTCCAAAGCTGCACAATTATTGCTTTATCTAGACTCTATCTGGATCATGAGCTAAAACAAGACTGTGTGGATTATTCTGCTGTTACAATATCAAGTTTTATTTTCTCTAAACATCCTCGGACACTGAAACCCATGCCCTGGCATAAGTTGGCAGAGAAGATTTGCTTTAAAAAACTTAGTTAAGAACCAGAAAAGCTAGAAAACATATCACTGCTACCAAGTCAAACAATGTTTGTACTTAGCCGTTCCCAAGCAGCATCATTTCCTCAAGTAAGTGGAAGACAGTCCATAACTCTTGAGGAACTGTCTTAAAATTTCCGAGTTATGGAAAAGCATGTAGAAAAGGCCTGAATCTTATGGCAACCCCAGAGACAAAACAGGGATATAATAATAAATGCTTCCAGAGTAAGGTCCTGTTCAGTAAAATTGCTTGTGATGTCTTGCCTAGGGATGGAGCCAAACAAAGATAGCTGTGAAAGAATCCTCGATGATATCCTTAAGCCTCATGAAACAAACAGGAAGACCTTCTTGAAGCAACTGAAGAAATTATATGCAAGGTTTAATCTTACTTCCATAATCTTACTTCTAAAGTGACCTCTAAAATATTGACGGTGTTGGATTACATAAAAATTCCCTGGGCAGAATAAAGACCCATCTAGTCTTGTTTCCAGCAGAGGTCACAACATAAAGAACTGAAGATGATGACAAGTTTTCAGTTCTTCCCTCACATTGCATTCCACATGGACTCTTTGTTTCCCATTAATTTGTCTAACAAGTATTCAAATGGATCAGATTAATGGTATCCATAGAATGCTATGAAAATGAGTTCTACAGTTACACGACATAGGAAAAAATCCTCACTTTGGTTTATTTTAAAACTGTTACCTGGTGATTAAGAATCTGGAACAGCAACATAGATTATGAGAAAAAGGGAACAGCTAATATTTTGTGTTATTACTTTTATGAATCTCTACTGCATTCGACTAAAGTAACTTTTATAGCCTGAAAACTGTTATTTTATTAATGTAACTTCTCCATACTTTTGATTATCTCTATATTCCTCTTGTAGTCCTAGCATATTTTTTTTTAATTGAGAGGGTTGGAGTTGCATCTCTGCTGAACTCTCTGCATTCAGCCAGTGGTATGACATCCTCTGTTGCTCTTTATTTCTGTATAGACAGTTTCCAACATTCCAGATGGTTTTATGAATGCTGCTGAGAACTGAGAGGATATTTTCATGGAGCTAACCACAGTAATGTCAAACTCTAAGCAATCATTAATTAATTTCCATCTAAAATGCCAGGACTGTTTTTCCCCTTGCATGTTATTTTATATTAACTGAATTCGTAATTCACATATCATTCAGTATTATGAGACCTTATCAGATCTAATATCCTCATATCATTTGGAGTCACTGACTTTACAGAGCATAAAAGGACTATTTAACATCTAGTCAAAATTAGCTTTACCCCTAATGATTTCTGAAAATCTGCAGGCTTGCTACCAATTAACAAATAACTTATGTGGAGTTAAAGCAACTATAATGTAAGCCAATTTAGCTGTAATCCTAGTTTTAGAAGTGTATTTATTGGGAGAGAGTATATACATATAAATTACATATATATGTTGTATATATGTTTATAAATGTATATGTGTGTATAGATAATACATATACACTGGTATTGCAATCTTCTAAGATATTTACATGTGTGTTAGATATAAGAATTTATATTTTACATATATAAAGATACAGTCTATATATGTGTGTATATATATATATATAGTACCCATAGATTTTTAGGCCTATATATATGTGTGTATGTGTGTATATATATATATTTATACATATATATGTAAATGTTTATTCCACCTCTTAAGGTTTGGGGGTTTTTAGTAAACAGAGGGGAGAAAAAATTCAATTTCTTTCTGATACTCTTGAAATTAATTAAAGTAACCTCAGAGAGCTGGCTTTCACATCTAATGACTACCCTATTATTAGGGGCCTGCTTATGTGACATTATGTAGTAGGAACTGAAAGACCTCATATTAGTAGGACTCTACAACCTATCGAGCTATTCTTTTCAAGCACTTTACCACTTGACTTCATCTACACTGAAAATCAACCACCCATATGGAAAGTGGTTCCTCCTTGACCCTTATGCAGTGGACAAAGGAAAAAACAGATCACCAGCATCTTTATAACCATCTCTCAGATACTGGGCAAGCACCACCATATCCACGATTTGGCCTGAATCAGCACTGTTGTCTGATGTAACCTGGAAGTTGTAGCTGGACTGTACAGGAGTGACTGCTTTACCTCCATGGGGTATGGCGCATTGAAGTCAACTTCAGCTAATGCCCAGTCCGCACTCAGTGCACTGTCTGTTTTCCAGATCTCTTCATAAAAGCCAGTTGTGTCTCTCAAGTAAACAGTAAAAACAATGCTACTCTCCTGCTTAAGTTGATAATAGAAAGATAAGCAGCCAGACATTGGGGCCATGGTCTTTGGTGAGATTAGCTGTGCCACTTCCTGAAAATGTTTCACGTAAACAGAATCCACATACATGTAGTGACCTAAAAGTACAAAAGAAACTTGCTATGAGGACACTTTATAGAGGACACCACTAACGAGAAGTATCAGGTGATAAGCGGGAACTAGACATGTATTCCTACAACCTGGACAGCAATGGATGATTCCTAGGAAATTTAAGTAATTCTCCAGAGATTTTTTTTTTTCTACTTTCCTCCTGTGTACAACCCAAAGTTGTTTGGCAAGATACCACTGACAAAAGTCAGTCTCAGCTCTTTCTTAAGTCTTTATTTGATACGTTTACATTAAAGAAAGTAATAAACTCTCTGAAATTCGGGAGCCATTCATAAAGGGAGAAAAAAAAAACCAACTGAGTGAATTTCCTGCCTCCCAACAGCTCAGTATAGTATTTAGTCTTTTTCCAAGTGCAGATTTTACTGAGGCAACCCAGGTCAATGAACAAGACCACAAGCCATGTGTTTCCTCACATTTTACTCAGCAATTCATTTAATATGTATCACAGAATTTGGCAAATAGCCTTTATTCTATACAATTCACTGCTTGTATAATTCTGCTTTGTCTGAGATTTGGTTTCTAATTGTTTTATCTTTTGGGAGATGTTAATAAACAGAAAAATGCATTACAGGTGAGTAGACTGCTTCCCCCTCAACAGCCAATATGACTTGCAGGATTTTCGAAGGGTACAGCTTCTCAGACTTTGCTTTCAGGAGAGCTATCTCAATTTAAGTAAGACATATCCATGTGCATGGATGTACTGTGCATCTGTAGTTTATCTTCTTCTACACCCCCAGAAGCACAGCATCACACAGTACCAGTTGATGAATGGAAAAATGGTTCTTCACAGATGTCAAACTGACAGGGTACTTCAACATGGACACTGCAAACTGTGCCGTTAGGTTTGTATCTACACCTCTATGTTAATCAGCTAATAGTGTTCTCAAACCTGGAGATGTCACTTCTTGCTTCATTCCAGTGGCAGGAGGGGAAAGGGCTTGCTTGGCTGTGGGTCTCCTCCACCCTGCCCACTGCCACAGGACTGGTGACGTTTCAGTGGCACTTGCCTGAGAAATTCTGCACTTCACTTTTGCTCTTCAGCTTTACCACGTTTCGTTGCTTAATTATGATCTTCCTCACTGATGTACATTCATAGTACAAGCCTTGCAAAAACAAGGCTCTTCTGTGACTATTGGCCTCTTGGGCTCTTCTCAGTCCATAGTCAGCAGTGGGGCTTTGGTGTGAAAAACAAACACTGTGGCTACAAGAAAACAGATCCTTCCCATTTGGCAGTATTTCCTATCACATAAAGTACTCTATTTAACAGGTAGAGCCACTGTCTGCTGCTGAAGTTGTAGTGAATTAAGCTTCCATCAAAATTTTAGCAGCATCTAGGCGCTGCAGGGTGACACTGGGCAGGGCTGACACTCTGTACTCAACTCACACAATTGTGAAATAAATAAAAAGGCACAGCGGCATGAGTTAAGGAAAGAGAATCAGCCCTGCTCTTCATAATGCGATTCCTTAAACAAGGATATCATATTGTCCGGGATGCACAGTGTCCTGCAGCAGCCAGATCTCCTGACTGTCACCTGCTGTGGTTCTTCATGCACTACATCAAAGGCTAAGGTAACCCCCAACCCTTCTCTGTGACTATGTAAAATGTTTTCCTCTCAAAAAGGTGCCTGGGACAAGTACTTCATAAGGGGCAAGTGACGAAAATCCTTTAAATCTTTACAACATTCTACCTCCAATGGGCTGTATTAACAGCACCACTTTTAAATGAAAGAAATCAGACCCAGAAACCATGCAATTTAGCCCTAGATTCTTCAAACATATTTCAATACCTTAGCTTTTCTAGTCAACTTTCCCAAAGTCATCGGAAAAATAAGCACTTCCAGATGTACAGATCAGTGGTACAAGATCTAAAAATTTACTGTGGCCTGTACTTTTAGAATCCACAGAATGAGAATTTCCCCCCACTCTATCCAAAATTTTATCCTTATTTAAGTAATTCTGAAGCCTTGCAGAAACTTTATTATAAAGCTTACAGGACAGTTTGTGTAAACTTCTGCAAATTTCTCCCACATTCTTCAAATCCCCTTTTTTACGTAACTCATTCTTACCCTCCACCTCCCATGCCAGGAGAAAAGAAAGACTTTACATAATAATTTGAAGTATAAGAGTCAAACATGGATCTCAGACTCAAATTTTCCACTATACTGTGTTCTACGTTTGTTGCTTACCCAGTTCACTGTTAAGTGTGTGGTCTTTGGGCAGGATGGACTGAGAATTACGAATGTTGCCTCCACCAACAAACCAGTTGACATTGGGGTTCCAGAGATTCACAAAGCCACAAAGATGATTTTCTTCAAAGTCACATTCTGCAATTACAGACATAACTAGCTAAGTGCACACATTTGCATTGCAGAAATTGGAAGAGAGACTATTGCCAAGCACTGGCCTCACTTTACATATGGCAGGACAAATAACATTTATAGAACTAGACACAGCACTGAGCAGCTTATAAAAAAGGAAGAACACTTTGCCAGTAAATTTTGATCAGTGTTAGACAAAATTATCATTTCCATCCTGTTCGGTTTGATCTTTTTTTTAGATTATTTATTTATTTAATTTAGTAATTAAATTATTAATTAAATCTTTTAATTTTCATTATCTGGCAATATAGGGCTGCTGTAATTTAGAACCAAATACATGGCTTCACAGTATTAAATGGTGTGAGCACAACTTCTGCTTGTAAATCAGGGATGGCTAGAAACAAAAAAGGACTAATAGCTGTAATGAGACTGCTTTGTTTCCTTCACAGAACGGAAGAATTGTGACAATTTGGTTGGAGTCCACCAGAGCTCCCCAGAAATGCAAGGTTCTCCCAGCCTCCTAGACACTGAACTTCTTTAGTGTCTTTGGCAGATGTCATAAGGAAATAGCAGCAAGTGTAAGTATCAACAGAGTTTTCACTCTGCAGCATGCAGGATGCCACTATAAGGGAGCACAAGCAGGCAAACATCAAAAACAATGTCACAGCTGTTATGCCTAATATTTGCAGTAGTCTAGTTTTGTGAAAATGTACCACTTGTTCCTGCTTGAGCAATGAATAGCTTTAGAATGAATTCTTGTGTGTGAAAGGTCTATATATATTACAGAGATGGGTGAAGAAAACCCCATATTAGTGTGTTCAACCTTAGCTTAGAAATGTCTATATATATGGCAGCCCGCTTTTCAGTGAGGAAAAAGCCATTGCCTTTTTCCTAAACTTAGGACTTTAATTCAGTTTTAAAACTGCCAGAAAGGCTTTTTTTTTTTTTTTTTTTTTCTATGCAAATACTGTGGGAGCTGAACAGTCAGTACTTACCAATACAATATCCAGGAGTTATTTTAATTTCAAAAACTGCTATGCTGGCAGATTTATCTTGTCCCATTTCACCTTCCAGTACGATCTGCACAATACAAACCAAACTGTAAATTTAGGGATTCGGTATTTCCATTACCACCCTGGGCATTTAAATGGGATAAACAAGAGAACAAATTAAGTATAGTGGGAGGCTCACCATCTCTGAAGTCAGAAAAGGTGTTTTTGCTGGAATAGCTTGGCAGAAAGCATTAAAGGTGGAGTCAGTGACCTTCATCGAGGACCAAAGGCCCAGTGAAGGACAAGAAGACAAGGCCAAAATATTCCACACTTCACATATGAATAGAGGACTCCAGATTCCTCACATGTGGCTATACAGGAAGTTATTGTGAGAGATGAGGTATGATGGGTTTGGGGTAGAAATACTGTCCTCTCAGCTTCTGAATCCTCCCATAAGCGCACAGAGGACAGGAGTAAGTGCAGCTGCAGACCAAGATGTGGGAGATCCTTTATGTGCTACAGGATGCCAGGAGTTTCGCAGGGCTGCCATGAGGTAAGGCATCCTCACTCCATGGCTCAGCTGGCTGTGATTTCCCATGAGACGCGCCACACACTCACTGGAATGGCATCCACTGCCTGACTCATTCCAGCTCTGCTCACTGATTTTAGGGACAGAGGAGTCAACTGGCTCACATGCTTCCAACAGCAGAAGTGAAAGCCCAGAACAGGGCCCAGGGTGGAAATGTTCAAGAAGCAGTTCTTACACCCCAACACATGCACCAGAAAGCCTGTGATACTTTCTAAAACGAGGCTTACCTTGTACTTCTTTGTGCTGTTCATTAAATCCAAGCTAGCTATGAGCCAGCTATCTGAAGGCTCATTGGCTGACCACAGCAAACGATCAAAGCTCTCTCCTTCCTGCCGCAGGTACAGGTTGAGCCTGGCGGGACCAGGTGAAGCCTCTAAAGTCGTTGCTATCTGATAAATCAGTCTGACACAGCTCCATTCCTCAGAGTACAGCTCAGGGCTTGACAGCACTGCTTTCTCACCCTCGTAAGATGTATCCACAGAAATGTAATGTCCTGGGAACAGACACGTCAGAATAATAAATGTCAGAGGCTTTGCTTTTGCGTCCCTGGACAGAAGTACTTATTTAAAAAGGAATTGTTGTTCTGGGGCTAGGTCAGGAGATTAAGACTGCTACTCATTTGTTAAACAAGTCATTTAACCTTTTGATATCCCACTGTAAACCCAAAAATACCACTTCATGTGTGTGAAGCATTTTTAACTGCAATCCAAAAATTACTGGAAAACATCACAGACAGATGTTATATCAGTGTAAAGTAGGTTATTAAGTAGGCATTGCTCTCCAGACCTGGTATCATTAGACAGATGATTTGATTGACAAGATCATTTACACAAGCAGAAATGTGCTGCAGGCATATTTAGGTGTTTCACAGTTCAAAACTTTTAAATTCCATTTTTATAATTTACATGTTAAACCAACACACAAAAAACACATTCCAGCCAAAAACCCCTAAAGCCATTTCTGTTTCAAAGAAGAAAACTAGAAGGATACTCTTAAGTACTAAAATTAACATGTCTGCTGATTTGTAAAATGCTAAATGTAAAACTACATTTAAACATATCAGAGCCTCAGTGGGATTATTCTGAAATTACTCTCTGTGGGGATATTTTAGGAGCAGGACATAAAACATAGCTTTCTTTATAAAAACAAAAAAAAGGACATGATGACAAGATCAAAATGCACAAGGCAGCCAAAAATTGCCAAAGAAACAACATGTAGAAAGAGGAGGCAAAAGTAAATTAATCACAGTGAAATATAAGCCTGGCCCTGGTGACTTTACTAACACAACAAGACCAAGATCAGGAAAGTAAAACACAATGCAGGAGTCGCAGAAACATAGAATGCAATGCATATCAGACAAATCCCATTCCTGATATTAACTCTCAGCAGCTAGGCTGCAAGCAAGAGTCCTAAGAGCTGTCAGGGACTGTGTTGAGTCAGTCCTTCATGCCGCAGAACATCACACTTATCTTCACTGGACTCCCACAGACCATGTATTTCTTCTTCTTTAATCTCATTTCACTTGACCTCAGACATTGTCTGTTTCCATACATATGTAAACACTTGCGTAACTTGGACACATCAGCAGTCTGACTGATATTAAATATATTGCTTGCCCTTGAGGCACACCCTCCCATCCCAAATCCTGCCTGAACCCTCCAACTCTACCAAGCCAACCTGGGGTTGCTTCCAAGGAGGTCCCCTATTGCCTTTTCAAACGTATTCTCTCCAATGTGACAAAAATCATCTGTGTGGACAGTCACCACTTCCCGAGGCAAAGAGCAGGTACAGATCTGGTCTACGAGGATCCTAAAGTCCTCTCTCATGCACCTCCAGGAAGATGCCAGCAGCAGGTACCAGATCTGATTCCTGAATCAACAACATCTGATTCCTTGGGTAGTGCATGTTACTGCATCCCCCAGCATCCACTCCCTTTCTCACCTGCAAACACTGCAGAGCAACCCATTTGTACAGTACATTTTTGTTTAACAGATGTAAGATAAATTATTGCTACTTACTTAGGGGGCAGATGCAGCCCCAAGCTGTATAAGGGGTTGTGTAAATACAGACAAACTGCATTTTCTTTCCCTTTTTAGGGAATGGAATCTTTTTTGCCTCTTTGCCCTGTCTTTACATCTAATGTGTCTGGTTTCAGTCTCTTGAAGAAATACACGAATCACTGGTTAAGTGCAAGTAGCTTGTTACTGCAGAAGCATATGAAAGAAAAATAAACACAGGAATAAGTATTTTAAAATAGGCACCTAGTGTGCCTGCCAAATACTTAATCTGCTGCTATGCAAAATGTGAGTGCATTAAATATCCGCTTGCATACAGACATTCAGTTAGTTCACAAGAGTTGGCACAGAGAGCATTTATTTTCTGGCACGTGCTACTCCAAAGACATGCATTTTTTTTTCACATGCACAGAGGATGAAGAGAAATCACCAAGGCTCTATCAGAAGTCAAATTGTTCCCACACATTTGTTTTTAATTGATATAAGTGGCAATACCCAGTACAGATAAAGAATCTGTGTTTTCAGGCTAGTCTGAATTTGGATAATTTTGCTTACAAAGAAACCTACAATTCGAAATCCATGCCTGGCAATTTCAGTTTAGATTTCAGCCCTATTTTTATCCATACTTCATGAGAAAACCCATAGGAAACAGCCTTCTTATAATACCCATCTTTTCTTTTTTTTCTCCCCAGAAATAAGTTAGCGTTGACACAGGAAAACACATTCACATGAAGACCTCAAATTACCAGCTATAAGGCTTAAATGGCTGCCTGTCTTTAAGACTTGATTATAAATAGACTAAGGTTCTTCTACAAAAACAGTGATTTAAAAGAAAAAGAAAACCTTTTATGAGTTTCCAGTTGGGATGATTGCCTCTATGTTTTCTGTCTGCTGTACACTTGCTCTCACTTGGTCTGATTCCCCACTGATATGTGAGTGAAGAGTGTGAATTCTTTTTAATCAGGGGGGTGAGGTCTGCTTTTTTAACAAAGATTAATTTTACCCATTCATTAAGCCCAGAAATGAAGTGGTCTCATTCCCGACCTGCTAATAATTTTAGCATCTCCTGGAAGCTTAAATGTGTGATTTGCTCTACTGAAATCAAAGGGAGCGCTGATAGAGTTCTTCATGTGCAAGTTTAAATGCTTTGCTAATCAGAATCAGGAAGCCTGGCACTCCACAGTATCAAGCATAGAAAATGCTAAGGTTAAGCTTCTTCCAAATGAATGCTGGCATTGACTGAATGACCTTTATACTAAACTGTATTTCAGTAATAGTAATGACATGTCCCATTGCTGCAGAAAGGAAGGTCTCACAATGCAGGTGTCAAGGACTGACACAGAGCAATTGTAAGAGCAAATCAATGCAAAGAGAGGGCTCTTTGGAGTAAAGAAGCAGTTAACTTTCCACATGTGTTTGTGGGACTAACAGAAGGATATTTAGCAGTCTGTGGAGAAACTGATGAATGCACAGTGCCATTGCCTGAAATCTCTCATTAAAAATGTAAGATGCAGCTTCATTTCCAGCAGCCTTCCAGTATCTGAAGGGGCCTACACGGGTACTGGAGAGGGACCCTTCATCAGCATCTGCAGTGATAGGACAAAGGGTAATGGGTTCAAATTTAAGCAGGAGAAATTTAGATTAGATGTTAGGAAGAAATTCTTTACTATGAGGGTGGTGAGGCACAGGCACAGGTTGCCCATAGAGGCTGTGGATGCCCCACCCCTGAGAGTATTCAAGGCCAAGCTTGGAGCAACCTGGTGTAGTGGAAGGTGTCCCTGCCCATGGCAGGGGGATTGGAACTGGATGATCTTAAGGCCCTTTCCAACCCAAACCATTCTATGATTCTATGATTCATTTTGCAGTATACCACACCATCTTTTTTCCTCAAAATCCTCCTCATCCAAATGCCCATAGCACTTAATGCATAGCCGTCATTCAGGAGTTAGCAAAGGAGCGCTTCTCTTCAAAATCACAGAAAAGCTAAAGAGGGGTAGTCACAAAATGCTAGGAATAGCCTGATGAAGCACACGGAAACACAAGCATACGATTTCTTGCAATTACTTGCTTACAGGGTAGATGCAGCCTGAAGCAGTATAAGGGGCTGTGCAAATACAGGAAAGCTGCACTTTGTTTCCATTTTTAGGGAATGGCATGGAGAGGTTGCCATTATGGTGAAGATACCATGCGAGCTCCTTCAGAGATGAGAAAAGCCAGGGACCTTTGGCTAACAGGTAGCAGTTCCTTGGTGAATGCAAACACAACTAGAAGAGAGAGGAGAAAGGGAACTCTCAGATGTATTTCCCTTACCACTCACTCGCTACTCAGGCTTGGTGTGTAATGCAGTTTTTACCCACATTCTGCAGTGACTTTTTACCTACAGTATAACTTCACTCTCTTCTCCTTGACAGTTAAATCAAACTGCACAGGACCAAGCATGACTTCAATTTACATTCCTCCATGTCCAAACAAAATGTTGAGCCCAGGGGGGATTAGGACCCAGTGTTTCCAACCTACCCCTCCACAGTGGAACCATCTGCTGCAGTGGTAAGACTCACAAAATGAGACCTGTAAAATTCGCCCATATGCATGTCCCTCGTCTCGCTGCTCTGATAAGCAGTTCTGTAGAGAGTCTCCCTCAGTTACAGTTGGTGATACATCATGAGTCATCCACCCAAATTTTCCATATATATTTATATATTTAAATTTACTCACTAAATAAGCCTCAATACATCAGTCAACAGTAATTGCATCAATGGCTTAGGTCAAGGGGGGTTGAGACCAGTAATACTACTTTTTCCCCAGAACAATGCAGAAACTATACTGATTGCTTTCTCTGTAAATAACACAAACTGCCAGACAATGGCTAATAAACTAAACCCAATTCCACTGACAAATGAAAAAAACCCAGCTGGGATAACTAAAATTACCAGTTACCTTTTAAATGATATATTTGCTCTGTAAAAATCTGTGAGGGTAACCACAGACATGTTAGACCCTTCATGGGGTTTATATCTGACACAGCTGTTTTCTTAGTTCAGCGACAGTGCAGCTTTGTAAGAAAAACTGCATATAAGCAGTGAGCTGCAAGAGAAACAGCATTTAGGAAATATGAAGCAAGAAAAGTCTGGGAATTTACATTTGGTAAGGCACTCATTTTACAGAAAAGTTGAAGGAAGTGACTTAAAGTTGACAGTCATGTTTGGATTTTCTCTGTACTTCCCATACAGAAACAGGAAAGAATATTACCAGGGTTTCTTAAGACAAAAATAAATCCAAACCACTTCTCTGGAATCTCAGTGTCTGGATTTTGGGCCATGGCTTAATTTTATACAGGCTAAAAAGCAGTAAATTTTTTAGGACCTATTAAACCTTCTTAAATCTCCAGGAAAAGTTAGTTGAAAATATTACTGATGCAGCTAGGCACATGTAATTTTGCAAGTGAAGTCTGTACATGGAGATTATCCTGGGGGACATATGAGATTTAGATGAAGCTTCAGAGTTTGAGTAAGAACACAGAAATTTTACCAGCTACGTCTCGTGAGATTTTGGGTGAACCTAGGAGACGGCTGGTGGCACCGGATAGGAAAGCTTCAGAATCAACACCCTGCTTTTCATTCAATTTCTTTCCAGTAGAACGCAAACTTTTCAACTAAAGTGGACATTTTTTGCCGATAATTTGTCTTGAAAAACAGCACTGTGTGGGTCAATGTTAAATTCGTCCATTGATGAAAAGCTGAGATTTTCTGAAGAAAATACTTCCCCTAATCACGAACAGTCACCATGCATTTTGTTAAGGCTTTTTGGAGGGAAGAGGGACAGTTGGGGGTGAGGTGCATTTTTTTGTTCAATATTTTTAGGCAGTGCTTTGGGAAGCAAAGAATTGCATTAGCAAGTGACTTTTCTGTTGGAAGGAAAGGATTTGTGCTACAATTCCATGAGGAAAGTAAAAGAAATCCTGAAACTGATCAAATGCACAAAAGCCTGCACAAACACTTAATCAAGGCCTGCAATGTTGTGCTGGGGTGCACATCCCCCCTGGGCAGCCTCGGCCACAGTGTCACCAAACCCAATGCATCAAAAACCACCAAAACCTTTTGTCACAGTACCAGCAGTGCATCCCAGGCAGCTGGACAAGTCTTCACCTCTCACCACCAGTGCTGGACCCTAGGAGGAAGTCTGTCCACCACCCAAGCCGCCGGGGAGTCTCCCCATAGCATCTCCCCAGCTGGATCTGGCAGACAGAGAAGTGCTGCAGCAGTGGTCCACTCTTGTGAGAGGTGGTGTTTAACCACTTCTCCCTGGCCCTCAGGAAACTTGTGACAGCAGTTTCTCCCCTGGGCAGATAGATGTATATGAGGCGCAGTGCACACAGGGCTCGGCAGCAAAGCCTGGCTCATGAGGGTAGAGGCTCAGTAGAGGGTGGTGCCATGATTAAAGCTACTTGACTCTGCAGGGCATAACTGGTATTTTCATTCACTTCAAGCCACAGATTTACACCAGAAGAACTGCATGGTATACACTGGGACCAATTAGTGTTGTCATCATGGAAATTTCCTTGTCTCTTCTGTGGTTTCTTAAAAGCAGCTCTGTGAAAATAGCTGAGGGGTGGAGAAGCAGGAGGTGGTCTGTGTTTGTTGTCTGATAAACACTGCTCCTGTGAAGCTCTTCCTTCTCTTCTGTGTCTACAGGGGCACCCCAAGCCTAAAGCTGTCACCTTTCTGCAGCAAAAGCCCGTGTTCCTGCCTGGCTGCTGCCCGCTGCCTGAACCCCTATCTCTGCCCAGCCAGGGAGGGCACCTGCGAATCCCACTAAATCTGCCCCTGCACTGCTCAGCTTCTTCAGGGGCAAGAACAGAGATAGCAGGCAACTTCCACAGAGCTGCACAGCATTTATGTAAAACAAAGGCATTCTGTACAAAAGCACAGCCTCCAGTGATGAAGCCTGCAGCACTCACACACCTTCCTCCTCCAGGATTGGCAGCCCTGGCAACTGGATCTCCCCAGAAGCTTTCTCTCCAGCTCACCTTACTTTACTTTACTGCCCACAGAGATTTATCATTTGACACTTTGTTTGCCACTGACACCACACCGGGCAAGAGAGGTCATGTTTCCCAGCCACGAGGGGATGAATCTTTAAAGGCTCCTGCTCCTCCCCAGAGGAGGGCTTGGATTAACTACCAGCTCCAGGTCCTGCCCTGTTCTTTTCTCCCCAGAAAGTTCAGAAATAGAGCTGTTAGCAAGCCTGTCAGGAACCATAAAAGCAATACAATCAGCCCTGAAACACTCTGTGACTGTGGCATCTGGTCACAGCTACCACCATAGTGGCAAAACCTTCCAGCCTCCGTCCTCCAGGTCGCCTGTGAATGTCTGGCACAAGTCCAGCTCGTATTGCCTCTTTCTATTGCTGATTTAGAGGAGTTGCTCCACTGCACTGGGGATGCTTGAACTTGTGAGAGCTTGCTGGCAACAGCTGGGTCCTCTTTTTGCCCTCCCTCTTGAGACATCATGCACACATTGTACCAAGTCTCCTGTTTGTTCCGAACACAGCCATGTGGGTTTGTTTTCTTTCACAGTGACCTCATGGATTTTTATATACTTTTCAAGTTTTCTTTCTGTGTGTTTCAACTGACGCATCAGCTATTGCTCACGCCACTTGGTTCTCCTTTTCATGCTGTTCATTACATAATTTTGACAACCTTCTATCTGCTGACACAAAGGCTGCCAGGTCCTTCTCTCCTATCTCCGGTTTCCCTTGCATCAGCTTTTTCAAAAAGCCTTCTCCATGATTTCTTTTAGCTGGTACACTTGAGCAGGATGTAGGTGAGATTTGGAGAGACAAGACTCTGCTGTGAATTTCTGAATTGGAAGTAACTCAGAAAAGCTTTTTCTTTATTCTTTGGCAACCTAAATCAGTTTCTGTGGTTCCCAGTGAACAAGAAATATTAAAGATAAAAACCAGATAAAGTGGAAATCATCTTGCGTCTATATTTTCACAGTACTCATCTCTTTTATTGCTAGCTCTACTCCTTTGCTAAATCATGTTTCCACTAGGATCAAGCACAAGGGAGAAAGTACTGGAACAGCTCTTCCAGCACAGCTGCTTCTCCTGGCAGAGTGCATCACTGGGCTGCCACCCTTCTGCAAAGACTATGTAATTTCACTCCTATAGTATTCCCTTGCTTTATGTTGTCATGTAGTATGAGTATGTAGTATGAGCTCTGCTGTGTATTATGTGCTGAACATGTCTCAGCCTGCAGAAGGCAAACCTACACACCCATAGTCCACACAACAGTGGCACTTTTCTGAAGAAAAACCTGTCAGATTTGCAACCCAGACCAAACTGTTGGCCCACATCCCACAGGGGAAGCAACATGAGGAAGCTGGAGAGTCAGACCATGAGCCAAGGGTTGTCTCGTTTTGTTTTAAAAAGGGAGGTTTCTGGGGCTATGCTTCTCAGACCAGAGTGACGAGCAGAGTCATGGCAGTAAGAGTTAGAGAGAGGTAAGAAAGACATACTCCAAACCCAGCAACCCTGATTTGGTTGTTGCATGTCAGGATTTACACAGATCTGGAAGATCGTGCTTTTCTGCTTCAAAAACAAAGAATTCATGGAAGGCATGCTGAGGCACACGAAAAGCATCAAGGTGCTTGGTGACAGCCAGCATGGCTTCACTAAGGGGAAATCCTGCCTGACCAATCTGGAGACCTTCTATGATGGAGCTACGGAACTGATGGGCCGGGGTTAGAGCAGTTGATGTCATCTACCTGGACTTGTGCAAAGCGTTTGACACTGTCTCACATGAAATCCTTGTCTCTAAGTTGGAGAAACATCAATTTGATAGGTGGACTACTCGGTGGATAAAGAACTGGCTGGATGGCCGCACGCAAAGAGTTGTGCTCAATGGCTCAATGTCCAGCTGGAGACCAGTAACGAGTGGTGTCCCTCAGAGATCGGTGTTGGGACCGGTCTTGTTCAACATCTTTGTGGGTGACATGGACAGTGGGATTGAGTGCACCCTCAACAAGTTTGCCAACAACACCAAGCTGTGTGGTTTGGTTGATACATTGGAGGGAAGGAATGCCATCCAGAGGGACCTTGACATGCTTGTGAGGTGGGCTGATGCCAACCTGATGAAGTTTAACCATGCCAAGTGCAAGGTCCTCCACCTGGGTCGGAGCAATCCCAGGCACAGCTACAGGTTGGGCAGGGAAGAGATTCAGAGCAGCCCTGTGGAGAAGGACTTGGGGGTGTTGGTCGATGAAAAAATGAACATGAGCTGGCAGTGTGCGCTTGCAGCCCAGAAAGCCAACCGTATCCTGGGCTGCATGAAAAGGTCGAGGGAGGTGATCCTGCCCCTCTACTCTGCTCTCATGAGACCTCACTTGGAGTATTGTGTGCAGTTCTGGTGTACTCAACATAAAAAGGACATGGAACTCTTGGAACAAGTCTAGAGGAGGGCCACGAGGATGATCAGGGGACTGGAGCACCTCTCGTATGAAGATAGGCTGAGAAAATTGGGGCTGTTCAGCCTGCAGAAGAGAAGGCTGCGTGGAGACCTCATAGCAGCCTTCCAGCATCTGAAGGTGGCCTATAGGGATGCTGGGGAGGGACTCTTCATTAGGGACTGTAGTGATAGGACAAGGGGTAATGGGTTCAAACTTAAACAGGAGAAGTTTAGATTGGATATGAGGAAGAAATTCTTTACTGTAAGGGAGGTGAGGCGCTGGAATGGGTTGCCCAGGGAAGTTGTGAATGCTCCATTGCTGGCGGTGTTCAAGGCCAGGTTGGACATAGCCTTGGGTGGCATGGTTTAGTGGGACTAGATGATCTTAAGGTCCTTTCCAAACCTAACTATTCTATGATTCTATGATAAACTTCCTTGATATGCTCCAAAGGGGTTAAAATAAAAGCCCATGGTGTTCACATCTAAGCAACACTCGGAAGCAAACTTGCCCTCAGCTGGGGGAGCAGGAACACTCTGGTCACAGCAAGCAGTGGCCTGGGAGAGAGAGGACAAGAGAGCCTTGGAGCCAGGGTGAGCAGCAACAGAAGTCTGCCCAGCATGACTTCGTTTAGGTGCATGGAAGATCGTGCATGAGATCTCAGCATGCCTGGGGTGTCCTGAGCCAGGCTGCAACACTGCCCATGGAGAATGAAAAACCCTCAACCAGTAAACTTCTGGAGTGCATCTGCAACCACAGGGACTCACTTGGTGAAACACTATAAAAGCAAAACTTTCTACTGTACAGATCTACTCGCTCTGTGTCTGTCAAATCACTTGGCCTACTGCACTACCCTAAAGAACAGCTCATCTACCTGAACACTTGCCTGTCTTTCCCAGGTACACCAGATTAAGTAATAAATGTAGCCTTTCCACACAAGTCTTGTTCCTCCTAGGTAAGTTGCAAATGTGCTTTCCTATATAAATTTTATTTGCTGTCATACTCACCTGAGCCCTAGGTCCTACACAGACTGAAAAAATACTTGAAATACTTATCTAGTTTCACTGACTTCAAAAGTCCTGAGTGAGTTCAGTTTCCTGCTTTCCATAAACCACTTTCATTTTATACTCCTTTTTTATATCAGGATAGTTAGGATGACTAACAGGCTCATGGTAGGCTTTTCAAAGATCTCATGTCACAAAATACAGAGCTGCTAACAGATGAGGTACATATTTATATCCATGTCCTGTAATAGCTGGCTACAGAGTGTGCTTACAGGTGAGCTAATCGGACCCTGATGGGTGCTAGCAGCAACCTGGTAGAAGGTCACCTGAGAGAACCAGCCTAGCCACACAATCAGTTTCCAAAACCTGCTGGAGGTCTCTGTCTTGTAACTAGTTTATCACCACTGCTGCTGTGGCAGCCCCTTAGCTGCTGCTGTGTTTACTCAATGGCCACTCTCAAGTAATCCACTCTAAGCAAGAAAGCAGCCTCAGTGACTCATCTGCCCAGCAAGCTTCATCCTGGACCACAAACACGGAATGGTGAAGATTCAGCATCTACAACCACTAAACCTGCAGCCAAGGAATACATCTATTGATGTTGAATGTTGCAACCACCAGGATCATGGCTAGTATTTCCTGGAGCTCTGCAAAACTGCACCCGTCAGTTAGCCACTTCAAAGATCAACACTGCCAGCTTCAGTTTACCAGGGATGCTTCTAGGCTTGCAGTCCTGTATATCACTCCTGCCTGGCAGGCAGGTGGTAGCAACTGAAGATGTGTGTGAGTGTGTGCAACGCAGAGAGTGCCAAAATCCACAGAACTGGAGAATGGTGTTTCTCAAGGGTTTATCGAAACAGCCCCAGGTTAGATAACTGTAATAACTAAAACACCTCATGCACATTTTAGGGGAATAGAAAGTAGTTGTACATTTAATCCTGAAATCTACATTTGCCATTTGCTCCTTAAGTATAACCTGTTGTACCACCACACTCAAGAGTTATCAAATCCCTTATGTCCAGAGGTGTCTGACAAAGGATTTGTCATTCAAGTATAACAGACCTAGCTTCCCACCTCTTCCCTTCAAGCAGAAAGTACACTTTGAATGATACATATTCATACTCGATGGTAGAGTACATCCATTGGTAGCTGAGCATGGGGCTGTAGTCATAACCCTACTTCTTTAAAGGCACTCCATTCAAAAAACATGAATGTTAACATTCGGCTGAGTACCCTTAAACAGAAACTGTTTAAACTGGTAAAATTAAGTAAGAAGCTAATTTTACAGCCCAGGATGCCTAGAATTCAACCTGTCAAGGCTACTCTGAGCTTTGTTTTTAATTCTTCATTTATTACTCTCTATGCCTCTTTGCTGAGTGGATAATCTTAAAAATATGAAATGATACAAATCAAAAGGCAAGAATGCAATTTTGCTCTGGGTTGTCTGGTTTTTTGCTTGGTTGTTTTTTGTTTGTTTGCTTTGGGTTTTGTTTGTTTGTTTGTTTTTCCTCCCCAAAAAACTTGCATATACTCATTAATCCCATAATGACCTTATAGTTTTTGCAGGGATGGCAGGAAACTGGGCACTGATAAATTCAGTGCTGGTCTCAAGACTCAAAAGCTCACAAAGCATTTTACAGGATGCTGTGGGTCCCTGTGGAGAGAAGCCCTATGGCTTCCTCCCCTCTGCCTCAGTAGCCACAGTCTCTAGTACTGGAAGGAGATTCAGCTGTGGAGCTTTGGCTCCAAGCAGGACATTTGGACTACCCAGAATTATGTTTATAAGGATGACTTTGCATCAAAAACAAAACACACCTCCTTGTGCAAACTCCAGTCTAAGGCAACAGTAAGAAACAGATGCCAATGAATGTTGTGAATGTTTAGGTGTTTAGGAGATTCAGAAACCAGTATTTTGCTTTCCACAAGGTATTTAACTGCTAACTGTAATCAACTGAGTTCTGATAATTCTAGCTTTGCTGGGCTTTGTTTTAATTAAAACAGCCAGTCAAATTCTTATTTGAGAGTGAGTCCAAGTCAGTAAACCACCTTACACATCTGAATTCTTCTCAGGCCATCGGATGTTACCCTGAATATGCACAGGGCTCTGCCATCTGTCTGGCCCAGTCCACTCTTCACATGTGTGTCACGTTGTGGTGGCCTCTCTGTTTCCCCTTACTAGGCAATGGTCAACAAATAAATTCCTCCAGGCAGCCACTTCACATGCTCTCCAGCTGCCCAGGGGCACTTGTCATCACAGATGATCAGACAGGCTCCAAATATTTCTGTTTGTTTGGGGTTTTTTTTCCAAGATGACTTCAGAAGTGAAAGTTTTGGCAAATTTCAGCACTCACTGTAATGTCATTCCAGCGAATATTCAGTAATAAGCTCAGGCATTCACTTGCAAGGGTATTTATAAGGTCATATTTGATCTATATAAGACACATTTATCAAGATAGAAATAGCACTTGAGATACAAACTGGTCATTGGGAAAAAGATCTATCAATCTGACCCTGCCAGTTCATGACACTGTTTCCTACAGGATATCCTCACTGACTCCAACTTTGCTGCCAAAGTAAGTAGAAGCTTACTTACTTTCCTAAGTGCTAGAGATTATAGGCCCTCATTAGGTTTTTATTTATTAATTAATTTTTGGGTTTCCCCTACTGCATTACTGCCTATTAGGCCTCTTTCTAGTTACTTCACATCCTAAATAGCCTAAGGTGATCACCCAGATGTTAATGAACTTTAGATAGATCCATAAAAGACAGTTTAGATTAATTCACCTTTTCCCACTCGGGCTGCCAAATCTCACTGGGCACTTAACACTAACCACATGGCACAGTTGCCTTGCAAATGTGCACCCTGATTTGTTGTTTGCAATGTAATCAAAGGACTTCAAAAGGCCCAGCAGATCCAACCCACCATCCTCCCAGCTGGCTGTTAGCACCCAACAGCGATCCCAGCTGGATGCTCAGGGAAGAATTAAGTGCAAAATGAGCACATGAAGATACTCGCCCCGTGCCCTCCCAGTCCCTGCTGCCATTTTTCAGTGTGCAGGACTGCCTGAGGTGGTTGTGGTATCGACTGTAACGACGGATGAGCAGCATGTATTTATCCTGAATAAAAAGAAACCATGCAGAAAATAAACCCTGCGGAAACAACTTTGCTCTATCATCTACCAAGCTTTGTGTGGTCTTTCCAAAAACAGTCCAGTTTTTTTGAGGAAGCCTTTTAGTGTCGTGTGTGCCATAAAGTACAGTTCAGAAGTCATTTGAGACAAAGCAAATGCTGGAACACTTGAAGGTGTAACCAAGGTTCACACAGAGTTAATGAACATATTCAGTACTGGTCCCAGCACATTTTCTGCACGTTTACAGATTCCCCAGGAACAGTGAATTCTCTGCTGGAGTATTTTCTGCAAACACGCAGCCTTTAGGGGGGAATTGGAGTCAGGAGCTCACGCAGTGCACATGCAAGCGCTCCCATTCACTGCTCTCTGCACTTGACAGTGCTGGCTGAAGCCCTGCATGCCTGGCTGGTCACTGGCAGTGACTCACTGCTTTATTTCTGGTGTCAAGAACCTTGTCCCAACAGCTGATCCCACCAGTTTTGCCTGTTACCCTGCAGAGACAGGAACTTGTGCTGCCTGCCCACAGACAAAGCTCACTGTTTACAGAAGAAATTTGCAGTTGTACTCACTCAAGATGTATCAATGGACATCTCTAGGATTACAGAGGCAATTAACTCCTAATTACAAGTTAACAAGCGATTAGGCTTTCTCCACAATCTTTATTTTAGGTTCAAATATCACACATATGCTGCCATTCTCTAAAAAGTGAAAGTGCAGGATTATCTTTTGCAGCCTCCACTCCAAGCTATAAACCAAACAACATTGACAGCTGCACTGCAAGTCATACACAAGACACATTTGCCATGGAATGTGTTATCAGCGCAGCTTTCTGACATGATCCCCAGCCTCTCCCTTTAATGTGGAGCAGGAGAAAGACCCATTTCCACAGCACAGAGAGACTGAAAATCCCAGAGCTGCTGTTCCTCCTCCCCACCTCAAAAGCTGACTTGTAAACTAGGCCAGAAGAGGAGATGCTTGCCAAGTTTCATCTTGGAAAACAAGGGAAATATTTATGACCGTTGGGAACTTGGGGAAAAAAAAAAAAAAAAAAAAAGACAACTTTTCAATGTGTGATACTGAAATAACCCCAAGTACTGAGACAGTACTCCTGTAACCGCGGGTGCTCTGAGGGAGGAAAATGCAAGTTCTCACACACCAGCCATCAAAAGTCTGGTCTCTGACACTACCAAGAAGCTGATTCAAGCTGATGTAGTATACAGTGATCATCTAAGGAAAAAAATATTCACATTCATAATTTAGCAAAAAAGTAAATTCACAAGATCACTGCAACCAGAACTTTGCTATTTGGTTTGTTAGGGTTTTTTTTTTTCATTGAAAAAGAAAAATTATAATGACGGGTGTATGTCAATATAGTACACCATGCAAACAGGAAACTACATTTTCTGCAAATTTTTAAGAATCAAGAAAATCGGTTTTTTTGAGCGAGGGATACAAGCATGTAACACAAGGAAAGCAACCAATGAGATAATCCTATACATGGTTGTTTCCTTTCTTTCAAAAGTGCCCTGTTTTATTTTCTTTTCCAAGGGAATTTATTTTTTTTCTTGCCCCATCCTGGCTTTTTAGAAATCCTTTTTAAAAGAAAAATCAAAGTCTGCAATATCTTTTATATTTACACATAAAGGAATTGTTTCTTTGTTATGCTTCTGACTCTAGAGGCAAAGTATAGAGTATTAAAATCAGGAAACTGGCCTCAAGAAATGCCCGTGGTTGTACTTGCAACCCTCTGGGGAGAAACATGGCTCTGCTTCCCTGCTGTTCTCAGACTCATGAGCCAAGCTGTTTCAGGAGAATATACACTGAGTTCAGGAGAGGAAGCATACAACAAATGTTACACCTGCTTTCTTCCTCTACATCTCTGTGCCACATGAAGACCAGTCACGAGAAAATTAAACTCGCAGAGCCTTACTGAAAACTGATGTAACTGGGTGGCTCAACCTCTGGTTAGCCATTTAATGGGAGAATAAACCTGTAGTTACTTTTGCGCCTCACTCAGTAAGTAATTCAGTATTATGCAAAGACTTAACTTCTGCATCAGCTACAAAAGTGGAAAACAGTATCAACTGAAAACTCTGTTTAATCATGGCCCAAGGAATTGCCAGTGGATCACTGGAAAGAAACTCTAAGGACAAGCTATCTTTTATATTAAGCAAACCCTGTGGCTACCAGCAGATAATGCAAAATAACTATACGGCAAAGAAGCCTGCAGATAGGCACACCAGTGACAGGCAGATGGCTGGCAGATACCAAAACCTGCTGCACCTTTGTGTAGACCTCTTGGTATCTAACATTTGCTCTTTAGCATGAAGGAAATGTGTCACAAAAGCATTAAGCAACTTCATTTAGACAGGAAAGGAGTCCTCTCTTGCAGGATGTGAGGCAGACATTGCCATTCCCTACTGAGTAATTTTCATGGTTAAAACTGATGCAGACATTCCCCACCACCAGGCGCTCACCTACAGAACACAGTGCGCAGGCTTGCTACAGCTGGTGTGACCTGCACAGTGCATAAATGCAGTGTCTTCTGTCAGGCTCATTACCTTTTTGACCCCTCTGCTGAATCACCAGGACATCCAAAATCCCTAACATTAACATTTCCTTCTGGGAACATTTTATATCCTTTCTTTACAGGGAAAAAGTGCACATAGACATTTGACAGGACAATGAAATTGTTCGGCAAGTCTTTCTTATTGAAAAGCAACTGTGGGTCACTTTTTAAAGATATTTACCCCTCTTGTGGGAGTTCCTGATTGTATCAAAACAAACTTGAGCTAAACCAAGCTAGTCATACTTTGAGAGTGGCTGGTTAACTATCATTTACTTCTTCTGCAGAAGCAATGATGAAGGAGATTCCCATTGTAGCATCATGGCTTGAATTTTCAAATAAAATCACACCTCACCTTTCTGAATGCCCTTCCACAACAGCTCAGAGTTAAGTGCTAGAATTTAGCCTCAGGGAGGTCTTTTAATAAACACTAATTGTAAAGGAGAAGTATACTTTCTACTCCAGGAGAGCTGAAACTTTCCTTTCAGTTTGCCTATATGATCACACTGTGTATAAGTGTTGCCATAGAATCACAACATACAGAAACCTGGGCAACAGATCATGCAAACAGAAGTAATCCTAATAATGTAGCGTGTAAACAAACAGAAAGAAAATTCCACTGCAACCAAATTACATATACTACAACTATACTACAACAGGTCTGTACTCATCAGATAGACCTGTTGCAGTAATTTCTGTGCAGCTATGAAAGAAACTTGGTAGCATAGCTGAACATAAAAATGAGATTCAATAAATTTCAGGGCCTGCACAAGATGAGCCAGATATTAATTATTACATTAAAAAAATAGCAGCCATTTGTTAACTTCAGGAAATTCTCAGATACTGGGAACAATCTTTGAAGCAGAAAAATACTGATTTAATAGGCAGACTACTTGATGGATAAAAAAATGGCTGGATGGCCACATCCAAAGAGTTATAATCGAAAGCTCAATGTCCTAATGGAAACCAGTACAGTGATGTCCCTCAAGGGTCCATACTGGGATTAATACTGGTTAATATCTTCATCAGGGACATAGGCAGAGGGATTGAGCGCACCTTCAGCAAGTCTGCAGATGACACCAAGCTGAGTGGTGGGATTAATTTGCTTGAGGGAAAGGATGCCATCCAGATGGACCTTGACACACTCAGGGACTGCGCCCATGTGAACCTCATGAAGCTCAACCAGGCCAAGCGCAAGGTCCTGCACCAGAGCTGGAGCAATGCCCAGTATCAGTGCAGACTGGGGGGTTGCTGGATGATTGGATTGAGGGCAGCCCTGCGAAGAAGGGCTTGGGAAGGTACTGGTGGATAAAAAGTCGCACATGAGCCCACAATGTGCACTCACAGCCCAGAAAGCACAGAAAGCTGAGGTTCCCAGAACGTGGAAGATGTGGACCTGTTCGAGTGGGTCCAGAGGAGGGCCACAAAGATGATCAGAGGGCTGGAGCACCTCTCCTATGAAGACATGCTGAGAGAGCTGGGCTTGCTCAGCCTGAAGAAGAGAAGGTCCCAGGGCAATGTTACTGCAGCTTTTCAATATATAAAAGGGTTTATCCTCCCTCACAGGTTATTGTTCTTTGGTTATGGGTGCTTGCAGACATGTTGCTGACACAAGGCTGTTACTATCAGCTACAGGTGATGGGCAGCAGAAACAGCTGAGATAAAGGCCCCAGTATTTAACAATTTTTATAATTCTTATGTTTTTCTGGGAAAATTTCAAGATTTGTTGTTTGACAATTCACCTCCATAAAACGTTGGAAGAGCTAAAGTGGTCAAAAAGCAGAGCCATAACTCCAGGTTAGGTATAAAAACTCCATGGTGCATATCACACAGAATCACAGAATCACAGAATAGTAAGGGCTGGAAAGGACCTCAAGATCATCGAGTTCCAACCCCCCCGCCATGGGCAGGGACACCTCCCACTAAACCATGCCATCCAAGGCTATGTCCAACCCCACCTTGAACGCCGCCAGGGATGAAGCATTCACAACTTCCCTGGGCAACCCATTCCAGGGCCCCACCACCCTCACAGTATAGAACTTCTTCCTCAGATCCAATCTAAACCTCCCCTGTTTAAGTTTAAACCCATTACCCCTTGTCCTCTCACCACAGTCCCTAATGAAGAGTCCCTCCCCAGCATCCCTATAGGCCCCCTTCAGGTATTGGAAGGCTGCTATGAGGTCTCCACGCAGCCTTCTCTTCTCCAGGCTGAACAACCCCAATTTTCTCAGCCTATCTTCATACGAGAGGTGCTCCAGTCCCCTGATCATCTTCGTGGCCCTCCTCTGGACTTGTTCTAACAGTTCCATGTCCTTTTTATGTTGAGGACACCAGAACTGCACACAATACTCCAAGTGAGGTCTCACGAGAGCAGAGTAGAGGGGCAGGATCACCTCCCTCGACCTGCTGGTCACACTCCTTTTGATGCAGCCCAGGATACGGTTGGCCTTCTGGGCTGCAATTCCTTCTTGACCTGGACTCCTTCAGCACCCCTCTCTCAAGAGATTCACTGTGATCTGTCTAATGCCTTCGTGACTTGAGACAATCTCTGTCACTCTAGACTCACCCATGCCAATGCAGGTATGTAGCTCAATGGATAATAGGAGCAGTAATGGAAACCCTGCAGTAGGTTCCCTGGGCACACCATGCAACCTCCTCAGCAACATGTCAGAAGAGTAACCAGTGAAATGTACAGACCCACTGTGTAGGTACAGTGCAAACATCTGTCTCCAAAAGATCTTAGAGGTTGCCTTCTTCTAACAGGTGAGAGTAATGCATTACTATGAAGTCCCTTCAGACTGCCACCCTTCCCTCTCAGGGAGTTTACTGCAATATGATACCTGCCATACACATGCTAAATAAACTTGAAATTAGAAACCAAAATAGAAAAGGCCTCAAAGAGGAAGGTTCAGCCAGTGCAGATGTCCAGCAGGCAACAATTTAATTTTCCAGCAAGTTTCAAAATTGTTTTGTTTTTTTGGTTTTTTTTTTGGTTTTTTTTTTTTTCTCTCTTTCTACAGAATCATTTGAACATTTTCAAACCATGGACTTATTCTGAAACTTCTACTGCTCAGGGTTTCACCTAGAGTGCTTCCTTTCTTCTCACTTTCTCTCTTCAGTAGCAAACAGAGATACCTTAGCTGACAAGCCGGTGCCACATGCAATCTTGCAGTAAGTCGCTAGGTCATTTCTTTTGAAAACAGTGGACTAACTTGCAGGTTGAGTAGAGGCATAGCAGTGAAGTCCCCTTCTAAGTGCAGAATTAACAAAAAACAGAAAACGGCATATCAAAAAAAGAAACAGCACGAAAGCTAAGTGACAAAGGAAACACCAACAGAAAAAGATCTAGATGACCCTGCACAAGAAAAGATTGGAGTCCTCTGATAGTAAGGCATGATTGATCATGTAACTCTATTTTTGGCCTGAACAACCACCAGCCATAAAGTCTACTCCAAATTCATGAGTGCTTTTTTATATAACAACAAACACCAATTACAGCTCTTTGGTTTCCACCTACATGTGGTGATCAAACTACACATACCACTCATCTTATTTCCATATATGACAACTTCACTGTTCAAAGTTGTCTCATTTTTTTTAAACAAACTACAGTTAATACCCTAATAACTTTCCAGTTTGACACTTTCAGTTTAAAATAGACACTGGAAGAGGCTATATTTAGAGAGCAATCTGGTATTGTTATAAATCTTCTCATGTTTCCACTTAAGCACACAAGAATATTCTTGGTCAGGAAAGAAATCCCTCTGCAAAAGGCCTTGCAAGAATTAAAATGCAAAGCAATGGCTATATGGAAACTAGTAAAGATTCATGTGTTTGAACTGCTGCTGCTGCTTGTAATAACTAAACTTCAACTAATCTTATACAAAGCAACAGCTTAGAACAGCATTGCCTAGATGTATGTATATGTATTTGAAATTCTCAACTCGCCCTGCTTGAAATGCTGTAAGCAACAGCTTAAAATTAAGCATTCATATAGCTACATATAAGTTTTCTAGGATATACATGAAGCTGTTTATTACTGGTTTGCTGCCAGTAAGTACTTTGAAGCTGAATCTGCAACTGCAGATGAAGATGCTAAGCAAACCAGTATACTGACACAGACTTGTAGACAGGCTTTGTTCTGCACACTGACGTATTTTATCATTATTTGTGCCGTGGATCTTATCATATCTCCAAGGCATATCTCCAAGGGACAAAAAAAAATCAGATAAATCCAGTTTTCTTAAACATATTTATTTTTGCTATATTTGGTACACTTCAAAAATCCGGGTACCATGATGCTTGTGTTTACAGTTTTATTACATTTCTAGCACTTAAGGTAGCCTTTACTTCCCTTTACAAGAACTTAGAAATTTAAACTAGCACAAATTAGTTTACATTCAGGAAAACCATAACCATTTATCTCATGATTAGTGGGAAGGCTCCAAATTTGTTTGCAGCCATGGGAGAATACTTCTTCTTAAGTAACAGCACAAAGCATGAGCAGTACTAAAAGCTCATTTCCTTGCTGCCTGTATTGAGTCAGTTTTCTACCAAACACTTAAGGAAGGCACTAAACTGTAGGGCTGTGTAATGTAAAATTACTCACTGTAGAGTAGAGGCAAGATATAAAAACAATGGCATAATCCCAGCTCTGCTACAGATTCTCACTGCTGCTCTGTCATAATCATATGTGACAAAATTGGCTATCACCTTATACTTGGGTACTCAGATATGATTTTCCTGGGATAAAAAATGTATCAGCAATATTGTGAAGCATGGCGTGACACACAGAAATGTGTCTTCAAGTATCTTGTCTTCTAGTTCCGGCCCCTACTTAGAGCTTATAATTTTTGTGACTGCTTGCCACAAGTGTTTACACGTTTTTAAGTAAAGAATAAACTTCTCTGGCACCTGGCATGTGGGGAAGGAGAGAAGGGATCTGCAAAAAGCTGCCAACAGTAATAAACACTGATAATGAACTGTAGGTCATCTTGGGGACATATGGCTTGGGAGAATTAAGGCCTTTATTTCCCAAACAGATGGAAAGCAGACAGCATAGACATCTATGTCTGTTTCATCACTTGCCTGAACCTCTTCTGATGAGCTGAGAACAACTCAAGAGTCTACATCCATTCATTAATCTGCCTCCCTGCTGACTCCACCAAACAGTAATGCCAATTACTGTCAACTCTGTTGTATGGCCTTAAATGAACTCAAGCCACTTTGGCTAAGCAGCTTGGGGATGCTACTTTTTTCAGTCAAGGATGTTCATTTGCAGAATGGTCTGCCAAGAGTAATTAGATGCAGCAGAACTGTCTTGCTAAAGCCTCTTCAGGATAACAACTATGTGTAAAACAGCACACACAAAAGACAGTAAGCCTTCAAATGTGAACCATTCAACCAGTTTTCAATCTTCATCAGCTTCTCTATGAGGTTCTTACAGGTATAAAAAGTCAAACAAACAAAAAAACCCAAACGGAACTTCCAGGTATGTGAAATGTAAATAGGTGCAAAAAAGTATTGAAAAAGTTTCAAGTTAAGACTGGAAGCCCCCTTTCCTTGTTCTTCAACTTCTCATCGCTAATAATGCTACAGCCTCAGCAGCTGTTTCCAGTTACTTCTCAAGGAAGAGAAGCATAGACTTCCTATTTCTAAACTGATCTCAGCTAAGGTTCCTTTATACAACAAAGGGACAAATTATTTTTTTTTCCCTTTGAAAACATTTTTAAAGTATGTTTTTCAGCATTTCTACTGAAATCTGGAGAATTACTTCCTTTGATGAGTTTAGTCAGTCAAGGAATCATAGCATTGACTAACACTATTGCACATGGTGGCTGCGGGTAAAAAATCTCAGAAGCTAATATAATCAGAAAACTACAGAACAAAAGAGAACACACACAACTAGTTCCAGCTGGTTTTAGCTTATTTTTTTCAACCAGCTTTCAAAGATTTCCACTCAATAGCGCCCTATATAATCAGACTATTAGTGTATTTTCAGTATTACAACTCTGAACAGTCTGTACCAGATGCAAGGTCTTTTTTACTAGTAGAAACATCTCTTAAATGTTTGTGGTCACCCTTCAGCACAAGTACAAGCTTACCTTTCCTCACTACAGATCCTGACCCACATTAGAAATTGACCAAAATTTATACCAAAAAATGACTGCGCAGAAAATAACTACGTAGTGTAATACATGACCCCCGCAATGACCACAAAGAACTGCCTGTTACCAGTCTTACTGATACAAAAACTCACTTCATGCAGGCAACCTGAAATTCCTAAAAAGAAACTTTTGGTCAATTCACTGAAATTTTCAATTTTTTAAGAAAACTGAAAACATTTCTATCTGTTTTCAGCAAGTGATTTTGCATGTTTGCACTTGTTTTTATCAAATTTCAAAAATATTTGCAAGGTCAGCATCCATCCTGTTTATAACAGAAGCTGAAAACATACTATTTAACTTCCCATTAATGGAGAAGATAACCATACAAATCTAGACTGATTTCCTAATCCTGGGCCCTATCCATCTCCATCAGAGCCAGCTGTAACAGCTGTGGTTTCAGCTGGGAAGCTGTATCTCACCCCCCAGCATTTGTCTGAGACATGCTCAGATCCCTATAGCCTTTCAAGCAAACTGAGGGTATAGCTGCCTCGCACACATGTGCAAGCTGCAGTGGTGTGACAGCAGTCTTTCTGGGTAGGCTGTGCAACCAATATGCGCTGTTGCATTACAAATTAAAGCTAGGCCTGGTTGTGTCTAAATGAGCTGAAGGCTCACACTGAGTGGCTGCTGCACAGGTGCACAGATGTTTTCCCTGTAAACATGCAGCATTTTGAAACATGAAGCTGCCGTATAATTTTTAGTAAGTGTGGTTTACAGTGCTACATCAGTGGTAGAGAATGGTATGAGTTGCTCCACCCTACTCATGAGTTAGAAACCTTGTTACGTGGAGGGAATCAGTTTTTCTCAGGGGTTACGTGCAAGTTGTTTGTTTGACTGAGGTTATTTGGCCTCCATCACAACTCCCAAAAACTGTTTTGCTATCCTACAGGTTGCTTTTTTTTTTTTTCCCCAAAAATTCTAGTGGTAAATTACTTATTTTCAGTTGTTTCAATGCAAAACAAAGCCCAGCCCGTTGTTGGGACTTGCAGGTATATTCAGTAAACACTAATTTTATGTTTGTCCTTCCTCATGGCCAACCACCACAGCTCAGTGTAAAATGCACTAAAATAGTTTGTTGACTCTCTAAGCACTGAATCATTAACAGCTGCATGGGAAAATATGCTTCTGAAAACATTACTATCCTGTGGAAGAGAGGAATGCTTTAAAACTCACCTCTCACACAGTGACTCACTGATAACAATTTAGGGCTAGTTTGTTCTCTTACTGCAAATGGAAAGCCAAGACTTATCGAAAGTGTCACACACAGGCAGGTGCTGCTGAAGGATCCATGAACATAAAGAGCTCTCGGACATCTTTTCTTGCACAATACGTGCCTCTGACAATGATCAAAAAGTACTCTAATACCTGTAATTTGGGAATAGTTCCATAAAAACACTATTGTCCAGAAGCCTAGGACAGAAGATAATACCTGGGCAAGCAAAATGTCTGATTTCCTACTGGTGTCAGCAAGACAAGGGATAGGTTGTGGCAAGGCCTGTTAAGCTGCTGGTAACAAGCTGAACAAGAAAATACAAGAAGAAATGAGTTGCTAAAACAAGAGTAGTGGCTGAGTAGTCGATGTGGAGTGTACAGGAGAAATGTCACTAAAGAGGTGGAGGAGAAATAAAAGCATGAGGGTCTAAGTGTACCAGAAGTATGTGAGAGTCAGCTCTTTTTTGCCTCCTTGGGAGTGACTAGGAAAAAAGAGTTGTTACTCCAACTGCAATTATTTTGGCCAGGAAGACATACATTTTAAGTATCACACAGAGCAAAATAAACTGTGTTCCAGTTCTGATAGCTTCTCCACTCTATTACATGGCATTTAGTGCAGAGATACCCAGGTTACAGGTTTGGAAGACCCAAACCAATAAACTCCCATAGCAGGGTGGATTTATTAGCTGAAAACCTTGCCAGCAAGCAAGCATTGTGGAATGCCAGCCTGGTTCTGCTGCAGCTAGGTACAAGCTGGTGCAAGTCTCCCTCAATTACCCTCTACTTTGCTCCCTATTACAGTTATCATGAGCATGTGAGACCACTTGTCTAATCTTAGGGTTGTACAAAGCCAGCAGTCTTACACGTTTTTAATATTTTCAAATTGCTTCCTTGCCCATGGACAGGAAAGTACTGCAGAGAGCTGGAAAAAAACACGAGACCACAGACGTCCCAGTCTATCTGCTGGTAATTGAGCACAATGCAGAACACATCAGATATAAATCATGCTTGCTGTGCAACAAAAGCTAGCGTCACCAGTGGTTACCTGTTTCATTACTTCACATATTTCAACCGAATGACGTTGCATTCCAAATGAGAGCGATTAGGTCAAGGAGGCCAGCTTTAAATCATACAGGGCAGCTGTAAATACAAGCTATTTAAATGCTATGCAGGGAGTGTTTAGATTTGAGATTCCTTATGCTGCTGCTCTCATGCCTGACTTATCCGATGCCCTGGGACGGCTGTCCTTGCCTCTTGAAATTATTTTCCATCTTAAAGTGTAGCTGAAGTGTAGTTATATGATAAGTATGTCCCGAAGGACAAGTTCAGTTTCCTGATGCTGTTGTTAGTGATGTTGCTTGCCTACCTGCTTACCATAAACTGTTCCCTGGAGGATGCCCATTTTGAGTGTATCACAGAAACAGACTTAGGCTAATGCAGCAAAAAAGTAGACACATTTTAGGGAAAAGAAAATCAGGCTATTTTTATATATGTATCATAATTTATTACATCACTTTTCTGAATGAAATCTATCTCTTTTTAAGGATGATTCTCCTTTGGAATACTGCAGAAAGAGAAAACATTATTAAACAACTCTGAAATGCACTCTATTAAAATACTTCCTTGGACACATGACATTTGAAGTAATACACACTCCCAAAATTTTAGAAGGAAAGGAATAGACACAAAACTATACATTTAGAGCTCTTTATCCTCATACGAGAATCAGATGCACACAGCAGTATCCACTGCCAGTTACAGCTCTAGCAGTTGAGTGCCACATAGCTCATTATAGAACATCAATATCAAAAGTCACTTGACAACACCCCACAGAAGAGCCAAGGTGATAAGGAGACAACCATACAAAATCCATTGCTCCTACTACTAAAATAGCTCCAAGTCCAGGGCAACAGGCAATGCATGGGAACATTTAACTATGACCACTTGCATTTTGAAGCACATTGCTAATATAAAAAACCTACCTTCCTTATGCCTTTTAGTGGTTGTAGACAAATTTATTATCTTATGCTTAAATCCAGGCAAGCAGATGCAGCACAGCAAAATCCATTAATGCAAGTTCAAGTTGAAAGCCCAAACGCACATTATTTGTAGCTCTGTTAAACTGGTTTCTGTTAAAATGAGGGAAGATTGAGAACAAAATATGTCCATAGACACAGGCACACCAAATGCTGTACACATATTCTTGGCAAAAAACATTGTCCAGAGTCACAGAAAAGACATGCCATAATTTTTATGTGTAATGAAACTTGTCTGTAATAATGCTAGGAGCTGAATGTTCTTACATTCAGGTAACAGCTGGGTCTGTGCTGGAGAGGGCTGGGACGAAAGCAAAAAATGCCAAAATGCAACCCTGCAGAATTGCTGCAGCAGGCATAAAGCTGCGTTTCCTACTGCCACATCAGGCGAGTCTACATGGCTTCACTTTTTACTCTACTCAGGATTGCTTCCTATTAGGTACAGCATCTTCATTTATTTTACACTTACAAAGCACATGTGTCCTCTGAAATATATCCACAATTTGTTCAAGCAAAATTTCAAGAGTATTTGATGAAATACTATCATACAAAATTTGACAGTATGTACTAGAATGAACCAGGTCTTCCCCTTGCAAAACATAGACTTCTGACACAGAAGTAAATTAGGGTGGAAAACACCCGCTATGCACCTGCAAAGCTTTTTGCTCCAACACAACTGGACATGAGCTCATGCGAAATATACCTGTAGGTGTTAGTGGTAAGCAACACAGTATTTGAGCTTCTCGGCTATCTCTAAATAACACAGTCGTGATGGATATGGATTTGGTCCCTAAATTTCTCATCTATTAGTTGGGTCCAAGGAGTCTGATCTTTGTCTTACATTCTGCATCTAGATTTTTAGAAATAATCTGGTCAGAGGTATAATGAATGCAAGAATATTTATGGGAGCATGGTTACACCTCTGAAGTTAAAATGGACCACTGACACCTTGGTTTATGTGTACAAGCAAATCACTTCAAGCTTGCAGATCTTATCTCTGGTCCACTGATCACACACAAGTTCATCTGTTGCCCATCAGATTTCAGAACTAGGATTACATGATGATGCCCTTTTTCTGAGCAAAGACATTACTGTGTTTCTTGTGCAGCTGGTATCCTACAATCGCTCATTTCATGAAGCATATCATGCTTGCAAGGGATTTCTCAGATTACACCAAAACAGAACTGGCACATTAGGAAATATGCTGCCTCCAGTATGATGCTTTATTTACCCAACCTGGGCCGTGACCTCATCTGGATGTGCTTCTCAGCCATAAGTAAGCTTGCAAGAAATATGTATCCTCAGTTGTTTCTATATTTTACATTTTTCTTTGCACAGTGATTGTCTGCTAAAAGTCTTTATAATCCTAAAATGCAAGCACCAGGTCAGTGGATGACTGACTCCAAAAGCGGACAGTTAAAAGGAACACCTTGATGTTAACACTTGAAGGTCCTATTCCTGAATTCAGAGCCATGTAAGAGCTTGACGCTTACAGAGGGTTTGAGCAAAGCAGAATTTTATGGCAGCACAGGTCCACTAGGCAGGTATCACAGTAAAAGGCCTGATTTGTTTCTTGTGTAGCTGCTATCCTACGAACACCCACTTCATTAGGGCCTGATCTGCCAGTCTTGAGTGAAGCAGTAAAGAGTGAAATAGCTATCCATTTTAGAATTGACTATTTTGATTTCATTTTCCTTTTGCCCTTGACTTAAATGGGCCTTAAAATGCCAGCAAATCATAGGTATAAAAACTTTAGCTCAAAAAAAAGAAATAAAAAAAACCAAATTTTATTATTATTATTATTATCATTATTGTAAAAGTTCCAAAAGTAAATGCCAAAAACACCCTCTTATCCCAGAAATACCAGCATACTCAAGAGAAGCCGGAGACATTTAGAAAAGTGGTTGAACCTTAGAAACCTACTGGTTTAAGTGTGAATGCATAGCTGTAAATGCATAGCTGTAAACAAAAGCAGAATTTAGCTTCACACTTCCTCTCTGTTTCTGTCCCTTCAGAAGATACTGGCTTCTTTGGCAACTGGGCAAAAAACTTTCAAGCATGGAGTGGAAATTTCTGGGCAGGATTTTAGTTATATTTACATCATCCTGACAGTTTGGCACAAGACCACACTATTGAGAGATTTGAAAGAGGAAAGGACTTGCACTGCAAGTCAGATAATCCCTATGAGAGATTTGCTGTATATAACTCTATATTACAAACAGTATCTTAAAATAATAAAGCAAGTTTGAAGCAACACAAGGAGAAGTACAATTCATAGCTAAGCTGCCACTCCCATCCTCAACTTCCTCTGTCGTCCCAGTACATTACCACATGCACATACACTGACCTGCAAACACCAGGGCTCAGTGCTGCTAAATTGAGGACTGCTTTACAAGATAAAAGAGAAAAAGAGCACCGAAGGAAGACTAGTTTTGCACACCTGCTACATAGACTTGGATTAACTATTTTCAACTAGATTAAGTTACGATTCCGTGAATGTATTTTTGAAGAGGCTAATCCCTTGTGTGCCAAAAGTTTGCACAGAACAACTTACTATTATTAAATTACAGACTGCAGAAAAAAGGTTTATAATGGAAATGCTGACAGAACTATGCCTATTAAGAGAGCTGGTATACCACATACGCTTCCAGAGTGTAACAGTTCAGTTATATATATCTGAAAAACAAGATGACAGAAGCTGTCTAGCCACTGGTATTCTTATGGTCACATGGAAAAATCAAACAACAACAACCAAAATAGGGCTCTGTGAGCCAAGCAAATGTAGGCCAGCTAGTGCTGATCCAAATCTCTGATCAAATTACCCTGATTCTTGAAGCACAGCAGCACGGATGTGCACAGCATGAGGCACATCCATTTCTGCAGGTATTCCTCCCAGCATCTCACAGTCCCTTGGAGCTGAATCAATACCACTACCACCTGGCTCCCTTTTAATCACAACAAGGCAGCACCGTTTCCAAGACAGGTAGCTTAAGAGGGCATGATGTTAATAGCCACAGCTATGAAAGATGAGATTTCTAAATCTACTAAATTTTACTAAATTTCCACTAGTATCTTCAAAAAATACAGGAAAATTTATGTATACTTAAAAAACAAAAACGAAGAGAAAAAGCAATTATTTTATTCATTAAATCCTCACAGCCTGTGCTAAGTTAGTGTTCTCAGTCATTCTCAAACCCTAATGATTGACCTAAGAATTAACAATTAAGGTGAATTACTTTGGGACAAATCTGGGTACAAATTAGAACAAAAGAATTTCGAAAAGCTTCATCATCAACTGAGTAACAAGTGGAATGACAAAACTGGATGAGTCGGTTTCAAATAGGGAACTGATGAGGGGAAATAAGTGGAGTTCATCTCTTTGCATCTGTACTCACCTCTTCATTATTCTTGCCACCTGCTCTAGAGCTTAAAAACTTTGAAAATACATAGTCACTCTTCCTGTGTGAGCACAGCTTTCTTTTTATGAATGACATTGTCACCAACACACTGTAAGCAAGACTGCTTTTTTTTAACCAAGTTATAATCATGTTGTATTTATTTTTGTTCAGTCTTTGTTTTGCTCCCATTGATTCTGTCAAAACCAAGAGCCTGCAGAAAGAACTTACCAAGTGAGACTTACAGTTGCATGGAAGCTCTGCGCAGTGACTGGGTTTTGTTCTCTCTTTCAACAGTCTTTGTAAAGTCTAAGAAAAATTACTGAAATACTAATGCTTATCTTTTCCCTATTGAACTGCAGCTACCATAAAATGGAGAAAAGTCTTAACTGAATATGTTGTAAAGATTCTTCACAAAGATTGTCTCCTGCTCTGAGAATGCAGCCACCTGATCTGTAGAACTCAAAGGATGTTTAGAAAAACAACAACGCAGCTTCATATGGATTTGACAGGAAGAGAATAAGTTACCTACAGCTGATTTGATGAGACACCTTTTCCCAACATTAAAGAAATAGGAAGGAGGTTTTGGAGGCATCCTGCAGAAGCCTGAGTAGAGACCTGTTCTGCGGCATGGACGGACGGATGGAGGGACGGACAGTCGCCTCCCCGCAGCGCCGGCAGATCAATTGTCTGGGGACTGACACCCAGATAAAAGAAACTACAGACGGGACGGATCAGAAGGCGCCAGTTTCCCCGGGATAGCTGAGCAGTGCGGCACCGTGCTCCAGCTGTGCAAGGCTGGGAGGTGGCACCGCCGGGGGGGCGATACTAGCGCCCGGGGGGAGCTGTACGCGTGAGGTGGGCTGTACGCTTCGAGGGGGATATGCCCCCGGGGGTCGGCAGCGTTCTTACCTTCCCCATGCAGTGCCCAGGGCAGATGCGCATAGTCCCACTCGTAGCCGCAGGCACTGTCCTCGAAGTTGCACGATCCGGGAGAGAGCAACGCAGCCCCGGCGAGCTGCAAAGCTGCAATGACAAAGCGAGTCCCGGTCACAGCCCGGCCGCCCCAGGGGCCGCAGATCGGGAGCCACCTCCGAGCCCGGAGCAGCTCCCACCCCGTGCCCCACGCCGCCGTTTACCGTGCACGGCGAGGAGGCAGAACTGCAGCATCTTCCGCGCCGGGGTAGCCGGGGCTGGCGCGGCGTGGCGGGCGGGCACGGCTGCCGGGAGCGCGGGACGCGTCAGCGCCTAGCCCGGGCAGGCGGCAGCAGCGATAGCGGGTATAAGCGCGGCCCTTCGGCAGCCCGTCGGGGCGCAGGGAGCCGAGCTGCGGCCGCGGGAGGGGAGGGCGGGGGAGGGGAGGACCAGCGGGCACCCCGGGTGGGCCGCTCCTCCCACCCCCGGCGCGGAGCAGGGCCGGGGAGGCCGAAGCTGGAGCGCCATCGGGGATGGGGGACCGCCGCCTCCCCGGGCAACCTGCTGCGTGCATCACCCCACACAGCAATGTGCTTTCTTAGGTTTCAGTGGGCTTTCCTGTGTTCAGCTTGTGCCGCGGCCTGGCTGCCACCACTGGGCGCCACCAGGAATGCCTGGAGCCGTCTGATTGTAATCCACTGCCAGGTGTTTGCACACACCTCAGTAAGATGCCCACTCATGCCCACCTGCAGAAGACAAGTGGCTTCACTTTGCACTCACAGAGTTTTCAATATTCTGAGTAACTGTGATGTAACTACTTCACATATTACTCTTTCTGAATCCCCTAGAGCTTTTCCCCTTAAATGGACTTAGATACTGCTTCTAGTCAGCTCTGCTAATGGGCCTGGTAATACCTTGCATGATCACTCCAGCCCTCGCCCAGTTCAGGGTTTGCCCATAAAGATTTTTGGCCAACAGTCTTTATTGTGTTTTGGAGGGAAAATAATCCATGTAACATAATCTGCCTCTTTTATACATAACTCCCAAATGTGTTTGATTTGGAAGACATTAGTTTTGTATCATGCTTACTAGCTTTGGGGAACAACAGTGAAAGGTTTATGGAAAGTCTTGTAACCTGCATAAAGTTATTAACTACATTTCCCCTCTCTCCACCCCTCTCCTACCCAAGTGTTCCTTGTGCATAAACAGCAGATCCTTACTTCAGCCACTCCATTCTAGGATGGTTAGAGTAGCACCTACCTTAGAGATGCCCACTGGCAATTTAAGATTAGCTTTGCGATTCCTTCAATTTTTTCCCAAACATACTAATACTGAGATTCCTCATTGATGGGTTTCCAGAGCGACATTCTCAGGTTTCTTGCTCTGATAACAGTTTACACAATATTTGCTGCATAGCTCACCTTCCAAAAACTCCTTGTCCCCTTTCCCACAGGGGCTACAGTACTGGCAGTACCCTGAACTCTGTCATTCACCTGCACTCTTTACAAAATTTACAGCTGTTTGTTTCGCTTTTGCTTCAGAGCCAAAATCATAGAATCATAGGACAGTTTGAGTTGGAAAAGACCTTAAAGATCATTTGGTTCCAACCCCCATGCCATGGGCAGGGACACCTTCTACTAGACCAGGTTGCTCAAAGCCCTGTCCAACTTGGCCTTGAGCATTTCCAGGGATGGGCCATCCACAGGTTCTCAGAGCAACCTGCTCCAGTGTCTCAGCACCCTCACAATGAAAACTTCTTCTTAATATCTGATCTCAATCTCCCTTCTGTCAGCTTAAATCCATTCCTCCTTGTCCTGTCACTACGTGCCCTTGTAAAATGCTTCATCCCAGATTCCTTGTAGGCCCCTTTAGGTACTGGAAGCTGCTCTAAGGTCTCCCCTGAGTCTTCTTTTCTCCAGGCTGAGCAAGCCCAACTCTCTCAGTCTGTCTCCATATCAGAGGTGTCCAGCCCTCTGAGCATCTTCATAGAATCATAGAATAGTAAGGGTTGGAAAGGACCTCAAGATCATCGAGTTCCAACCCCCCTGCCATGGGCAGGGACACCTCCCACTAAACCATGCCATCCAAGGCTATGTCCAACCCCACCTTGAACGCCGCCAGGGATGAAGCATTCACAACTTCCCTGGGCAACCCATTCCAGGGCCCCACCACCCTCACAGTGAAGAATTTCTTCCTCAGATCTAATCTAAACCTCCCCTGTTTAAGTTTAAACCCATTACCCCTTGTCCTCTCACCACAGTCCCTAATGAAGAGTCCCTCCCCAGCATCCCTATAGGCCCCCTTCAGGTATTGGAAGGCTGCTAGGAGGTCTCCACGCAGCCTTCTCTTCTCCAGGCTGAACAGCCCCAATTTTCTCAGCCTATCTTCATACGAGAGGTGCTCCAGTCCCCTGATCATCCTCATGGCCCTCCTCTGCACTTGTTCTAACAGTTCCATGTCCTTTTTATGTTGAGGACACCAGAACTGCACACAATACTCCAAGTGAGGTTCATGGCCTCCTCTGGATTTGCTTGAGCAGGTCCACGTCCTGCTTGTGTTGGGGGCCCCAGAGCTGAACACAGTACTGCAGGTGGGTCTCATGAGAGCAAGGTAGGGGGGCAGGATCACCTCCTTCAACCTGCTGGACATGCTCCTTTTGATGCAGCCCAGGACACAGTTGGTTTCTGGGCTGTGAGCACACACTGCTGGGCCATGTTCAGTTTCTCATCAACCAACACCCACAAGTCCTTCTCCATACAGCTGCTGAATCTCTTCTCTGCCCAACCTGTAGCTGTGTTTGTTTTTGGCCTGAACCAGATGCAGGACCTTGCACTTGGCATGGTTGAACGTCATAAGGTTGACATCAGCCCACCTCACAGGCATGTCAAGGTCCCTCTGGATGGCATTCCTTCCCTCCAGCATATGAACCAAACCACACAGCTTGGTGAAATCGGCAAATTTGCTGAGGGTGCACTCAATCCCACTGTCCATGTCGCTGACAAAGATTTTGAACAGTGCCAGACCCAGTACTGATGCCTGAGGAGCACCACTCATCACTGATTTCCAGCTGGACGTTGAGCTATTGACTGCAACCCTTTGAGTGTGACCTTCCAGCCAATTGCTTATCCACTGAGTGGTCCATCCATCAAACCCATGCCTTTCCAATTTAGAAACAAGGCTGACTTGCAGCATAACGTTTAATGCTTTCTGAACCTTTGGTTGTACTCCTCCAGCATTCCAGCTGGATGAAAACAGCATGTAAGCAAACCTTTGTACCCGCAATAAAATCAGGAAGTTGTTATATTTTCCACTGAATCACTTCCCACATGCACCCTGTGGAACTGGTGTGTCCAGAAACAGTTTTTTAATGTCAGCAAGTGTACCCTCTGCTTTCCCAAAGGACACATGCTATGCCCCTCTGGATACATCAAACAAAGAAATTAATGGCAAAAATACCTGACACTGGCTCCTGCCAGAATGTTTCTTCTCAGCTAGTGGCAAAACTTCACCCCTTAAAAACTCATTCAGTTTATATGGGTCTTTAATGAACTGGTGGTCTTGACCAGCACAGGCGTTCTCTTTTTGTTTTCTGTTTTGTTTTCCTTTACTTCAGTTTGACCTGTGGTTTCCAGAACACGAAGCCTGCCAGACCCTCTTTGTTTTTCTGCTCTGGAGAAAGTAGAAGAGCACCAGTACCCCAGAAGAGAGGGCTCCCTCAGCTCTGCTCTGAACTCTGTCGGAAGCTGCATTATCACCTTGACAAAGCTCTCAAAATCTTGCCCTACTGCCTGGATGCCCCATTCTCTCTCCTCCAAGGAATGTGCTGCCCTGATGAGATCCAGGACTTGGCTCATTTTTAACTCCGTTTATACTGTTCTTACATATCACAGACTCCTTGAGTAGCTCCCTGTAGAGTGTTCTGCATCCAACTCCAGTCAGAAGCTGCGCTCTTCTCATGGATTCTACTAAGCTCAAAAGGCAAAATTGGCCCTTTAGCCACAGGCTTTTAACTTATTTTGCATTCTCTGTTTAGAAACATAGCATTCCCATAATTCATTCTTTTATGGTATGCAAAATCACAGCTTGTTTACAGACATTAAGTGCTTCAGAACCAGTTTCTTCAGAAATAAAGTCAGGGCAATTTTTGCAGGGCTCTGTTTCTCATGCTTGCACAGTTTACACTTGTCTATGTTTTCAGTGAATGACCTCCTTCGCTACGGCTCCTACCTGGTCCCATCTCCACTTCATAGTTTAATTTATTCCTGATATTCTAAATGAAAGATCCTGCTGGGATGCAAAATCTCCTTATGGCCCCGTGTCTTCAGCCTTCTGTAAATTAGATTCTTTGTCTGACAAAGGAGTCCAGATATAGAAAGGCCTGAAGCTGTCAGCTTTTGCAGTGAGTTACCTCCAAAAGAGTTGAAATGGTGCCTGTGTAGCATCTTCACCTTACTTTTGCGACTGTGCCTTCATCTGCCCTGCCTTCCCATCTCTGTTGCAATGTGAACAAAGACCACACAAATACACAAACTTAAAGTCAAGGGAGTTATAGATTAAAAAAAAAAAAAAAAAAAAAAAAAAGAAAGAAGAAGAAAGAAAGAAAAATAAAAGGAAGCACATTATGACCTTTTCCAGCTGGCTAGCAAAACTAGGTGGGTTCTCATCAGAATCTGCTTTGGAATCAAATCTGTTGGAATACAGTAAAACGGCTGCTTGCTCAGAAATATGGCACACCAAAAAAAAATCAGCTAGAGATGTTTTCCCCTTTTTGATGGAAGTACCATTTTGTTTTAGTCTTTTTAGGCTTTTATTCTCTGTTACGGCTACCAGTTGCGTAATAATCATGTTTCTCTTGAGGTGACGGAAACAGACTCCTGTTAAGAAATAAACAAAATCTGACACACCGCATGCCATTATGTTTTGTTCTGCAGTGACAGATTCAAAGTAACTCTTCAAATGATGCATACAATAAGTCCAGACTTGAAGCATGACAATCAAAAGGAAGCACTTTGCTTTCTTTTGAAACTATTTTAATTTCTTATTCCTTTGTTCCAGTACTTTTGCTTCAAGTTTCCTTTGATTGGTCAGTTAAGACTTGCGATTACCACTCCAACTGATACAGAGAAGATCAGTTCCCTAGATTTGGCCATCAAACACCTCTCTTTCCATCCCTCCATTAGCTCTTCTCTCCCACCCTGTTAAACACAAGCTGCTTGCTTTCACTTTCAAAGCCTTTCATGAGCTTCCATCTCCTAGGCTGATTCTTCCTTAGCCCTGGCATGAACTTGTATCCCCTTTGATTCTCTCACATATAAACTCTCTGTAATCATCCACATGATTTCTTGTTCTAGTTCAGGTTCCTTCTTAAAAGGTGGTTTGTTTTGTGGGGTTCTGTTTGTTTGTTTTTCCTGTGAAACCTGTAAAAGATGATTGACAACAGAGTATGCTTTGTGAAACATAAGTCATGCGGGATTGTTTCCCTGCATTTACTGGCTGTGTCCTTTTATCCTCTGCCCCTTTTCATAGGCAGAAAACTTTTGGGAGAGGCAAGGACTACTTTTATTTATGTTTTTGTACAGGGTCCAGTTTAATAGAGATACTGTGGTTGCTAATTGCTATGGTAACACAAACAGTAAGAAATAACAAAGAAATCAGGATCACTTCATTTGTTACAGTGCAAATACTGAAATTCTGCATTAGCTGTTTATCCCGGCTGCAGACACAGCATACTTGCCAGATCTGACTTGTGGCATACGGTAATGTTTAAAATACATATTTTCATTTTAACAGCATTCTGTTACTATAGCTAAAGAAAACTTTACCTATGATTCATCTAGTCAAAGACATACACACTTCTGATTTAGTTTTCTCCCCTGGTCCAGGCTGTCATAGCTGAAATCCTCAGAGAGGTGAATGATCTCATTTCATGGCATATCTGCTGTGAAGTATTTTTGACAGCTGGCTGACTAGTATCTCTACCTAACCTTTTAGAATAAATGGATTTATTCCTGTTTCAAAGAGCAACAAACTCTTGGCAGGTCTGTAGCCAAACTTTCTGAATAATTTCAATACCAAGGCAGCTGATTAGCTAAATATCTCCTGCAGCTTTAAAAAATGCCCATTTTTACACAACATATACATATGGAATTGAGTAGTGTGTTACACAGTCTACACCACTTTTGAAGAGCTGGTGACCCGAATAGCGAGCTGATATTGGTGACTTACCGATATGAAGTCCCACTAAGAACAGCTGAAGTGGATAATACTTTGTTGTTCCCCTTAGTGGTTTTCAAGGTGTTGCAGCTCTTAGCAGGGATGGCTTAGCTGCACATGAAGCAGCTCCTCAGCCATCAACATTTACAGCTCTGTGTGTTAAACTGGCTAGAAATTGGCTACTCCAGGTTGCTGTAAGCTCTCAGGACCCAGGGAAGTAACAGGAGACATGCAGTAGCAGAGATGTGTATGAATGAGATGTTCTAAAGGGAAAAGGTGTGCAGAAATGTAAATAGGAGTTAATAATTGGAAGGTAAAAGGAAATGCAGTAGAAGCAGAGCTTGTGAAGAGATTTGAGGAAATATTAAAAATAATGAGACCAATGATTAGGGTGGGTGCATTTTGAAGTGTAATTCAGATTCTCAAATTAATTTAAAGGAGCTGGAGAAGGATGATACAGAATTTCTGAAAGCCCAGGTAAGCCAAATTGTGACAGACAATCAAAATGAGTCAAAATCCCGGCAAGGGTCTGGATTCAGTAAATATTAAAATTTACTGAATCACAAACCTCAGAGTAAAACCTGAAAGTGGCCCACTCGACTCTCTTCCAAGAAGTATGTAGAAGAGGATAGACCATTTTCCTTAATAACACGTTTTTAAAAGTAGTTTGCACCTTATTAATTCACATTTCCTGAAATCCTACCCTGTCCTTTCGGGCTGTTAAATTAATTAGGCTGTCCTCTTCATGTCATCGAGTAATATAATCATGCATAGGTTAATCGGGCTACAAGGGAAAACAAATGCCAGAAATGTCATTAATTATGATATATGAGTTTCTGAGGAGTACAAAAGCCTCCTATAAATGGCAGAGTTTAATTCATAAGCATTATCCAGTCTATTCCTAACTACCCAGGAAATGGGTAAGCCACATTGCTTGTTGCCATTTGAGACAGGGAGTGCAGAGATCAGGAGAAGGCAGAAGGCCAATTATGTCTCTTGTTAAATCCTTTGGTTAAGCGAGCTTGCTTTAAGGACAAAGTTGATTGACAGGCTGCATTTTACCTTACATTAATTTGACTCCTTTTATATTTCCAGATGAACTGCAGCACCAGAGAAACAGAAGAGCAACGACTGAAGTCTGAGCTGTTGCAAGCTGTCTGCACTCCTAGCTACAGACACCTTCCTCTTCAGTGTTTGTTTTGAAATCCTGGAAAATACACTCAGGAAAAAGATCTCATTGCATGCCCAGGCACATCCAAACTTTCCACTTGTTCTCAGACATTGGACACCAGTACTGGAAAAGGACATCAGGGCTGGACAAGGAAATGAGGTCTTGTAGCACAGTTCAGTGTGCATATTTCAGTCTCCTCATATACATGTGTTAATGTTATTATTTTATGCCCCATATATATGCCTTAATGGTACTATGATTGCATGTGGCACTTTACACGTCAGATTAGACAGAAATCCTGGTGTCTGTTTTACTTCATATTTATCTTCAATACAAAAAATACCAGTAATATGATTGATATCATAAAATCAGATTAATTTTGTGTTGATGTATCTGTAATTTTTATGTCCTTTGCCCATTGCCTCCAGTGCTTCATAATACCAACTGATCTTGCCTATGAGTCAGATTCTGCAGCTGCTGTCTTTTCCATTCTCTGGAAGTATGTCATGCTGTAGGAATACTTCCCCTGGCTTTCACTGGGCTTCTCACAGAGTAAGGTACAAGTTACTTTAGGTCTGTCTTTCTGAGGATATGACTACGCTACATGACAGAGCGACAAGAGAATGATGCAGTCATATTTGGTTCAGTTTTGATATCTGGCTTTATTGTAGTAAAAGGACTGTACATATTCATGTCTTTTTTTCGAAGATTTCTGATGGATTTGATTCCTAAAAGAAAATTACAGAGAGGCAGGGTAGAAGGTACAGGCAGGCAGTTACTGTGCTGGCTATTTCAGCTACCACATGGGTTATGTGCCATTTGGGGGGGGGGGGGTGGGCGGGGAGGGTGGTGCAAGAGAGGAAATGCACCCATAGATGAGCAGGAAAAGGTCCTGTTTTATTTGATCTTTCTGATTGCTATCACATTGCACTGTTAGCAGCAAACTGCAACTGCCAGACGAAGCAGCGGAGAAAGCTCTGACCACTGCCATCTATGGCATGAGCACCTCAGCATAGCGGGTACATCTGTGTGCTGTTTAGGATGTCTCAGAGAGCAAATTTTTATACATTCTGTTGAACAGGTTCTGCATAACCTTTTGGAAGGCTCTGCTCTGAACAGCCTGATATAGTTTAGTACTAACAAAGTATATGTGTTTAGCATATTGTCCCCACATACTGTGCCTTGACTCAGTACATTTACTCTTCGGTGCTCTGAAGTTGCTTCTGGTGATTGATATTCCAAAAACCTCATGTGGAGACTGTGGAGGCCTCCAGTACTTCTATTTTGCTGAAGGTTGGTACTGAGGCACCTGAATTTATTAATGGAAATTGCAATCGATCTGGTACTGATTCATCTCCTGGGTCTCAGCAGAGGGAACTGTGCTGTGGCTGAGCTTGGTGAGACCCAAGACTGGCTGGTACTGAGGGTGCTAATGCAGAGCCACAACAACAGGCAGGAGGGGTGTAACCTGTTTTATGTGTGGAGTCAGCATCTGCAGTATATATGTCAAGTCAGTACTGCTGTACTTCCAGATTAAAATTTAGTTAGTGGCTGAACTCAGCAATCTTTAATTTATTTATTTTTTTGAAACAACTCTGCAACATATAGGCTGCTCACACTAGGGAAAAGACCAGGAGGCCAATCTCAGAAAAGGTAAAGCTGGGTGTGAAGACACAGCTCAACAAAGCTGACTCTGTGAGTGACAGCAAAAAGACTTCAGTATTGCTCTCTTGCAGTAGAAGTACTAGCCTATTATTATTATTATTATTATTATTATTATTATTATTATCAAATAGTGAATTATTCAGACCTTCTTCAATTCCCTGTAAAGGAAAGCCAGCTGCCTGAAAGAAGTGGGCTCTTGCTGCATATCACCATGCTTTCATGAAGAGGAGCAAAAGAATCAGTCAAGAATGACACCTGTGTGTGAAGTTACAAAACAAGTTATGTCCCAGTTATTTGTTTCTTTGTGTATAAAATCTCTGCTGGTACCAGCAAAGTGCACCTTCCCCTTTGGAAAAAAGCACTCAGGTGCCAGGGAAATAGCTACCATAAAAAGTTCAGGTTTACAGATAAGCAATGTTTTATAACAGCTATCAGGCCTGACTTCCATGTTTGTTATTTTTAAAACCAGGCAGTTAGCAAATGGTTTGACTGTAAGGTATCTAAACATTGGCTAGAAGTCTGGTTAATGGCCTGCTGTCCAGCTGGTGGCCTGTGAAGGCCACTGGATGTTGCTTTTAGCTGCTGATTCTGTCCTTTCAGTCAGCAGGGAGAGGGCCTGCCACTGTGATTTCATGGTTGGTATAAATGATCAGTTGAAGGGGTCTGAAAAATATACCCATGCTAGAAATTACAGCTCTACAGCAGTCTCTTCTCTATCCGCACACTATGGGATGGTGCAGAAAAAAAGGAACCCAGTATGTAGCAGCCACAGCAACACCATCCCTTGCAAAACAGGAGAGACAGAGCTCGAAGATGGGCAACCTCACAGCCATGGTGGCTGCAGATAATCCTGCTATAAAAGTACCCCTTCCACGTGCATGCATGTGAAGGAATTTCCTCACATAAATCGAGGTTGCACCACCTGTAGTTCACCAGCAAGAGACAGAAGCCATCCCAAGAGAAGACCTGTCTTCACAAGGCAAAACAGAGGCCTTGTGTGGTAGAACTCTACACATGTTCTGCTGAAGATAAGTAGTTATGAAATGAACTTGGAGAAAATGAAATATTAATATTCCATAGTTTGGTCTTTTGGGCCCAGTATTCAAAGAGGTTTTGATTCCTGGACAAAAGCACAACATTTCATTAAGGTGCAGGTATTCTAACAGATATTCCAGTGACTTGGGTGGGAACAATAATAAATACTTCAATTAAACTGTTCTCTAAGTGTTCAATTGCTGAAAGTTAGTTGTACCTAGATGAAGAAAACCAATCTTTGCTGCTTGAAGATACGAGTTTAAATGTATACAAATTTAGAATATGGTCTACTTGCAAAAATATAGTCTAAATATTAATTCATGCACAAGTACATTTTTTGTTCGAAGTGTGATCTAAAGTACAGTGAAACAAGACTTGCTGGAGCAGGCATATATATAATGATTGGCAGTGCAACTCTAAAATAGCAAATTTTTCCCATGGATACAAAATTCTAGTGAAGTCCTCCTCAGCCCAAAGCTAGGACGACAATTTGGCTTAGGATTCGGGCTTGGGATAATAATGGTTTCCTCGTCCATTTCCATCTGGGTAGGTTTGGTATCTACACTAACAAAGCATAACAACAGAGTTAAGAGTTTGGAAAGCAAGGATCCTCAGAGTTGGACTAGCATAGAAAGCCTGCTCTACCTAGAGAGCTAGATGAAGGCAGACTCAGGATAGAGTGGTAGGTAACCATACATTTTAGACTGGGGACATTTATCATCTACTTTGCAGAAGGGTAAGGTTAGTGTTGCGTTTAGGGCTTGGGAAATCTAAGACCTCAGACTTGAAATGCAGCAACATCTTGCTCAGCCCAGAAATGTGGTATAGTAGCTCAGGAGTGGGCTGTAGCTCAGTGCACATTTGGTATCAGGAACTGGTCTGATCTCCTGTAACAAAAGCTGAGTTGTAAAGGTATGAGCTAGGTTAGTTAGCCAAGTCCCACCGTATGATTCTTGTAGCAATGTATGATTGACAAAAGCAAACTTTTCGCTCTTATATAGGCTACATGTATTCTGCTATACATTTTGGCTCCGAAAATAAAGTATTATTTTATTTAAACAATACTCAAATACCATTATAATCTTTGGACATTACAGAATGAAAACAGTATGAGAAAATTTTGTAAATTATTTTGTAACAACCCAGGAGAAACAAAACACTGTGGACAGTAATCTCTTCTAATCAGTACCAGATGCTATGCTACAGGTGTAAAAGTACACATAATTAAGTCTATTAACAGCAAAATAACATCATTGATCATTTAGAAATATGTAACTTTCACTTGTAGGCATGAACAAATAAAAAAAACATTGACAACTGCAGAAAACCTTTTCTATGGATGATGTCACTCTTCCTTGTTGGTTCTGTGCCTGTAACAATCTGTTTTTAACATTTCTTTGAGATACCAGCTGCAGAAGAAGCAGGGGAATGCCCAGATGTTCAAAAGCAACTTCTTCATCCGGAGGACTGCAGAATGAAAAAAACTAGGGTTGCCATGGTAAAATATTATTTGTGTATAAACAAGTGCCTTGCATCAGTTTCTCCCTCAGTTGACAGCACTTTTGCAGAACTCGGAAGAAAAGGGTATAAAGCCAAGTATGAGGAGATGTGCAGAGATAGAAAATGAAAAAAAAAGAAGAAAAGGAAGTGGGACAGAAGAGAAGGAAGATTTGTTCAGTTCTGTTTAAAACCATTAGCCCCTAATTTTTAGGACTGCATCATGTGGATCTTGCTATAATGTAGCTTTCCAGGGACTTCTTCATTACTCTGGCACTAGAGTAATGAACCTTCCTGGCACGGGCAAAATAACTGCTCAAAACAGTGCAGAAATTCTGCAGAGGAGGGTTGCCCTGTTTAAGAGAAGCCTCCAGGGCTAGCTCAGCTGTATCAGATACTCTCCTGTCTCCTGAGACAGCAAAGAATTGGCAGGCCCCATGTCAGTATTGTATCCTTGGGCCTCGGAGTCCTACAGCTGCAGGTTACTGCGCTCACCTGGCTGCCAGGCTAGGACTGTGTGTGGCTTGAAGTCATGTAGTAATCCACCTTTTAGGTGGATATCTCCCCCTACCTTTGTCAGAGCTTTCTCTTTGCCAGCACTGGCACCAACTCTTCTTTTGAAACATGCTGAATACAGCAGTGATACATATACAAAAAGGAAAGACATGTTCACAGCAGCAGCAGTTCAAGTTGCAACATCAAATAGTAAGCGTATGAGATTAAAAAAGAAAAACACCTCCACAAAAACAAGAAAGCTGACATATATGGCACTTTTGCCTGAAGGGGCTCTGGCTGAAGTTTTACAAATTCACATCAAAGTGAAGAATACTCTGACTGTAATTGCAAAGGAACTCAGGATACTCACTGACACTGGAGATTGCCGATTACCACAAAAAGTAGAGCTTCATTTTTACAACCCTCCAAATGAAGCAGCTTCAGCTGCTCCTTGTTTTTCAGTTTGACACATACCATAAATGTACAGGCCACAGGACAAATGTATGTATAAAGCCGTACAGGCAGGTATTGCCACAGGGTTCCCTCCCCCCACCCCCAGCCTGTTCATGTTAAATGCCAGCATTTCAACAGACTGTATGCAACAAAGGAATATCTCTATAATGTATTACTTGCTTTGATTACAGGTCATAACTTGTTACCTATCTGATGGAAGACCTGGATGGCAGCTGCATAGTGTTCCTGCGTATCCAATTTATCCTGACATTTGCCTTGTTTCACAGGGATAACTGGCCTTCTTGTTTTCCTGTTGCACTGATTTCTTTTGACCTGTGAATTTTGTTGCATTCAAGCAGTGCTGAAAATCTTTAAGGTGGCAGTTATTGCAATGGTATGGGAAAGGAAATTATGGAAGAAGAAAGGAGAGGGGATGAAAGAGGTGGTTTTTTATTGTTTGGAATCATCCCTTTCATTCTTCAGCAAGAAGAAAGTATACTAACAAACACAGATGTTTATATTTTCAAAGTTGTTGAAACATTTAACACCTGATTGGGGTTTCATATCCAAATTTAATACTTCAGTCTAGTTCTTCCTGATTTACCCTATGTCTGGTTTGAGGAGATTGAGGCTTCCCCACCTGAAATATTATGTAGCCCAAGATAAGGTAGTACACGATAAAAATAACGGACATAAATGTCTTAAACTTCAGAGATACAGAAAAGTCCCTTCATGTTTAGGCGTTTAAAAGCCAAGTTCTGTGAAAGAGACAGCACCACTTTGTCATTCCTGATTCTCCTTCCAGCCAAAAAGCCTTGCCTATTTGAAAATCTGCAAGGACAAAACATGTATTCCTCAGGTTAAAATATTTGATCCCCAGGAATTAGCAGCAACTGTCTGACTTATGAATTCTCCATGCTTGGCAGAAGGAATGACTGAGTCACACCAATCACCTCCAAACAAAAAGAGACAGCCAAAGAAAAAGTTAATCTACAATCTTTAGAGGCTCTTTTCCCTGTTTTTAAAGCTAGCAAACAGATCAGGCTATTTCTTCTAAAGTTTTTCACTTAGATAAAAAAAGAAAAGCCAAAATTACATCCCTTCTTGTGGCTGTGGTTTGCATCGTCAGCTGGTTTGATCAATGTCTGCAACCAATCTGCATATGCACACTGGGCAACTCACACCAGGCCAAAATGATCAGATGTGCAAGTAACAGTGTTTGCACCAGATGTTGCCGTTGCATTTCGTGGTAAACAAATTTAGGTTGACAACAAAATGACAGATCTGTGGCTTCATTGAAACCATTTGGAGACAAAAGCAGTGGGTGAGAATTACAGTAGACAGCAAGACCCAAGGGGTAAAATGACTAATAATTAATGGCATTGGGTATGAGGTTGCCACAACAATGTGCTGTCGTGACTGAGTCTTATGACTGCTTTACAAAATATGGGTATTTCTATTTGAGCTGTGTTCTGCTCTGGTTAGGAGTATTTCATTTTTAGCTCCAGCATCATGACAAGATGTGCTCAGTAACTATCAAGCTGCCAGATCCCCGTTTCCATCAGTTTCTATTCATCACTTATTACTTGATCTCTTCAGACACATGCTGTGAGTCTTACTAAACTTTGTGCCTCATCTGGCAGGCGCAGTAGTACCTTAACAGCCCCTTTCTGTTTGCCCAGTATAACCCCCAAGGCCAAAGCTCACAAGCAGATATGTGGTTATGATGCGACAATTTCTGTAGCCAGCCAGGGAATAAACCAGAGTAACTGATGAGGTAAGTATTCAGTTATGAGTGGGTCAACAAGAGATGGTCTTCTGCAGAGCTCTAGAGTACAGTTCCCACCCAGACTTGACTGCTGTCACTGTGACATGGCAACAATCTCATCAGCTTCTCCAGACTGACACTGAGCCATCTGCTGCTCATCAGTACTCTGTCTTTCCCAAGCACTGTGGCACTTACTTCTCTGTTCAGACCTAGTGGTATGAAAGAGGAGGGCTGGGGTCTGTCAGTACAGCAATCTTTATTCACTAATTAACTTTCTTTTGATCTCCTTTATGCTGATGTGATCTTGGCTGAGGGTCTAGAAATCATCACCTCAGCTGACAAGTAACTCATTCATAATAATCTGAATTGACGGTGTCCATCAGTCCAAGTTACATGACGGCTTACTGTGTCACTCAACTCACCCTCTACAGAGCAGCAAAGGCATGGGCTGAAAAGGCCATAGAAATGCTCCTTGTGGGTTAGATTTGACACATTGGATGGGGAGAGTAAATAGGAGCATGTACTACTGCTATTTGTATTGCACTGTGCACATCAGACAAAAGAAAGGAAAGCCACCTTGTTGATAATCAGTATATAGCCCCTTTCACCCCCTAAAATCCTTCCTCTTCTTCATGTCTTCTCTCTGTCTTTTGTTGTTACGGCTGATCAGTCACAGGCAGAAATGGTGCATCCTGGAGCACTTCAGATCAGGATTCTCAGGCTGTCCCAGCCGAGATTAAGATGCTTTACCAAACAGAATGGGAGGAATACATGCTGGGAAGCTCACCAGAGAAAACCAACACAGCTCAGTATGTTAGTCACCACTCAGAAAATAGGTCTTATGAGGAGAAGGTGAATATTTTGTTTTGTTTTGGAAAAATCTGTCCTTCAATAAATATGAATTTGCAGGTAAAGCACATGGTGTCATTGCAAAACTAACTAGGCAATATAGACAACACTTATCTTCCTAGCCAGGTGATTGCCAAACTAAGTTTACAGTGTTGTCCTGGGAAATGCAGTATCTCAGCTCAGCACTCTTGCTGTCTGATGTCACTGGGATCTTTCACCTCGTGGAAGAATGCCTTTGTCACTGGGATGCAGGGTATGTTGGACCTGCACAACTCTTAGTCTGCCCTGGGGGGTTTTCACTTTATGTAGAGAAACCACAACAATTTGAAAGCGGGGGGGGGGGGGGAGGACAGGACACGGGGTCCACACAGATAAATGCAAGTCATAGAATCATAGAATCATAGAATAGTAAGGGTTGGAAAGGACCTCAAGATCATCAAGTTCCAACCCCTCTGCCATGGGCAGGGACACCTCCCACTAAACCATGCCATCCAAGGCTATGTCCAACCCCACCTTGAACGCCGCCAGGGATGAAGCATTCACAACTTCCCTGGGCAACCCATTCCAGGGCTCCACCACCCTCACAGTAAAGAATTTCTTCCTCAGATCCAATCTAAACCTCCCCTGTTTAAGTTTAAACCCATTACTCCTTGTCCTCTCACTACAGTCCCTAATGAAGAGTCCCTCCCCAGCATCCCTATAGGCCCCCTTCAGGTATTGGAAGGCTGCTAGGAGGTCTCCACGCAGCCTTCTCTTCTCCAGGCTGAACAGCCCCAACTTTCTCAGCCTATCTTCATACGAGAGGTGCTCCAGTCCCCTGATCATCCTCGTGGCCCTCCTCTGCACGTGTTCTAACAGTTCCATGTCCTTTTTATGTTGAGGACACCAGAACTGCACACAATACTCCAAGTGAGGTCTCACGAGAGCAGATATATATATGGAATCACAGAATCACTCAGGCTGGCAGTGACAGCAGGAGGTCTGTGGTCCAAACTCCTGAAAAAGCAAGGACAGCTCTGAACTCTGACTGGGTTGCTCAGAGCTTCATATAATCAAGGCATAAAAACATCCAAGGATGAAGATGATGCAACCTCTCTGCAGCCCATCTGCATTGCTTGGCTATCCTCTTAGATTATTTTGTTGTTGTTATGTCCAGCTGAATGCTACCAATTTCAGTTTATGACCATCTTCTCTCACTTCTTGGTGCAAGGGCTGCTCTTGGGAGACCCCAAAGCCATGCTTTCTCCTGGCTAAACCAGCTCCAATCCCCTAGCTTCTCCTCATGGGGCAAGAGCTCCAGCTTCCAGCCTCTAGCTATCTTTGTCTACCTCTGCTGAAGTTGGTCCAGTTCACTGATGTCTGTCCTGTATTGAGGGGGACAGCAAATGAACACAGTGCTCTGGATACGGTTGAACAAGCATTGAGTAGAGGGACACTAAACCCTGTGAGGTGCAGTGTCTTCACACTTTCAGTGACCAGTAAGGGTGATCTGGGGGAAGACCTTCTTTCAAGATCATGGACTGGGTTCAAAAAGTGAGGATTTGAACTTCAGCTTGTCACCACTGGATTACTGCACACAATAAGGATGTGGACACTTCCTCCTCCTCTGTTCTTCTAATCTAGCCTTCTGCATTTCCTGTGCTTGTAGAAAAGCACTCTGAAACAAAGATAGCACATTTTGATGCAATCAGTAATTTAATTCAATTTTCTTAAAATAAATACATTAAAAAAAGGTTCTTTATCAAACAGAAAACAAATTTTCCTGTGCTTTTGGGGAGAGGGGAGTGGAATCATTAGAAAAATCATCCCCTGGGAATCTGTGTTTGCCAGCTCTGTGGAAAAGAGTTTAGTGACTGGAAATCTTGCTAAGTAGCAGCTTCTGACCATGAGGCTCCACAAGACCCCTAAAATCCCTTCCTCATTCCCAGGTAGCAGTAGTGGAGCTAAATGCCTTTCCTGTCAAGCTCTGTTCCTCCTTCCATCCTCTTTGACTTTGGTAGCAACCTGTGAGAGACCATGGACTACACCTAGGTGTATGCTTGGAAGCTGCTTCTGCTCTTCTCTCATACCCTGTTGTGCACCTGCTCACTGATCAAAATGAGGACTTAAACTGTGAAACTTAGTGTCTTTCATTACTCAGTGGACTGATTGGATCATGCTGTGCTAAAGTTCGTGCCAAATTAGTCAGGAAGTATCATGTAGTAAAGCATGAATTTCCTGGAATTTCTTTTAATCAAATTATTACAAAGAACCATTCTTTGAACAACTGTGTGAAACAAGGGTGTCTTGCAGCTGATGCTGCTATAATCTTAAATAAAGCACCCTGTAGAATTGGTTTGTCAGCTGGGATTCCTCCTTGTAATTCCTCTATGAGTAAGCTTTTCTAAAGCTCACAATGAAATCTGTTTTTGAATACTTTTTAATCACAGGCTCACATCAGATCACACAGAATTGCAGAGGTTTGCAGGCACCTCTGGAGATGATGATCTCCTGCTTATGCAGAGTCAGCTATAGCAAGTTTACCAGGACTGGTGTCCAGCTGGGTTTTGAGTGTTTTGTCCTAACAAAAACCAAGAAGCTTTTTTTTCTCCAACTAAGTGGAAATTCCCACGTTTCAGTTTGTGCTTGCTGCCTCTTGTCTTGTCACAGGGCACCACTGCAAGAGTCTGGCTCTGTCTTCACTATTAGCCCCATTTGTACACATTGAACTCCACCATCTCATGGCTACTGCAGCCATGACTGCTCCCGGCGTTCACATTCACAACCAGCTTTTCTGTGGAAGCAGCAGTTCTCCGCCCCTCTGGCTCCTCAGCCACCTGTGACAGGAAATTGTTATCACTGCAGTCCAGAAAATTCCTGAATTGCTTGTGCTCTGCTGCATTAACCCTCCAGCTGATACCAGGGTGTCCGAAGGGCTAAGACACGTCAAAGTGAAGCTCCTTCCAGTTGCCTGAAGGAAACCTTATCTACTTCTTACTCCTGAGCATCTCTCTGTAGCAGACACCTGCCACAACATCGCCCATGTGCATCTGCCATCCCGAGGCAGGGCTCTGAGCACTCCTGCTGCTCTTTTGTGCAAAAGACAACTCCATCTCTTCACTTTCCCAAACTGTCCTTCCTAATGAGCCTGTATCCACCCATCACAGCACTCCAGTCATGTCATAGAATAATTGGATTGGAAGAGACCTTCTAAGGTCATCTAGATCAACCACCTGCAATGAGCAAGGGCATCTTCCACTAGTTCAAGTTGCTCAGAACCACATCCAGCCTGGCCTTGAATGTCTCCAGGGATGGGTCATCCACCCCCTCTCTGCGAAACCTGTGCCAGTGTTTTACCACCTCACTGTTAAGAATTTTTCCTCATATCCAGCCTGAATCTCCCCTCTTTTAGTTTAAAACCATCACCCCTCGTCCTGTTGCAGCAGGCTCTGCTAAAAGGTCTCTCCCCATCTTTCCTGTAGGCCCCTTTTAACAACTGAAGTGGCACAATAAGGTCTCCCTGGAGTCTTCTCTTCTTCAGGCTGAACAACCCCAACTCTCTCAACTCTCTCAGTCTCTCCTTACAGGAGAGGTGCTCCACCCCTCTGATCATTTTTTATGCCTTCTTCTGGACCTTTTCCAACAGGTCCATGTCTTTCCCGTATTGAGAGCTCCAGAGCTGGACACAGTACTCCAGATCGGGTGGAAGAAACCCACAAATATGTGAGCTATCCCAGTATATCACTGCAATGGCAGTGATACCGTAGTCCTCCAACTACGCACAGACACCTAATTCCTCCTGTTTGCTCCCCATGCTGTAGTGCATAATTAAATGATAAAGGGTGCTTACAACTTGTATTATGAATTCAGAAAGACAGGGTGAAAAAAAAAACCCTCATTTTAACCTCTATTTCATCCTTCTTATTCACAGTCCTTTAGGAATAAACATGCCATAAACAAACAGCTGTGATTTTTCCTCCAGCTTAATTCAAAGATCTGTGGAAGTACTGGGCATTAGACAGGAACAGCAAAGAATGCAATGGGAGCACCACAGCCAAATATTTGCTTAATTCTGTCTACTAATCCCTTTCGGGAAAATCATTGCATTTCAGTTCTAAGTTACCTTAAAAGAATATATGATGCCTGACTTTCATTTTGGTGACTGTGAGAAAAAGTTACTGAGAAAGGAAACTCCATCATTGCTTATGAGACGGCCATAAGCCCAGGCAGTGCCTCGAGAACCTACCCCAATACTGTGTGCTGAGGTGCCCCAAAGGGATTATGCATAGAGACATTACACAGCATCACGATTCAGAAAGTGAGAGCAGGCATGAGTCTTCCCAGAGCTTCTCCCATGCAGAAAAGAACTAGTCACTTCTGGGTAAATGAATACGCTGTATTGCTCTTGGGAGGTGGAGGAAATAGGACGTCTGTGTTCACCAGGCATATTTACGATGTCATAAGATTGTAAGGAACAGCCAGACTGAAGGAAAACTGTTAGGAAAAGGTAGGAATATGAAGCAGAAGGACGGACAAGGAGGTCTAACCTGTGCAGGACAGCATGAGGGACAGATGAGGAAGATGAGACTTGGTGCAGGAGCAAAGAAATCCGAGCACATACTGCAGCTATTTTTCATGAGGTAGAATCACATGTCACAGCTTCATTTTCCCTTGTTATATTGATTGGCTCACAGTGATGTTTGCAGAGAAACAGACTAGCTTTTGACCAAATATGAAAATTGAGATAATTCTGCCCTGATGGAAAAGATGCAGCTTGCAAGTGAAACTTGTGCCATAACAGTAGCAACTGTGAACAAAAGCAGATGGAGAATAATCCCGATCAGCATGTTTCCTACATACAACCAATAGAAATTAAACTATCTTTGACAACCACAGGGGGCATTTAACAAGGCCAAATTTTAAAAATCAGCAGACTTCTCTTGTTTCTGTACTTCAATAACTTCATGTTTACAGCCACATAATCCATGCTACATTTTGCAATCAACCTCACCTGCCAATTCAGTATATTTGCTATTGTGCTGCACTGTTCCCTTTTTTGCTACTCTGATAATTTTAAATTTCATATCTCTATGCTTTTCACTTGAAAACTTGCCTTATGTATTTCATAATTTATTATTATACCATGTCAAATTTCTAAACAGCAGTTACAGACATGTCTATAACATAAAAATCAGTCTATAAAACAAAATGTGAGGGATTTGAGCTCTATTTAATTGAAGACTCCAGAAAAGAGGCATACACAGAATCACAGAACCACAGACCGGCTGATGTTAGAAGGGATCTCTGGAGGTTATCTGTTCCAACCACCCTTGTTTAATCAAGGACACCTACAGCCAGAACTGCGCTCAGATGGCTTTTGCATGTCTCCAAGGATGGAGACTCCAGACCTCCCTGGACAATCTGTGCCAGTGCTCAGCCACACCCACAGTGAAAAAGCGTTTCCTGATCAACAGGGGGAGCCTCCTGGGTCCTGGTTTGTGCCCATTGCCTCTGGTCCCATCACTGGGCACCACTGGAAAAAGCCTGGCTCCATCCTCTTGGTACCCTCCCTTCAGATATTTGTACCCATTAATCAGATCCCCCATGAGCTTTTTGTGCTCTCCAGGAGGAATAATCCCAGCTCTTTCAGCCTTTCTTCACAGGAGAGGTGCCCAGTCTCTTCATCCTCTCTATGGCCCTTCACTAAGCTCTCTCCCATATGTCCGTGTCTCTCTTGTGCTGGGGAGCCCAGTTCTGGTCCCAGCACTCCTGGTGTGGCCTCGCCAATGCTGAGGGCAGGGGAAGGATCATCTCCCTCAGCCTGCTGGCCACACTCCTCCTCATGTAGCCTGGGATGCTGTTGACTGTATTTGGTTTGGTTTGGTTTGGTTTGGTTTGGTTTGGTTTGTTTTTTTTCCATCAGGGCACATTGCTGGCCCGTGTTCAACTTGGAGCCCTAGGAGCCCTAGGTCGTTTTCTGCCAAGCTGCTTTGCAGCTGAGCACCTCCCACCATGTACTGGTTCATGGGGTTGTATCTCCCCCAGTGCAGGACCTTGTACTTCTGCTTGTTGAATTTCATGAGGTTAAACACTACAAAATACAGCATGAAACAAACTATATTTTGTTAATTCCTGTTCAGTGAAGCTCCCAATACAGAAGATAGGAAGGAAGCTGGCTTCTAAAGAATTAATTTTTCTGCTTTATTTTTCACATGTACAGCTGAGGGCTTAAATAAACATGTTTATTATCTTCAATAATTGCATTTAAATTTTTCAACTTCCCACATAGATAACAGTAACTAGCAAATTCTAAGCTAAGGCTCCCAATTTTTAAATGCAGCTAGTGTTTCTGTGACTGAAGTTAAAACCAGAAGAATCTTCAGGTAAACACATCTCATAAATTTTTAGGACTTTGTAGCACACAGTTCTGTGAGTACAAGATATTCAAGCAGAGATTCTTCTTTCTACTAGAGCCAACAGGTACAGGTGAAAAAAAAAAACAATTAATTTAATTGTCCAGCCTGCATCCAAAGACCACCACAGCTACAGCACCATTTCTTTTTCTCTAGATCATCTTTTGGCTGCAGCCTTGGAACAGCCATTAGTTCAAGAGCTAAATTTGGCACTTTCACATTTCAGAGATTCCTACTGATATTATCTTTGGCTTTGACTACCACGGATTGACAAGTTTCATCTGGGATTTAAGAAGTGAACTGCCTCCAGATCACACATGTGATGGTTAGAAAAGAATATCCCTCAAACCTTGTTAACACTGCAAGTTTTAGTAAAAACTTCCACAGCAAACAATATTTTAATCTATTCACTAGTGAACAGAGCTCAGTATCTGAGGAGCAAACTGTGGCTATTTTTTATAGGAAGTTCTTTATACATATAGGACCTTTAATATGGTTGTTAAATTCTTGTAACCTGGAAAAAATACCACTTATCTCAAAGTAGTTTCAGAGGCAGACATAGCATTATTATTGTTATTGCAGGTATATCTGTGAAACTGAAAACACTTAACACTTACACTAATTGTGGAGCCCTGATGGCATAGGGTGGCAGGGGGCTCAAAGGTACAGGGTGCTGGCATTGAAGAGCAGTCCTCATAGGTTCCTGTTCAATATGAAGAGTCCAGAAACAACAAGGTAGGAGTGCAAGTAAGAGCACAAAAAACCCCAAAAGAATGGTTTCAGTGTAACCCAACTCCCAAATGAACAAATTTATTTTAAAAATGCAAGATGCATATGTTATGTATATATGTAATATATGTAATATGTATATATTATGTATAGATATATGTATATAGATTAACTCCTTATGCTTCTACATGTCAAAGTGCTTCCATGTACCCTTGTCTCCCTGTTAAATGTTATCTATCTGCTCAACTCAACAGGAACCATATAGGGCACTCCTCCTTTAAATACAGGGGCAGATAATGTGACACAGGGTCTGTGTTTGTATCAGGCTCAGAAGACACTGGCTTTTCCTCCCCTAAAATGGGACATTTTCTACTCATGAATGGACTACATGTTGTGATTTCCTATTAGGCTATGTGTAAGTATATTAATGGCGACACCGTGGTAGTTATTCACCATATTTACATCCCATACTACCACTGTGGTAATAGGCACTGCAAACACTTGCAGGCTTTGGTCAGAAGATGTTCAGAATCTGTAGAATCAGAGATAAAATGTCCAGTATCCCAAAGTAAGGAGCGAGTCAAAATAAAAGTGAACCATGTTTAAAGGTATAATACCATGCAAAGTTGCTGACAAGTCTAAGCTGAACTAAAAAGATCATGGCCAATTTAGTACTTGGCATGGATGTGGCAACAATGAAGTAAAATGGTCATTAAAGCTACAGTACGTATGTAAAGTGAGTGCAATTTTACTGACACAAGCTGTATCATTTTGAAGGAGCCAGAAATTTGATGGAAAAGACACGTGCAAGTCTACCCCGAAAAAGTATGCCACGATCAACAAAGTTTTCCTGCTTGGAGTCTTCCAATTTAGTCCTGCCACTATGATTCTATGATTCTATGATTGCTGCAGACAGTTCCACTCAAAACATGCATATGAAGGCAGCAGTTCTTCCTTTCTTCAGATTCATGGGGAAACGTGATACCAATCAGAAAAAAGTATAATTTTTGTTTGAAAGACATAGCAAAATTCTTAGTTGAAATAATTGTGCTCAAGAACTACCTGTGCTAGTTTTCTTCAAGTAGGTGAATTTCCAAACAAACCAGTAGTGGAGACTTCTGTGGGCAGAAGTGAAAGCATCTGGTTTTAAAGACAGCCATATAGTAAATGAGTCTTCACAAATTTGTATTAATATAAATCACATATAAATCCTAATTCTAATCTCCAGTATCCTCACAAAAACTAGGAAAAAGCCTCTCCAAGCCAGTGGAACCACATTTCATGAGGAAGTTGTATTTAAGAAGAAAATAAAAGTACAATGCTGTAAAACAGCTGGTGACCATCAGGCCTGTTGAATTCAGACCACAAACTCATTAACGCAGGATCTGCTTCTTTGTTTGTGGTTGATGTCTTATTCCTTAATTGCTAGTGTTACTATCAAATGAGAGTAGAATGGAAAGTTCTGATTTTTGCTAACTCAAAGCAGGACTAGAACTGCATGAGTTTGTTAGAATTGGAAACGTAAGTTTGACATGCCTAAGTAACAGAAACCCTGTTACACCATGTCAAGCACTAGAGAGTCAGTCATCTTTGACTTTGCTGTGGTCATACACTGTGTCCAGCACTAACATTTCACACAATCTCCTGTTTTTAAAAGACATATTAGCCATTCATAGTTCTCTATGTACATGCAGTTCAACGAAGGTTCAAAAACTTCTGATGAAAATAGATGAGAAAAACATCAGTGTTGCACAAACATACTTCTGAAAAGGCTGGCACAGGCAGAATCAAGTAGTCAGCCTACTTCAGTCTGTCTTGTACTGATGTATTTCCCTGGTTTTGTTTGTAATATTCTCTGAATACTGCTAACTAAGTCTTTCCACTGATGGTTCCAGTGTGCCAAAACAACACACTGAACGTTATAAATAGAAAATCAACAAAATGAAAGGACAGAGAATAATGCAATATTATTACCCAGTTAACTTTTATAATAAAGAGGAAAAAGTAAGAGACAAAGCAAAATATGATCATGCATTGGTTTAGAAAAACTGCCCTTAATGGCAGCTACGCTTGCACTGAAGGAAGAAAGAGTCTTTCTCTTGGTATTAATAGAAACAGGCAAATGGCTTCAGTCAGCTAGAGATTCAGCAACCTGAAGAAATGTGTATATTTGAAGACTGTGGGAAACTAAGAGAATGTTACATTTTGCTCTACCTTGTTCATTACTATTTGACACTAGAAATAGGAAGGTGGTCTCCATAGCACCAGAAGGATTCAGTCATCCACTAGAACATCCAAACACAATAATAAAGATGCTTATTAACTTTTTTCTCTGGCATTGTCATGGTTTAAGCCTTTCAGCCATGCAGTTTTGCTCACTCACTCACTTCCCCTTCTTTCTTCCCTCCGCTCCTGGAGGGATGGGAAGGAGAATTGAAAGAATGCAACTCCCACAGATTGAGATAAGAGCAGTTTAGTAACTAAGGTATAACACAGACCACTACTGCTACCACCAATAATAATAATGACAAGGCAAATACAAGGAAAGAATACAATAGCTCACCACCAATCTCAACCCGACCAAACAGTGCACCCCCACCAATAATAATAATGACAAGGCAAATACAAGGAAAGGATACAATTGCTCACCACCCAGCCGGACCAAGCAGTGCACCCCCACCCCTCCGGGTCTCTGCTCTCTGTTTTTACATCCTGGACATGACATGCTGTGGTATGGAATAACCTCTTTGGTCAGTTTGGGTCAGGTGTCCTATCTCTCCTTCCTCCCGGCTTCCCCTCCTCCCTGGCAGAGCATGAGACTCACAAAGCCCTTGGTCAGCCTAAACATTACCAAGCAGTAACTGAAAACACTGGTGTTATCAGCGCTGTTCCCAGGCTGAAAATCAAAAACACAGCACTGCACCAGCTACCAAGAAGGAGAAAAATGACTGCTACTGCTGAACCCAGGACAGGCATCCAGTGGAGGTGAGACTGAAAAGGCAGCAAAAACCAACAGAAGTCCTGACATAGACAACCTGCACTTAAAAAGCATTTTCTGAGCAGCAAGAATGGGAATTGTCCATCATATCTGAAAAATCCTGGCAGTCAGGTGAAGTTCCCGATGACTGGAAAAAGGGAAATGTAACCCCCATTTTCAAGAAGGGGAAAATGGATGAGCCGGGGAATTACAGAGCAGTCAGTCTCACCTCTGTGCCTGGCAAAATCTTGGAGCGGATTCTCCTGGAAGGCATGCTGAGGCACATGAAAACCAACAAGGTGCTTGGTGACAGCCAGCATGGCTTCACTAAGGGGAAATCCTGCCTGACCAATCTGGTGGCCTTCTATGAAGGGGCTACAGAACTGATGGACAGGGGTAGAGCAGTTGATGCCATCTACCTGGACTTGTGCAAAGCATTTGACACTGTCTCACATGACATCCTTGTCTCTAAGTTGGAGAGACATCAATTTGATAGGTGGACCACTCGGTGGATAAAGAACAGGCTGGATGGCCGCACGCAAAGAGTAGTGCTCAGTGGCTCAATGTCCAGCTGGAGACCAGTAATGAGTGGTGTCCCCCAGGGATCAGTGTTGGGACCAGTCTTGTTCAACACCTTTGTGGATGACATGGACAGTGGGATTGAGTGCGCCCTCAGCAAGTTTGCCGATGACACCAAGCTGTGTGGTTCGGTTGATACATTGGAGGGAAGGAATGCCATCCAGAGGGACCTAGACACGCTTGTGAGGTGGGCTGATGCCAACCTGATGAAGTTTAACCATGCTAAGTGCAAGGTTCTCCACCTGGGTCAGAGCAATCCCAGGTGCAGCTACAGGTTGGGCAGAGAAGAGATTCAGAGCAGCCCTGCAGAGAAGGACTTGGGGGTGTTGGTTGATGAGAAAATGAACATGAGCCTGAAGTGTGCGCTCGCAGCCCAGAAAGCCAACCGTATCCTGGGCTGCATCAAAAGGAGTGTGACCAGCAGGTCGAGGGAGGTGCTCGTGCCCCTTTACTCTGCTCTCGTGAGACCTCACTTGGAGTACTGTGTGCAGTTCTGTTGTCCTCAACATAAAAAGGACATGGAACTGTTGGAACAAGTCTAGAGGAGGGCCACGAGGATGATCAGGGGACTGGAGCACCTCCTGTATGAAGATAGGCTGAGAAAGTTGGGGCTGTTCAGCCTTCCAATATCTGAAGGGGGCCTATAAGGATGCTGGGGAGGGATTCTACATTAGGGACTGTAGTGAGAGGACAAGGGATAACGGGTTCAAGCTTAAACAGGGGAGGTTTAGATTGGATCTGAGGAAGAAATTCTTTACTATGAGGGTGGTGAGGCACTGGAATGGGTTGCCCAGGGAAGTTGTGAATGCTCCATCGCTGGCAGTGTTCAAGGCCGGGTTGGACACAGCCTTGGATGGCATGGTTTAGTGGGAGGTGTCCCTACCCATGGCGGGGGGGTTGGAACTAGATGATCTTGAGGTCCTTTTCAACACTAACTATTCTATGATTCTATGATTCTAATTGTCTCCAAGAAAGATCCAAAGGAAAAATAGAGAATAAATTCATAGTGATTATGAAAGGCATCTTACTCATCCTCAACATCACAGCAAAAGCTAAAGATTTCTAGTTTCAGAACAGAAACAAAAGAGTATTTTTAAGTTAATTATTGTGTGAATAGGTTATTTTCTTTATCTCAGTGTGCATTTTTTCCTAAATAGGTTTGAAATTAAAATTTTCTAGTACATCTTAAAGAGACCTGTAGCAGTAAATTAAAAAATTCAACTTTCAACAATATATAGATTCACATTCAGTGTATCATTTCAGCTGTAGACATAACAGCTGCTAGTTCACTAGGATGCAAAATCAAACCCAGTTCTTGTTCCTATACACACTGTTTAAGTTTTCTTTGTGATGAAAGATGCACAGAAGAGGCAATAGGCCAAGTTCTAGTCTTATCAATTCAGACATAAAAGACAGAAACCCCTCATAAAATCACGGCAGGCGGAATAAGATGAAAAAGAAGCTAAGTCTTTTAGCAGGGAGCACTAACCCACTGGCAAAATAGACTTGTACATTTTTTCCTTTGTGTTCCAATCAGGTGGTGTACAGCTATGACAACCATTTACCACTTCTGCCACTGCTTATCTTCAGGGCAACCATTTCTTAGCACGAAGAACCTCTGCTCTCCTCTACCTTTACCGGCTGCAATTGTGGACCTCCAGCCATCCCACTGAATTCATCTGGGCCCTTGGCAAACTCCCCTTCCCCTTAGGAGGGGTGTCCCAAAGACTGAGTTTTGAGTTGGGTTTGACAGCATTCCTATGTTAAAAGAATGCGCAGGGTGTTCACAACTAAGGGCAACTTGCGCTCAAATTAATCATTTGGAGCCTTTGACTACTCTGGCTTCAAACGTAGATTTAACTTTGTGGGTTTTACAAGCCTTTGAAGCTTAGCCCAGAACAATTTTCAGCATTTATAGTGGTGATTTGTAACATGCCACTGGGGATTGCTTCGTAATCAGAAAGAAAAGAAAGAGAACCACAGAAAAGTCCTGCCAGAAAAGAATTAGACCAAATCAGACAGATGGCTAATATTAACCAAAAGGGCATCCAGATTTGTGATATTCTTTTTCCTTAACAGCAGTTATCAACAAACAAGTGAAGAAAGCTCATAGTATTTCTTCAGTTAACTGTTCAAACACTTAGTCTCCTTGTTTTCCACAGGTGACCTGTCAGCATCATCAGCTTTGTCTCTCATACTGACATGACAAGTAGGGACAGGTGGAGATATCACAATATTTCAGAGACTTCTCCTTTTTAACTAAGTACTTTCTTCTTTTATCCACTAACAACACAGGTAACCCTTGTTCTCTATCTTTCAGAATTTTTGGATGCAGAGTACTTTTAGGCATTAACCTTTTATGAGAGGATATGGATGATCTGTTCCTCTGTAATTTCAATACAGCTGTACAAGAAAAGGAATGAAGGGGTCCAGGCAGTAACTATAACAGCTGTTGCAGTATTAAGAGGAGCTGGTGAGCTCTTTAGTCACAGACTATATCTTGGGAGGTAATAGTAAAAGGCTTATTTTAGTACTCCAACAAAAAGTGAAGAGAACGAAGAGCAGGATTCAGCTATGGACCTGACTGTCTCCTACAATTGTGATACAAAAATAGGAATGCTGTTATCTCTAGCAGGCTGGAGACTGATTAAGGATGTGACCCCATACACCTACTCAGGGTCGCACCAAGGTTGAGCTACACAAGACCTACATCTAAACTTAGTAAGACCTCTGACACAGCAGTGATTGCAGCTGCAGTCCCTGGCACCTGCTTCAGGGACAGAGAACAGTCTGGAGGTCACCCTGGTGACGACTGGCTTTTCTCCAGCCTATACTGGGCCAGCAGCCTATGCAATGGCATGACTGTGCCCTCACTCCGCAGCCGTCTGCCTGAGCCTGCTCTGCACTGTCCTTGTGGTCCCAACAACGGTTGCTATTTTTCAGTGGCAAATTATGCACAAAACTGAAAGGCATAATGCAAATCCTGCCATTGCAGTATTACTGAAACATCACAGTAATTATGTGTTTTTCTTGTAGCATGGGGCATAAAGGCATGAGCTGACCTCGTGGGACAGGAGCCACATGAGGTGCAATGCGTATTTGTGCTGCCCGTTTGCGAAGATCTTGGGATTGAAATACCCTGTCAACTTTACCCAAATTTCCATTGCACCATCTCTGAGCAAACTAGCATATGTACATTCCAAATGATGAACCTTTGGATAAGGTGCTTTCAGCAAAGCAGACATTACGATAAATTGTCAGAATATTTGCTCCCATACACTCTCCAATGGTAGAGGAAATTATGTCGAAGTTCATCTATGTGCTTTGTTTTTTTCATACAAGTCCACTCTGTAACTAGGTCCCCAAGAGGTTTTGCTCCTTCTTGATGCTCAAGTTTCCACTCAAAACCTAGAATTCTTGGCCACTAAGCTGTTATCTCCAGAGCTCGGAGCCATGTGTCTTTCTTCTTGGGTGGCTTCCACAGCTGAATGATATTATCAGGACCAATTATGGATTTATTTCCTACAAAACCCGGCCACTTCTTATGGTTAATTTGCCTCTTGGGCCAGTACATGTGGCAATACAGATTCCTCCATCCAAGACAGGAAAGAAATTCTTGCAAAAGAAATAGGAGAAGGTTTAGCATACAGGATTTCTTGGAAATAATTCTTCCAACATATAGTAGGCCACAATGTGACAAAAATGTGTCATTATAAACTTATTACTAGGTCATGATTAACCCTCTGAAATCTTAGGGCAATCAATATGAAAATCTTTGGTAACATCTGAAGATAACATTCAAACATCAGTCAAAAAAAGTACACAGATGAACCCAAGAAGAAACAGGGAGTAAATCCTAGCTTTTTCATACATGAAGTTTTGTCTATGCAGGAAATGGAGATCCAGGCTCCTACAGTCCAAACCAGTGATGCATCCCAGAAGACACAACTTAATAAAGTACCACTTTGCTGCAGTTGCAGTCTTCTCTATCAAACACCCCCATGTGATCCACTGAGCTCCTGGGAGTGTGGAGCTGCCAGCACTTCAGCCTCATCTGGACAGAGGACGTGGTGCAGGCCCCTGCTCCCACAAAGCTCTTTGTGCACAGAGAAGCAGGAAAAGGTGTCTCCTCAGCCAGCACCTCAAGAGAACACGAGGGCCCTGGGGAGCCAGCAGACACAGTAATCACAAGGAGAGATATTCCAGCCCTATCATACTAATTGATACAGCTGTTAAGAATATCAGATATCAGTATTTTGAAAGTTTTATTTGTCACTATTGCCAGATGTTGAAGTAATTACGAACATTAGATGCTAGTGGTATCTGAGATGCCTGTTGTGAGGTTATGGTGACCCATATAAAGTCTCAGTTCACTTTCCTGTGATCTGGGACTTCAGATGAGTCCTATTAACAGATAATTTGTACATTTAGTAAGTGTTTATCTGTTTCTAATTGTACTTGGAGCTCCAGCAAAAGTATTCACAAGATTTTGAAAAGGTCAGGCGTGATCCAGTAAGCCATCGGAACAATGATATACTACAGGTCAAGCTGAAGAAATATTTTTTAAGTAGCTTCTTTGTTATAGTATTCTGAGCAAATTAAAAACTATTCTTCAGTTAAAAATAGGTTACTGAAGTAACAATCACTTTTCTTCAACTTCTTTTGAATTAAGCGGCAAAGCAATAGGGAAAAACAAAGAAGGGGGTAATCTTTCACTATTCATAGAATCATAGAATAGTTAGGGTTGGAAAGGACCTCAAGATCACCGAGTTCCAACCCCCCTGCCATGGGCAGGGACACCTCCCACTAAACCATGCCATCCAAGGCTATGTCCAACCCCACCTTGAACGCCACCAGGGATGAAGCATTCACAACTTCCCTGGGCAACCCATTCCAGGGCCTCACCACCCTTACAGTAAAGAATTTCTTCCTCATATCCAATCTAAACTTCCCCTGTGTAAGTTTGAACCCATTACCCCTTGTCCTCTCACCACAGCCCCTAATGAAGAGCCCCTCCCCAGCATCCCTATAGGCCCCCTTCAGGTATTGGAAGGCTGCTAGGAGGTCTCCACACAGCCTTCTTTTCTCCAGGCTGAACAGCCCCAATTTTCTCAGCCTATCTTCATACGGGAGGTGCTCCAGTCCCCTGATCATCCTCGTGGCCCTCCTCTGCACTTGCTCTAACAGTTCCATGTCCTTTTTATGTTGAGGACAACAGAACTGCACACAATACTCAAAGTGAGGTCTCACGAGAGCAGAGTAAAGGGGCACGATCACCTCCCTCGACCTGCTGGTCACACTCCTTTTGATGCAGCCCAGGATACGGTTGGCTTTCTGGGCTGCGAGCGCACACTGCCGGCTCATGTTCATTTTCTCATCAACCAACACCCCCAAGTCCTTCTCTGCAGGGCTGCTCTGAATCTCTTCTCTGCCCAACCTGTAGCTGCACCTGGGATTGCTCTGACCCAGGTGGAGGACCTTGCACTTAGCATGGTTAAACTTCATCAGGTTGGCATCAGCCCACCTCACAAGAGTGTCAAGGTCCCACTGGATGGCATTCCTTCCCTCCAGCATATCAACCGAACCACACAGCTTGGTGTCATCGGCAAACTTGCTGAGGGCGCGCTCAATCCCACTGTCCATGTCACCAACAAAGATGTTGAACAAGACTGGTCCCAACACCGATCCCTGAGGGACACCACTCGTGACTGGTCTCCAGCTGGACATTGAGCCACTGAGCACTACTCTTTGCGTGCGGCCATCCAGCCAGTTCTTTATCCACCAAGTGGTCCACCTATCAAATTGATGTCTCTCCAATTTAGAGACAAGGATGTCATGTGAGACAGTGTCAAAGGCTTTACACAAGTCCAGGTAGATGACATCAACTGCTCTACCCCTGTCCATCAGTTCTGTAGCCCCTTCATAGAAGGCCACCAGATTGGTCAGGCAGGATTTCCCCTTAGTGAAGCCATGCTGGCTGTCACCAAGCACCTTGTTGGTTTTCATGTGCCTCAGCATGCCTTCCAGGAGAATCCGCTCCAAGATTTTGCCAGGCACAGAGGTGAGACTGACTGCTCTGTAATTCCCCGGCTCATCCATTTTCCCCTTCTTGAAAATGGGGGTTACATTTCCCTTTTTCCAGTCATCGGGAACTTCACCTGACTGCCAGGATTTTTCAGATATGATGGACAGTGGCTTAGCAACTTCATTTGCCAGCTCCTTCAGGACCTGCGGATGGATTCCATCCGGTCCCATGGACTTGTGTACATTCAGGTTCCTAAGATGGTCTCGAACAAGATCCTCTCCTACAGTGGGCCCAGGGTCTTCATTCTCACTGTCCCTGCGTCTGCCTTCCAAGGCTTGGGTGGTGTGGCCAGAGCATTTGCTGGTAAAGACTGAGGCAAAGAAGTCATTAAGAACCTCAGCCTTCTCCAAATCCAGGGTAGCCAGTTCTCCCGATAACTTCTGGAAAGGACCCATGTTGTCCCTAACCTGTCTTTTATTTGCAATGTACCTATAAAATCCCTTCCTGTTATCCTTAACATCCCTAGCCAAGTTTAATTCTTAGTGGGCCTTAGCTTTCCTAACCTGATCCCTAGCTTCCTGGACAGCATCCCTGTATTCTTCCCAGGCCGCCTGACCTTGCTTCCACCTTTTATAAGCCTCTTGTTTCCTTCGAATTTTGCTCAGCAGGTCCTTATCCATCCAAGGAGGTCTCCTGGCCCTCCCGCTAAACTTCCTTCTAGTTGGGATGCATCGCTCCTGAGCCTGCAGCAGGTGATCCTTGAATATCAACCAACAGTCTTGGGCCCCCCTGCCCTCTAGGGCTGTATCCCATGGAACCTTACTGAGCAGGTTCCTGAAGAGGCCAAAGTCTGCTCTCTTGAAGTCCAGGGCAGTGAGCTTGCTGCACGCCCTTCTCACTGTCCTGAGGATCTCGAACTCAACCATCTCATGATCGCTGCAATCAAAGCTGCCCTGGAGCCTCACATTTCCAACCAGCCCTTCCCTGTTGGTGAGGACGAGGTCAAGCATGGCACCTCTCCTTGTCGGCTCCTCTATTACTTGCAGAAGGAAGTTGTCTTCCACACAGTTTAGGAGCCTTCTGGATTGCTTGTGCCAGGCCGTACCATCCCTCCAACAGATATCAGGGTGGTTGAAGCCTCGCAAGAGAACAAGGGCCTGCGAGCGTGAGGCTGCTCCTATCTGTCTATAGAGCGCTTTGTCCAGCAAGTCCCCTTGGTCAGGCGGTCTGTAACAGATCCCCATAATAATGTCTCCCATCGCTGTTCTCCGTTTAACCCCGACCCACAAACTCTCTGTCGACTGCTCACCTGTCCCCAGACACAGTTCCATACTCTCCAGCCTATCCCTAACATAAATAGCAACTCCCCCTCCCTGCCTACCGGGCCTGTCTTTCCTAAAGAGCCGGTCACCTTCCATTCCAACACACCAAACATAGGTGCCATCCCACCATGTTTCTGCGATGCCTATGATATCATACCCCCGTAGACGTGCACACATCTCTAATTCCTCTTGTTTGTTCCCCATGCTACGGGCATTTGTGTAGAGTCATTTGAGCCGAGATCCAATTGAAGCTGGCTCATTGGCTGGAGCAGCTGGAATATCTCTACATTGCTCTGAAACTTTACTATAGGTGCTGGCAACTGACTGTGTGTGTTGGGATGGAATGATGCCCCCTTCCCCAACACATCTAGTTTAAAGCATCCTTGACCAGCCTGGCAAGCCTCCTACCAAATCCACTCTTCCCCTTCTTTGTCAGACCAGTTCCACCAGCCCCCAGTAGACCTGGCCTACTATATTGAGTCCCATGTTCAAGGTACCCAAACCCCTGACTATAGCACCACCCTTCTAACCATTTATTGACCTGCCCAGTCCTCCTAGCCTTTTCAAGGTCCTGCACTGTATCCTGGAGAATTGACCAAAAGACGATCTGCTATCCAGAGCCCCTAACCACCTCTCCCAGAGCTCTGTAGTCCTTCTTTATGGTCTCCTGGCTACTGCTATTTATATCAGTAGCACCCACATGGATTACTAGGAGTGGGTAATAGTCAATGGGATCGATTAGAGCAAGCAGCTTCTCGGTAACATGCCTGATCCGAGTCCCTGGTAGGCAACACACCTCACTTGAGACTGGGTCAGGCCGACAGATGGGTGCCTCTGTTCCTATCAGCGTAGAGTCCCCTACTACTACGGCCCGCCGCTTTTTCCTGGCAGCACCAGTAGTGACCTTCTTTACCAGTGCACTAGCTGGTTGCGCCTGGTGGGAGCGCTGTTGCTCATCAGCCCCCTGCAGGACAGCAAAGCGGTTCTGGGTGGGGACAACAGATGTAGGAGGAAGCCCCTTGCTTTTAATTGTCCTCTTCCTCCCTTTTTTGTTGTTTTTTTCTGTTACCTTTTCCCAGCTTCCTGGGTTAGCAGCCTCCTTTCCTGCATGAGCAACAGCAGATGCTCGAGGCCCCGGAACAGTCTGGTCCCGGAGCAAGCAGCGCTGCTGCCCCTCAGCTTCCCTGACACCTTTCAGCCTGGTAACAGCTTCCTGCAGCTCAGCCACCTGCTGCAGGAGGACCTCCACCAGGGAGCACAGAGTGCAGCCCTGCCCATTGCGCACCCTTCCCTCAGGAGAGCAGTGCAGGCCCTCTCTACACCCTGAGCTCTGCACTGCAGCCTCCCTTCCCATCGGCTCTGTCTGGGTGCCCACACTGGCCACCGCCGGGGCAGCCAGAGCAGAGCTCTCAGACCGAGCCTTGCTCGTACGGCGAGTGTTCACCATCCCGCTCTCCACCTCGCTCGCCTCCCCGCGCAAACTGCCTCGAACCCGCCCTGTTCGCCGCGCTCCGGGTCGCTCGCGCTCCCTGGGCAGGTTTTTAACCAGTCAGCTCTGCCGCCGCTCCTCCTGGCACCGCCCCCTCTGAGTCAGCCGCTCGCCTCCGCGGAGCTGCAGGCTCCTGGGCAGGCCTTGTCGAGGACTTGAGGCTCCCTCGGTGCAAGTTGCTGCTCTGAGGTGAAGCTCGTAGATGCCGAGCCTCCCCCCATCAGGCGCTGCAGGCGTCCCCTCTCGAGACAGTCACAGCACCTTTCACACAGTGCAACACAACTATGGCTTAATAACTGTAGCAGACTGTTTTGAGGGGAAAGCTCTCGTTTCTAAAGCTCTATTCTTTCTAGAGTAAAATGCAACTTACAGTAGGATTGGGAATTGCTGTCCCCAAGATGCCCAGATTGGACAAACTCAGTTTACAAAGAAAAAATGTGGTTTGCTCTCTACCTACCACATACACTTGTGTCAGTTCTCTGGTTTTGTGCCATTGCCACAAATATTTCCAGTTCAATTTCTGATGAAACATGACAGGCCCTGTGGAACAGAGCAGAGTGGAAAGAATGGAGACAAAGGCATCTGTGTGACCTTCTCGCCACCTATCCGTCTTCTGGAAAAGCTGTTCCTGCATGGGCTGTCCGTGTAATCAGGACTTGGGGGTGTCTAAGGATAGAAGTCCTTCCCTGTCAGTTGCAAAGAGTAAAGAATAGAGTAGGGGACACAGTAACGGTTCTAGTTTGAAACATGTTCTGTGTCCTGTTGGCTATGTTTTGTGTGGTTAAACTGCCATTAGTATTTCCCAGTTTAATAGGAGTTGCTCCAACTGCTCATGTTCAGAGAGAGTAAAATGAAATGTTAAACAAGTGCATTTGTTTCTAATTTAAATAAATAACCTGTCTTAGTGTTTAGTGAAAACTACAGCTAGGATGGGTATTTACTTGTAACACTTTTTTCACTCTTCTAACTTCAAAAATACTATAGCAAATTAAGTAACATGAAGACTTAAACTGAGACTTTGGCCCTGCTTCTCTACCCAAATGTAGAACTTGTTCTCCGTATGTAAATAGCTTGGATAAAAACCAGTAATTTCTTAAAAGTGTTATCACTTGCGTATAAGACACAGAGATGAATTTTAATTTAAGAAAGCTTACAATTTTAGCAATAAACTTCCTTTTTGCACTTTTGTGGTCCTGTTTAAAAATTCTCCTTTTAAGCCCTTCCAGCCAATGAAAAATTGCAGACAACACCAAGCTTTCTCCCATGTTTTTCCTTTAAAACCTTTGCAAGATTTTTCTTTTAGGGAAAATGGAGAAAAGTAAAAAAGGTTCAGTGAAGTGAGCAGAAGTACTGAAAATTTAAAATAGTGACAATGGTAAATTCTATCAATTAAATGAAATTTTACATTTTAAAATTAAAAAAACACTATGTGTCCAAATGATAGTTGAAATTAAATTTTTTTTTTAATCTCTCAATCACCAAAACGAAAAATCAAGTCGCAATCACTATTATCTCATGGAAAAAGCAAAAATCAATGACACCACAGTTTTCTGAAGTGTATTGTTAAGCAACACATTGGAGAAGGAAGCAAGCATAGTTAGAGCATTGGATACCTATTATGAAATGCCTCAAGGTCTGTGAGGACCGCATCAGTGCCAATGCATATGAGAAATCACCCCTGCAAACACTGGTTTATTTGGTACAATAAATCACCTGGATACACATGTAAAAGACAGGTTTGGGGTTTTTTAGACTATGTGAGGCTTAAGATGGCTATCACCAGAAGTTTGGGCTTGTACATGCCCAAGGCAGAACAGAAGATGATGCACCATAACACACTGAAGAAATCCTAAATTAGGGTTGTACTGAAAAATAAGTTGGTTTTGCAACATCTGCAAAAACTTGTACTGTTCGTTCCTTAGGAATATACGTATACACACACTTTTCAGCATGCTCGCCAGTGAAGCAAGAGGCATAATCTAAAAATGAGCTGCTGTGCCCCTGGTTTTATTCCTCAGATTCTTATGGTGTATGCTGGCTGACACAGAATTCTACTAATTCTATCTCTACTAATCAGTGCTGGTGACAGACTTTAACTTCTGGACAGGTAGAGTAGAGGACACAGATCTGAACAAGCTATATATGAGTTTCTTTCACATTCGTAAGTATCCTGTTACCAGATTTGCATTCTCCATTCATCACTACCATGCTGCTAAGCACAAGCATATCCCAACATATATGATCCAAGGAAATTACTTCAGTTATCTGTTGCTATTTTAAAATCATAGAATTATTTAGGTTGGAAAAGGCCTTTATGATCATTGACTCATCATAATAATTTTGTGCCTTGTTGGTCAAATTACAGAGGACAGGACTGCACAGTACATGACTAAGCCTTAGAAAGATGTGCTCTTTGAGAATTGAGATAGTTCACAAAAACATGCGGTCACAAGAGTAATAGAGCTAAGAATATGTGGCTACCTCCTAATGCCTTTGGATGAGACTTTGAGAAGTTAATTGCTACTACAGAAAAAAAAAATCTTTGCCCCAAGACACTCTAAAAAACTCTGTAATCAACTGGATAAGAAGAGTTTACATAAAGATGTTTTTATATCAGGTAACCTGCAGAAGCAGATTGTGTGGGTATCATTTGTCCTTTTTAGGAGTCAACTCAAAGAAAGAAGACTGGGCAGTTTTCTTGCAGCTGAGAATATATGTCAGAATTTATCTTCAGGTAACTATGATGCAGGAACTGAGTATCCCTGCCATATAGCAGGTTATCCTGTGTCTCTCCCTCTTATTTCACTCCTAAATGGATTTCAAAAGCAACAGTATTTTTCCAGCATGTTGATGTGATTGTAATATTCCCGTTTGGACAAAATTGTCAAGCTACTTGTGCTTTTCCAGCCTTTCACTTAGCATTTTCCTAGCTTTAAAATAAATTACAATGCCACATACTACTCTCTGCGGCTGTAAGTGCAGCAAAGCATTAACTGTAAAACTTAGTGGATGTTGCAAATAACATCAGAGTTGGTAATGCTTGAGAGCAAGAGCCAAAGACCACGTTTTCTTAGGTAAAGAGGAAAGGGCAAAAAGACTCCTAATTCTCTATTTCCCAATACCAGTACACAGTCACATTATTTCCCCAGTTAGGGGGGCAACAGCTCATAGAAATTCTCAAAATCCCATTTTGGCTTCAGAAAGATTCAAAGATCAAGTTGGGCCTTCATCTCCATCCCAGGACAGGAAAAAAAAAAAAGACAAAAGAAAGCCCCAAGACAAACTGCTGTAGACCAGAAGATTCCTCACTAGCCAGCCACGAATTCACAGGACTGACTGAAAACCTACTTGCCAACTCTTGTTTGTAGGAAAGAAGGATTAAAAAGACTAGCTTAAGGCTTTCTGGCAATGTAGCAACAAGTGAATCAACCACCCCAAAGTTTTAAGAGAAAATACTGCAGCTAGAATTCCACTAATCACAATGAAATGCAAGAGAAATCATGGGAAGCCTAGCAAGTCTTCAGTCCTCTATGCCACCCTATTCTGTCCCCTTTCCCAAATGAGAAGTGAGATTTTCTTACCTAAGAGTAGGTACAAAGATAGCTACAGTTTCAGATAGGACCTTATGCAGACACTCCAACATTTTGCTAATAACTGAAGCCTAAGGCATCACAGGAGAAATGCTCTGCTAACACAAAGATTTCATAGCAGTTACAAGGTCATAGGAAATTCAGTTTGGAAGGAGTCACAGGAGATCTCTAGCCCAACCAGTTTCCTTCCCAGATGTCGTGGTTTAAGCCCAGCCGTAACTCAGAATCACGCAGCCGCTCGCCCACTCCCCCCCTTCCTTTCTGCCTCTCCTGGGGGGATGGGGAGGAGAATTGGAAGAATGTAATTCCCACAGGTTGACATAAGAACAGTCCAGTAACTAAGGTGTAACACAAACCACTGCTGCTACCACCAATAATAATAATGATAAGGGAAACAACAAGGGAAGAGAATACAACCACTCACCATCTGCTGACCGATACCCATCTCGACTGAGCAGTGATCTAACCCTTCCAGGTAACTGCCCCTAGTTTATATACTGGGCATAGCATGCTGTGGTATGGAATACCTCTTTGGTCAGTTTGGGTCAAGTGTCCTGTCTCTGCTTCCTCCTGGCTTCCCCTCCTCCCTGGCAGAGCATGAGACTCAGAAAGTCCTTGGTCAGAGTAAACATTACTGAGCAGCAACTAAAAACATGGGTATTATCAGCACTGAAAGTCAAAAACAAAGCACTCCGTCAGCTACCAAGAAGGATTAAAATGACTGCTGCTGCTGAACCCAGGACACCAGAGCAAAATCACTTCTTAGTACAGATCAGATTGCTCAAGGCTTTATCCAGCTGGGGCTTGAATGCCTTCAATGATGGAGATAGCAAAGCCTGTCTGTGTCCTGGATCCACCACTGTGCTGTCCTCACAGGGATAAAGTTAAGTGGAAAGAACCTTTTTTGTTTCAATTTGTGCACACTGCCTCTCATCTTTCCACTATGCAGAGCCATAAAGAGCCTGTCTCCATCCCTTTAATAATCTCCCCGTAGATGTGGAGACGGTGCTCCTGTTAGGTCATTCACAGATAGAGAAGTTGCAAAACATAACTAATAGAAGGCTAGATTACCACTTTAATGTGGTTGTCAAGTGGCAATGGGATTAAGTTCAATTTAAACCTAAAGTCAGAGAAATTCATGTTCTCCAAGGCTGTTTATTGGAAAAAAAGATACACCAAGACATAGAGTAAGGTGGACTGGCAACTACGCACTCATATTAAAACTGTGTTAGTATTTGCTGTGGAGAGTTAGGACACTACCATTATGGGCTGACTCTGTTTCACCAGTTGGCCAATGAGTACAGCCAAAACACTGAAATTACAATGAGATTAGGAGCTCTTGAGTGAAAAACAATATCAGCGTAACTTGAATTGTGATCAGAATGGACAGTTTATATTATTCTGATATTATTTTCTGTGGTACTGGCAAAGGTCTATTCCTTGGAATTTACCTGGAAAATATTTTTGTGGGCTTCTTTTTGCAGCTTAGAATTATTTTGATTGCTGTAAACTTTGACATGGCAGTTTCAAACACGTGTTGAAGTGATAGAATGGACTGTATCTGTGAAAAACATCACACTGCAGTCCTCAAATGTCAGATCTGAAACTGAGGCACAGACAACTGCCGTTCCCTGTGTTCAAAGACAAGCAAGGACAATGAGAAAAGCCTGACATCACAGTTGCATTGAGGAAGGAAATGCAACATCTAAAGTGTGAAATGAGAGATTCCAGGCTAAAAGCTAGGACATACAATGTCCTGAGGAGGTGAGATAGAAGAAGAAAACCCAGCTAGGAAGTGGGAACCCAAAACATGACACAGCCTAGTGGCTGACACTGCATTAACCAGCAAAATAAACCTTTCAAGATTATCCGTTGTGGGCAGAGTAACATTTTCCATTTATCTGTTTAATTTTATTAGATCCTTAGATACTATAAGCCTTATTTCAAGTAGCTGGAGAGCTAAAGATCCTCTCACAGATTTCCTGGACAGATAGCAAGGTCCTGGAGTGCAGCCTGAAATACAGTACATTCATTAAACTAATAGTCTTGATTGCCTTAAGAATTGTTATAATTTTGTGACTATTAAACTGCGTGACAGCTGAATAGTCTTTCAGAATAGCATAGGCTAGGCTAGGCTAGGCTAGGCTAGGCTAGGCTAGGCTAGGCTAAAGATAGGTGTCATGGTTTAAGCCCAGGTAGTAACTCAGAACCACACAGCCACTCGCTCACTCCCTTCCTTTCCTTCTCCCCCTACCCCCACTCCCAGAGGAATGGGGAGTACAATCAAAAGAATGTAAATCCCACAAGCTGAGATAACAACAGTCCAGTAGCTAAGGTATAATAAAAAACTACTCCTGCTATCACTAATAATAATATTGACAAGGGAAACAAGGGAAGAGAATATAAAAATAAAAGAGGAAAGGAAAAAACAATAAACACAAGTGATGCACGATGCAATTATACCTTTGCAATACCCTGCCTTTGCAATACCCTGCCTGACCCAAGCAGCAACTGGTTCCTTCCAGATAACTGCCCCCAGTTTATATACTGGGCATGATATGCTGTGGTATGGAACAGCCCTTCGGCTAGTTTGGGTCAGGTGTCCTATCTCTGCTTCCTCCCAGCTTCTTGTGCCCCTTCTCACTCGCAGAGCACGAGAGAATGAAAAGTCCTTGATCAGAGTAAACTTTGCTTAGCAACAAGTAAAACATTGGTGTGTTATCAGCATTGTTTTCAGACTAAAGACAATACAGAGCACTGCACCAGCTACTAGGTAGGAGAAAAGTAACTGTTATAGCTGAACCCAGGACAATAGGGTAGGGTAGGGTAGGGTAGGGTAGGGTAGGGTAGGGTAGGGTAGGGTAGGGTAGGGTAGGGTAGGATAGGATATAGTTCAGTTGGAAGGGACTTACAACAGTCATCTAGTCCGACTGCCTGACCACTTCAGGGCTGACCAAAAGCTAAAGCATGTTATTAAAGGCATTGTCCAAATGCCTCTTAAAGACAGGCTTAGGGCATCAACTGCATCTCCAAGAAGGTTTTTCCAGTGTTTGATCACCTTCTCAATAAACAAAAAGCTTCCTTATCTCCAGTCCTAACCTCCTGTAGTGCAGTTTTGAATTATTCCCACACATCATGTTGCTGAATCCAAGGGAGATCAACACACCCCCCTCCACTTCCCCTCCTCAGGAAGCTTCAGAGAGCAATGAGCTCACTCCTCAGCCTCCTTCTCCACAAATCGGACAATTCTAGAGCCCTCAGCCACTCGTCACAGGACATGCATTCCAGCCCTGCCACCAGGTTTGTTGCCTTCCTCCGGACACATTCAAGGACTTTCGCATCCTTGTGGGCGCAGTGCTCAAGGTGAGGCAGCAACACGGCTGAATACAGCAGGATCATTACCAACTTTGACCATCTGGTGGTGCTGTTTGATACACCCCAGAGTGTGTGTTGCCTTACTGCCTACCAGGGCGCACCACTGGCCAGCACTGAGCTCAGTATCAGCTAGCACGCCCAGGGCTTTTTCTGCAGGGCAGCTCTCCAGCCACTGCTCTACCAGTCTATTACTTCTTGTGTCTGGCATTACTCTGTCCTAGATGCAGAATTAGACATTTGGATTTGTTAAATTTCATTCTGTTAATCATAGCCCAATGCTCCAATCTGTCTAGGTCAGTGATGATACCAAACTGGATATCATCAGCAAACTTGCCAATAGTGCATTCAACTTCTGCATCCAGATCGTTGATAAATATATTGAACAGAACTGGCCAAGAATTGAGCCCTGACGAACACTGCTATTGACCAGTCACCAATCAGATCCAGCCCCATTCACTGTGGCCCTTTGAACTCTGCTCATCCCTGCTCCAGTTCTGTGCCTTTTAGGCTAGGCTGCAGCCAACAAACACAAAGAAAACTGTGAGGCAGGTTATCTAGCTTCTTTGGTATAATGAAAATACCTGATCCACTAAATCGAGTGTGGCAACAAGGAGCACACAGTTTGTGACTACAAGTAATAAATTTATTCTCACGGCAATAGTAAGCACACTTCTAGCAGCATTGTTGACCAGAACAGAATTATGAAACTAAATAATTTACTGTTTGCATTAGACTGAAATATAAGATATTTCAGGAAATTCAATGAGAGTGAAACGATCTAAATAATATCTACTATAATTCATCGACCTTACCATTCCTTAATTTTTATACCTATTATATGCTCATTTATCATACCAGTCCAAACCGTATGTTATTTCATTGTCTGTCATTAATGAAACAGTAACTGAAAGATCAATAAATTGATCTCTGGCAAGCATATGCTAATGTGATTAAGTTCAAAATGCATGAAAGAGAAATTAAATCTCTGATGTGACATGGTAGAAAAACTGCAACTACAGTATCTTTAGCAACTGACTCTTCACTGATTATCTAAAGGAAGACATAGATAATTATATCCTATTCCTAAGCAGTGTTCTCTCAAAAGTAGTGCTCTATTTTTATCTCTCAACCTGATTTTCAAGGAAGACACACAAAAAAGATGAGCCTGTCAAACATAATTCACAGCTCTGCTGAAACCAAACACACCAGTTCAGTCATGACACATTTATGATCTCTTGCAGTCTTTCCCAAAGCCCTTCTGACTTCCCTGTTTCATAGATGCTAATTTTAATTTTTTTTTGCTCCAAGAGGGATAACAGCCTCCCTCATGGCACTCCATGTTCCAGAAATTTTATTTTCATGTAACTTTTTTTGCTGAAATCTGTGTAGTTGACTAATGCAATTAGTAATTTAATTTCAAAATCTTCATGATAAAAGAAAGACTGCCTAAATCCACAGTCACACAAAAGAGGAATACCTGCCCCAGAGGTAGCACAGTTGTCAGTAGGATTAATCAGATGATGAAAACACATCCCATGTACTTCTCTAAACTATTTTAGCTAAGAATTTGCAAATTCTTTGTCAGACCTCATCTCTCAGAAAACTGAATGCATTATATAACACTATAACAGTTAATATCTACTCTTCCTAATCTTCTATTATTTAAATTATCACAGGAAAGTGCTTACATGATTGAAAGTTGTGTATTTGCCCTGCTAAATTACCTGGTATAACGAGAGATATGAGTTATATACATATACTTTGTCTCCTGTCTGTCCTTAGATTACCACAGCTAAAACAGCACTATCATTAAAAGAGCAATAATTCTTTTAAATACATTATTTGAAATCAAATGCCTAGATAAGAGGCACATATCAACTTTCTGCTGTACCTGATTAGTTAGACTGTTTCTGCCTGGTGCTCTATGTCGCTGCTGAACAAAGGGTATGTAAGATCTTGTGGGAGACTGATCTGAAATCAGACTCCACTGTCTGTTGTCTCCAAGATTGGTATGTGAAGTGAGATGGGATTCCACCTATCTTTTGTAGCAGAGATGGGTGGGATGAGTTAAGACTCTTCCACCACCCATTGCCTGAGGGATGAGGGGGAAAGAGCTGAGATAAACTCTTCCATCCATTATCTTGAGGACTGTTGTGAGGAAGAGCTACCCATTATCCCAAGACTTGCTGGAGACACTTGTGTGTGTGCAGACACATGTGCAATTGAAGAGCTGCTGCAAGACGAGGGAAAGTGGTCCACCAGGAACGTGTAATACGTGACATGAAGAGCAGAGGTACTCCCCCCAACTCTTTATAAAGTGGGAAAAGGTAGTCACCAAGACACACATCTCCAGGGAGCCACTGGCATGAGGATGACTCCAGAAAGACACCTCTGTGAGGACACTCTCCACCAATGACTACTACGGACTCTCAGGGACACCCTCCAGGAGACTTCACCATGAGGGCAACTCTACAAGACACACTCCATTGGGTACCTTCAAGGGGATGACTCCAGAAAGATGACTCCACAAGGACACCCACCTCTGACGGACTCCTGGGGGATGCTCTACTCCGATACCGACTAAAAACCCTGAACACCCACCACCAAGATGACAAATCCCTGAGACGCGACTGGATCCACAGCGGTGACTCTCTTTCTCTCCCTGCACCCCAAATTCTTGTTTCATTTTCTACCTTTTTTCCGATCTGTCCTATTGCTATCCCCTTTATTACAATAATTTCCCTTTTTTATGATAATAGCTGTCTTTTTGAAATTTGCAATAAGCCAACTAATCGATTACGGTACTAGACCTAGTTTGCATCTTAATTTCACCCTCAGGATCACAAACTGAAACAGGGTCCAGCACTGAGGTTTTCTCTAATCCAACCCTGACAGATCTCTCTCTCAAGCGGGCATTTATCTCTTTGTGAGAACGTAGCACAAGAACAGAAATATCAGCTGTCTCATCTGATGTCTTTAATCATAGAATCATAGAATCATAGAATAGTAAGGGTTGGAAAGGACCTCAAGATCATCGAGTTCCAACCCCCTGCCATGGGCAGGGACACCTCACACTAAACCATGCCATCCAAGGCTATGTCCAACCCCACCTTGAATGCCGCCAGGGATGAAGCATTCACAACTTCCCTGGGCAACCCATTCCAGGGCCTCACCACCCTTACAGTAAAGAATTTCTTCCTCATATCCAATCTAAAACTCCCCTGTTTAAGTTTAAACCCATTACCCCTTGTCCTCTCACTACAGTCCCTAATGAAGAGTCCCTCCCCAGCATCCCTATAGGCCCCCTTCAGGTATTGGAAGGCTGCTAGGAGGTCTCCACACAGCCTTCTCTTCTCCAGGCTGAACAGCCCCAATTTTCTCAGCCTACCTTCATATGGGAGATGCTCCAGTCCCCTGATCATCCTCGTGGCCCTCCTCTGCACTTGCTCTAACAGTTCCATGTCCTTTTTATGTTGAGGACAACAGAACTGCACACAATACTCCAAGTGAGGTCTCACAAGAGCAGAGTAGAGGGGCAGGAGCACCTCCCTCGACCTGCTGGTCACACTCCTTTTGATGCAGCCCAGGATACGGTTGGCTTTCTGGGCTGCGAGCGCACACTGCCGGCTCATGTTCATTTTTCCATCAGCCCACACCCCCAAGTCCTTCTCCGCAGGGCTGCTCTGAATCTCCTCCCCGCCCAACCTATAGCTGTGCCTGGCATTGCTCCCACCCAGGTGAAGGAACTTGCACTTGGCATGGTTAAACTTCATCAGGTTGGCATCAGCCCACCTCACAAGAGTGTCAAGGTCCCACTGGATGGCATTCCTTCCCTCCAATGTATCAACCAAACCACACAGCTTGGTGTCATCGGCAAACTTGCTGAGGGCGCACTCAATCCCACTGTCCATGTCACCAACAAAGATGTTGAACAAGACTGGTCCCAACGCCGATCCCTGAGGGACACCACTCGTGACTGGTCTCCAGCTGGACATTGAGCCACTGAGCACTACTCTTTGCGTGCGGCCATCCAGCCAGTTCTTTATCCACCAAGTGGTCCACCTATCAAATTGATGTCTCTCCAACTTAGAGACAAGGATGTCATGTGAGACAGTGTCAAAGGCTTTACACAAGTCCAGGTAGATGACATCAACTGCTAGTTCCGTAGCCCCTTCATAGAAGGTCACCAGATTGGTCAGGCAGGATTTCCCCTTAGTGAAGCCATGCTGGCTGTCACCAAGCACCTTGTTGGTTTTCATGTGCCTCAGCATGCCTTCCAGGAGAATCCGCTCCAAGATTTTGCCAGGCACAGAGGTGAGACTGACTGCTCTGTAATTCCCCGGCTCATCCATTTTCCCCTTCTTAAAAATAGGGGTTACATTTCCCTTTTTCCAGTCATCGGGAACTTCACCTGACTGCCAGGATTTTTCAGATATGATGGACAGTGGCTTAGCAACTTCATTTGCCAGCTCCTTCAGGACCCGCGGATGGATTTCATCCGGTCCCATGGACTTGTATACATTCAGGTTCCTAAGATGGTCCTGAACAAGACCCTCTCCTACAGTGGGCCCAGGGTCTTCATTCTCACTGTCCCTGCGTCTGCCTTCCAAGACTTGGGTGGTGTGGCCAGAGCATTTGCTGGTAAAGACTGCGGCAAAGAAGTCATTAAGAACCTCAGCCTTCTCCAAATCCAGGGTAGCCAGTTCTCCCGATAACTTCTGGAAAGGACCCACGTTGTCCCTAACCTGTCTTTTATTTGCAATGTACCTATAAAATCCCTTCCTGTTATCCTTAACATCCCTAGCCAAGTTTAATTCTAAGTGGGCCTTAGCTTTTCTAACCTTGTCCCTAGCTTCCCGGACAACATCCCTGTATTCTCCCCAGGCTGCCTGACCTTGCTTCCACCTTTTATAAGCCTCTTTTTTCCTTCGAGTTTTGCTCAGCAGCTCCTTATCCATCCAAGGAGGTCTCCTGGCCCTTCTGCTAAACTTCCTTCTAGCTGGGATGCATTGCTCCTGAGCCTGCAGCAGGTGATCCTTGAATATTAACCAACAGTCTTGGGCCCCCCTGCTCTCTAGGGCTGTATCCCATGGAACTTTACCGAGCAGGTTCCTGAAGAGGCCAAAGTCTGCTCTCTTGAAGTTCAGGGCAGTGAGCTTGCTGCACGCCCTTCTCACTGTCCTGAGGATCTCGAACTCAACCATCTCATGACCGCTGCAATCAAAGCTGCCCTGGAGCCTCACATTTCCAACCAGCCCTTCCCTGTTGGTGAGGACGAGGTCAAGCATGGCACCTCTCCTTGTCGGCTCCTCTATTACTTGCAGAAGGAAGTTGTCTTCCACACAGTTGAGGAGCCTTCTGGATTGCTTGTGCCAGGCCGTACCATCCCTCCAACAGATATCAGGGTGGTTGAAGCCTCGCAAGAGAACAAGGGCCTGCAAGCGTGAGGCTGCTCCTATCTGTCTATAGAGCGCTTTGTCCAGCAAGTCCCCTTGGTCAGGCGGTCTGTAACAGATCCCCATAATAATGTCTCCCATCGCTGTTCTCCGTTGAACCCTGACCCACAAACTCTCTGTCGACTGCTCACCTGTCCCCAGACACAGTTCCATACTCTCCAGCCTATCCCTAACATAAATAGCAACTCCCCCTCCCTGCCTACCGGGCCTGTCTTTCCTAAAGAGCCGGTCACCTTCCATTCCAACACACCAAACATAGGTGCCATCCCACCATGTTTCTGCGATGCCTATGATATCATACCCCCGTAGACGTGCACACATCTCTAATTCCTCTTGTTTGTTCCCCATGCTACGGGCATTTGTATAGAGTCATTTGAGCCGAGATCCAATTGAAGCTGGCTCATTGGCTGGAGCAGCTGGAATATCTCTACATTGCTCCGAACGTTTACTGTAGGTGCTGCCAACCGACTGGGTGTGTTGGGATGGAATGATGCCCCCTTCCCCAACACATCTAGTTTAAAGCATCCTTGACCAGCCTGGCAAGCCTCCTACCAAATCCACTCTTCCCCTTCTTTGTCAGACCAGTTCCACCAGCCCCAGTAGACCTGGCCTACTATATTGAGTCCCATGTTCAAGGTACCCAAACCCCTGACTATAGCACCACCCTTCTAACCATTTATTGGCCTGCCCAGTCCTCCTAGCCTTTTCAAGGTCCTGCCCTGTATCCTGGAGAATTGACCAAAAGACGATCTGCTATCCAGAGCCCCTAACCACCTCTCCCAGAGCTCTGTAGTCCTTCTTTATGGTCTCCTGGCTACTGCTATCTATATCAGTAGCACCCACATGGATTACCAGGAGTGGGTAATAGTCAGTGGGACCGACTAGAGCAGGCAGCTTCTCAGCCACATCCCTGATCCGAGCCCCTGGTAGGCAACACACCTCCCTTGAGACTGGGTCAGGCCAACAGATGGGTGCCTTTGTGCCTTTCAGATTAGAGTCCCCTACTACTACGGCCCGCTGCTTTTTCCTGGCAGCACCAGTAGTGACCTTCTTTACCAGTGCACTAGCTGGTTGCGCCTGGTGGGAGCGCTGTTGCTCATCAGCCCCCTGCAGGACAGCAAAGCGGTTCTGGGTGGGGACAACAGATGTAGGAGGAAGCCCCTTGCTTTTAATTGCCCTCTTCCTCCCTTTTTTGTTGTTTTTTTCTGTTACCTTTTCCCAGCTTCCTGGTTTAGCAGCCTCCTTTCCTGCATGAGCAACAGCAGACACTTGAGGCCCCGGAACAGCCAGGTCCCGGAGCAAGCAGCGCTGCTTCCCCTCAGCTTCCTGACACCTTCCAGCCTGGTAACAGCTTCCTGCAGCTCAGCCACCTGCTGCAGGAGGACCTCCACCAGGGAGCACAGAGTGCAGCCCTGCCCATTGCGCACCCTTCCCTCAGGAGAGCAGTGCAGGTGCTCTCTACACCCTGAGCTCTGCACTACAGCCTCCCTTCCCATCGGCTCCGTTTGGGTGCCTACACTGGCCACCACCGGCGCAGCCAGAGCGGAGCTCTCAGACCGAGCCTTGCCCGTACGGCGAGTGCTCACCATCCCGCTCACCACCCCTCTCACCTGCCCACACAAACTGCCTCGAACCCGCCCTGTTTGCCGCGCTCTGGGTCGCTCGCGCTCCCTGGGCAGGATTTTAACCAGTCAGGTCTGCCGCCACTCCTCCTGGCGCCGCCCCCTCTGAGTCAGCCGCTCGCCTCCGCTGAGCTGCAGGCTCCTGGGCAGGCCTTGTCGAGGACTTGAGGCTCCCTCGGTGCAAGTTGCTGCTCTGAGGTGAAGCTCCTCGACGCCGAGCCTCCCCCCCAATCAGGCGCTGCAGGCGTCCCCTCTCGAGACAGTCACCTCATGCTCAAACAAGATTAGGACATCACATCTGTGTTTGTGAAGGAGGAGAAAGAGGGATAGGAAAATGGGAAATGCACATGATTTTCTTGTTTGTTCCCCATACTACGGGCATTTGTGTAGAGGCATTTGAGCTGAGATCCAATTGAAGTCGGGTCATTGGCTGGAGCAGCTGGAGTATCCCTACATTGCTCCGAATGTTTACTGTAGGTGCTACCAACCGACTGAGTGTGTTGGGATGGTATGATGACCCCCTCCCCCAACACATCACCAACAGGGAAGGCCTGGTTGGGAATGTGACGCACCAGGGCAGCCTTGATTGCAGCGATCATGAGATGGTTGAGTTTGAGATCCTCAGGACAGTGAGAAGGGCGTGCAGCAAGCTCACTGCCCTGGACTTCAAGAGAGCAGACTTTGGCCTCTTCAGGAACCTGCTCAGTAAGGTTCCATGGGATACAGCCCTAGAGGGCAGGGGGGCCCAAGACTGTTGGTTGATATTCAAGGATCACCTGCTGCAAGCTCAGGAGCGATGCATCCCAACTAGAAGGAAGTTCAGCAGGAGGGCCAGGAGACCTCCTTGGATGGATAAGGAGCTGCTGAGCAAAATTCGAAGGAAACAAGAGGCTTATAAAAGGTGGAAGCAAGGTCAGGCGGCCTGGGAAGAATACAGGGATGTTGTCTGGGAAGCTAGGGAGCAGGTTAGGAAAGCTAAGGCCCACTAAGAATTAAACTTGGCTAGGGACGTTAAGGATAACAGGAAGGGATTTTATAGGTACATTGCAAATAAAAGACAGGTTAGGGACACCGTGGGCCCTCTCCAGAAGCTATCGGGAGAACTGGCTACCCTGGATTTAGAGAAGGCTGAGGTTCTTAATGACTTCTTTGCCTCAGTCTTCACTGGAAAATGCTCTGACCACACCACCCAAGTCTTGGAAGGCAGACGCGGGGACGGTGAGGGTGGGGACCCTGGGCCCACTGTGGGGGAGGATTTTGTTCGGGACCACCTTAGGAACCTGAATGTATACAAGTCCATGGGACCGGATGAAATCCATCCGCGGGTCCTGAAGGAGCTGGCAAATGAAGTTGCTAAGCCACTGTCCATCATATTTGAAAAATCATGGCAGTCAGGTGAAGTTCCCGATGACTGGAAAAAGGGAAATATAACCCCCATTTTTAAGAAGGGGAAAATGGATGAGCCGGGGAATTACAGAGCAGTCAGTCTCACCTCTGTGCCTGGCAAAATCTTGGAGCGGATTCTCCTGGAAGGCATGCTGAGGCACATGAAAATCAACAAGGTGCTTGGTGACAGCCAGCATGGCTTCACTAAGGGGAAATCCTGCCTGACCAATCTGGTGACCTTCTATGATGGGGCTATGGAACTGATGGACAGGGGCAGAGCAGTTGACGTCATCTACCTGGACTTGTGTAAAGCCTTTGACACTGTCTCACATGACATCCTTGTCTCTAAGTAGGAGAGACATCAATTTGATAGGTGGACCACTCGGTGGATAAAGAACTGGCTGGATGGCCGCACGCAAAGAGTAGTGCTCAATGGCTCAGTGTCCAGCTGGAGACCAGTCACGAGTGGTGTCCCTCAGGGATCGGTGTTGGGACCGGTCTTGTTCAACATCTTTGTGGGTGACGTGGACAGTGGGATTGAGTGTGCCCTCAGCAAGTTTGCCGATGACACCAAGCTGTGTGGTTTGGTTGATACATTGGAGGGAAGGAATGCCATCCAGAGGGACCTAGACACGCTTGTGAGGTGGGCTGATGCCAACCTGATGAAGTTTAACCATGCTAAATGCAAAGTCCTCCACCTGGGTCAGAGCAATGCCAGGCACAGCTACAGATTGGGCAGGGAGGAGATTCAGAGCAGCCCTGCAGAGAAGGACTTGGGGGTGTGGGTTGATGAAAAAATGAACATGAGCCGGCAGTGTGCGCTCGCAGCCCAGAAAGCCAACCGTATCCTGGGCTGCATCAAAAGGAGTGTGACCAGCAGGTCGACGGAGGTGATCGTGCCCCTTTACTCTGCTCTCGTGAGACCTCACTTGGAGTATTGTGTGCAGTTCTGGTGTCCTCAACATAAAAAGGACATGGAACTGTTAGAACAAGTGCAGAGGAGGGCCACGAGGATGATCAGGGGACTGGAGCACCTCTCGTATGAAGATAGGCTGAGAAAATTGGGGCTGTTCAGCCTGGAGAAGAGAAGGCTGCATGGAGACCTCATAGCAGCCTTCCAATACCTGAAGGGGGCCTATGGGGATGCTGGGGAGGGACTCTTCATTAGGGACTGTGGTGAGAGGACAAGGGGTAATGGGTTCAAACTTAAACAGGGGAAGTTTAGATAGGATCTGAGGAAGAAATTCTTTACTGTGAGGGTGGTGAGGCCCTGGAATGGGTTGCCCAGGGAAGTTGTGAATGCTTCATCCCTGGCGGCATTCAAGGTGGGGTTGGACATAGCCTTGGATGGCATGGTTTAGTGGGAGGTGTCCCTGCCCATGGCAGGGGGGTTGGAACTCGATGATCTTGAGGTCCTTTCCAACCCTTACTATTCTATGATTCTATGATTCTATGACATATATGATATGCACTATGCAGACTCACACTTACATACTTTCTTTTTTCCTATACTGCTCCCAAAGCAGAAAGATTTTAACCAGCTTAGAACTTAACAAAATTATTTGAAAAATAGGATAAAACCCTGAAAATACCGTCTTTGCCATGATATGAATCTAATGCAAATTAAATCCAAGAGATTCTATCTAGTAAAATCAGACAGGCTTATCACATAAGGCCCCAGAACAGCCATTAAGAAACCTAAAATCTTACTTCCAGGTTCCACATCACTTTTGTTTTCTCCTATTTTCTCCCCTTTCATGATAAAATGTTCATATGAAAATCCCCAAATAAAGCCTACAATTTTTAACTCAGAGCAGCCAGCGTATATAGAATTCAGCTTAAGCCATCTGCATATTGAAAACACTAAAAGACTGAAAAACAACTCCAAACATTCCTATAAAGCCCAAAAACTACTGAGTGCAAGACTAGAGAGATTTTACTGTTTGTCACCTTGACTCAACACTTAGGTATCTCTATTTGGTTCTGAGATGAGGCAGTAGAGAACAAAAAAAAAGCAAACTTAGCTGTTTTTTGTTACAAATCTGGCTTCATGTTATAATGATTACATCAGTAACAAAAACAAAAAAAAAAAAAAAATAGAAAAAAAGAGAGAAAATTCTTTCCTAATAAGCCAAGAACTGTGACTGCCTGCAGCTGGAGAAACCTAATGAGACATGTTCTTGCTGGCTTTTACAGACGGATGAGGCCATGAAGAGTCGAGGCTCAAGGGTATCCATTTAGGTAAACACAGGAACCATTCATGGGGTTTGTTATATTTTCTACAGCTCTCTGAAGTTTTCTAATGACCAAGACATTCAAGATTGACTACCTCTTAAATTAAGGCAAACACAAAATTTTGACAGCAGATAAATGAGAACAAATTTTACTTATGTATGCAGATCTTCAGGTACAATAAATCTTTGTATCTCTGTTGATGTCAGTAAAATTACTTCTATGACATTTGAAAACAGTCTATTGATAAGTCATAATAGTTTTAAGACATAGACATCAATACTCCCATCAGGTATACATCCCTCAAATTTAACATGGTTGTCTAAATATAATTGTCAAAGGAATTTTAAACTGATTGGTGTTTAAATGTGATGTGAACTAATTCAACTCCTCATTTCAGCTCCTATCCTCAAAATTTTGAAAGCAGATTTACAAGAGAGGCTGAAGATTCAATTCTACTGCAATAGCAAAGGAAGCAAACACAGAGTACTAACAAAAGCAAGAAGTAAAGCTATGCCAATTATAGCGGGCATCCAAAACATTTTCTGACAAATCTTAAACCTTCTCACAGCTCCTTTAAAAATCAGATACAGCTTTCATGTCAAACTTAAAGTTTGTTAGATACAGAGGAATCCAGTACACAGAATTATGGGTCAAACTTTTAAAGCCTTTTAAAACTTTCATAGCACCTTCTTTGACACCTCAAATTTTTGCCTACAGGGAGAAGAGTTTGAGAAGATGAAATATTTCTGTCTGCATAAATCTTTCTTCTCTCACCACAGAGAACATACAATCATTGAGGTTGGAAAGCATGTCAGCCTCCTGCTCAAAGCAGAGTCAATGCTGAATTCAGATCAGACTGTTCCAGGCTTTGTTGAGCTAGGTTTTTGAGACCTCCTGAGGTGAAGATATCACAGCCTTTCTAGGAAACCTATTCTACTACTTCATTATCACCCATAGTGACCTTTTTTCCCTTATGTCCTGTTAGAATGCCCCCTGTATTTGTTTACAATCACTGTCTCCTGCCACGCATTTCAGCAAAGAGTATGGTAAGGTCTTCTCAGGAACCTCTCCCTCAGTATTGGAAAGTTGCCATTTGGTCCCCAAAAGCCACCTCTTTTCCAAGCTGAACAAACCCATTTCCTTCATCCTCTCCTCCCAGAGTCTGTGCTCCAGTCCCTGACCACCTTGGTGGCCCTTGAAGTATTCAGGTTCATCAACATCTTTGTTACGTGTCATGGTTTAAGCCCAGCTGGTAACTCAGAACCACACAGCCACTCACTCACTCCCGTTTCTTCCCCCCTGCTCCTGGTGAGATGGGGAGGAGAATCAAAAGAATGCAAACCCCACGGGTTGAGGTAGGAATAGTCCAGTAACTAAGGCATAACACAAAACTACTACTAGTAGTAATAATAATAATGATAAGGGAAATAACAAGGGGAGAAAAGATAAAACTAAAAAGGGAATGGGAAAAAAAACAATAAACACAAGGGATGCACAATACAGTTGCTCAGCACTCGCCAGCTGATATCCAGCCCAACCCAAGCATTTATCGGTCCCTTTTGAGTAACTCCCCCCAGTTCATATACTGGGCATGAAGTGCTGTGGTATGGACTACCCCTTTGGCTAGTTTGGATCAGGTGTCCTGCCTCTACTCCCTCTCAGGTTCCTTAGTTCTGCCTTACTGGCAGAGCATGAGAGACTGAAAAGTCCTTGACAGGAGTAAAAGTTACTTAGCAACAGCTGAAACATTGGGTTATTTTCAGTGTTGTTCTCAGACTAAAGCTGAAACACAGCACTGCACCAGCTGCTAGGAAGGAGAAAAATAGCCATTATAGCTGAACCCAGGACATTATGTTATGCTGGGGGCACAAAACTGAATACAGTTGTCTCACAGACCAGAGGAGAGACAATATAAAAGACAATATACCTTAAGCTGAGTTGATCAAATGCCCCTCAGCTATCATGGGACTCTCCTTTTCTGCCATTTTAACAGTCATTACAATTGAGACAGAAACCTGAAGAATTATCTAAAGCTGTCAGTAGGCCAGCTGTCAGCTCTTCCTTAGACCAGCACAGCTCATAATAATTGGTAAGTTTTATTTTGCATCTATGAATTCCTAAAAGGCCACCTGTATCAATCAAATCAGAAAGAGCCTTCTGTTTTGTGTTACTGCTTTTGAAAATGCGTGCATTTTTTTACCATCCCTGGAAATGTTCAAAAGCCACGTAGATGAGGCCCTTAGCGACATGGTTTAGTGGTGGTCTTGGCAGTCCTGGGGTAATGCGTGGACTTTATGATCTTAAAGGTCCTTCCCAACCCAGTTGATTTTATGATACTACATCATTTGCTTAATAAGACTGCACAGGGATACTTGCTCTTTGACACCTAAACTAAATACTAATATGCCTGAAAAGCTAGGCCAAGATAGACCAAAATGTCTGCTGTTTAGACTTTCAAATAGATACCAAAATGCTATTTAGTAGCCTCAGCTCAGTATTTGGAGTCCTTTTATGTCCTTTCGTATGGGTAGTTGATGTTTGTATTACATAAGAATGAAGCACAGTGCAGAGGAAACCTTCCTCCCTCCTCACACAAAAATCAGACAAAGCTCTCAAAGTTGTTTGTTGGATTAGTTTTCCTCTTGCATGTTCTCTCATGAGTCATGGAAAACCCGATTTTGTCCCAGTTTAATTGCACATAGATTTAGTATTGCTTTTCCATTTTCAGTTTTTACAGGTAGCTTACCACCGGATGAGGAAATCTGAATGACCCTAATGCTCATATGGGCCAAAGAGTGTAGTTAGATGGAAAATTCCTCTGGGATATTGCTGAGGACAAGATCAACATCTGACCTTCTTAATTATTGTCAGATGCTTTGCTTCTGGTGGCACTAATGAACATTTATCACCATCTGTTTTATCAGAGGAAACTTAAGTATTGTATTGTGCAACCAATAGATTAACAAATAACACACTGACAGCTCTTTACCTAAATGACAATGGCTTTGAGGCAAAGAAGAAAAATAAACCCTGCATTTATTTGTAAAATGCAGTATAAGCTACTAAGTTATCTCTGGTCAGACTTGCACCAGAACTTCTGATTGCTGATGCCCAGTTATGAAGTGTCTATATCTGCGCCAAAGAAGGACAAAACAAATGAGTAAAATGTATACACCGTCCTCCTCTCTGCGAGTTACATCAGGTGCTCTAACATCTAGTTTTTCATTTAAGCTGACTTTCTATGGTTCATTTATGCTTTTCTAGTGTAAGCATCAGAGGGAATCAGTTTGGAAGTGAACATCCTTTTACCACTTTTTCAGTCTTGGAAAAGAAGCTTACACATACTGACAACCAAGAGGAGATTAAAAAGCAGTTCTGAGCTACACTGTGCCAAACTTTGTTACAATCTTTCCAAACTTCTGTGCGGGGTATCTTCCATCTCACAGATCTATAATGGTCTTTACATGAAAGAATAAAAATGGAAATCATTAATATTTTAAAATTATCTGGATGACATTCTGAGAAAATGCACCAGAGCCTGAAAGACATTCTGTCAGTTTCCTGAAAATCAATCACTATTAGTTTGAGTTTCCAGACCCGCTGCATTCCATATGGTATGAAGAAATGTTTAAGTAGTAAACAATTAATGACAGAAAATTAATCTGACTGAAATAGACTTACAGGAATCTGTTAGAGGTGCGCATTATTTTCAGCTGTTGCTGAAGACTTAATAAAATATTTATCTGTTACAAAATATTGCTCCTTCTGCCACAGCTAAATATGGTACAAAAATCAGCAAAACAAATTAATAGGTATCATCTTCAGCATGCATTATCTCATTATTAAAGTATTTCTATGTTTTTCAACAATCTCCCCAATTCAAATATATAAAAAACTTCTACCTTCAAACACAGATTCAATTTTAACCATATTTGTATCATATAATGCTATGCATATTTTCAGGACATATAACCATTCTCATCCGCATGAAGTCCCTTCTGTCAGCATGGCTTTGGGTCAGGGGTTAAAGGTCTTGAACATACAGGGGAAAATTCTAAACATGAAGTCCTTCAAATATTGAATCAAAGGGTCTTTTTCAGTTCACCATGCTACAAATTGCAGTTTCTGAGTTCTATTACAGTTCTATGACACACATAGAGATAACTGCTCATTATACTATCAAAAATACCACAGCGGAAGTTTTCTTCTTTTAGCATGGGTCTCTGGAACTCTTCAACATAACTTCATATATTCCATAATGATAGAGAGCTGAGAAAGATGAGCTCGATATGTGGCAATCCTAGTCTGCAAGAAAGCACAAGAAAACTCTTGTACTTAATCTTCTGGTGAAGTGATCCAAAATGGGGTGGAGGTTTCATGGAAAATGCTGGTTTATCTACCTCTACGCCTACGTTGCAATTTTATCACCTTTAGTGAGAAAGCAGATCTATGCTTCTTTACAAAACTATGTTGGAGAAATGGGCTGGCAGGAACCTCATGAAGCTCAACAAAAACTGCACAGTCCTGCACGTGAGAACCCACAATCCCATGCATCAGTACATGCTGGGGGCCACCCAGGTCAAAAGCAGCTTGGCAGAAAAGGACCCAGGGCTCCTGGTGGACACCAAGCTGAACATAGCCCACCAATGTGCCTCATGGAAAAAAACAAACCAAATACAGTCAACAGCATCCCAGGCTACATGAGGAGGAGTGTGGCCAGCAGGCTGAGGGAGATGATCCTTCCCCTGCCCTTAGCATTGGTGAGGACACACCAGGATTGCTAGGATCAGAACTGGGCTCCCCAGCACAAGAGAGACACGGACATATGGGAGAGAGCTTAGTGAAGGGCCATAGAGAGGATGAAGAGACTGGGGTACCTCTCCTGTGAAGAAATGCTGAAAGAGCTGGGATTATTCCTGCTGAGAGCACAAAAAACTCCTGGGGGATCTGATTAATGGGTATAAATATCTGAAGGGAGGGTACCAAGAGGATGGAGTCAGGCTCTTTCCAGTGGTGCTCAGTGGCAATGGGCACAAACCAGGACGCAGGAGGTTCCCTCTGTTGATCAGGAAACATTTTTTCACTGTGGGTGTGGCTGAGCACTGGCACAGGTTGTCCAGGGAGGTCTCCATCCTTGGAGACATACAAAAGCCATCTGAGTGCAGCTCTAACTGTAGACGTCCTTGATCAAGCAAGGGTGGTTGGAATAGATAACTTCCAGAGGCCCCTTCCAACATTAACCAGTCTGCAACTCTGAATACCAGGGAGCAGCTAATGATCAGGCCATGAGTTCCAAATATAAGTATGAGGAATTTATTTTAGCCGTAATTCAATGGTGACAATGCTGTTTATCCAATGGTATAAACTCAGTTTTCCAACAGAGTTCTAAATCATGCAGCAATACCACAACAGCCCCTAAAATGCATGCTATAGCCCACCCCTTTGTCATTCATTGCACCCTCTTCACCTTTTCACACTAGTGTGTCTGCATTAAGCTGGCTGTTTCTGGGCCACTCCTCCATATCAGTGCTTGGCTTTTTATCCATGATGCTGCTCCTTCTGGAAGACCAAGCTCAATATTACACACCAAATTAAGCTTTATTTCAAGTGAAAATCACCAGGTAACAGTGGCAGTCTCAGGTCTACTCAGTATGAGATCTGTCACATACTACTCAGTATGAGATCCATTAACCAAAAACTGTGTATTTCAGACTGGTGAGTCTAACATACATACAGTTGCTAAATACATGGGGAAAGTATCTTCATCACCATTGAATCCATAAATAAATAAGCCTCCATGAATAAATAAGCCTACAATCAAAGCTATTTGGTGCAGAAAAAATATGCAATAAATTATTTTAATCCAGGAGAGGCCCATGGCAATATGCAAAGTATTGCATATTATACTGTCTCTTTGTTTCGTTCAAGACTAGGATTCAAACATCATCCTATATTGTAAATCATCAAGTTGTATACTAGAGAATGTTTTCATTAAAAGGAGTGTATTTCATCTATGGCATTTTCGTAGCACACCCACATGGTGGAAATCCATCTACCTACAACCAGAGCTTCAAGTCAAGGTAGGTCAAGTCTCTAAAGGCATCAATCAGGTTTTATTGCGCCCCCTAGTGCCTGAGGACAGGCTTCTGTATGTTTAAAAATTATCATCTTGTAATTGTTCTCGTCTTTCGAATTATTTTCTAGCAGTCACAGCCAAACTCAGGACATTATAATAAAATATGTGAAATACAGAATGCTTTTTACCATTACAGCCTTTCAATTTTTCACTTTTTTTTTTTTTTTTCTTCAGACTGCATTAAAATAGGATTTAGTACTTTCACTGCAAGACCAAATCTTTGAGTGACTGCTTCTGAAAATAACCTATGAGTCAGACAATGGGATGGAATTCCGGAACAATCCAATAGACACTTGGGCCAAAGAGCATGGCATCAAGTGGCTTGGTGGGTATATCACATCCCCTACCATGCACCAGCCTCTGGGAAAATCAAACGGTACAATGGGCGGTTAAAGACTACGCTGAGAGCAATGGGTGGTGGGACTTTCAAACATTGGGATACACATTTACCAAAAGCCACCTGGTTGGTCAACACCAGAAGATCTGCCAACAGGGCTGGCCCAGCCCAGTCTAAACTTCTACATACTGTAGAAGGGGATAAAATTCCTACGGTACACATAAAGAATTTGCTGGGGAAGACAGTCTGGGTTATTCCTGCTTCAGGTAAACGCAAACCCATTCGTGGGATTGCTGTTGCTCAGGGGCCCAGATATACTTGGTGGGTAATGCGGAAAGATGGGAAAGTCCAGTGTGTACCTCAAGGGGAATTGATTTTAGGAGAAATCAGCCAATGAACTCAATTATATGCTGTTGCCTGCTATGTAGCACTTTCATAGCCCACCAGCTAGATGTCTTCAGGTCTCCAGCAACTGGCCTGGCTTCCCTCCAACCATCATCCCAACAAAGAATGAACCTTGATGAAGCTAGACTAGCTCAACAGTGACCAGACGAGTTCCACAGTGCCATCGGCAGGCAACAATCCAACACTGCACACCGTCTCTCCTGCTCTGAAAAACTGTTACAAGAGATGGAGCCCAACATCATGGTCCGGATGAACTCAGCAGCTTCATAGGGATTGGTCCATACACTAAGAAATGATCTCTCTCTCCCTTTGTGTGTGTGTGTGCATATATATATATATGAGACAAAAGTGATGCTATATTGAAAAATGTGGGATCTGAGCATGACGTGAATGATATGGAATAAGGGGTGGATACTGTCCTGGGTTCAGCAGTAGCAGTCATTTTTCTCTTCCTTAGTAGCTGGTGCCGTGCTGTGTTTTTGGCTTGCAGCCTGGGAACAAAGCTGGCAACACCGGTGTTCTTAGTTGTTGCTAAGCAATTTTTACTCTGACCGAGGACTTTCTGAGTCTCATGCTCTGCCAGGGAGGAGGGGAAGTCAGGAGAAAGCAGAGACAAGACACCTGACCCAAACTAGCCAAAGGCATATTCCATACCACAGCACCTCAGGCCCACTATATAAAATGCAGGCGGTTACATGGAAGGGCTAGATCGCTGCTCGGGCTGGGCTGGGTATCGGTCAGTGGGTGGTCAGCGGTTGTATTCTCTTCCCTTGTTATTTCCCTTATCATTATTATTATTGGTGGTAGAAGCAGTGGTTTGTGTTATACCTTAGTTACTGAACTGTTCTTACCTCAGCCCATGGGAGTTACATTCTTTCGATTCTCCTCCCCATCCCTCTGAGAGTGGGGGAAGGAAGAATTTGGGGAGTGGGCGAGCGGCTGCGTGATTCTGAGTTACCGGCTGGGTTTAAATCAAGACAAATGTGCTATCTTTGTTTGCCCTGTACTTGAGAAACTTAATCTCTCCCTTCTGCAATGAGTATTAAATGCTCTTTTTATGAGTTATATTATTCAGTATGAAATGGGGCTTTGTCAGCCCTGAGAACTAAAGTCAAAACCAATGTGCCACCATCTCAGTTGTCAATGAAACAAAATAAAGAGCTCCTCCATGCATTTTACCACCACTCATATATTAAAAGATATTTTCCAGGAGCAGTAAGATGTTTGGGAAGAAATTTTGTCATGAAGAACAATGACATAAAGAACATGAAGAATTTAATCAAGTGGTAGTAAATATTTCAGATTAATAAGGTTAAATAAGAATAACTTAATTCTGTAATCGTGTGGTTTAAGCACTTGTTTTCAGTAAAGAATGATAGGCTGCTACATCAGCAGAGAGTGGGTTTTAGCTCCTATTATCCAGTACCTCCAGCAGTCATTTACTTTTTAAGTGTGAAACCTTTCCACATCAAGTAGCAGTGTCTTGCGTTTTATTTTCATGTTACACAGGTTTTTTATATTCCTGTGGCATGGATTCGTGCAACATGGAATCTGATGCTTCTGAAAGCTCTTGCACCTACTGCAGGCTAACTGATGTTCTTCATATCTACAGTATTACTGTTCTATGTGGCAACTATAACATCTAGATTAACATAAGCAAACCCAAGCACATTAAGTCATACTGCGACAAAGTAAAAGACAAGTCAGGCCCTATTCTCACATGTACCTGAATTTAAGTTTACATCCATGGGAGTGTAAATGGAACTGGGTTTCTGAAGACAAATTGGAGGAAGGGTTATAAAAACCCCACACGGAGTTGGTATAAAACTACAACCTATTCTTAATTCTATTCTAAAAAGTGTTTTTCAGTTTCTTCTTTGTTGCTGTTGTTGCCAAAAAATCCTCAGAAATTGCCCAACCCTGAAAATTCCTGTGTTAACATGTTTCAGATATAAAGAGGTTTCTAAAAATAAAAACATCATCACATACCTTTGCAGGCAACTGAATAAAAATGATAGCTAGTTTATTTAAAGATGCCTAGCAAGAAATGTAAAACATAGTTGATATAGAATTAAACATGCTTTACTTTAGACTTAGTCTACTGAAGTAGTCTGGTTTCGTTATTAAAAAGGTGTCTAATAGAACTCTACCAGTTTTTGACCCTCAATTCACTCAGTTTAGGAGATCCACAGAGTAACTCAGAACAAAAAATATACCCCAGAAGATACTCTCAGGGGGTTGTCTTCTTGGAAACTGCAGCACAGCCAAATGTGCTCGGAGAAAGATTCCTAATACAAATACTTTTGTTCAATTGACTGTTTAGTAGAGCTGCATTGTATTTCTCTCCATACTATATCCTATGAGTAGAGAGGTCTGTTTAGCCAGCATAGAGTGATGTAGACCTATTCCTTATTTTGCCTTAATTGCTTTCCTGTATGCCAGCAGTTCTGACCTAGAAAATATACAGCTGCGTCTGCTGTTTGACACAGCTTGTTTTATGAACACCTCACATGATTATTCACAGAATTAATATATCTTTAGTCTTTTATATAAAAAACAAAAGCTACTTATTTTAACATAATTTAATTTGCCTTTTATCTTCTCAATGGAAGGTGCATGTTTAAATGTTACGCCTGCTGAATAGACCAAACCTAAAGGCCACGAAGATGGATGTTTCATTAACCAGAGTTACAAGCAGGCCTCAAAGATTGTGCGCACTGAAATTTCTAAGCTATAACAAAGGAGAAGGCACAATTACTTACCCCGTCTGTATTTCCTAGTATCACTTAAGACCTGCATAAATTCCTTGAATCCAAAGAAATCTCATTTATGTCTTAGTCTCTGGAATCAGCCTTTGGTATCAAAGCAAGGCAAGAAGAAAAGAAAAAAAAGTACAACTCACATTTTTGGAAGCCAGTATGAAACATTTTCCAGTTTCAGGATCAAGACTAAAAACTATTATTTTTTTTAATGCTATTGCTCTACTCTTTCTCTGCTACCACCTCATTGCACTTGTGAGATGACAAACAAGATTTATGCCTCCCCTTCAGAGTAAACAAAACATCTATTGACAAGATTTCATGCCTTAAAGAATAAAAAAGGTAAAGTCTGTTTCCTGATAACTAAACTAAACAGCAAAAAAAAAAAAAAATAGCTGAGATGCGTGCAGGTACAGCTGATCTCCAGGACTATCAAAACTCCTGCTGGTTGATATGTCACAATGAATCTGTTACTTTTAGTGTAATGACATTTGTAATTCAGAAACTCCTGAACACTAGCACCAAAAATCACAGCAAAAGTCAACAACTTACCCTTCACATTTTAGCTAATTCACATCTCTCTTCCGTACAGAAGAGAACCTGACTTCTCTTATACAACGTTCTTATGAAAAGCACAGCTATTTGTATTTTCAAGAAGTGTATTTAACAAAAATAGGAGTGGGGAACTCAGCTGCATGAGGAACCCCATCTTTAATTCTATGCAGTTTATGACATGGCAACTGATCTAGCAAATGTTAATAACATTAATTAAATTTCACTCCTTCTATCTCTAGATAGGTAAACAGGTAAAATTATCAAACTGCTAACTAATGATCCATGTCTGGATCAAAATGCTTTTGGTTTTTTCTTTTTTAAAAGGCTTTAACAAAAAAAAACAAAACACTGCAAGAGCTATTCACAGTGCGAAAAATGTGAGGCAACTTTCTTAATCCCTGGGGCAAAGAAGGACTGTTTGCTTGTCAGTCAAAATATATAAACATAGATACACACATTGATTTAGCAAAAAGGGTGAAAAAGCCAGGAATGGAGTATGATGCAAAATTGCACATTTCAGATTTGTGCAGCTGAACACTCCTAGAATCCAGTATCTGACACAATCTAAGCTCAATGGGATAGCCTTAGTTGTTAGAAGCTAAGCAAGTACTCTAACAGGGGAAGAAGGCAAAGGAGAGTGTCATATGCACAAGCCCCTTTTAGTCCTCCCTGTGTCTCCATCTGCGGCCTCTGATAGATGACAGGCTCTTGGAGCCAGATAGTCACTTGGTCTGAACCACTAGTTTAGTACTACGTCTTGATTTTTATCTGTGTAGGCAAAAACCTGATTGTCTTATCTTTGGAGAGATTTAAGTAACTCAGCTCCCTGATTACTACCCATAATAACAACAACTACCCATAACAACAACTCCAGCTCCATGGGAGAGGTAGAGCTGGTAAACAATTTCAAAGAAGAGTTGATCTCATCATGGCTATACTTTAACTGCAGTAGGAGGGTACTGGATCATGAACAGTATTTCTAAGATAAAAATAGCACCACAGCTTCTCAGCACATGCTCCAGGGCCATTAATCATCTGCTGAATCCCAGGTTAATCAGCAGCATGACCTCGGTCAACAGACCAGTGCAATCACCTTGTCGTGTTTAAGGAACAGGGCTGTAGCATGTGTTCTTTCTTTTTTTAAGCATATCACAAAAAGAAAAAAAAAAAAAAGAGAGAGAGAGAGAGAAGGGAAACTAACAGGTATATTCCAAGTGTGCTAATGTATAACAGCTTTAGTTTTTAATCACAATCTGGATCTCTAAAGCATGAGCCTGCATTAGGTTTTGTGATATTACTTAGCCTTTCCACATCTCCAGTCTCAATATTTGCAATGAAATTATTAGAAATCTCCTCACAGAATTTTCATTTTACTAAAGCCAGAAAACACAGGCTTATCATTGCTTTCAACATGTGCAAGCCTTGGGCATAAGCAAGAGTTTCTGGAGAATTGCCCTTGTCTCTGTCAACATTAATTGAGCAGAACTCATCTACATGAGCTATTTTGATCAAGAAGCACAGAGCTTGCCTTCTTGTTAGCAGCAGGCCTCCCTAAGTAACCTAAGAGCATTTAAACATGAAAATAAGGATAGGGTTAGAAAATCATTGGATGAAAAAAAAAGCTGGACAAAAATAAAGCAGGGCATTATGTTCAGAAACGTAATGAAGTTCTCACTTGTAATATCTAAGATTTCAGAAATGTTGTAACAAGCAATTTTCCTTGTCATAAGTGAAATCATGACATTTTAAGTTATTAGAAGAACTTCTCTACATTCTATTTGGCCAATTGTTATAAAAAAGCAGTAACAAATGAATTTTACATATAGTCAGAGTGCAGGATAACATGAAATACTGTTGTTTGAGCAAGGATTCAAGGCCAGAATATAATGCCAGGCGATATTAAGAAACAGAAGGATGAAAGCTATGCTGTATACTTAATGGCTCTTCTCTGAAACATTTCAGGATAATACACTAGGCCACTTTTCCAAGGATGTATAAATTTTGTATATATGAAAACTAACAGAGGTGTCCTTAGTCAGCCAGGGCTTTTTAATTACGTTTGCTTCTGGCAGCATTTTAACCGTGTGTTAAAGAAACCAATCATACATATCTGTGGCTTCATGGAAGTTTGGACTCAAAGTACTGGACCATTTTAAACACTATGCAAAAGAAGCTCAATGCTTTGAAGCAAGATGCTTTCTATCTGAAAAAAGACCTCACCCAAACCCAAAACAACAAAGCACACCCCCAAAACCCCACCAAACCCCAGTAACATTATGTTTAGAATAACTGCTCTTTAACTTGGCAGCCAGGCTTAATTTCTTACCTGTTTGGGGATTGATGAGCTAATAAGGTTGTTTTACTTTGCAAAAAAAAATTCATGCGCTAGTTGTTCTCCACTCTAATAGCTAAACAAGAACTTGAAAATTACTTTATATATGGTGGGAACAAACTGGAAACAAGTTTGCTTTTTAATATTGCGCTCATTGCCTGAGTAACTACAGGTTCGGAAGTTTAAAAACACACAGAGCTACCAAAAGAATGTGCATTTTATGTATATAGCTCCTCACATTCACTTACCTTGTTTTACATGCATGCAAAACAAATTGTGAGATTTATATTTGAAGTGGCAGCTCATTTTGCACACATTTACAGAAGCTTTGCCAGCAATTTCAGATCTTCTCATTTTTTGGAGACTACCATTACAAGCACTGCTATTCTCTTAGTGAAGAGAAAATGACAGCTTACATTCTTCTAGCACACAACCCTGGATTTTCATTGTGAACTGTGTTTCATGAGAATACTTGAAATGAGATTGCTTATACTCTAAGTAGCATTGTTACTTGTAATTTTGGTGGATGCTCAATATGACCCCCATTATCTAGAGAGTTTTGAGCATAGAATTCTCTCAACACAAGAACTCTAAGAAACCGCAAGTACTAGAATAAGCCAATAAAAGGTTTAAGAGATGAGATTTAGTGGTTAGATTAAGCAGGGCAAAATATCTGAATTTGGGAGATGGAACAGAAAGGTGTTTCTTTTGAAATATGAGACCCCCCATCTATCTATTTCTCTGAATGCTTACTTCCTCCCACCTGTTTATCACTGAGCAAGACAGAGACTGGAAAGAAAAAAAAAACTAGGGTGAGGAAGAAATTAAGAAAGTAAATAGGTGGACTGCCAGTACCAGTTTGGACTATGAGAACACATTTAGTAGCACTGGGATAGGCTAGCATTAAGCTTGATGGGTATAGCAAAGATTCAGACTAAAAATAGTTAACACAAATTCATGAGAAGAGGACCTGTTAAATTAATTGTTGCTGTTACCATCATTCGCTGGGCTATGACAATTTATGGCTAAATTAAGAGTTGTAAGATGCAATCATCTCCTGTAGACAAATAATGCTAAAAAGCTGGTCAGGTAAACTGATAGGTACATTTGCAGTTAGTTGAAGTACATTTGCAGGTTAAGACTGTAACTACTCTTTGGCTTATGTGAAGGGGGTAGTCACGCTGGCCTAGAGAAAGATCAGTTCCAATCTGAATTATCGGCTGATCTAAAACAAGACTGAGAAAAAGGTTTGTTTCAGTTCCAGCTACATGAGTGAAAGATAATGGCAAAAGAATTCAGAAGGCATTGCCATGTAGCAAGTACCTCTGTAAGCATAGTGCATGAAGCTAAACTTAAATGTGGTGTGGCAGGTTGTTGCAAAAGCAGAGCTAAGCAGAAGGCCCATAAATGAGGTTAGGTCTGGGAGTCAGTTCAAAGCAAAGAGCTAAAGAAAAAGAAAGTAAGGAAAACTTAGCAGAGTAGCAGGGAGACTAGCAAAACAAGAAAAAAAACAAACCACAAGCCCCAAACAACAAAAAAATCATCAGTCTAAAGCTGCAAACACTTGAACTTCACTGTATCCTGTATAGAAAGGAAGTTCTTGTGCAATACCAGTGACATTTGACCAATTCAGCTTAAGTCCCCAGATGCACCAAGTCCCTCTAATAAAGCACGGTGAGGGTCACAAGGAGGAGGCTCCTGCCTGGACTACACCTCTCATTGCAGTATACGCCACCCACTGCAGCGGTAATTGGTATTAAAAGTAGCAAAAAATTTACTTTCCCTTTAAAACTGCTGGGCTAAATCTACAAATACACTCCATGATGAGATTTCTAGAGCAGAATGCTACTGTTTCTTGTTGAAAGCCCACTTTTCAGCATTGAATGCTGCTTTAAGAACACAGGGAGACGTTTTAACGATGTCAATATACAGTTTGCCCCACTTACAACTGCCAAGAGGACAGTTTTAGGCTGTCGTGTTGTTTTCAGCACATCCATCAGCCTTTACAGATGGCTGAATCCAGCCACCAAATTGTGCATCTTCACAATTACATCAGGTCCCAAACTGGCTTTCAGTAAAAATACAGTTAATATTTATTGAGAAAATAACTTTTTCTTACCATTGAAATATCTTACCATTGAAAAATCTGTCAACATCTTTTTTCCCAAAATAGTTTATGTTTTCATTCTATTAAAATGGAACTTAAACTGAATATAACTAACTGAAGAATCTGTCACCTGAGTGAGAATCTTAACTTTTGCCATTCTCAACGCAGCAAAAAGAGACATGCAGTCATGTAGTCTCTGTACAAGCAATTACAGGATTCCTTACATTATTTTATTTTTCTAGATTTATAATTAAATACTGCATTTATATGTTAACATGCTACATTCACATAATAAATGCTAATATATGAAAGGCTAAGTCATCCTTCATATTCACTTTGTTTAATGCAAAAAACAGAAAAGGCATCTTAGGAAATATTTTACACAAGACCAAGATAAGCTTCAGCCTTTACTGAAAGGAAATTTATTTCATTTTCCTACTAGCTAACAAGGTTTCACATTTACTTTTATGACTTGTAAATGTATGTAAGTTTATGCAATTTGTCTGAAACAGTCTAAAAATCCTTCAACATGCATGTTTTCAGAGCTACTGTGGATTACACTTACCTCAGAGCACATAAACATAGTTCCAAGCTGATCGCATAGTTATCACAACAGCGGACCTATATGAGCATTTACGGATCTACTGGCAACTACTTCTAATTGTAACCAATGGCAAACCTTTTTACAAGTAATAGAGTTTGGATGAATACAACATAGAGTTACTCCAACAAAGTACATTGCAGAAACCTTGAACAAAAAAAAAGAAAATGAAAACCATGTGAAACTGAAAACATAACTTTAAAATATTAAGATAAATGGACCTCAGCAAAAGTCTCTTAATTAGTTGCATTTTTGAAAATACATGCAATAGATTATATCTTTGATTTATAACACATAAGAAAAATAACTTACCACATAAAGAATGTGCATGTCCCTTTAATAGGAATCATATAACCATGTTAATCATAAAATAATCATAAGATAGTTTCAAATTTTCAAAAACAGTCCTCAAACTTGAATGGTAACACAGTCTGTGTGCATTATACACAAATATAAAATAATTAATAGATTAGCAAGCTTATTGAAATATCTGTTTTTTCAATTTGCAGTGTTTCTATTAATACGGATTATCACCTCCTCTTCTTCCTGCACTGAGACTAAGTGTTAAACAACCATATCCTCCTTCAGAACCAAATATTATTGTTAGTAATTATGGTAAGCAGAAATCTGGAGGTGTTACATGGTGAAATAGATTAAGTGGTACAAATTACTTTGTATTCCTGAAGCATTCTGATCCACTGCAACCTCACTCTATGTTTCCAAACAGTGCTGAAGCATTTTCTCCATTATGTCATCAATAAAGATGTAGTGTATTTCTTCTTTTTAGGTCACAAGATCCATCTTCCAGATTCCCTATGATATATTCTACAGTACCTATTATAGAGTTGAAGAGGGAGAAAAATACTTTATGGATAAGAAAATACAATCAATTACATACTGGATGTCTGCACACAGTTGATTTTTTAACTTTGCTTTTGCAGTCCTTATCTGGCAGTCCATTACACATGCATTGACATTAGCAAAGAATTTGTTCCTGGTCCTTTCAGTTTCTAGGTGAAGGATACAGGCTCTTCAATTTAAACCATCCAAGAACCAGGCTCACTGTCACTGATTCACTTACATATATCACAAGACTGCTGCGAAGCATTAGTTAAAATACGCAAATATAAACCAAAAGAAAATGGACTGTTCAGAGAATTCCATTCTTTACCATCCTTATCTTGATGAAATCCTTTTAAATATAAAGAAATATTCTTGAGACTGACCTCTGTCCTTCCCTAGAAAATGAGAAAGCATTCTTAAGGTAGTATAAGGAGGCACTTAGCAATAAGCACAAACATGTCAAGATATTCTAAACACAAGACAAAATATCCTCATTTACAAAAACAAGCATTCGGCCCTCACACTGCAACTGGAAGGAAAACAAAATTGTCACATTTAATACTTCTCTGTTGTGTAAAGCCTTTGACACTGTCTCACATGACATCCTTGTCTCTAAGTTGGAGAGACATCAATTTGATAGGTGGACCACTCGGTGGATAAAGAACTGGCTGGATGGCCACACACAAAGAGTAGTGCTCAGTGGCTCAATGTCCAGCTGGAGACCAGTAACAAGTGGTGTCCCCCAGGGATCGGTGTTGGGACCAGTCTTGTTCAACATCTTTGTGGGTGACATGGACAGTGCGATTGAGTGCGCCCTCAGCAAGTTTGCCGATGACACCAAGCTGTGTGGTTCGGTTGATACATTGGAGGGAAGGAATGCCATCCAGAGGGACCTTGACATGCTTGTGAGGTGGGCTGATGCCAACCTAATGAAGTTTAACCATGCTAAATGCAAAGTCCTCCACCTGGGTCGAAGCAATGCCAGGCACAGCTACAGATTGGGCAGGGAGGAGATTCAGAGCAGCCCAGCACAGAAGGACTTGGGGGTGTGGGTTGATGAAAAAATGAACATGAGCTGGCAGTGTGCGCTTGCAGCCCAGAAGGCCAACCGTATCCTGGGCTGCATCAAAAGGAGCGTGACCAGCAGGTCGAGGGAGGTGCTCCTGCCCCTTTACTCTGCTCTCGTGAGACCTCACTTGGAGTATTGTGTGCAGTTCTGGTGTCCTCAACATAAAAAGGACGTGGAACTGTTAGAACAAGTGCAGAGGAGGCCCACGAGGATGATCAGGGGTCTGGAGCACCTCTCGTACGAAGATAGGCTGAGAAAATTGGGGCTGTTCAGCCTGGAGAAGAGAAGGCTGCGTGGAGACCTCCTAGCAGCCTTCCAATACCTGAAGGGGGCCTATAGGGATGCTGGGGAGAGACTCTTCATTAGGGACTGTAGTGAGAAGACAAGGAGTAATGGGTTTAAACCTAAACAGGGGAGGTTTAGATTGGATCTGAGGAAGAAATTCTTTACTGTGAGGGTGGTGGGGCCCTGGAATGGGTTGCCCAGGGAAGTTGTGAATGCTTCATCCCTGGCGGCATTCAAGGTGGGGTTGGACATAGCCTTGGATGGCATGGTTTAGTGGGAGGTGTCCCTGCCCATGGCAGGGGGGTTGGAACTCGATGATCTTGAGGTCCTTTCCAACCCTTACTATTCTATGATTCTATGATTCTATGATTCTATGATTGTAAGTAAAATCATACTGAAACTAGTGGTAGGCTACACAGCTATTCACACACAGGAAAAGTACCAACATGGGTTTGCTGATACAGAAATTGTGAAGAAATCTCAGCTTTGTCTTAATATTGGACTGATAGTATGCACCTAGCATTAAAAACAATTATTTCCCCTTCAGAGAAATTACAATAAGTGAATTACATTTAAACAGAAGAAAAGTAAGGCAACAGACTTATAGTAATTGATTCTGTTGGTTGAGCATGGTTTGCTGATTCAAGTGTATATTGTACTCAACTGCTGCTAAAAATCATTTCACTCTGTAGACAGGGTAGGTGTACTAAGATCACTTGGTAGCACACATATACAAGTGCTGCTGGGACTGCTCCAGATCAAATGCAGATCTTAATAAAAATAAATATACAGTTCGATTTTTAGAAAAAAATTGACATTACTTAATGTGGCAGGAATACTTTCACCATATTAAATATGTATTAATAAAACACAAGCAGAAGTTTATAATAATTTAACTTTTTTTTCCTTAAAGTTATTCTGGAATTACAATCAAAGTAGCTTCAATTGTTATATAACTTCATACTATACAACAGAAGAGAATGAATAATTCAGGATATGCAAGATAGTTTTTTCTTGGCACATCAATTTTATTTACTTATAACAAGAAGAAAAGAGTATTTGGGGAGACAAACACCCACAAATGAAGTTCATTACACCTAACTGTAGAAAGCATGAGATGTTTCTCAGACATCTTCTATCCAAAACTTCTTGGCACATTTCAGTGTGATTTTTGCCTACATTCCTTTTCTCTTTCATCCACATGAAGACCACATTTGCACTGTCCTACAATGATGCCATCTCGACTAGGCCACTGATGTTTAGGACCACATAATGAACTAAGCCTACAGTGCTAAGAAACCATTATAATAAAATACAATTTATTGCAGCAAAAACATTATATTAGAATATTGAATTTTCACACAACAATAACTTACAACAGGTTTTTGGTATGGACTAGCCTCCTTGCAGCAAAACCAGAAGTAACTGGCAATATCTGAACACCACTGTTAACAGTGTGAAGGGAGAATTACGGAGAGGAGTAATTGTTGTGGGATTAGCCAAAGGTTTTATTAAACAATGGTTAAATGGCAGTATAAACTATTACTTCTTACCTGTCAAATAATCAGCATATATACAATATTCTTTCAGATCTCTTAGATCACCTCACATTGTAAACATCAGACGCCGGCTAAAGGATCTCTCAGCCTTGAGAGGTAACTTTGATAGGTGTCCCTGCCCAAGAGGAGATCACCATTCAGCCCAGTGCCATGCAGGACTGCTCAACAGGCTCTGGCTGCTGCACATATTTGTAGCATCAAGCAACTGGCTTGTAGTCAGACTCCCTTTGGTGCATGCTCTGGTGTGCAACCATAGCAATTTTTAGTTCTGTGTAGTTCCAGCTCAGACATGTATTGTGGTTTTGGCTCAGAGCTTTAGTTCCTGATAAGATGTGACTTAGCGCAAGTTCACAAGGTTTGCACAAAGGTCTGATTTCAGTAATGCCTGTCTGTCAGTGATGACTGAACCAACATACTGTTAACTCAGTAACCATCGCAAATGATCGGTGACAATCTTTTTGCTTGCTAGCCTGAAATGCACATGTATGCAGAACTACTAAGTATAACACTATATGTGTGCACATCCAGTATTTTTGGATGTTAAAGAAACATCACTGAAAAATCTGACGAATAATGAACGGCTGAAGAATACAGAATGGCTGTACACTACTATCGTGTACAATATTAATACCAATGTCTGCCTTACAAGCTTTGACAACATATCTAAGTACTCAAGGTATACAATTTAAATACATATATTTAAATAAGAATAGCAATTTAATGTTCAGTTCTTTTCAAAAGGCAGCATGAAGTTATACACTGTATCTCACTAGTTAATTGCACTATTCTAAGTAACTACTCTTACAGCTTTGAAGTACATCAGTAGTTTTGTAACAATTTTCAGTACATTCAGAACAGAACTTTGCACTGCTATGACTGATTTTCACTTGTATCCAATACTAAAACTAGAAAAAAATCAACCAAACAAACCAAAACCATCCTGCTGGGGTCTGGGTTGCTTTAGACAATAACTGAAGGCCTAATAGCTAGGCCTGAACAGCTGTATTCCTTTAGATAACAACTGAAGGCCTAATAGCTAGGCCTGAACAGCTGTGTTGCTTTAAATGATAGTTGAAGGCCTAACGAGGGTCGGATAGGGACAAGAAAAGAGGAGAGATTACAGATGTGGTTAGTGATATGGAGAACCGCCAGCAAGAATAGGAGGAAAAACAGGATATAGGCGTGCTTGGAGCTTATTATAACCACCAATCATTAATTGCGTGATACCTGCGTGCTAGCTGCTCACCGCCAATGATTAGAGCTCGGCACAGGCGACTGGCGCGTGCACGGAAAAAATACTGTATAAAAGTAAGAGCTGTTCGCCCAATAAAGCGGAACGATTTAGCATCATACTGGTGTGTTGTCATTCTCATCTCGTTTAAAGAAGATAAACCCCCGCATCGTGGTGACCCCGACGTGATAGAGGCGAGCCGATGTGACGAAAAACAGAAGTCGACGCCACAGGGACAAAGCGACCTGATCCGGATCGAAAGCCGCCGTGGTACAGATAAAGCCACACCGACGTGATCCGAGTCAGGGAGTTGACGTGATCCAGACAGACCACCAGCGACGGGGGAGAGAGCGAGGCATCCCGCCGGCCGGCAAGAGGTAAGCCGGAGCGTCCGAGAGAGACGGAGTGGGCCCACGTTCGACCAGTGAGTCGGAAAAAAGCGGCGGGGTGGGGTCTACCGTATCGGTAGTTGAAAAAGAGGCCATTCAGAGCCTGCTTCAGCTAGCAAAAAAGATGGAAATAAAGCTGCTGGAGGGAGATTTAACTTCGCTTTTGGAGTGGTGTCGTAGAAAAGGACTATTGAAGACCCCTGATCAGTTATATGATCTAGGTGTCTGGAAGGCGATTGGGACTGAGTTATGGGAGAGCGTGACGGTGGGCAGCAAAGAGGCAAGGAAACATGCTCAGACGTGGCGAACTGTTAGACTGATGCTTGAGCATATGCATGGACGAGCTGCAGTGGCTGCTGCCATCTCGCGAGCAATCGCCTCTGCTGGGGAGTGTTCTGAAAAAGATCCCAAACTTATGCCTGATTCACCGGAGACGTGTGAGGTCTACCTTATAACAAAAGCGGATAGAGCCTTCTGGGGAGGAGAGGATGACCTTATGCCTGGCCCGTGGGACCCATCTGAGGCCAGCCAGGAGCATCCTCCGCCCTATAATCTGGTTAAAAAGCCTAACGCTGTGGATCCTGTATCAGTGCCGCTCTCTATGGACGTGGACGAGACTGAGGCTGCCTCGCCAAAACAGCCGTATCCTGAGATATCCACTGACAGACTTAGACTGACTTTATTGCAACAGCAGGAGGCGATGACCAAGTTATTGGGCGAGATGAAACGGCTCGATAAAGGGTCATCCAAGCCTGCCATCAGAAAAGCATATGAACAAGCAATCCGTAGAGAAACAGCTGTGTGGCGGCGTTGCACCCCCCTCAACGGAACCAGCAGGACTACCGGACAGTTCAACATCACCGTCACCATCGTCTCATGACTCCAGGAAGCGTCCTAGTCCCAACCGTATTAGAGCTTGGGTATTGGAATGTCTTAAAAATAAGGAAATTACTATTGACGAGGCAGAAAATTATCTGCAATCAAAGTTTGGGCGAGACGGTAGCTAACCGCCTCCGAGTTGAAAGAAGTGTCTGGCTTTTGGGACAAAATCATGGGTTCTCTTCCTGAAAAGGAAGATTCTTGGGGAAGCTGGCTTAAGCAGAAGGTATCGGGTCTACAGGGAAAGACTAACTCAGAGTGTGACTCTGGGACTGGGGCGGGTGACAAAGGAGAAGTTAGTTCATCTTCTCTGCCACCGCGAGACCCAACATACAATGCAGGGCAGCGGTGGAAAGGAGTTATTGAGAACACTGTGATTGGAGGATAATAACACCATACTCTCTTCATATTATGCGACAACTGATAATAGAGAATGTCGATTTTGCTCTCGCTACACAGGGAGTAGTATTAGACAATCACTATCCCAAACATCCATTATTTAAAACTAATTTGGCCCTGGAACCAAAAAACATTGTGGTCTGGCACCCATTAGATGCGGAAACCATTTTCACAGATGCTAGCCGTAAGACAAAGAAAGCAGGTTATGCGTGGCGAGACATAAAAGGATGGCATCATAAGCTGATTCAGGCAGATGAATCAGTACAAGTCTTAGAGTTGAAAGCTGTGTGTGAAGTGTTGAAAGATTGGACTGGTCCTATTAATGTAGTGTGTGATTCCCTGTATACGGTTGGGGTTATACAGAGAATGCACCAAGCGTTACTGGGACATGTCCAAAACCCGTCACTGTTTGAAACCATGCTGGCAATCTGGGAATTATTGGGTCAACGCACAGAATCAGTTTTTATAACTCATGTTCATAGTCATACCAACATTCCAGGTCCTTTGACAGCAGGAAACTCATACATAGATGCTATTGTATCAGCTACGGTTTGTTACACTGGGACGGTGCGATCCCCTGTGGACGCTCAGCGTTCCCATGCATTTTTCCATCAGTCTGCTTCTGCCCTTCGACGACAATTTGGATTGTCCAAATTTGAAGCCAGAGCAATTGTTGCAGCATGCCCTGAATGTGCAAAAATTACGCCATTACAGGTGCAAGGTACCAATCCGCGTGGCTTGCAACCGCGCATGATATGGCAAACTGATGTGACCGAATTTGCCCCCTTCAGTCGTCTCAAATATGTGCATGTTACAGTAGATACTTGTTCACATGCTGTGTGGGCTACCCCGCTGACAACACAAACTGCGACTGCTGTGAAACGACATTGGACTCAAGCTATTGCTGCTTTGGGTCTGCCTAAATGCATTAAAACTGATAATGCCCCTGCCTATCGCAGTAAAAGGGTGCAAGAATTCTATAACCTTTGGGGAATCGAGCACAAAATGGGAATCCCATGTAACAGTACTGGTCAAGCCATTGTGGAACGTACCCATCAAACCCTCAAAAGATATTTTGCCATTTTGAAAAAAGAGGGGGAGATGTCCCCTCAGGCTATTGTCAGCAAAACTTTATATGTCATTAATTGGCTGAATCCTCAAAATTCGCAGAATCATAAAGATAACGTTCCTATATTTTCTCATTTTCTGAGCAATCCAGCAGATTTCTCTGAATATGTGGTCACAGTTGATGTCTTCGATCCCGTTGGCAATACTTGAGAGGGTCCAAGTAGACTGCTAACCTGGGGAAGGGGATATGCTTGTATCTTTGCAGGTGACCACGGAGCTGCGAAGTGGGTCCCAGCAAAGTGGGTCCGACCTCGACTCACTAACGGATCAGGCAGCATTACAGAGGGAGGATCTGCGGACGGAGCGGAAACTAAAGCCATTGATAATTGAACTGTGCAAATTAACAGGCGTAAATATAGCTATAACTAGCCCTAGTGAGGTTGAAGAACTAATTGGGTACGGGGAAGGAGAGAAGCTTGTTGTGCCCGATTGGGTACGGGAGCTAAGATATAGAAGGTGTACTGAGTGCAGTGATAACCGCTGCCGAGTGTGGTTGAAAATCTTTTGTGGTAACTGTCAGCGTACGCTGTGGATACATCAGTCACAACTACATGGAGTTTGCAGTTCATGTGCGTTTGATTTGCCACGTGATCGAGACGGTCAGAGAAAGTGGAGAGAAGTTGTCGTGGAGCATCTCGGAATGAGAAATCTGACTTTGGGGGAATTGTTTGGTTATCATATATTTGAAAGTAGAGGGAATTTGGTCCGAGCTAAAGCGTGGTGGTTGTTATATTGTTTAATACAAAAAGGAAAAGCGTACAGAAACACTCGGATATTGTCGGAAGTGTGTGGAAAGGGAGTGAGAGTTCCAATTCTGCATAATATATTAGATGAGTTTTGGGAAAATGAAAAGCGCAAGTGGAAAAGGATACGAGCTAGTTGTTATTATTATAAGTATCCTGAGAGCAATTGATGGAATATGGATCCCATCTCAACCAAAAGAGAATGTTTGGGTTACGCTTGCTAATGTAACAGGACAGGATTCTCTTTGTTTGTCTGTGGCTATCCCGCGAAATCAGTTTAGCACATGCCTGGTTGGAATGCCTATAGAAGTCTGGCCCTGTCCATCAGGTTTACCAATCTGCGGTTTAAAAGAGCCCAAAAATAAGGCGGATACATGGGATCAGTGGGGTCTTTATTTCCCGATAGCTGCTCTAGAGCCCCAAGAATTGGAGTTGCTTGGCTCTGTACAGGCCGATGCATGTGTCAAATTTAATTGGACCAGCAAACATGGTGCCAGTCGACCAATCAGTGTTAACCCTAATTTGGACATATATCGCAACGAGTCGGTCTGGTGTAACTATACTTCTAAAAAATTATCGGTAAGCTCAGATAATCCCCTTGAGCTACCATCAGGTGTATTTTTAATATGCGGCGACAGAGCATGGCCCGGTGTACCTTCTAAAATGAAAAGAGGGCCATGTACATTGGGTCGATTAACGCTCTTAATGCCTAATATGTCTATGATTTTGAATCGTACCCGCCGCCGATCAAAACGATTTGTTCACAGTTATGATTCGCAATGTCGTAGTGATGTCAAGTTTTGGAATCCCGGTTCAGCTATTGCAGCATCATTTTTCGCACCTGGAGCAGCCTCGGCTGGAGCATTAGCTCAATTGAATAGGCTTGGCTGCTGGCTAGCTAAGCAATCTAATGCAACTTCAGAGGCACTGTCAGGTCTTTTAGCTGATGTAAGTTCAGTTCAACATGCTACTTTGCAAAATAGAGCTGCCATTGATTTTTTATTATTAGCGCATGGACATGGATGTGAAGACTTTGACGGAATGTGTTGCATGAATCTTTCGGATCATTCACAGTCCGTACATAAGCAACTGCAGGACCTTCGGAAGCTCACCCAGGAACTTAAAGTGTCTAATGGTTGGGGCTTAGAAGGATTGTTAACTGGGTGGGGAATAACGGGATGGCTGAGAGATCTTACAAAGGGAGGCTTAATGCTTGTTGCAACCGTATGTATCTTTATACTCTTAATGTGCTGTTTTTTACAATGTTGCAGTACTATGATTACTTGCCTTTTTGAAAAAAAAGGGGGAGATGCTGGGGTCTGGGTTGCTTTGGACAATAACTGAAGGCCTAATAGCTAGGCCTGAACAGCTGTGTTGCTTTAAATGATAGTTGAAGGCCTAACGAGGGTCGGATAGGGACAAGAAAAGAGGAGGGATTACAGATGTGGTTAGTGATATGGAGAACCGCCAGCAAGAATAGGAGGAAAAACAGGATATAGGCGTGCTTGGAGCTTATTATAACCACCAATCATTAATTGCGTGATACCTGCGTGCTAGCTGCTCACCGCCAATGATTAGAGCTCGGCACAGGCGACTGGCGCGTGCACGGAAAAAATACTGTATAAAAGTACGAGCTGTTCACCCAATAAAGCGGAACGATTTAGCATCATATTGGTGTGTTGTCGTTCTCATCTCGCTTAAAGAAGATAAACCCCCGCACCATCCAATCAAACAACAACAACAACAACAAAATAATGAAGAGACTTTTAATCCACTGAGTAATTTTGCCATGATTAATGTAATTTTAAAGATGTTCTTTTTAGGTCTAATTCACCAAAACTTCCTTACAGAGTTAAAACTTCATATATAGCAGGAAAAGTTTCATTCATTGTGTTACCTGACTGAAGTTAAATTTGCTGCTTTTAACAAATTTGAAACAAACCCATACACTGAACAAATTGTACAGGATAAAGTGAGAAGGCAGTAAGTAAACCTGAAAAGGTATGCTGTTAACTACCTTAATAAAGCTGGCTTACTCTTTTAGAGCAAGTCAAATGGGCCCAAATTAAAAAAATCTGGGTTATGCTAAACATAACAATCAAAGTTATTGTGAAAAAACAATTTGGATTTCTCAGCAAAAAATACCTCTCAGTCCCCACCATGAGTTTTAATACCTTTTCTTATATTTGTATTTTTACTTATTTGACATACAGAATGCAGCAGCTCGCCTTGATAATTTCAGACATCATACATCATCAGATACCAAAATACTTCTCCAACAACCCAGGTTCTATGACCCTTCTCATTTTATACTTACTGCATACACATATGCCATTGAACGGGTTATCACTGGAGTTATCAATGGAAATTTGGTAACTATGGTTCTTCATTCATTTCTGCAGGATCTTTAAATCATTCACTTAATAAGTAATAAAGATATAAATGTGGGTTTGACTAAAACCATCATCTTGCATAACATGGATGGCATGGGTCTGGTAGGCAGTAGTATGGAAAGTCTGGCTTCAAGGTTGGCTTCAAGGCCAGGTTGGATGGCGGCTTGACCAACCTGGTCTAGTGGAATGTGTCCCTGCCCATGGCAGGGGATGGAACCATCTAACCTGTAAGCACCCTTCCAACCCAGACCATTCTATAATTCTATGAAACGGTGCCTGTACAGTCTATAAGGTGAATGAGAAACTGCAGCAGTGCATCCATATAATCCCATTACCTGAAATCAGCATTACTTAGTCTCAGTTTTTCCATGCAATACATGGCCTATTGAGAAGGCTACTCAAAATCTCTCAGTTCTAGTTTTTCAGTTTGGGGTTTAACACACTGAACCTTCAATTAAATCTGTGGAAGTCCTGCTTTGTGTAAGACTACAATCTTTTTGGATACCTATCACAGTGCCATATGACTTTGCAGGCTTCTTGTCTTCTCATTTATACGAAAAGATTTATTGAGTTGCAGCCTCAACGAGAATTAAAGCATCATTTCTTTTCTCCACAAACGCAACAGGGCAGACCAATTCTTCAGTACTGTGAAGACGGCAGTTTGGACCTACTGCATGCTATGACAGCTCCTTTCCTCTGGGAACGCACCGGAGCACCTCCGCCGGCGGGAGCCTGAGGCGGGAGGCGGGAGGCGGGAGGCGGGAGCGCACGCCCGCCCCGCTCCGCCCCTCCCCGCCCCGCCCCGCTCCGCCCCCCCCGCCCCGCCCCGCCCCTCCCCTCCCCGCCCCGCCCCGCGTTACCCGCGGCTCACCGCGGGCCACTGACCCGGAAGTTCTTTGCCAGCCCGGCGCGGCAGTGCCGGCTGCGGCGGCGGAAGATGGCGGAGTCGCCGGAGGAGGTGGCAGTGCTGGTGCAACGGGTTGTGAAGGATATTCGCAACGCCTTCCAGCGGAACCCCCACATGTGAGTGCCGCAGGCGGCTGCCGTGCCGGGACCGGGCGGGCTCCTCGGCCGCCGGCAGTCCTTCCTCGCCTCCCGGCGCGTAGCGGTGCCTGTCGGGGCCAGGGGCCGGGCCCAAGGTCACACCGAGAGGGCCGCTGGGACTAGCCGGGTTTCCTCGCCCGGCCGCGCCCCGCCCCACGGGGTGCCAGGCTGCGAGTGGAGGGAGCCGCGCCGGGCGGCTTCCGCGGCACCTGCGCTTCCCCGGGGCAGGTCGCTGGTTCCCCGACGGTGCTTCCTGTGCTGTCCTGCTGCTTCGTCTTATGGGTACCGCCACGCACCTGCCTCGGGAGTCTGGGTGCTCCCGGCTGGCGTGCGGCCCGGGAGGCTGCAGCAGCACCCCGGCCGGTGACGAGCCTTGCGGCGGTTCGTCGTTCTGTGGGCAACACCAGGCTCATAGGTGCATAGTACTGAGCTGTGGAAACCAGCGGGGGCTCTAAAGACTGGAAGCGATTAATATATTTTTAAAGATAAGTTCTTAAATGAACCCTTCTCTAATTCGAAGTTTGGCGGTGTTAAACTCACAGCGTAGTCGAGATGGGATTGACCTTCGCCTGCAGGCAGGTCAGGCCTGCCAAAGTCGCGCTGAAGGCAGCAGGGTCTGTCTGTGTCTGAGGCACAGCGTTAGTGCTGGTGGAAGCACATCTTCAGGGTTGAAGCCGGCTGAATTGCACCCTTGTACAAGCAGCATGATTTGATGAATGCCACGTTCAAATGTATCTGTTAATAGAGGTGCCAGTACTTTTTGTTGTGTGTTTTGTAGGAGACAAGCAGAATGACTGTGTAGATACAAACTACAGTTGTTGCTATCTTGTGAGAGGCAGGCTTTTCTAGCAATCGGGGGATCAGATGGTCAGTGTTTCATTTTCAGTCCCACTGACCACCTCTGACACCCTGATTTAGGTACCTCCTGTATTTCTGTTTCCTTCCCCTTCCTTTGCTGTTTTAAGGCACAAACTGTTTAGGGAAGCATCATTCTGTTTATGCAAACTCCATATTGGTCATGGTAAATGAGGTAGCGCTTAGCGGATAACAACTTCATAGCATAAGTACAGTGTATTTGTGTCAGTCAGTAAAGCTGCAGTCTCTAAGGTGGTGGCCTATTAGTCTGTTCCAGAAACCGGTACGCTAACCAGCTACGCTGGAAAATTTTGCAGGCACTTAATTTGTCCTGTTGCTTAAAAGAGAAGATTAGAATGCGCCCCCCCATGCGCCCCCCCATGCGCCCCCCCATGCGCCCCCCCATGCGCCCCCCCCATGCGCCCCCCCATGCGCCCCCCCCATGCGCCCCCCCCATGCGCCCCCCCCATGCGCCCCCCCCATGCGCCCCCCCCATGCGCCCCCCCCATGCGCCCCCCCCATGCGCCCCCCCCATGCGCCCCCCCCATGCGCCCCCCCCATGCGCCCCCCCCATGCGCCCCCCCCATGCGCCCCCCCCATGCGCCCCCCCCATGTCTCGATAAACGTAGTAAGCAACTTGGGTGGGTGGCCAGGTTTTAAAATACAGCATATGGATGCTGTGTGAAAAAACAAGCCCTGCATTTTGCCATGGAGCTTCATTTTTAGGTTGTGAGGCTGTAAACAGCTGGTATTTGTGAATGAATGTTCTGATTCTTCTTAGTTCCTATTCCTTTGCCAGATTGTTCATTGGTAGCAAACTTCAAGCTTGGTTTTGACGAATATGCCGCTATTTCCGTTTTCTTTCACAGGTGCTATCTCAGAGATGAAAGTAGGCTATGAGATTTATTGCCTGGGATGGATGCGCTGTGCCATGCTTCAAGTGAAGAACCACAAGCTGGTACTAGTTTGCTGTCTGCTAGATTTCTGAACTCCAGTACTTGAAGTGGGGCTATGCACAGCCAGTGTAGGCTGCGGGCCCTTTGCTACAATGCCTTTCTGCCTCTAGAGTGCTGGCTTGCAGCCATGCTGGCCAGATACTGTCCAGTATATCAGAGACATCTTGTCTTCCTGCTGCTGGACAAGACAGTTGTAACCAGCTGTAGTCCCTGACAGATGTTATCCTCTTGAATAGTTTGTGTTACAGATCTAGGTTTGAGTTCTTTTGCATGGTATGCACCATGTCCTACTGAAAATAATGGAGCTGACGTGCACAGTGCTTCTGTTCACATTTCATTTTTTTTCGCCTACTCATTTCTCTTGGAGCATTTGTTGTCACTTGTCTTTGACTGTTTGTTTGCTTGCCTCCTTTACATTTGTTGTAATGAATGTTTTGTTCTGGAAGGACATAGATCATAGATTCATAGATCTGTAGGTCTTAAAGGGGCATTGTCTCTGGTCCACAGTAAAAAGCATATAAAATACAGTTTAAGACTAAGTAGAACATTGAATTGTTGATTTTTTTCTTTTTTTTTCTCTTTTTTTTTTAAATTCTTTTTTGTTTTCCCCCTTTAAATTGAATTTGCAATAATAATGTGCATCTTTTTAAGATGAGCTTACTTGCAACTAAATATACAACACAAAATTCTTTTTGCCTTGTCTCTCTGATAGCTGTTTTTTCTTCAGTCAATTAACTATGTCACTGTGCTAGTTCTCAGTTTCTAAGGCTGGAAGATACTTTTACCCAGTCTTTCAAGCATAGTTCCAGATAAAGTCATATACATCAGCTATCCCAATGGAACTCAGCAGATCACCATCAGTGAGCAGATCAATGCATCTTTCTTTTTTAACTTAGCTGTTCTTTAGAATGTGAAGTCAAACAGAAGGAAGCTCACTTGTCAGAAAAGTATGCCAATTTGGTAAACATAATTTGAAATATGAAGTCTTAGATGGTAGCCCTGGTATTTGCGTACAAAATCTGAGGATACTATTGATGGTTTTCCAAGAATCATTCATGTCACTGTAGCTTAGATAATTTTTTCTGTCTCAATTCATCTCATTCTTAGTGTAGTAAAAATACCACGCTTCATTTTGTTAGATTTGAAACTGAATCAAGGTTTCTACTGGTGTGATTGCAAATTTCAGGGGATCCAGAAAGAGACACTCTTGCTTAAGTCTTTACTGTACCCGGATATGAAATTTGTCTTGCCAATATTCTTTTTGTTGAATTAATACCTTTGTGCAGCATTATTACTTGCATGTAAACCAATAATAAAAATAATTTTCTTGTAATACTTAGTAAGAAGGATCATCAGTGCAAAACTTTGTTATTGCAGCAGAAGTCCAATCAAGTGGAGATTAATCTGAGAGCAACCAAAAGGGAACCCCTAGATATGAAAGTGGCACATCTAGAGCTTCTTTAGGAGTGAATAGTCTATAGAAGTACTTTGGATTTCCATATTATATATTAGTTATTTCATTTATTAAATATTTTGGTTATATCACTAAGATAATGACAAATCATAGTGTGCAAATTAATTTATTATTTGAAATTCTAAAAGAGAATCATGTATATGAGACACTGCACAATAAAGGAAAAGAAATTCAGCTCTTCGATTTAGTCCCTCTCTTCCCTGCTGTAGATTCTGTAAATGTATAAACACTGTAAATTCTTTAGCCACTTAGTCATTTCATGAGACTTATTTTAATGTAAAAATGTCCACCTTTCCAAGTCTCCATGCTCCAGATTGTTTTGCAGTATTAAAAGCTTTTTGTAATTGCAGAAATATTCAACTACTTACATCCAATCTTTGTTGTCAGTAGAATTGCACTTGCTTCATGTCCACCAGATATAGATCTCCCAGCCATTATTTAATATCCTCTGTCTAATCCTATGAGGAGAGGTTGGCTTATTTTAAAGATGATCTTCCAGAAGGAAAAACAGAAAAGGTCCTTTCACATGGGATACCTAAAGGTGAAGACCTATCACGCTCCCATCAGAAGAAATGCCTCCTTCCCTAGCAGTACTGAGATACTGTGGTTCTGTGAAAGGGGGAACTTTTTGTATCATCATTGTTTTATGAGTTTAAAGTGGGTTGGCTAGGGTTTATTTTGGGGAGGGCCATTGAATGGCTGAGACAACAGACTAGGGCTCTTGAAGCAGGTCCTGCAACAGCTTGTCAGTACTGTTCTGTCATGACTGAGGTTTGTACTATGGACCCTGTCTGGGCTGTGCAGCTCTGTGATCTCCTGGGTCTCATCTTTCACAGCACCTCTGTTCTCAGCACAGGTTGAAGAAGCTTTGTAATGGCTGTGTACTTCATAGACAACCCAGCTAAAAATCTTCCACTAAGTTTTGGCTGCTTCCATGGTGTATTTTAGGAATGTGAGCTACTGTGGTATCCAGTAAATATGGAGATAACTCGTGCAGGTTTTGGAAAGTGACGGTGGTTCTTGGTTTGAGGAAATAAGCAAGGCACGAAATAGCTCCTAAAATTCAAGAGACAATCAGAAAACCTAGAAGTTTAGAAAGAGAAACTGAATCATCCTTTCATAGTAGATGTTGCTTCTGACGGTACAAAATCCTGACAAATAGTAGCCTTCATCTGGTGTCTCCTTCAGTATTGTGAGCAGCATGCGCCTGTCACTTGACCTAAATGTGGCATCCTCCATTCTGCAATGAGTTGAGGTAGTCCTCTCATATGAACAGGCACGTCTTCCATCAAATGGCCAGGGGCAATTTGTGCAAGATGAAGGGTACTTCAGTCGCTTAATTTTACGTTTCGGTGGTGCCTGCATGTGAGTCCTTCTGCAGAAGCTTTCTTTGGATAACATGATGGAGCAGAGGCTGCAGACGTACTCAGTGTGTCCTGGGCTGACAGACCTGTCCTGTTACTTCAGGAGCAAAAATAGGTGGTGTTTGAATTGTTTTGGCGGTGAGATAAGCATCTCATCTTGCATAATTCTGCCCTCCTGGTACTTTATATCAGGAATTCTGTTGGTTCTCAGGAACTGAATGCAACATGAGACTTCTGAACCAGATGGATTATCAAAAACAATGTCAGGGCATGGAGACGTGTTGGAGACAATACAACTGAGAAGTCCTGGTTTGCATCTTAGCAAAAACTGAGTGGTTAGCAGATAAACAATGTTTTGTATTTCACTGTATTGGTGAATGTCATTATGCACTGATCTAGTCCCCTGGCAATTTCAGCTAGCTGAGTTAGTTCTGGAGTTGGGATGTTTCAGGCAGACTTGTCAGCTCTATGCAAACCCTACCTGTCATTTTGACATGTTTAAAGCACTGTTGTGAAACTTAGATCATCTGCATTAGACTTCTTGTGTTTGATAAGGAGTGAAGGTGTGGATGCATGTTTTCTTTTTCTTCTCTCCTTTGGGGTTTTGTTTGTAAGCAACAGCTAGTAAATTCTTGCAGTTAAGGGAGTTAATTAGCAAAGCAGTGGGTGACAGCATTGTCATTGCAGGTGGGGACCTGCATGACCCTGTATGCAAGGTCAGGCAATGTTTGGCTAAAGATGAGGATTAACATTCATAAAAGAAGGGAGTCTGCCGTAAGTATAAAGTTCATGCTATAAGGTGCCATGTTTAAAGAAGCAGGTGGGAATGTCATTTTTGGTCTAATCTGACTAGGTTCCTGAAGGGCTTGTGTTGAGTGCAGCAACAGAAAGGAGCATCTTGCTTTAATACCATGGCTTGCAATTGGTGGGGTAGGAAAATGCTTGTTTTCCTCTCTCTGTTTTCAGATGACCAGAGATGGGTAAAGGACGTGGGTGTGTGTTTGGAGACAGAGCCAGGTGATTTGCAAATATCTTACTCTGAGTTACTTGTGTTCTTTTTGGCTTGTGATGTATGTCATGATGTCTGGAGGACTAAGTCTCCTTTCGGAGTAAGCAAGCATATTCTTAACAATCATGTCACTTTTTGTTACATTATTAATAATCCACTGAGGATAGAGAACTAAGTCAGTACACTCTTACTTCAGTACCAAAATTCAGTAATTTGTTCACCAGACTGTCTTGCACAGGAGAAGGAAAAGTGGGACATGTAGAAATGTGCATGTTGCTGTCTGTGTGACTTTCTTTCGTGCAAACTTTGGTTTCTGAGCGCCTAGTCATGCTGCTGCAGGACATATATGGGTAGCTTTGGGTCAGTCAGCTGCCTGTATGATTTATGTGTTTTGTTTCCCTTGCAGTAGCAGTTGTTACATCTATATCACAAAGGTAGGAGTACTTGTGTTAATTCAGCTGAGTTAAACTGCTTAGGTGATAATCTAAACATACAAAAGCGGACCTTCTTCATTTAGGTTCATTGGGAAAATAGATTAAAACTTTTTGATTATCATACGGCAAGAAGATCCAGAATCACCAAAAGGGATCTTCCTAGAGAGCTTTTAAAGGATTTTGAATTCATTATGGGTCATCTAATAATGAGTATTAATTCCAGATTCTTCAGCAAGTCTTAAAATACTTCTGATTTTCAGTTGCTACAGCACTGTGGAACTAATAGAAAATTTTTGTAGTACTTAATCACAACTGGCTTTTATATTGAGTCTGAATAAACTTTATACAGGTAAAATACATTTATATTTTTTGCTCAACTTAAATCTTTATTGATGCCTTAAAACATGTTTGTGTAATTTATTTGCCAAGTTAATATAGAATCATAGAATCATAGAATAGTAAGGGTTGGAAAGGACCTCAAGATCATCGAGTTCCAACCCCCCTGCCATGGGCAGGGACACCTCCCACTAAACCATGCCATCCAAGGCTATATCCAACCCCACCTTGAATGCTGCCAGGGATGAAGCATTCACAACCTCCCTGGGCAACCCATTCCAGGGCCCCACCACCCTCACAGTAAAGAATTTCTTCCTCAGATCCAATCTAAACCTCCCCTGTTTAAGTTTAAACCCATTACCCCTTGTCCTCTCACCACAGTCCCTAATGAAGAGTCCCTCCCCAGCATCCCTATAGGCCCCTTCAGGTATTGGAAGGCTGCTATGAAGTCTCCATGCAGCCTTCTCTTCTCCAGGCTGAACAGCCCCAATTTTCTCAGCCTATCTTCGTACGAGAGGTGCTCCAGTCCCCTGATCATCCTCGTGGCCCTCCTCTGCACTTGTTCTAACAGTTCCATGTCCTTTTTATGTTGAGGACACCAGAACTGCACACAATACTCCAAGTGAGGTCTCACGAGAGCAGAGTAAAGGGGCAGGAGCACCTCCCTCGACCTACTGGTCACACTCCTTTTGATGCAGCCCAGGATACGGTTGGCCTTCTGGGCTGCAAGCGCACACTGCCGGCTCATGTTCATTTTTTCATCAACCCACACCCCCAAGTCCTTCTCCGCAGGGCTGCTCTGAATCTCCTCCCTGCCCAATCTGTAGCTGTGCCTGGCATTGCTCTGACCCAGGTGGAGGACTTTGCATTTGGCATGGTTAAACTTCATCAGGTTGGCATCAGCCCACCTCACAAGCGTGTCACGGTCCCTCTGGATGGCATTCCTTCCCTCCAATGTATCAACCGAACCACACAGCTTGGTGTCATCGGCAAACTTGCTGAGGGCGCACTCAATCCCACTGTCCATGTCACCCACAAAGATGTTGAACAAGACCGGTCCCAACACCGATCCCTGGGGGACACCACTTGTTACTGGTCTCCAGCTGGACACTGAGCCACTGAGCACTACTCTTTGCGTGTGGCCATCCAGCCAGTTCTTTATCCACCGAGTGGTCCACCTATCAAATTGATGTCTCTCCAATTTAGAGACAAGGATGTCATGTGAGACAGTGTCAAAGGCTTTACACAAGTCCAGGTAGATGACATCAACCGCTCTGCCCCTGTCCATCAGTTCCGTAGCCCCTTCATAGAAGGTCACCAGATTGGTCAGGCAGGATTTCCCCTTAGTGAAGCCATGCTGGCTGTCACCAAGCACCTTGTTGGTTTTCATGTGCCTTAGCATGCCTTCCAGGAGAATCCGCTCCAAGATTTTGCCAGGCACAGAGGTGAGACTGACTGGTCCGTAATTCCCCGGCTCATCCATTTTCCCCTTCTTAAAGATGGGGGTTATATTTCCCTTCTTCCAGTCATCGGGAACTTCACCTGACTGCCATGATTTTTCAAATATGATGGACAGTGGCTTAGCAACTTCATTTGCCAGCTCCTTCAGGACCCATGGATGGATTTTATCCGGTCCCATGGACTTGTATACATTCAGGTTCCTAAGGTGGTCCAGAACAAGATCCTCCCCCACAGTGGGCCCAGGGTCCCCACCCTCACCGTCCCCGCGTCTGCCTTCCAAGACTTGGGTGGTGTGGTCAGAGCATTTGCCAGTAAAGACTGAGGCAAAGAAGTCATTAAGAACCTCAGCCTTCTCCAAATGCAGGGTAGCCAGTTCTCCTGATAGCTTCTGGAGAGGGCCCAGAAGCTATCGGGAGAACTGGCTACCCTGGATTTGGAGAAGGCATATACTGCATGAGTTTTGCAAAGAATGGCTTTCTGAAAATGCATTTTTTCATACCTGCTGTTCAGCAAGAACCTAGAAGGTGAACTGAGGATAATGACTACAGATTTTTGGTAAAAATGGAGGAAAAGATGGATGGGAACTGGATGGGAAGCATTGCCAGTCTGCTGTAGTGAGGAAAATAATTGGCATCTACTGGAAATAAGTTTAGTTATATTTCTATTTGTTTTTTTTTTTAAGAGATGAAATTGGATTGATACCCTGTCCTGAAGCAAGGTATAACCGGAGCCCTATTGTCCTGGTAGAAAACAAGCTTGGTGTGGAGAGCTGGTGTGTCAAGTTTCTTTTGCCATACGTCCACAATAAACTTCTCCTCTACAGACAAAGAAAACAATGGCTGAACAAAGATGGTAAGTTACCCAAAAGGAGAATTGCATCTAATATGATTCTCAGTGCAGATTTTTTTATTTATCATAGAATCATTTAGGTTGGAAAAGACCCGTAAGATCATAGAGTCAAACTATAAAACTGACACTGCCAGGTCTGCCATTAAAACATGTCTCTAAGGGCCACATCTACATCTTTTAAGATATCTTTAGGGATGGTCACTCAGCTGCTTACCTGGGCAGCCTGTTTCATTGCCTGACAACCTTTTGGTGAAGAAATTTCTCCTAATATTCAATCTAAGCCTCCCCTGGTGCAACTTGAGGCCATTTCTTCTTGTCCTATTGCTTGTTATTTGACACCCACTTTGTTATAACCTCTTTTCAGGTAGTTGTAAATTGCAATAACGACTCCTCTGAGCCTTCTTTTCTGCAGACTGAACACCCTCAGTTTCCTCAGCCTCATGAAACTTGTGCCCTTGGCCCTTCACCAGCTTTGTTGCCCTTCTCTGGATCTGCTCCAGCCACTCAGTATTTCTCTCGTAGTGAGTGGCCCAGAACTGAACACAGGATTCAAGGTGTAGCCTCACCAGTGCTGAGCAAAGGGGGATGATCACTGCCCTGGCCCTGCTGGCCACACTATTTCGGTTACAGGCCAGGATGCCATTGGCCTTCTTGGCTGCTCGGGCACAAGCTGGCTCACGTTCAGCCGTCAGTCAGCACTTCTGGGTCCTTTTCTGCTGAGCAACTTTCCAGTCACTCTTCCCCAGACCTGTAGCGTTGCATGGGGTTGTTGTGGCCCAAGTGCAATTGTTGAACCTCATACAATTGTCCACGGCCCATCAATCAGTTTGTCCAGATCCCTCTGCAGAGCCTTCCTACCCTCCAGCAGATCAGCACTCCCAGCCAACTTGATGTTGTCTGCAAACTTGCTGAGGTGCACTTGGTCTCCTCATCCTGATAATTTACCTTTTTTGACACTATACTGTCCCTTAAAGCCAGTTTAACCTGTTCTAAAAGAACTGAGTGTTAGTGGCAGGGAGGGCAGGTTTTGGATTGTGCGTCTTGACAAGCTAAACAAGTTGTAGGGCTGCTTAGTTGAAAAATGCAAATTATTTCTCTCTTGCCCAAGCTGGAAGGATGAGAGAGAGATGACTAATTTTGGTGACTGATTTAGGGAAATGATGTTAATCTTTACAGAAGAAATTCTGTCCTGCTTTCCTGAGCTGGAATGAAAGCTGGTGATGTATGCATCTAAAGAAAGAAACAAGTGCAGTGTCTTTCAGGCATAGGGGTGCCAGAAATCATTAGTCCATACAGCTTGATAACTGTAAAGCTGAATTTCTTTTTTTATCTTTTTATCTTGGTTTGGATTTTACTTTAATTTACTTACATGAAAAATACTTCAGTGTGTGTTGTCTCTGTTAAAGAATTATAAACAGGTGTGACATGAGAGATATTTAACTGCTTACAAAGTGTCCTAGTCAGAGTAAGAATAAAAAAGGGTAATTTAATTCTTAAGCTTTAGTTTTAGAAACAGTTTTTTTTGTTCATGGTTTCAGTTATCTTCTAAATAGTCAGCAAAAAAAGTGCTCTTATTCTAGGCTTATCTTAGAGTCTTACTTGTGGTGTTTATTCATGTTCTTTCCGGGGCTTCTTTCTAGTATCTTCTACCTGCTGTAGCATTTTTCTGTCCTAGAAAGGGGGATATCTTTCCCACTGAACAACACTTTGTGACTACTCACAGAGTTCAGATCTTTAGTATAACATCCACCAGAGTTTCAGTTTGGGAGGCTGGAGACTGCTGATAGCTGTTAGCTAAAGGGCAGCTGGGTGGCTAATGTGATGGCACCCTCCTCTATCTACACTGATTTACATGCTTTGTTGCCATGACACTGTGATAGATGTCTGTTCTGCCTGGATGATATGGTGTAGTGACTGCTTGATGGATATCTCTGCTTCCTTCCCAGATGAAGCCTTGCAAAACCCCTTCCTCTCAAAATACAGATCATAAAACTATGTCAGTAAATACTGGAGTGGCATGAAGTTTAGATTGCTGCCTGTTTGTTGAGACTTTTTTGGTTTTGTTTTGAGAACAAAGCCACATTCTTCTTTGTTTCTAGGGTTATAAAGTCAGTTTAAAATGTGAAGAGGTGATCTACAGCACCTCCATGTTAATAACGTGTTTGTAAAGCAAGGTACAGCTTACAGAGTTCAGTATGTATTACTGTAATTGAGTTTCACAATTGATGAGAAATTTTAGCAGAAACTGAACTGCAGTGGTGGAGGGAATGAAGGGGAAAGTCTTTCCCAGGTAGACTTACAGAATTGTCTCTGATGAGGCTCAAGTAGCCATATAGTATTCAAGAGATGTGACAGTTTCTATGCATTTGACATATCCTCAAGCATTTTCCTCCAAATTCCTTTTTGTTGACAAAAGTGCATGCTTAGAATTTGGCAAAACAGTAGCTTCCTTCTGAATGTAGTGAAGGAATAGATTTGTGTATTACTGCTGCGAAACTCAAGTGCACATTCACTTGATACTTGTAATAAACTGTGATTGCAAATATAGTCTTTCGTTACCTCCTTTGTGTTGTTTGAATTAATGTAAGCCATTTTAACTAGAACAGAGAGAAAAAATGGTGCTGATTCAAGTGCCAGTTTTCAGATGCTGTGTCTGATATTTTCTGGCAAGATCCTGGAAGAAGGAAGTGCTTTGTAGTCAATCATTAATAGCTTACTGTGACAGATGTTTAATTTAGTTATGGTTTCTTTTGGATGCTTGGAATCTAGAATCATGACTACTTCTTGTTATTGTTCCAGTTTAGAAATCCTAATTTTGCAAAATGCTTTTATCCTTTCTCCAAAATTTTTTTTAATTTATGCATGCATGTTACTTGTATTATCACAAGATGGTTTTCTGAAATTGCCACAAATTTCTCTTTCTAAGCAAAGTATTGTTGTATATACTCCCAGAATATTCTTACTTCCTGTAAGTCTGTATGTTTCCATTTTTACAAGTCTTCTGAAAAGCACATCTTGAAATCTGGATACAGCCATATTTAAAAAAAAAAAAAAAAGAAAAATGAAAATAAAAAAGAAACCCCAAAAACAAACAAACAAACAAAACCACTGAAAACATATTGTCATGTTTGCTCTTTTGCAGCTGGGGAGAATTTCGTGTACAAGAGGACATATATACACTGTGAGCACCTGTAATGCTATAGTTTGCTTAAAATGTATCCAGCAGAGCGTACTTTTAAATTGTAAATAAAAGATGTCATTTTTTTGTTACTGAGGGAACTAGCTGCAGCTACTATCGCTGTGTGCCAGATCTGTCATAAGACTTTCTGTTGAAAATCGGCTGAAAGTTTACTAAAATTGTGTTATTTGACATCTCTGGTTCAGAATCCACACTTCACAAAATCTTCATGTGTTACTTGTTACACAAAGCATCAAAGAGCATCAACATGAAAGAACTGGATATTGCTTTGGGATTTTCATTTTGTCTGCTGCTTTCCTTTGGTCATGTTCAGGATACAGTGAACCTCTGTAACGGGAAAACACAATAATAGTAGACAAGCTTCTGTTTAGATTGGGCTCGATTTCGTGCTGTTCCAGACCTTTGGCATACCAGGGTAGTCATGTTAAGTGCAAATCATGATTTAGTAGGGTATACAAGCTATATTGTTATAAATAGAGTCATGTAGACTATGAAAACTGTTTCTAAAAAGTATTCAAAAGACTGAAGTAGGCTGTAATAAGCTTTTTCTTAACTGTCTTGTCAACCATAGCATATGCAAAGGGCAGTACCTAGCAATTACTGAAACGATTTATTGTATTTAGAAAATCCAGCACTCAAAAATTCAGGATTTCTTATTACTTAATTCAGAACCTCCTTTAATTGTGTTCTTTGTTGCAGTGTTTTGCTGTGTTTCATTTTCTTCTTATCCTGCTTTGCAAAGTTTCATTTACCTTTCCCTCCTGTAGCAAACAACTTTCCTTCCTGTAACAAAGGAAGTCCTGCAGATGTCTCCTTTATTGCACAGTTCTGCTACATCAATACTTAACCATGGTTGAGCATTGGAGCCTTTAGATGCAGCCCACTGACCTCTTGGCAAAGTGATATGTATCTGAAAATAAAGTTCGCCATAGGAAGTGTCAGTCCACCTACATTTGGTGTGCTGAACTCTTTATAATATGTTTTAAAAATTATATTAAGCCAGCTTAAAACAATTGGTGTGCTTTGGTTATGACAGAAGCTAATTACAGTGGAATAATCAGCACATTTAATTATGTATATTCATTATATGTAAAATTGAGATATTTTAAAAATGCAGAATAACTGCTAGTATTTTGAGAAGGCAAAATGGAAATCAACGTGAAACAATGACAGCTCACAATTTTAACTTTCAATCTCTATAAAACTCTTATTAAATGTTGCCAATGAAGTTTCTGAATGTAAAATTGAAACAGTAGATAGCAAATCACTTACTAAGTGTTTAATTTTACCTGTGTTGAGTAATCCTGGATATTTCAATTGGACGATTCACCTGTCTAAAGTTAAATATGTGTTGAACTACTTTCCTGTTCAGTGATGAAGTCAAAGAAAAAAAAACTGTATACATGCAGGCTGCAAATTAGGAAGCAGCTTTGCAGATATGAGACATATTCATGCCCCAGCAACAAAGATGGGTTTAAAACAAAATATTTAATTAAAGGTAAAAAAAAAAATAATCTTGACTAAAACTCATGAAATTGGACAGAAAATTAGTTCCTTGAGGTAATTTCTAAAACATCAACATAAGAGCTTAGTGCAAAATTGACAGAGTACACTAAAGAATTTTTTTCTTTCCCCACTGTGTTATGTAATATCATAACATGTTCCTCTTCAGCAGGAATATAATGAGAAACACAAAATCCCTTTGTTGAACATAAATGAACAAGCAGTCTTACAGTAAAATATACAAGGGTATTATGTTTTTTGACCCATTTAAATACTAACTTCTCTAAGTCTTGGTTACAAGGTACATGAAACCATGTTCCTTTGCATTTCAAATTAATATGCTCTATTGTTGCATTTCACCAGTGACTTAAAATTTAATTTTACAGTCATATCAACTGCAGTAACCAGAGCTCTAGTTCCGAGATACCCTTTTTCTCCTTTTCCTTTTTTTACTTTAATTTATAAAGTATTGCTTACTGTCCCACTCGGCGTCCTTGTCCCTAAGTTGGAGAGACATCAATTTGATAGGTGGACCACTCAGTGGATAAAGAACTGGCTGGATGGCCACACGCAAAGAGTTGTGCTCAATGGCTCAATGTCCAGCTGGAGACCAGTAACGAGTGGTGTCCCCCAGGGATCGGTGTTGGGACCGGTCTTGTTCAACATCTTTGTCGATGACACGGACAGTGGGATTGAGTGCGACGTCAGCAAGTTTGCCGATGACACCAAGCTGTGTGGTTCGGTTGATACATTGGAGGGAAGGAATGCCATCCAGAGGGACCTTGACACGCTTGTGAGGTGGGCTGATGCCAACCTGATGAAGTTTAACCATGCCAAGTGCAAGGTCCTGCACCTGGGTCAGAGCAATCCCAGGCGCAGCTACAGGTTGGGCAGAGAAGAGATTCAGAGCAGCCCTGCGGAGAAGGACTTGGGGATGTTGATTGATGAGAAACTGAACATGAGCCGGCAGTGTGTGCTTGCAGCCCTGAAAGCCAACAGTATGCTGGGCTGCATCAAAAGAAGCGTGACCAGCAGGTCGAAGGAGATGGTCCTGCCTCTCTACTCTGCTCTTGTGAGACCTCACTTGGAGTATTGTGTGCAGTTCTGGTGTCCTCAACATAAAAAGGACATGGAAGTGTTAGAACAAGTGCAGAGGAGGGCCACGAGGATGATCAGGGGTCTGGAGCACCTCCTGTATTAAGATAGGATGAGAAAGTTGGGGCTGTTCAGCCTGGAGAAGAGAAGGCTGCGTGGAGACCTCCTAGCAGCCTTCCAATACCTGAAGGGGGCCTATAGGGATGCTGGGGAGGGACTCTTCATTAGGGACTGTGGTGAGAGGACAAGGGGTAATGGGTTCAAACTTAAACAAGGGAAGTTTAGATTGGATCTGAGGAAGAAATTCTTTGCTGTGAGGGTGGTGAGGCCCTGGAATGGGTTGCCCAGGGAAGTTGTGAATGCTCCATTGCTGCCGGTGTTCAAGGCTGGGTTGGACATAGCCTTGGATGGCATGGTTTAGTGGGAGGTGTCCCTGCCCATGGCAGGGGGTTGGAACTAGATGATCTTAAGGTCCTTTTCAACACTAACTATTCTATGATTCTGTGATTTGCTGGAAACCACCTGGGGTGCAATCGTATGTTAAATGCAGTGTGATTAGGAGAGAATGTAGCCCAAATTTCTTAGCAGTAAAAGCCTGGATAGTCTTGTTCAGTTTTGAAGCAAGTTTCTTCTTGCTCAGTTGCAAAACTATCAGGTAAATTTAAGGATTATGGTTGCAGGACAGATTAACTGATATGTTGTGTCTCCTGAGAGAAGAGGTTAAGGCAACCAATGCAGTGACAGTCCTTAGTATCTCAAGTTTAAGTCGAGATGCCTCATGAATCCCCACTGTCACTCTGGTGAGACTCAAAAATACTTGAATGGTGCAGTGGGGTGTAAAGGGAAAAGGAAAGACTAGGTTGCAATGAAATTACTCGTCCATTCTCAGCACCGTATACCTCAGTGTTGGTTTTATGACATTGTTAAAAAGTAAGTGTGATACTTATCTCTATAGTCTGCAATACTTAAATGCATGGATGCAAGCAAATGTTCTATTTGTTCTCTTGGTGAATTAATCTTAAAATGTCAGTCTGAAGCAAGGCTGTCACTTCAGAATGTATTTAAAGGGTTTTCTACGGAGCTAGTGGAGTTATTTTGTGACCTTAATTCATGGTTACGGTGTTTTATTTTCCTAAATATTTTTTTTTTTTTTTACTAGTATGTGTTTTTTTCTAACAGTATAGTGTATGGTGGCTGTCTGCAGCTCAGACTTGGACTGAAATAGTAGAGTATATTTTTAATGGTACTTTCTTAAAAATTTTTGGATTTGAAGAATTCTCTGTTTATGATATACACAGTGTGTCTGCAATTTAAATCACTAAATACTCAAGGATTCTATGTGATGGCTCTCCCTTTTTGAGGGCATACCTTATGTTTGCCTATAGCACTACAGGTAAAGGTCAGAAATTTCCAGCTTCAAACTTCTTAGATGTGAGTTGTTAGCAAGAGAGAATTCCAATATTTTAAATAATAAAGGAATGCTGTTGTTTGTACATCATTACCAATCCATGTGCCTCTTGTTCAATCATTCTAGAGCTGATAGATGTCACATGTACCCTGCTGCTGTTGAACCCTGACTTCACCACTGCTTGGAATGTGAGGTATGTCGTACTCAGTGAAGGACACAGAAATTACTGGGCCTTATGTCAGCTGTAAGCTGTGTTTTAAGTGATAATTAGTGATGCACTAAGAGCTATTCAGCTAAAGAGTGCTGAAAGAATGTTAGAAATTTCTTCTGTCCTGCATGTCTTGCAGATAGTTTCAGACTGCCTTTTTTAATTTCTCTATTTTTTTTTTGTTTGGTTTGGTTGGTTTTGGTTTCCTTGGCAGTGCAGGTGAAAGATTACACCGCTGTATGTGAAGGCACATGTTTGGCCCACATTTCTGGAGGATGTAAGTCCTATTGAACTGCCACTCCTCTTTCATTCTGTGACTTAAAGAAGTCCATGTGTAACCTTTAGGTGGGCATACACTTTTCACTGAATCATGTAGTGCCCAACTGATGTCTGCTGTCTCTTTTCGCTGTTGTAGTTTTACCACTGTTTGAATATTCATACTTGAGTCCTTTTGAGGTAATGGTTCAATTTGATGCCATTACCACTGCAGCTTATCAAAGCTGAGCAGCCCTCAATAGGTACACTGCAGCTATCCTTTATTCCAGATAGATTCTCCCTCATCCTGCTCCTTTCTCGTACCTGTTTGGATTAGTCTAGTGTCACCATTAGTTGTGCTACGTCATCTGTCCAGGAGTCATCATGGAGCAGAAGCAGGAATTTACCTCCTTGCTCTTAGCGGAGCCCAGAAGCAACAGGTTTTTGCAAGTCTATAGTCTGATAATTTTTGTGTAAATCTCAGAGGTGGGGAGAAATTCTCTTCCTGCTGCCTAGGTAAGACTGGAGACAGGCTTAAAGGAATAGCTTTAGAAGGGCTGAAGGGCTTGCAGAAAATGATATGTTAGTATGTAGGAGGGCTGTCATTAAAATAGTACTTTCCTTGTTAAGATGCATTAGGAAAATTGATTGCATATGAAAAATCAACAGAATAACTTAGAAAGATGATTGCTGCATGTAGCTGTCAGCCCTAGAAAGGACAAATTCAGTTGTTGTTTTTTTTTTTCTTTTCCCTTTTTTTCACTGCGGGTGTAGTTCTGAAGGATTCTGCTGCAATCTGTAAATTTCTAGCATCTCAGGTGTAAGAAAGGGGAATGAAATTGATAACAAAGAGCTTACTGTCATGACAATATATATAGCTTGAGTAGTTTTCAAGTGCTAAAATGGAATTATGAGCATGTATAAATACTAGAGCTACTACAGTAATGTAATCTTGTGGTACTTAAAGCTGAATGCAGGTTTTTGGTTTAAGTTTTGAATTTATTTATTTTTTTTAAATGCAAATGCATCCGTGCTTACCAGTCTGATTTTTTTTTTTTTTGCCTGACACCTGAAAGAGTTTGCTTTTGTGTACCTGAGAAGAGTATTTCAAAGTTCTAAGTCGAATTAAAAATGTTCAGGAATATGGATGAGGATTGTTTTCTCTTTTATGGTGTTTATAGTTTACATGAGTATACAAATTACAACAGAGGGTGGCCTTGCTCCCCAAATTCTCGGTCAGTGTCCTGGCTAAGTGTCTGTCATTGAAGCTCTGTTTAGCATTTATAGAGAAATTGTTGTTATACCAGCCACTGGAGTTTACCACTGAGCCTGCTGTAGCCAAGGGGATGGTTTGCTGAATCTGACCCTACATTAGTTTAGGCTGCAGCTGGGAGTTTGCTCTTTTGAAGAGAAAATTTACTTTAAATATGTGTGAGCCTACTTATTTACAGTTAATGGCATAATATAGAAAGAATTTCTTCATGAAGAGTTTAGGTTTTGGGACATAGGTTGTCTGGTAATCTAAATCCTTATTAAATACGCACATGTATTTATTTTTAGTATTACACTGATCTAGGCTGCTTTTTCATTGCCCAGGTAGTAATTAATTTTTGCCAAAATGTCACCTTGTGCATTGCGATAATGGAGCTATTATTCCACCTTCTCCAGTGTTAACATTCCCGAAATATTTCTCCTGTCTGCTTTGCAAAAGTCAGTGCACTGGCACTGAACAGTCTACCGAGTCTGCAGCTCCTGGCTAGTATGCCTGAATTTCCTGTTGAGTCCTGCTAAAAGCATTCAATCTGAAGCATGGTGCAACTTTATTCAGATAAAAACAGATGTCCCTCTAGGCATGTTTCTGATCTCTGTAGACAGTTCTTTACTAATGTCACTACCAGGAGCAAAACTTCCTTAAGGAACTATTTTCAGATGTACAGCATCATCTAAGAGCATAATTTCAATCAGGAATGTTTAGTCATATGTGTAACCTTATTGGCAGCCCTTGTATCAAAGGACAAAAAAAAAACCAAATGACCCCAACAACAACAGAAAAAGAAAGCAAACCAAAAAAGCACTTGCTTGCTTGTTTTAATAAAGTGCTTTTAAAGTGTGCAAATAGCAGGCATTACATATAGTTCCTTGACTTTCAGATTAGCAACAGAAATTGTGATTCAGAGTCACACTTGGAAATACAGTTGACAGTGATTTTTGGGTAGGTTTGGGAACCAATGTGTATGTTGTATGTGTTCAGATTGAGTTAAAGGTCTTTGGGCAGAATTTATTATATTGTTCATGGTTGAATAGGGGGTGTGTATGTATATATATATCTCAATCAGAGTGGAATAGGTTAGTGCCCCAAAGGGTTTTTAATAGACCGTAGTTTGACAGTGAAGTTCTATTACAATACAAAGGAAATGCTATGCTGTTTGCTATTGGCATGTGTGTTCCATTTTCAGGTTACTCTTATTCATACAAATTTTTTTTTTTTTTTTTTTTTGTAGGAAAGAATTAATACTGTCTGGCACTTTAAATCCGCTTAAAGATTTGCATCTTGGAAAACTGGCGTTAACCAAGTTTCCAAAGAGTCCAGAAACATGGATTCATAGGTTTGTTCACCCTGCCTTCTGTTGCATCCCCAACTTAAATGTGCTCTACCTTGTGCTTGGATTAAGGAGAAGCATAATTGGAGGACATGTAGAAACGTACTGTATTCTTTGGGACAGTCACTTTAAAATACTGTTCTTTGGCTTTTGATTTTATACTTAGAACTAAAATCACATGCGCCTGTTTCGCTACTTATTATTTTAATGAACTTTGGAGGTGGGATAAATTTTCCTAGAGTCCGTCATGTCTTGCAGCACCTAAAAATTTTCAGCCTGAGAATTCTGATTCCATGGATAGTATGTTTTTGAGCATTGTGGGTTTCTCCCTCTTTCTCTGTTCCAATTTATCACTGTATTGCTTGTTTACACTCATTTCAAACAAGAATATGTAAAAGCTAATCTTTATAACCGAAATTGGGTTCTTCTCCATTCCAAGTCTTTTTGGCTTAATGGTTTTATTTTTATCATTTCTAACTTAAGCAATGTCATTTGTCATCACTAGTAAATATTAAAATAGCAGAGCACATTTTTGGAAAAGATAACTCCAAAATTACTCAGAGGCACAAAGCTAACCATCTCAAGTCGTGACTGAGTGTACGTAAAACACCTGTAGCACAGCCACGTGCTGTATCTGTTGCTCAACTTTTTTTTTTTTAAAAAAAAGGAAAAAAAAAATCTTGGTACGTACGTGATTTTTTTTTTTTTCATGATGAATTTTTCTCAGGTTGACTCATCCTTTTATACACAGCCTTAAAGAGATAACAAATTAGAAAGCAGTTCACAATGTTTGCATTCCCATGTCCAGCATTAGGACAACTGCAAAGTTGATGCCCCAGCGACGGACTCTTATCAAAACCACAAATAAAACTTCAGTTGTACTGATAACATGAATTTTTGGAAGAGGGAGTCATTGGTAAACTCTTCTTTGTGACCACATGATCTTAAAATTCTCAAATTTAACTTAGAATGTAGTATATGAAATACTCCTAGGTGTTTCTTGACTTATAAGCACCTACTTAATTTCTGTTAATTTCATTCTTGGTAGCAGTGATATAACAACAGCACTGATGAATTTCTATTTTTATGGAGTTAGAATGGTAGGTTCTTGATGTTAATCTACATCTTGTAGAAATACTAAATTCTGTCTAATTTCTATGCAGTCGTACCTTCTGAGTGTTTTATTTAGTGTTGTAATTTTTTCTTCCTTGGTCGAGGGAGGTGCTCCTGCCCCTCTACTCTGCTCTCGTGAGACCTCACTTTGAGTATTGTGTGCGCTTCTGGTGTCCTCAACATAAAAAGGACATGGAACTGTTAGAACAAGTGCAAAGGAGGACCACGAGGACGATCAGGGGACTGGAGCACCTCCCATATGAAGATAGGCTGAGAAAATTGGGGCTGTTCAGCATGGAGAAGAGAATGCTGCGTGGAGACCTCCTAGCAACCTTCCAATACCTGAAGGGGGCCTATAGGGATGCTGGGGAGGGTCTCTTCATGAGGGACTGTAGTGAGAGGACATGGGGTAATGGGTTCAAACTTAAACAGGGGAAGTTTGGATCTGAGGAAGAAATTCTTTACTGTGAGGGTGGTGAGGCCCTGGAATGGGTTGCCCAGGAGGTTGTGAATGCTTCATCCCTGGCGGCGTTCAAGGCTGGGTTGGACATAGCCTTGGATGGCATGGTTTAGTGTGAGGTGTCCCTGCCCATGGCAGGGGGTTGGAACTAGATGATCTTAAGGTCCTTTCCAACGCTAACTGTTCTATGATTCTATGATTTGCCTAAACCAAAAGAGTATATTTGAGGGCGATGGTAAAAATGTTTGGCTTGGATTTGGATGCGCTGACTGTGATTGTTCATCTTATTTTCTAACACACAGCAAAAATTTTCTTTTCTGCATCAGAACAGTGATTAATCTAACGTTTTCTCTTTCCCCATTGTACCAAATTTCAGGTGGAAGTGCAAAAAAATAGAATGGCGGAATTGCAAAATTCGATAAAACATACCTATTTTTTGTTTTTGTTTTTTTTTTAATTTTTTTACATGGCAGATACATTTGCTAAACATATCAAAGTACCTGTCATACATTTTGCTGTATGACCTTTTACTATACTTCTGGGCAAGTTTCAAATAGGTCTTGTGCATATACAGTCAGTATATTTATTGATTGTGCAGTTGTCACTGAATAAGCCTGCATTCATTTGCAGTAAGTCCAGGAACTGCAGTAGTAATAGGAACATACATAAAATGACAGAACAAACTGGATTTCTTTTTTTCCAGCTCTATTGCAGGAGATGTTTTCTTAAAACATTGTTTCTCTTAAATAATACCATGATATTCAACAGGCACTCAAAATGCATTTTAAATCTGCGGAGGTTGTGCTGGTCTTTTTTTACTTCCATGCAGAAAGTGTAGAAAGTAGTTCAGATTTAATTTTATATTTTTTTTTCTTTTGTTGTAGTGACAGAGCCTATAATGCCTCTTTTTTTTCCCACATGCTCCTGTGTATGTAATTTATCTTCATTCCTTATTTTGTAAAACATCCTTATTTTAAGAAATTGAAATATTCCACACCCCCAAGTCCTTCTCTGCAGGGCTGCTCTCAATCTCCTCCCCGCCCAACCTGTAGCTGTGCCTGGCATTGCTCCGACCCAGGTGGAGGACTTTGCATTTAGCATGGTTGAACTTCATCAGGTTGGCATCAGCCCACCTCACAAGCGTGTCAAGGTCCCTCTGGATGGTATTCCTTCCCTCCAATGTATCAACCGAACCACACAGCTTGGTGTCATCAGCAAACTTGCTGAGGGCGCACTCAATCCCACTGTCCATGTCACCCACAAAGATGTTGAACAAGACCGGTCCCAACACCGATCCCTGGGGGACACCACTCGTTACTGGTCTCCAGCTGGACACTGAGCCCATCCAGAGGGACCTTGACACGCTTGTGAGGTGGGCTGATGCCAACCTGATGAAGTTTAACCATGCTAAATGCAAAGTCCTACACCTGGGTTGGAGCAATGCCAGGCACAGCTACAGATTGGGCGGGGAGGAGATTGAGAGCAGCCCTGCAGAGAAGGACTTGGGGGTGTGGGTTGATGAAAAAATGAACATGAGCCGGCAGTGTGCGCTTGCAGCCCAGAAGGCCAACCGTATTCTGGGCTGCATCAAAAGGAGTGTGATCAGCAGGTCGAAGGAGGTGATCCTGCCCCTTTACTCTGCTCTTGTGAGACCTTACTTGGAGTATTGTGTGCAGTTCTGGTGTCCTCAACATAAAAAGGACATGGAAGTGTTAGAACAAGTGCAGAGGAGGGCCACGAGGATGATCAGGGGACTGGAACACCTCTCGTATGAAGATAGGCTGAGAAAGTTGGGGCTGTTCAGCCTGGAGAAGAGAAGGCTGCGTGGAGACCTCCTAGCAGCCTTCCAATACCTGAAGGGGGCCTATAGGGATGCTGGGGAGGGACTCTTCATTAGGGACTGTGGTGAGAGGACAAGGGGTAATGGGTTTAAACTTAAACAGGGGAGGTTTAGATTGGATCTGAGGAAGAAATTCTTTACTGTGAGGGTGGTGGGGCCCTGGAATGGGTTGCCCAGGGAAGTTGTGAATGCTTCATCCCTGGCGGCGTTCAAGGTGGGGTTGGACATAGCCTTGGATGGCATGGTTTAGTGGGAGGTGTCCCTGCCCATGGCGGGGGGGTTGGAACTCGATGATCTTGAGGTCCTTTCCAGCCCTTACTATTCTGTGATTCTGTGATTTTGGGGCTCAAAATAATTTGGCTTTCTGTGGTTTTACTGAGAAGTCAATGTTAATGCAATATTTTTCTGCTGTGAAAGGAATGTCTCATTTACTCATTTATCTTTTTTGCCTAGACATTTTTGAGGTATAATACTTCTTGCAAGTCTGCTGATTGAAGTGAAAATATACTAGGTGGTGATGTTTGCATCAAAGACATTTTTAAAAAGCAAAAATTAAGTCTTCAAATTTACCACATTACATGAAATTAACAATTGTAAAAAATCATGGTATGTTTGGCTGTACATCTTTACTTAAAACAATTCTTACGTAGGAAGCCAGTATATGAACACAGACTTCAATCTACTGTTAGTGACTTCTGCTGTGTTTAAAAAATTAAATTCTTATAAATTATCATTAATATTGTCTTCCAGTAGTTTAAAATCTTTTTTCTTTAATAACCAAGAAAAAGACAGTGTAAATAAAAAACACCAGTCACCAAGAATATTATAAATGTTTTCAAATGAGAGAAGCAGATGAATTACAGCACTTTTTTAAGTGAGTGGTTAGCTTACTGATTTAAAAAAAAATGTGTTTATATATATATATGCAGTTTTACATATTATTTGCAAATCCAAGGTATCTTTTTAAAGAAAATTATTTATTATTTTTAAGTATTATTTTCTTTTAACCAGGAGTGAGTGACACCTTTCTGAAAGTAGCAGTTAATTGGGTTTGGTCCAATATGAGCCAGTACAAACCAGAAAAACCTGTGTCACACACCAGCGGATAGGATATCCAGGTTTCCAGAATGTTCTACAAGAGCCCTTTGCAATTTTCTTGACACATGCTGCTACGTGGAAGCCTACACGTCTTTTCTCTCCCCTTTTTCAGTACTTTTATGTACAGTCTGCAGATGCATGTTTCTGCAGCATTAAGGATACGTCTCAAAATACTCATCTACAAAAGACGCAACTAAAAGTCCTTCCAAAATAAAATTAACTCCCCCCCCCCCCCCCCGCCACGTGCTTATCTTGGTCGCTTAAAATTAAATATGTGTAATTGAGCAATAGAAACTATTTGTTTTGCTTATGCCTATAGCCCTTGAGACTGTGAGCCTTTTGCTCTTTCTGCTGGTAATGTACAGAAACTAATATGGCTTATTATGTGCAGTGCTGATAAATAAAAAAAAAACAAAAACCAAAGCACAGTTAATTTTTTTTATTGAATCACTTCTTTCTGTCTCCTGTTGAGTACTTCAGTGCTCTACAAGTCTCTGAAAGGGGAGCTCGTTAGAAGTCGCATGCAGACAGTTCTTTTTATTTTCTTTAATTTGCTGTTTCCTTCTGTTTTCTTTCAGTATGCTGTAAGTAGCTGTGATGATTTACAGTGAGTGAATTGATACAGCTAGAGACAAATTATTTTGGAGTGTGATAATAAAGTCATAAAGTATGGGAAGACTTCATATAGTTAGATTTAGTACTTATTCATCATCTAGTTATAGTTTCATTCAGATAATTGAAAGAAAGGTTTGATTGATCTATATAAATGATAAAACCTTTTTTTTTCTCTCCTAAAATTGCTCTCTCACCATTAACACTATACATCGTTTAACTAGACGATGGGTGCTGCAACAACTCATTCAGGAGAACTCCTTGCCCAGTCTTGTGACTAAAGGAAACTTGGGAGCAGCACCTGTGGAGAGAATTCACCGACTAGTGCAGGAGGAAATGAATGTCTGCTCTGAAGCTGCTGGGAGATACCCAAGCAACTACAATGCCTGGTCCCATCGCATCTGGGTTTTACAGCATTTGGGAAAGCTGACTATCAAGGTATAGTATAATAGCCAAGAAATTCCTGTTGGAGAAAAAGATAATACATGACAGATACTATTTTGATAATGTAATGCAGTGTCTCATTTTGGTAACCTTATTCAGCTTCTCTGTGGTTTCAAAATATTAAAAGATTAAATAAAACCAGCAGGAATTTCAGATAAAGTGTAGTAGTGCTTGTAACCTCTTTCTACAACTCCAGTGATATCTTTTGGCAGCATTTAAACTGAGGCCTGATCAAGCTATTTCAGTACTAGCAGGGACGACATCTGTGGTGGCAAGTATTTCAGATCACATGGTAGTATCTAAAACATGGAGACATGCAGCAATTTGAAATATTTAATGTGACGTGGTCTCAAATTATATAGGTGGTTTCATAATCCTGTGTTTTCTAATCTGTTAGGTGAATTCCCTGTGAATATTAGGCTGATACAGTGACGTCACATTTTTAGTGGAAGCCTCTGCATTCTGCCGTGCTGTAAATACCTAAGGGAGTGAGGAAGGAATTTAGTGGAGGTTGTTGAGTCGGTATAGCCATTATTTTTGTATTATGGGCCACCTACTGCTGGCATCAGATATTGTTTGACTGATGTTTCTTGTTAATTGTCACCTGAGAAACTTTAGGAATAGCCGTATCAGCTTAGTAGTAAATCACAAGTATGTTCCAGACTCCATGAGGGATACAGACCAGAATTTGGACTTCTCTGCCTGTCAAGTTTGTGTCAAGTTATCGAGTATACTTGTATCAAGTACGTGTGTGGTGTAACCTCAGCCAGCAACTAAGCACCACACAGCTGCTCTCTCACTCCCCCACAGTGGGATGTGGGGAGAATCAGAAGAGTACAAGTGAGAAAACTTGTGGGTTGAGATAAAGACAGTTTAATAGGGAAAGCAAAAGCTGCACTCACAAGCAAAGTAAGACAAGGAATTAGTTCACTGTGGGCAGGCAGATGTTCATCCATCCCGAGGATAGCAGGGCTCCATCATGCATAGTGGTTACGTCGGAAGATTAGGGCCATCATTCAAAATACTCACCTTTCATTCTTCTTCCCCCAGCTTTATATGCTGTGCATGATGCTGTATGTTCTGATGTCTCCCTTGGGTCAGCTGGGGTCAGCTGTCCTCACTGTGTTCCCTCCCAGCTCCTTGTGCACTCCCAGATCCTTGCTGGTGGTGTGAGGAGCAGAACTCTTGAGGCTGTGTAAGCACTGCTCATCAGTAACTGAAACATCTCTGAGTTATTACCAGTGTTTGTACCACAAATCCAAAACATAACCTCGTATCAGCTACTATGAAGTAAATTAACTCTGTCCCAGCCAAAACCAGTGTGTTTGGATGTTTTAAAAGAATGTTAAATTTCACTGAGATGCAAGACTGGGACTGTGCTGAAAAAGCAGCAATCACTATGATTCTGTAACCATTAGTTCTTACAAGACCGACTGAAATTAGGGTATTCTATATTATTTAAGGCCACATATCTGCTTTAATACAAACTTTGAGGTAGTATTTCTTGTGGTGTACAAGGAACCAGGTTCAGAAACATAATGTGTATGTTGTATTATCTTTGAAGTAAGATTTCTCAAAACAGGTTTATCATTTTGAAATCCTGCTTTGGAGGATTTCGGGGGGTAGGTTGTTCAATAGATTTGTTTCGTGTGGTTTGTGTGGCTTTTTTTTTTGTTTTGTTTTGTTTGGGTTTTTGGTTTCTTGTTTTTTTGTTTGGTTTGGTTTGTTTAGTTTGTGGGTTTTTTGGGTTTTTTTGGTTGTTTTTTTTTGTTAGTGTGGTTGGTTGGTTTTTGGTTGGTTTGTTTTGTTGATGTTTCTCCTTTGGTTTGGTAATCATAGTGCTTCTGCAAACTGAATCTCAGTTCAAGCTCTGGGAAGAAGATACAAAAGGAGAAAGTTTGGGCCCTGTTGTCTTCTCACAGGATACAGATATTTCTTCTTTATTACACTAGACAGTAAAAGAATATTGTTTGAATATAAGAATTTGGATTTGTTTTTCCTACAGAATTTGAACCACATTAGCAAGTTTACATAGTGTTCAAATAGTGTTCATTAAGATCAACTGAGGATTTGTCAATAATAGATTGCTCCAAACCAATCTAATCTTTCTGGCATTGGAGTAGTTGCCTCCATAAAAGACAAGAAGACTTGACTTCAGCTCTTTCATGTGATAGTTCAGTAAGCTACTGAGGGAAGAACACTGGCTTAAGATACTTACTGGTAGGTAGATGTGAAATTAGTCGGAGAACCAGAGTAAGACAGTAATATCAGTGTAGTTTGTAAAAAGTCATATACATTGACACTTCAGAGAAATCGTGCAGGTACAAAAATAGGATGTAGTTCAGCAAGGACGGACAAACATTTTTCTTTCCTTTAGACAGGAGTACTCAGCTTCAGAGCATGGTCACTGGCCGGGCCCTACCATAAAAAGGCAAGTGAAGAAACAAGTGGTGAGGCGATCGTCATAAGGCGTCACTTCTCTTGTGTGATGCCAGGAAAAGAGAAGTATCTTCCTAAGGCACAAAGTAATTTTTCCTGTAGACACCACCAATAAAGCTGTGGCTTTTTCTTAGATGACTGAACCTCCAAAGGCATCTTTTGTGTGAATGGAAATTGCATATTTATCTGGTTATACGTGAAAGTTTTTTTCCCCATATGCAGCTCCTTTTCATATCTCCAGTGTTCCAGACCAAGAAGGAAGCTTTGGGCTGCACATTATGGTGGGTAAATGCTTTAAAAAGCAAGCAAAGGGTGAGGGAGGGTGTAAGAGCATGTGCAGACCCACAGGTTGAGGCAGAGGCTAGTGAGTGGCTGTTTCCTATTCTGAAGTGGGATGCCAGTTCCATGGTACTTGACCCACCACTGAAAGTAGGAGAGAGCCCTTTGCAAAAGGCGGTCAGGAGTGGGGAGGGAGGTGTTTTCATGTAGTTTCCTCTTTGCTTCAAAGAAGAATGGCAAAGGGCTTGTGCTGTTTCGTGTGAAAATGGAGAAAACTGGCTTGGTAAGAAAGAACTGCTGCTAGAAGTCAGATGTTAGCTGGCTTTTTGTTTTATCTCCAGTTGTTTGAAACATCTTCTACTGTTACTCTGAGGTTTCTAGAGGAGAGGCGCTTTTTTTTTTTTTTTTTTTTTTTTTACCTTTTTTTTGCCCCCCCTTTTTTTTTTGTCTGTGTATCTCACAAGGTGTAACGGCAAATCTGCTGTCTTGCTCTTAAAAAAGAGGTTTTCTAGTTCAGGTAGAGTAATACTGGGAGTCATTCTATTTTGTGCAGGGAGTTAAAATGAATAATTACACTATTCCCCTGTAACTTTTCAATTCATAAACATGTTGGATAAGTGAACCGGATTGTTCAGAGGTTTAAGTTGGATATAATGTGCATAGTGCCATATCCAGCCAAATATAGACTGGTCTGATTTTTCTGATGTTGCTGTTGAGCCTTACTTTGTTTTTAATAGGCTTTTAAATTTTAGTATTCAGAAATCTAAAATAGTAAGTGCTGTTCTACTGAGAACCGAGAAAGTGATCTTGTGGTTTAAAATGTAAACTGGAGATGGGGAGGTTTAGTGCTGTTAAGAATATCCTGTGGTCTGTTATTTAATAGTGCACTTTGGTTTGCTGATCTGTAAAACCAGGATGATGTTGGTATCTCTTGGCAAGACCTAAAAAAGCATGTTAGGTGTCTCGGGTAGAAGGCACTATTTAAGCTCTTTGTATTTTTTCTCATATTTTTTACAGCAGCCACACCACAAAAAAGGTGTATAACTAGCCTTCCACATTTCCATGGTTTTCTTTGTGGGAGGCTGTGCCTCTGATGCAGCAGGTTTAAAATTGAATACTTGTGCCTATGAAAGTTGCTTTGCATTAGCTGGTTGTTTTAACTGATGTACATAGCTTAGAAAAGAGATTAAAAGTAAGATTATAACTAGTAAGGTTATATCTAAAGTCTTTAGAAGTAAATGAAAAAAGTAGTTTTGATCTCTGGAGACTTTAAACTCCAGAGGAGGAGCAATGTGAGGAAAAAGGTTGAAGTTCTTAAATAAACATGACCATTACTTCTGATAGAGAAACTAAAGTAAAAGAAGCTTTGCCCAGTACCCGGTCTCACCTGTCTTCCCAGAAATAATTTTTGAAGGTTTAAAAACATTCAGAGTTAAGAGAAAATTTCTAGGTTCCAGCAGTGTTACCAATAAAACTGTACTCACCGATGTAAGTATTTTAACACAGTTGTTGTGAGAGCTTTTCCGGGCGTTTGGTTTTTTCACCAACTACCAAGTCAAGCAACTTAGTTATGGACAAATAGTTTTGTATTCCACAGGCTCTAGGACTTGGAACATTGTATTGGTGGTTGGCATTGTTTCCTGGAAAATGAAAGTAAATTATTTGAAATCCTCTTCCTTTTTTCTTTTTTTTTTTTTTTTTTTTGAACTCGCCCACCCTCTGACACCCATAATGCACTAGGCAAAAATAAAAATACTTCTAACTAATATCCACGTAGTGTCTTGTACCTTCTGCATCCTCTAAATAACTGAGATCATAAACCACTGCTTATTTCTCATCATTAGTGGTTTGGGTTTTGGTTTGTTTTTTTTTTTTCCCTTATCCTGTTCTGAGACACCTGCCTTTTCAGAGTTTGGAAGAAGTGTAATTTCTTCTGTGCAAGGATGCCAAGGTACTTGTTAGCACGCAGTACAAAAAGCTTAGTGATACTTCATTTTTTTATGTGTGTTTTTAAACCATTGCACAGTGGCTGAAATCCCCAGAGATGAGGTTGCTTTAATATAGAAATGGTGGTAAATTTCTTCTTTATACTAATTGATAACTGTTGCTGCTTTTTGTTTCAGGTCCTCCTTGATGAACTTTCATCCACTAAGTATTGGGTATCCATGCATGTCTCAGACCATAGTGGATTTCATTACCGCCAGTTCTTACTCAATTCCTTAGTAGGCAGAACTGTGACTGACAGTAATTTACTGTTACAAAATTGGATGGTAAATGTGCAAAACACTCGCCTTCTAAAGGAGGAGGAGAGTGCAGGGGCAGCAGCTGCCTGTGCGGAGGAGCAGAGTGTGGATCTCCCCCGCTGTTTAGAGGAAGAGTTGGAGCTCTGCACTGAACTGATTGATACTTACCCAGGGCATGAAACCTTGTGGTGTCATAGGTAAGAGGACCTGGTCAAAAGAGTGTCCTTCTGGTTGGGGAATGTTCTTTGCCTGGTGTTTCTAGACAGATTGTTGCTCTGATTTTAAGAGGTACCACACAGGAAAAGAGTTACTTGTTGATGTAAGCTCTACTTGACCCTATAGTTTGTGCAAGAGACACAGGATAATGTTGATCAGCCTTAAAATGTTTGAAAGGCAAAATATAGGCAGAAGATGGATCAACTGCAGAAAACTGCTGCTTTGCCAGCTACGTTTATGTGCCTGAGTAGGTAACAGCAGATTTGCCAGAATGACAGAGTCCTTTTTGTGTAGAGTGTGAGCAGTGACTGCAGATTTTGTCTTGGGGGTGGAATCTGAAAGGGTGGCAAATGAACAAACATTTCAGCAGCAACAGCAGATTATTTTCAGTACGTGACTTTTTATTCCTTTTTTTTTTTTTTCCCTTACTTCCTTTTACCCTGAAGAAGGTGTGTGTTCTACCTTCAGCACCACCTAAAGAACAGAATTCCTCTTCTGAGTGCAGTGGTATCATCTGTGGGCAGCAATGATGAAACATTGAATAATTCCCACTGCAGTCCTGCGATAAGTCACATGGCACAAGCTATGGATGTTGATGGTTTGAATGAATCCAGCAGCAAACAAGTTTATACCCAAGAAACGAAACGCCTGAAACGTGCTCCTGTGCAGGACTCTTTTGGTCCAGAAATGGAATACCGGTTCATTAATGAAGTATTATCAACTTGCAGGGATGTGGATCAAGCCAGGTTTGCTACTGCTTATAGGAAATGGTTAGTTACTTTTTTAGGCCAGTGAAGACAGTGTTTAAAGCCTACAGGGTTCTTCTTTTAGTGCAATATTCTCTTTTCAGACACAAATGCATGTCTTGATTGCAAGTGTTAGCTAACCACGTGTTTTCCACTCCTTTAATGGTCAGTCTTAAAGTTCATATTCAGAGTAGAAGTCTGTCACTTTATTTATTAAAGAACTGGCTTACTTTTTTAGTAAGCAAATACAGTTTGTTCCTTAATCTTTTCACCAAATCATTCTGTGTCAGCTTCCTACCATGCCATATTCGTATTTCTTACTTCTGCATTAAGGTGGACTCTGAATCATTTGGCTTTTAAACAACAGCAACAACAATAATAATGAAGCGTGAGAGAAAAATAGTCTGAAATGCTTTTGAAACAGTGTCTGGAAAAAGAATAAGAGGATCTGTCTGTATCACCTTAACGAGTTTCCAGGTTGATCCTCTTTACTGTAGTGGCACCTTGCTAATACTTTATTGAATTCAAACTGTATTTGGTGAGTGCTATTACTTTTGTTTTAGCAACCTTTGGTAGGACACCAGACTGCAGTGTTTTTTTCTCAAGGCTCTAGTAATGGTATTGGAGCCTTCTACTATGGTAACTGGGTTTTGTTTGCTTACTAGTTCTTACATGAGTTTGATAAGAAAGTCTATGAAGTTGAAATCAGGAAAGCAGATACAGGAAAATATAGCAGAAAATAGGTCAAACACATGTTCACGCTTACATTCAGAGCTATATATGAAAGTAATTTTCTTAGACTACTTTACCTTCATTACCTACTTGGTATTTATTTATTTATTTTATCTGAACAATCCAGAATTAATGACACTCGATACACATTTCTGAATGTATTATGTACACTACAGAATCTCAGCCTGCTAAATCACATATTGCTAACTTGTCCTTAACTAAGACCACTTAAGTCAAATATGTGATGGAGTAAAAATTAATTCTTCTGACTGATCACTGTACAATCCCAAAAATAGACAGCAGGAGGGAGCTATCTATCTCTTCACTTTTGTTCTCTTGCAGAGCTTCAGTCTTTGTTGTTTTTGCATTTTTGTTCTGGACTGTTTGTGGTTTGTTGTTTTGGGTTTTTTTTTTTTTTTTTTTTTTCTTTTTTTTTTTCTTTTTTTTTTTTCTTTTTTTACTTAAAGCACTTCTCCAACCATAAATCTCTGTTTACATAACTGTAAACTTTAAGGGAATTTAAAACACGTTTCTAGTCCAGTGAAATTAAACATGGTTTATTTTGTCATTTCTTTGGGACTTGTCTATATAAGGGATTTTTTTACATGAAGTTGAATTAATTGTGCTTGTCCAAAGACCCAGGGGATAAACTTTGTACAGCTGTATAAGTTTGTGTTGTAATGGTAACATCACCTGTGTTCCAAGCAGGCTGTTCATTGGGGATTAGATTTTCAAGCTAGACTCTTCACCAAAATTGCTGTATATTTCTCCTGCCCAAAGTGCCTCCTGACAGTGCTGAGTTTCAAGCTGCTGTTTCTGACGGTTGGAAAGAGCAACAATGAGGGAGGAAAAAAAACAGAAGGTATTATTTGGAAAGACAAAAGGCACTTGAAATGTGCAGTTCCAACAGTTCAAAAAAATTTGACGGATGTGAGTTAGTCTTGCATTTCAGAATGGACATAGGTCAACTCTAGTCTTAGAGAGTATGTTCATAACTCATTTCAGGCACCAGAGTAGCTAACAAAGACACTTCTAAGTGTGCAGTCTTCTGTTTACAATACCTAGATAAGACTGACCGAGGCTTGAGTATCTCCATGGCAAAGCTTTGTCTTAGTGGATATCCACACTTGCCTCTGTATAGCTAGGGACCTATTACACATGGTATTTTGTTTTGAGGTGCTTTGGTATGTTGTCTTGTGTTGTGGTTTAAGCCCAGCTGGTAATTCAGTACCATGCACCTGTTTGCTCACTCCCCCACCTTCCTCCCCACCCCACTCCTGGAGGAATGGGGAGAAGAATTGAAAGAATGTAACTCCCATGGGTTGAGATAAGAACAGCCCAGTAACTAAGGTATAACACAAATCACTACTGCTACCACCAATAATAGTAATGATAAGGGAAATAACAAGGGAAGAGAATACAACCGCTCACCACCTACCAATCGATACCCAGCCTGACCCGAGCAGTGATCTAGCCCTTCCAAGTAACTGCCCCCAGTTTATAGAGTGGGCATGACGTGCTGTGGTATGGAATACCTCTTTGGCTAGTTTGGATCAGGTGTCCTGTCTCTGCTTCCTCCTGGCTTCCCCTCCTCCCTGGCAGAGCATGAAACTCAGAAGGTCCTTGATCAGACTAAACATTACTGAGCAGCAACTAAAAACATCGGTGTTATCAGTGCTGTTCCCAGGCCAAAAGTCAAAACCACAGCACTGCACCAGCTACTAAGAAGGGAAAAAATGACTGCTGCTGCTGAACCCAGGACATCTTGATTGATGGTTTTAGTTGCAGAAGAGCATAGTCAATACATGAAGGAGGAGTGGGAATGGCTTCAGATGCTAATTTCATATGATGTTATCTCTGTGACCACTGACAAATGGGTAGGTTCAGTTACAGACTGGAGCCTGAGCTTAAAAACTTAACTTGAGCAAGAACTTTTACCCTGTCCAGAGGACTTGATGCATAGCACGTATGGTAGCCTGAGTCAACTTGACTAACAGTATCGCAGTAATGACTAATGTGAACCTGGGAAGCATAAAGTCAGCTGGCAGTGTATTAAGAATCATGCTCTTGGCCCCAGATTACTTCAACGTAACACAGTTGTGTGTTCTGTTTACCTTATCAAAAATTACCTGTTCATGAGAAAAATATTAGTGGCAGGAGCAGCCTGGGAAGTGGGAGCAAGATAAGAATTATTTCTTGAACTGTGGAAGGGAAGAGATGGTCTTTTCATACACTAGAGTGATTGAGGGTTTTATCTGTGTTAGAATCTGACTTGAAACCCATTATATATTTCTTCCAGACTATTACCTGGAGGCTTAGGTAGCTTTCTTAGAACTGTATCCTGGAATTACTGTACTGTTGAATTTTACAGTCTTGCCTTCATAAACAAATCCAGCAGCTGCTCTCATAAACATTTGTGCAGTTCCTGTTCATGTCAGCACAAGTTACGCATGCTTGTATGAAGACAAGATTTGGTCCTGTGTAACTGAACAGAGCTGCATTCTATTTTCATACTTAGAAAATGTTCTGAGAGCTCTGATTAGAGTTGGTCGATATTACTTACTTTTACAAAATATCAGTGGCTGCAGAATGACTCTTAACTATGGGTTTTTAAAACATACACCTAGTGGAAGTACTAATTATTTTTTTTTTAATTCAGTGAGAATTGCTACATGTAGAAATGTTTGCAGACCAGACTCTGCAACACAGAAAAGTGAACAATAAAAGGGAAATCAAAACAAGTCTTTCTTTCCCTTTGAAAGAAATACAAACAATAAGCTGTCAAAATAAAGCTTTAATTTTTTCATTATAACTACAGATTATATGAAAGAAGAAAATATGTAACTAAATTACTTCAAGCTGTCAATGTCCTGAAGCCGCTTACATGAAATGATTGAAGAGATACTTCCCACAAATTACATTATGCTCACAACTGTGGGATGTTCTGGAACTCTGGTGTTTGGAAGATGGCTGTCTAACCATTCGGTATTGCTATGGAGTCCCACTTGGGCACTGCTGGACAAAAAGAAAAGTGGTTTCAGGCCATTGGTAGTTACACATATTACACATAAAGGTGACAGAGTCATTATCTTAAGTAATGAATTGCAGTTATTTTGTGTTTCAGAGGTGAGAGAATTATAATGAACTCAGTGAACATTCACGCAGAGAAAACGTCCAACAGAAGCTGCAGAATACAAGTCTCTCACTCTGTGAAGTTCCTTCAAATATAAAATCAAACTTTTACACCTGTAAAAGGCTGTCCTGGGTTCAGCAGCAGCAGTCAGTTTTCTCCTTCTTAGTAGCTGGTACAGTGCTGTGTTTTCAACTTTCAGCCTGGGAACAGCGCTGATAACACCGATGTTTATAGTTATGGCTTAGAATGTTTTGATCTGACCAAAGACTTTCTGAGTCTCATGCTCTGCGATGGAGGAGGGGAAGCCGGGAGGAAGCAGAAACAGGATACCTGACCCGGACTGACCAAAGAGGTGTTGCATACCACAGTACATCATGCCCAGGATGGAAAAACTGGGGGCAGGAACCCAGAAGAGGGCAGTTCACGGCTCGGTCATTGGGTGGTGAGCAGTTATATACTCTTCCATTGTATTTCCCTTGTCATTATTATTATTGGTGGTAGCAGCAGTGGTTTGTGTTATACCTTAGTTACTGGGCTGTTCTTATCTCAACCCGTGGGAGTTACATTCTTTCGATTCTTCTCCCCATTCCCCCCCCCCCGCCTCGAAGTGGAGGGGAAGAAAGGGGGGAAGTGAGTGAGCAGGCTGCGTGATTTACGGCTTAAACCACGACAAAGGCTTTCTATGAAGTTCAGCATCTTGACTGATTTTGTCTTCTGCTGTAGTGTCATTTGAATTGATGCAAATTGTTTTTATTCACTGGATTAGTCTTTGTGGGTATTTCTTTGTGCTAGAAACAAAGGGTTTTGAGGAACAAATGTAATTTGAAACTACAAATATTAGAATAGAAGGAATCACATTAAGAAGTTGAATTCTTTGCTGCTAAATACCTTCACTGTTACTTCCTTGGCATTTGGAGTATCTTGTGTTTTACAGTCACTGGAGCAACACGTGCAGCATTAAAGATAGCTACAATAACAAAACTTGTTTAAAGTTGTTATTGGAATGCTTTACTATAGCTGCTTGATTAATATTTGTTAACCTATTCATGCCTGCATATTAGTGTCTTGTTGACTTCTTACATGTCCTTTATACAACTAAACCCTTGTGTCATTTAAAGAGGCAGAAAAGTAAATTGTTGGTTTATTCTGTTTGATTAATTACCTTATATGGAACTTAAAACATATAAGCAAATTCATACTATAGTGAGAAAGCTTAGACTCTGTCTTACAGGCAAAATTTCTGGCATTTCCAGTTTTATGTTAGTGCTGCTTAATTAAAATGTGTAGCTAGTCTGTATGGACAGGAGTAAGTTGTTTGTTTGTTTGTTTTTCCTAGGTAGAGTATTAAAGAATTTTTAAAACGGTACAGTATAATATTGATGAGTAGAAACGAAGGGTTTTGGAAAGGCTCGTCTGCATAGCCAGACTCAACAAGCGTACTTCTTCAGAATAACGTAATACAATGATCAAGGTGGGACTACCAGAGAGCAATTTAAGTGATGAGTCTTCAGAGACTTCATGAATTTTTGGCCAGACAGGGTTATTTGTTTAGTTTAGTTTTGTCTTCTGTGAGGGAAGAATGTTCCTTAGGTTTTCTTAATTTAGTAAGAAGTGAACCATTGCACTTACTGGGGGGCAAAGGAGAGGGGAACCCCACAGTTCCTGAGTTGTGTCTTTTAGAGCAATTTTGGAAAAAGAAGCAGTGAAGTGAAATGCAGATGTGACTTTTGTCCTGTTCTCATTTGGTGATGAGAGGTCTTTACAATTAGATCTTACTGTTTTATTAATGTCAGATACGAAGGAAGGAGGATAACTCACCTATTCTCAAAGGCACTTAACTTTAAATTGGTTTCAAAGGAAGTTCATTGTCCCTGTCTAACATAATTTGCCCTTTCTTCCCCTGTGTGATCAGGGGTGTGTTTATATCCGTGCATCCTCTCTGTTCTTCTAACCAGCAAAGAAGAATGTAGCAAAGCATTGGTAGGGTGGCCTCATTTTGTGTTTAGCTAGCTGACTACCTCCCAAAAAGTAGCTCTCTTTGGTGTTCTTAAGTGGAGTTCATCAGGCTTAGTGTTTTTCAGAACCTCCTACTAGGCTTACGTCCTCCTACTAGGCTTACATCCTCTTTATGGGGTGAAAAGTAAGAGCTTTACCTATGAAGCCATCTAGTTTCCCCAGGAGAGTTTAAAGGAGAGGAAAAAATAAAAAAATAAACTCTTGTAGTTAAAGTTGGGTAAACTAGAATTAGCATAAACTTTCATTAGTATATTCCTCTGAAAAAGCAATGCATTCCTGAAAAATGGAGGAAGTATGTGCTTCCAAGGTATTCCTCGTAGACAGCTTATGCTTTTGAATTACAGGCCAGACACTTTCTAGTGGCTTTTACTAGTGTGTAATGCTACTTCTCAGGGCATAGTATATTGTAGTGAATTAGGGTACATTTTTACAGTTTATAATTATCGATTTAAAGAAAAAAAAAAAAAAACAAAAATGCTAAACATATAATAACCAGCTTTTAAGGTTTTTGGTGGTTTGTTTTTTTTTCATCTAGGAAAGTGTTTTATATCTACCCTTATGGCTAATACTGTACCTAATGATTCACGCTAGACCTTTCATTCATCTATCTCATCTGCATCCTATTGTTATTCTGTATATTAAATTGCTGTTGCAGTCTTATGGGAAGCTCCTGATAGTTGCTGAGTTTCTTCTCTGAGTTCCCTAGTACTATTCAGTAGGGCAGTCACTATTTCACAGGCATAAATTGTAATGATGGGGAAGCTTTTTATAGTATCTCTGTTGATGCACTATGTATCTTAGATTTATTTTTTGAAAGAACTTTTGCTAGGAGTGTGGATACAAAAATTGCAAAAGCTTCTAGTTGTTGCTAGCTGGCAGATGCTTATGTACAATACAGCTATTCTGAAGAGTAGGACTCAACTGAAGTCTAGCTTATTAACCATCTTTATCTGTACCATTTGTTAGTCCTACTGTATATAGATGTAGGTATGGAGAGCCCACAGTGAGGTGTATATTTTCTTCACGGTACACTTTCTTAACAGAATATATTTATGGTGAAACAAAGAGCATTTCTTGGATAAGGTACACTTGTACATTCATTGTGAATAAGGATATGAAATTGGTACATCATTAATACAGTAAGATTTCCTGAATGCCTGTGTAGAATGAGTAGATAAATATTTGGATGTTTTTAAGAGAGTACTACCTGTAATTGAAAAAATGACATAAATGCTACAAGGCACCAGAACTTGTTTTGCAAGACAAAATATATTTATACCTACTGTGTTCATTCCCTTTTGTTTTCTTTTTTGCAGTGGCTACATTTGAAACTGGGTAATCATCTTGAAAAGTGTGCTTAGGAATGTTGTCTTTAATTTCATGTAATAAAAATAGTAGGTGTCTTAAACGGTTTTAAGTTCCAAGGTAGTGACAGGACTACAATGTTCAAGTGAGCCATTAAACACTAATTTTCTAATGCTCTCATGTCCATCAAAGTACTCTCCTGCATAGAGAAAAATGTTTATTTTATCAAGATGCATGAAAAAATATTTAATTCTCACAGCTTTCATGTTAGGGGGAGTTACAGTTGGTTTAATATTTTGCAATACTTTTTCTGTGAAAAATTCTCAGATACGTAGTTGTGATCACTGTAAAATTTATGTAGATTTCCAGTGCAGATAAACTAGATAAATGGTAAATTTTGTGGCAGGAAACATTAAATTATGGTAGGACAGTAAGACACTGGAAAGTAATCTGATAAACAACCAGTGTTCCACAGGATAGTGAATGTAAAGCATTAAGTTTGTTTTCTGCAGGTCTTATTTTGTCATGTGATGAGTTCTTTTTAGAGGGGGATTGCTTTATCTTTTTTCTCGTTGTTGTTGTTCAGAGGGAATTTTTTTTTTTTTATCATCGGCAGAGAGCTTATCTGTGAATAAATTATTTATATTTATTCTTCCACAAAAAGTGTTCACGTATGTTTGGGTGGGTGGATGGGTGGTGGAACTGTGTTTGTGTCCTGTGAAAAAGGCAAAAATCTCCTGCGTACAGCTGTATTCCTATAAAGCTGGTGATCTGTGAGCAGAACTCTTCTGTGGAAGACCTGTCCAAAGTCTGAATCTAGCAGGATCATTGCCAGTGTCAGGGTTTTTGCTGAAAGCTTCTCACTGGCTTACTTTGCCTTACTTTCATGATACTTGGGCCAGAGTGTGCATACCCAAACCAAATGATTGGTTGTGGTGTTTATTCAAAGTGCGCAAAGGGAATGTTTGAGATGGTGAACTTGCAAGCTGGGAGAACTGTGAGGTGCTCAGCCAGTGTTCTACCTGGTGGATAACTTTCAGGAATCCCCCAGGAAAGAACAGACAGGCATATTTTGGATGAAAGTGCTTATACATCACAAAAGACTGGGAAAAGTACGTCAGATACAAACTAGCAACTGAAATTGGTATTTGAATACAAACAACAAGTAGTCTTTTTGGTACTTTATGTTCAATTTTTTTTATGTTATTTTTACAAAAATGTATCACATTAAAAAGTGTTTTCAAAGTTACTCATAATTTTTAATGCCTTATTTTGAATTACTGGATTTGAGAGCTCTCCTTAAAGGGCTCAGTTTTACTGGAAAATGCTGGCACCTTTCCTGTCTCCTATTAAACAGTGTGATTCATTCCAAATTATCTAAAATGAGCACTTAGAACCACAGAGCATTTCTGAACATATTGCTCATCATCTTAAATACAAAATTTAAAAAAGCAAGGACATGTTCTTCTCATACAGGCTAGGTTGGTTGGGTGGGGTTTTTCTCTTTTTCGGGTTAGGGTTTGGTTCTTGGCTGTTTTTTGTTTTTGTTTTGGGGGGGTTGGTTTTTTTGTTTGTTTGTTTTTTCATTTTCTCTTACTAACTGGTAGAACAGAAGGTAGAATATGTAAGAAAGCCCTGAGTCAATATGTACAATCTTGGCTTACTTAATTTGGGGATTCTTTAAATCGGAAACCTTGGTATGAACAAGTAATAAACCCTGCAGGGTCCTTGTACAGAAATAATTTACAGGATCTGGTCGTTAGTTTGTTTCTGTTCTGAGTGCTTGAATTCTGCATCTATTAAAATGAGTGACACGATTCCCACTGGCTTGGGATCAGGCCATGCTGCAGAGAGGATATCAGCCGCTATGTGGTAGCTTTGGCATATCTAGTGTGTTGGATTGTAAGTGACTTCTTGGTCTTTTGCAAATGGTTGTATTCATGGCTTCAAGGAAAAAGGGTTGGGTAGTATATATATATTAGCACTGTGGTTGAAGAGAAGCTATTATGGTTGTGGAATATTACAGGTTTAAAAGGGCAGTTAGAGAGAAATACTGCAGGGTATGAATAGCTAAGAAAGCTTCCTTTTTTCCCTTTCCTGCCCTCCCCAACTTCGCTCCCCACACCTTTACTCCCCTCTTTTCTTCTTTTCCCATTCTCCCCTACCCATCTTTTTTTTTTTTTTTTTTTTTTCCCTCTTTTGCAGTGGAAAAAGGTTTCATACAACATACCTGTGTGCAAACCAGGGTCATAGCATAGTTTGAGAAGTATTGTGTAGCAATAGCATGTAGGTCAATGCCTGAGTTTTACGCAAGGTATTTGGAGATGAATGGAAAACTTTTAAGTGCCATGTGATAACTGATGCAATATTGAAGGGAGAAAGTCTTAATAAATAGTGAGTGGCTTAAGTGTTGCTTTTCTCCAAGCATTCTATATACATTTTACGGTGCAACTGCACATTTGTCACCCTGGCATCTCACAAATGCTTATAACTAGGCAACAGCTAATTTCCTTTTTTAAATGCATCTACTTAATGATAATTTGAGATGTTCTACAATGATTTGTTATCTAGTATGAGATAATTTTCTCCACAGATTTAATCCATCCTCAGTGGAACCTAGCCAAGTATAGATTTTCATGGTTATAAATCTAGTTTTGATGTGAAGGGAAGTTGAAATTCCACGATACAAAATGTTCAGTTGTCTGATGTCTAGTTAGAAACATAGGGGGGCATCCTAGCACTGCTTTGCAGTTGTGCACACTGAGTTTTACCTTGTTCTATCTCAAATATTTTGTATTGCATGTTGATGATTTTTTTATATATCCCAGTAGTACAACATAAAAAATAAGTTGAAAAAACAGAGCACCCCTGCAGCCCTCACTATTCTATGCAGATATCTTCTAAAATTTACAGGTACAATTTTAGTGGTGGTGGTAAATAGATTTTATTTTTTTTTCCTCACTTATTTATCAGCAGACTTGTTTTTTACACACATTAGTGACAATGGACTAAGCACAGCTGTAAGGTACTGTATTTCTCTAGAAAATAGAAATAGTGTAAAATTGTTTTTGTTAAATGTTCACAGTTTTTAAATAAACTTTTCATCTCCTAAAAAGCCTCTGTTTTCTGTGACAGTGTATTTACCCTGGTCTCTGATATGTTTACAAGCAGATATCCTTCCTAGTTGTTGTTAATCTCTATTCGGGGATAAGCTTCTTTTAGCAGGAACTTCATAATCTCTTGTGAATTCAGGTGATGGCAGCAGACTTGGTTCTGCTCTAACATCAACAGTTAAGACTTTTTCAAATTTTTTCCTATGTCTTTTGTTCAATCTTAGTTTATGAAAGGATGGAGAAGAACAGCAGCTCTTCTGTGTCAGAAATTTTTCTCGAAATTTCTAGAAGCTGGCTGTATTGCTGAGAGTTGCAGAACTTGGACAGTTGAGTGATGCTTATGTTTCTGTAACTTCTTTAAGTTTCAGCATGATGTTCAGTGACGTTCTTGCCTCTTTTAAAATCTGAAATCAACTGGAATAGTTTATACCAGCTTCCAGGGTCCATACATTTTTCTCTGCTGTTACAATTGAAGGGAAAACATTTCATGGGTCTTAAAAACCAGTAACTGCCCTCTTAGTTAAAAAAACATCCTTTGTTTCATATGAAAGATATAATACAAAAGCATGGTGCTTTGATCATACTTGATTGCCTTTAGAACATAAATTTTGCTGCATAAATTTTATGAGACTATCTGAAGAAGAATTGTCAGGTGACCCGTAATCTGAATTGGATGAAAAGATGCTCATTGATTCATCTAAACTTTCTAATTATGCAAATACATATGCATTAACACCTGGACTCAGTCTTCAGGTTTTAGATCTGCAGTTAAACTCAATTAGCATTCTGCTTTATTTGCTTTAATTTGTCAAAAATTGTTCATTGTTTATCAAAGCTGATGTTTATATGTTAAGGTACCTTTCATAGATTTGAGTTAGTGCTGCAGTAAATTTGCTTCCAGTCCTTGTATATCAGAGCAATCAGTAGCTCTCTAAAGAGCTTTCATTCCAGGCTGTTCCGCAAATAATTCTGACATTCATGCAACTTAAATATTTAACAATTTAATAAATTATTAATATTAAAGAATATTGAATTATTAACAGAATGTATGGTTGGGCTTGGTGTTTTTCTCTAAAGCAATGGCTATGTTAGGGTATTTCAGTGTAGCAATGTAAGTAAAAATCCTTCAAATAATGTTAGGCAGTTTTATATTTTATATATTCTACAATGCATGATTGGAATCATAGGTTCAATAACTCAAGTTTGTGTGTTTTTTATGATTGTCTTCTCATCCTCATGCCTTGTTCATCAGCTGCACGTGTGAGGTAATGAGCTAACAACACACATGAAAAGAGCCTTGGGTGACATGGTTTAGCGTGAGGTGTCCCTGCCCATGGCGGGGGGGTTGGAATTTGATGATCTTAAGGTCCTTTCCAACCCTAACTATTCTATGATTCTATGAAAAGGAATGAAAAATGCAATGTGTCTGCATGGTTGTTCTCCTTTATTTTGTTACAGTTATTTGTTCTTTGGTATAGGACTTCAGATCTTCCGCTGTTTTCCAGTGCCAATAAATATAAATTTTCCCCAGCTACTAATAAGCGTATGAAAGCCACTAGAACTCCTCTGCTGGATGCCAGAAGGCAGTAATGGCATTGCCTTTTTTTTTTTCTGAGGCACAGAGCATCTGGCTGTTACTCTGCAGTCTGTTTGGGGTTGCTATGCCTTTGCAAAGCAAGCCATGGGTTTGCCACTTCCTTTGTAGCCAGAAGCACCTGTGAGAATTACTGCAGTGCAGTACCTGGTAAAGAAGTAAAAGGAAGTGGAAATGTTACAGCAAGATACATCTCAGTAGACAGGAGTAAGTTGAGGGGCACAGCATGAAAAAATGCAGCACAGAAGCATGTTTGTTGTGTTTTGCCTACATGAAAATGTATCTGATGTGGTGACAAGCTAGGAAAGTGGTGTCTAACAGAGGAAGACAGCCTTTTGAGGGCAAGTGTTTTTTGACATCTGAAGTGGAGTGTTCACAAGGGAAGTTTTCTATTCCACTGTGGGATGGGGTTTTTTATTTCTCTTGGATATATTCTCAATTCTGACATCCCCTGTAGTGCCATCATTACTTTTGGCAAACAATTCCTGGATAGCCTGCAGCTCAAAAGACAAGGTGGATAACAAAATCCATAGGTGCAGAACCTATGGAATTTCAAAGGTCTTGCTTGCTTTCTCCATATGAGCTTCCTTGTGTAAATGGAAGTATCTGTGTGTCAGTAATCTGCCTGGCATCTCCATATGATTGGAAAAACAGAAATTACTGAAGGTGCCAGTTAATGGTTTCCATGGCAATCAGTCATTACCAAAGGTATCAAATAGAAGGCAGAAAGAGAAAGATCAGTCCAGCCTTCATTATCAGTAGCCACCGTAAAGCTAAAAGCATACATCTTTAGCTAAACCCACACAGGCATGAAGCAAAGTAAAATGATAAGGCATCCCTGTTCTGTAGTGTCACTTCAGGTTAGCATACCTGTTTATGCATGTTTAGGAGATATGGGAGATAACTGGTTTTGGCCAGGGAGATTTATCAGAGCTGCAGATAAGTCAGTGGAGCCATGAAAAGTTAGTAGCCACTGATAATCTGTTGACCTTAATTTCTTTCCTCATTGGAGTAGCTTCACTACTGAAGGGCAATGTGGCTTTTTCTGAGGAAAAGAGAAACAGGACCAAATTGGTTAATACAAATTGTTTAGTACACTGTCACACAAGAATCCTCTGGAGAAAGCATCTGGGACATGGCTCTCTGGTCTGGCTGTTCATCTGCATACTAATTGGTCATGCACATGAAGGAAATAAATTCAGCGTGTGTGGAAACTTATTTTGGATTGAGTGATCTTTGTATTCTCATGTTTTTCAATAATAAAGAATATGTGTATATTTTTTTTATTTCAGTTTCCAAATTCCACAAGAACAATAGATGGACAGTGCTTAGACTAATGAGTAGCAGACATAATTTTTACTAAGACTGCAATGCTGAAACTGCAGCAAAGAATCCGTGGCATTTTTGTGATGTATCACATATGAACCACAGTATTGAGTCTTAGTATTGATACTTTTTATGTGAAAATATTGCATATAGAAAATTCTTTAATAGCTTAACCGTTCAAACTCCTACCTACCACAGTTTGCTTCAAAAACTGCTAGTAAAATGAATTTCCACACATACTGTTTTCACATCAGCCTTTACTCAGCATGGTCTCTTAACACCAAAAATTATGATTTAAAGCACCATTTCCTTTTTCATATAATTAGCTACATTGTAACAGTTAAAATGCCATTTAGAAATGGGGAGCAAGTCTTGCTATGCTTTAATTATGGAGCATATTCTTGTCAATGTAGATCAATATAAAGAAATAATACTATACATCTACAAAAATCGGCTTCATTTCAATAAAAGTTAATCTAAAAAAAAAAAAGCTTCACTCTTCTAAGAAACTTCCATTTAATCCCATGGTGATGCATTGTAAAACCATGACAACAAAAAAGAATCGCAGCGGAGTTCAGAAATGTTAGACTACCTTCAGCTGAAATTCAGCTAAAGTAAAACAGAGTACTCATGACCATAACAGTTGGCTACATCTTTAGAGCAAGACTTTTTTTTTTTAAGGGAATTCTGCTGTCAATGCTTTAAATTTGTCTGTACTGGTTTGGAACATGTCTGTCTCCTGTAACTCTTCTAAAAGGGACAGAAAGGTAGAGCTAGGATCTTACTCCTGTGTTCCTTTGTTGTGAAACATCATGTGTGAACATACGTTTATGTACCTATGTACATGTTCTGAGCAGGGATGGAAATTTCTTCACCAAAGTAATCAAAGATCCCATTTCTTTAGCAAAAGCCATAAGGCTGCCTTTCGTCTTAACTTGGTTCATATGGCAGCGTGAGAACATTTCTTAACTAGCCATCCCCCGAGCCTGTTCACTCACTTCTGCTGCCTGCTCTTTTCACCTCTCCAGACGACAGTCACTGTTAAACATGACCCAGCAATCTTGCTATGCAAGAGGAAAAAATCTTAGTGGAGAGGAGCAACGTTGAAATAATATACATCATCCATCAAATAGGCCATTCCTGTTGTATCTGAGACTTGACATTGGTTAGATGCATCATGGTTTAGTGGTGGACATGGCTGTCCTGGGGTAAATGTTGGACTTGATGATCTTAAAGGTCTTTTCCAACCTAGTTGATTCTGTGAAATCTGCTGGACTGTACATCATATTTGTTGCTGCCATCTACCATTTGATGACTAGTGTTTATGCACAGTCCCCCCTACTAAGTAAAGCTTTTCCAAATAGAGGGTATAAAGGGGCATAGCAGACATACGTGAACTTGAGATACACAAGCAGGACTCCTCCTAGGCTAATTTACTTTGACAAGAAGGATGTTCCAATTTCAGTGCACAGAGTAACAAAGTATTTGGAAATTATGCTTCACCATCACCTTAAAAGACATGTTATAACAGACTTCATATACCTTAATAGCTTTTGCTATTTGAATGAATGCAAATATTAGCATAAACACAAGTCTAGACAGGCCATTGTTTTTCATTTAGTTTGTTGCTTCTGTGTTCTCAGAGATCATAAAACTCTCTCAGTTTTCTGCAAGGCTTTATTATCCAACTCTAGTCATAATTAAACCCCACAAATATCCCTAAATTCTTTTGTGGCAGCTTCTCCTGTTGGGTCAGCTAACTCTTGTATTATATTGTTTCAGTTGCTTCATATTTCAGTAAAAACTGTTGACTTTTTTATTCTTGTATTTGCTCCTGTGGTCTGAATGCAGGCCTGCACCTGGACGATTTCCTCATTGATTTGCAGTAAATTAGGCAGGGCTGGGTTTTTGGTTTTGTTATTATGTGTTTGAGCTTTGGACAAGACACTGACTCCCTCAGACTTACATTTCTCCTATCAACAAGGTTCAGGCATCTCAGTTATCATGAGACTGACACTTGAAAAGGGATCACATACAATTAGTGGCCATTAAAAAAAACCTTAAAGGATGGGTTTCATTGGCACTTCTCTTTCAAGCATTGCCTAAAGGAGCATTTCCAGTCCTGCCAGGTAATGTGGTTAAGGCCTAAGATACAGACTTGACCAAAGGGCTCAATCAACAGGTGTGATAAAATGTGAGATACGCTTCTGCAAGGGAGACATTGATGCAACACTGATGTGCTTCAAAGGAGAAACAGTAAAAAATCACACCTGTTATCTGTCATGAGCTTCACCTCGAAAAAATAAGACTTGCAGTGAGCCTGAAAGCCTGAATGTGCGAGCAGTGTGCTGGACCCAGCAGATTGCTAGCAGAAGGGAGTTTGTGGCTCTGGGGATCCTTCACTGGGAGTATCTCCTTTTGCTCTCTCTTGGACTCCTTGGGGCTCCCAGTGGAAATGCCTCAGCTGAGGTTCTTCCCACTTGCTGAAATCCAAAACCAAAGCTGTTGTGAAGGGTACTGGTGCCAAGTCATTAACTTAAAGCCTGAAATTGCACACAGGAGGCTATGGATTTAAAAACTGTAGCCGAGCCTAATTCTAGCCTGGTTTTGCCAAGTAGTTGGGCGGATGCCATGGCTGGTTTCTATGGCACCACATGCAGTGCTGGCAGTACCTGACTCCAGGAACCAGCCCATCAGTAATAGTATTATTTGTCTTGCTGCTGAAATGACAAAAATTTCCCACTGAGAAAATCCCACTGCCTGATTAATGATGGAGTCTTTTGTTTTTTTTTTTTTTTGTTCTGTAGAAAAAGCACTCCTACTCTCTGTGCTCCCTGTAAGTGTCCTTGGCAAGGCCTTCCCCTGCCTGAATAACAGATGGAATAGGCACTGACCCTGCCAAGTCCTATGCTTCTTTCAACCTTGCAAACCACGCACCCCTGCTGCCTTCTCCAAATTAGGCTTTAAACTCTCCCACATCTCCCTCCCTTAGACACCTCAGAAACTGCACTGTAATGGAAAGACAAACCAGAGGTGAAGCTATTGGCACTGCTAGAAGACGCGTAGTTGATAACATCTCTTCTAACTTTTTTCCCAGTATAGGTAAATCTGAACCACAGGTTGGGACTCTGCAGAGTTTGCTGTTAGAGAAGGTCATTTGAGTGGTGTGACAATGTCCTATCTCCATCTGTTGTTAGGTCTTAGATGGGGAAGATCAGGGTAGTGCTGAGTTATCTCATCCACTATGTAGATCTCACAAGCAGGTAAATTAGCAGTGGAGCTATTTGGAGCACTTTGGTGGAGTGCTGGCAAGGACTGCTGAGCAAAATAAATCAGGTCTGAAAAAGAAGGCCTGGAAAATGGGAAGTCAGAGACATACAAATGACATTGAAACGTCCTTGCTAATAAGCTTAGCACAAAAGGCATTCAGAAGGAAAATGTTTGTACTACAGGAGTTCTTGGTGAGGGCAACAAGAAGTCGTTTTCAGCAAGACCTTATTTCTTACCTCTTGCCTGAAAATGCCTTCATACCACACAGCCACTGGGAGACAATGGCAATGGCTGTGGTATCACCAGGACCCCCAGACTTCCACTGCTGGTTCCAGCAGCTGCAAACAATCAGGATGCTGCCAACAGGTCAGCCTCTCAAAATCCCACATATGGAGGTGGATGAGGAGTGTAAGGTCGAGTACATCAACTCAGTCTTCTCCGAGCTCCCTTTCCCACTGTTTGAACATGCTGGCTCCTGTAAACCTACTAAAGATCTATCAGTGTAAAACTACAAGGGCAGCTAGCATATTTAATATAACATTTTTATTCCTTCTGAGAGGCTCCCAATGTGTAAGTTTTGCTAGAGATTCCCTTGTACACCCATATGGAAACTATGAAAAATCCCAGCTGGATGTACTAAATGCAAGATACTCCTTCTGAATTCATTGGCTTTGGTAAATGTAACATTCTGTTCAAAGCTGTTGTGAGGAAAAACAGCCAAAGAAGTATGAAGCCAGGTATTTTACATTAATAAATTCTTCAATCTGATTATAAGTCAAGTTCTTTATACTCACTACACAGATAATTTTTCCAACTGCTACACCTGGAAAATACATTTTATTTTCCATCACTGTGGTCATTAAAAGTCCTAGGGTGTTCATGTAATAGTCTGAATATATTATAATCATTAATACAAAAGAGATTTCTATCAAATTGTCTTTAAACTGTTACAGCTTTTTAGAAAAATACAGTTTGGGTTTATTCAGCAGTTCTATATAAAGAACCACAATCAGCTTTATTTCTTATCTATGCTTATGTCTCAAAAACTCCTGTAAAAACGTTACGAAAAAAGTGACTAATTCAGTAGTGAAGCAGAAGTGTGAAGCAAAATTCTTTACAGTGTGTAAAATTGGGGCTAGTAAATTGAGAGTGAGCTTCAAGCAGATTACACTCCTTTTTCAGATTTCCATACTTTCAAAATCACCTACTTCAACATGCTGTTGCTGAATTCCTCAAATACTACCACATATTTTGATATTGTCCATATGGCTGATTCCTGACTGATTATTTGTTCCTTTTTATTATACCTCAGGCTTTCAGAATTTTTTTATATCTTTGGGATTTATTTTGTGATTAAGCCTATTGCCTAGTGTTCTGGAGGGCACAGCAGTTTTACTTTATTATACCCTGAAGAGCTTTCTCCTTGCCAGCTGTCTATTTAAGGCCCTTCCATAGATGAGGCTGCATGCTTTATAATTCAAATTAATTAAATATTTAGTATATGGCTCCTCAGGCAAGGTAAACGTTTCAAAGCATAACTAGTGATATACTGTCCTCTCAGATCATTATAACATTAGGAAACAGGGACAACATGTTTTTACAGACTGTGGATGGGCAGGCTACAGTAATTGCAATCCAATAGAAGTGAAGTTTTCTATTTCAATACATGGAATGCCTCCTCCAAAGCTTGGCAAATGGGATGATGGAAACCAACAGAAGATAAGGTCTGTAGAAATCTGCATTGAATTTTTTGGGAGCAATGACCACTGCTCAAAACAGCACTCTAAAACTTCAAGGGGTGTTGAATCTCTGTTAATTAGGGGCTACCTTGCTGGCATGTCATAAGATACAATCAAAGAAAAGGGAAAAGAAGCATTTACTGAATAAAGCCTTAAAATACTACCTAACCTACTTTAAGGTAGTATCTTCCAGTACTATCTTAAAGACTACACCTATTCAAATAAAGAAAATGGCAGGGGTCCTCCTTGTGCACTTGTCTAGTGTGCAAGAGTGCTTGAAGATATGTTAAGGTATCATTCCTTTTGGATGATTTCCTTAAGTGGGAAATCACTTTATGAAGGAAAATGCCAGTGGAATCTAGGTGTTTGTTGTGCTGCTAATGAGTTACAGACTGGATGCAGACACACACAGTGAAATTTTACAGGTATATGATATGTGAAGTCAGAATAGTTGATAATACTGGTGACTTCTAGGCTTGAAAGCCATAGATCTGGTTTTCAGAACTCCATACTCCTGATGTAGCTATTTCAGACCAAGCTAATCAAAGAGATGAGCTGGCTGATTTTATTTTCTGAAGGAGATTTTATTCAGAAAAATGTCTTCCTTCAGTTCATTGGTCCAATATCATAATTTTAAATACTTTACATTTCTGAAAGCCACCTACTTCAGTACCAGCAAGTACCTCAAAACAGAAGACAGTCTTCCAGCAACAGGTAATTCACACACCACTAGAGTAAGAGATTAATGCTTTTTGACATATGAAAGCTGTAATCCCAATCTTTCAGACAGTAAAAAACATTCATTTCTGTCCCTCATGGACCTTGAGCTATTTGACCTTAAAACTATGCCAAGCTTGCACTGGTCTTTTCAGCCTGTGCGAGCTGTTTTCCCTTTGGCCCAAGGCTGAAAGTAACAACTCACAGACCTAAAATCATTGCAATGTCCAATTCCTGAAAATACGTACAAGCTGACTAGATTAGTAGGCTAATGTAGTAAAAAGGGTCTGAGCTGCCATGCCCAAGGCTTTTATCTAGGCTAGTGGGTATATAAAAAGAGGTGGAATGTAGACATGCTGAATACAGTTAATGTGCTTTACAGAGCGTACTTTTTTCCTGAAAAGAGAAACCTTAAGCATAACTTCTTCCCCTTAGAAATATTCAGGCTCAGCTAATGAGATGTCCATATGAAACCTGGGCCAGGCTCTTCCCTGTGAGATAGATGCTCTGCCAATACTAACACAGCAACTTGTGCCAAATGACCCTAAAATGTTACAAGAACAAAGGCAGATTATGATGTTGTGCAGCAGATTTATAAACTCCATATGACACTGTCCATAAAGCCCAGAGGGGCAATGTGGGTATGCAGAAAACTGATGCAAATGCTTGTCTTTAAACTGAAATATGGGGAAGGGGGGGAAGGAAACTATATACAATGACCCCCTGTGACAGGGACACTTTCTGTGAGAACAGAAGGGGGCTCTGAGCAGCCTGGTCTAGTGGAAGATGTTCTTGCCTGTGGCGGGGGAGTTGGAACTAGATGATCTTTAAGGTTCCTTCAACCCAAACTGTTCTATGGTTCTATGAAAAATGGGCTCAGCATAAACAACACTATTTATAGAGCAAGAGTGTCTGAATATGCCAGAAGCTGGCCAATTTGTATTTGTTACAGGTCACCACAATGGCTTAGGAAACTGTCACCTTCACAAGGTGTTTTTTTTAATGCCCAGCAAATCGTATAGATTCATTCACAGCATTACTTAATTTCATAAACGTTACAGCTTAGACTTGGTCCTTTTGATACAAGTTTTTCAGTCAAGTTTTATTTACTATACTTAAATGTGAACTGGTCAGTTTTAAAAGGGCAGTTTACATTTGTCCAGGGCTTTAATTTAATCTAGGTTTGGTTTTACAAGACTCAGAATTTGTTCCTACATTTTCAGGAAGAGCTAGAGCAAAACTGTGTTGCATAAATGAAAGCTTTAACCTGAAAACAAGCAGACCATGATTTCCACCATTTTAATTGCAAAAATTGAAAGAGAAAATAATTGACCCATGATGATTATATTGAAAACACGCAAGAGCCTGAAGGTCAATGCTAATGCATCATACTAGTACTGTTGCAGTGGCAGCAGCATCTCTTTAAGTTCACAGACAACTTGTGTGCTAGAAGACCTGTCATGATGAGCTGTGAAATAAAATGGGCAGAGTAGAGCTCTGGAAGAAAAATGTATTTAGGGCATGGAACTTGTCAGGCTGCAACAGAATAAGGTGTGTCGGGAGGGACCTCTAGAGGTCACCTGGTCAAACCTCCCTCATAAAGCAAGGCAAATTTATATCACATTGGGGCCTAACTGCTAACTGCTTCATTGTTTTGAGAGGCCATACAGAAAGAAGGAATTTAATCACAAGTGTTTTACCTAACATAACTACTCAAAAATCAATAGCTTTGGAAGACTCTCACACCTGGTACACACTCTAAATTCTGGTAACCTGAAGCTGTACCAGGGCCATATACACAGGCCACAGAAAAGAAGAAGGGAACAGAGATCTCCTCCAGGTCTTGTTATTTTCTCTACAAAAGTTGTCAAGCTGGAAGATGTCCCCATGATAGGAGAGAAAAATGTCAATGAATAAAAACTATTAGCAAGGGAGGAAAAAACCCAAAGTGTTACAGTGTATTAAAAATAAAGGAAAGGATTTTAGTAGCAGTTGTCTAAGCAACAAAAGTCACTCACATTTTATTAACTTCTTCCATCTTTTTCAAAAACAGTCTTTTTTTTCACAATCTCATGTTCAATGTCTTCACTTGCAGAGTACTGCAGCAAATTGACTGGGATATAAAAACTCAGCTGCGCATACAGAGTGGCTGAACCATGTCCTAATGGGGGAATAGTCACTACCCTGTTTCCAAGAACCAGAAACTATCTTTTTGGTATGTTTTTGGGAGGGTGAAACCAGAATTATATTCCAAACTAACCCTGTGTTATCATAGTAATTAATTACAAGCCTTTATATGTACAGATTACTTGTGACAGTTTGTGGTGGGATATGCCTGAACACTTCACAGATGCTTACTACATTCTCTGAAGAGACAAATTCACAATACTGTCAAAATGTACCAGTTTGGGTTGCAAATACTACAATTTTGCATTAGTTGTTAGGGACTTTAAAGTCTCCTACCCTTTTTAAAATGGAAAACTGATTAGGTATGAATCCTGCTGAAAAAAAAAAAAAAGGAAAAAGTTTGTTTCTTCTGACAAGTCTATTTGGGTTATGACTATCCGGCCATATTGATTTAAACACTGTAAAGTGCAAGCCACGATCTTCAGAAATTTAGGATTTTGCTTGTATGTGCGGAATCTCTGAGGCAGTGAAGTGCAGGGCACTTCACTTGGAGAAGCAGCTACAAGATTCCATAGCTGTTACAGCCTGGGCTGTAGATGCAGCGGGAGGACTAATGCACCTAAAGACTCCAGTGTCTATATATGCGAACACGGGAGCAGGCAGCCCTCTTTCAGGAAGGAGGCAGTGGTAAGAACGTTACAGGCCATCAATAAGCCTGCACGGAGGCTGCTCACACACTCCGGTCGGGCGCGCATACGTGAAGGATGCCGAAGGCCGGCTGACAACTGCTCGAGGCCCGCGGTGCGGTGGCACATCCGCCGCTGCCGCCTGCTGCTCATGGCGGCGGAGCAGAGGCTGCGGGCCGGCGCGAAAGGTGAGGTGATAGGAGCCGGCGCTGGGCCCCGTCCCGCGGTACCTCCGACACAGCACCGCTTCGCTTCCGCGGGGCCCCACCTGGGCACCTCAGGCTTCAACCACCCCCTGCGGCCCTCCCGCGGCGAGCGGAGCGGGGCGGGGCGAGGAAAGGCGAGGCGGGAGGCCGCTCTGACGAGAGGAGGGCGGTGCGGTGCTGGCGGCAGGAGGAAGATGGTGGCAGCAGGAGGAGCGGCTGCTTGCCGGGCTTTCCGCCCTGCTCTGCGGTGCCCCCCTCGCCGGAGCCGCCCTGCCTGCTGAGGAGGCGGCGCGGACCCGCACCAGGTGCAGCGGTTGGAGTCCGTGTGCCCGCGCCGTGGGGTGCCGGGGAGGCCGGCGGGCCCGCGGGCGGGCGGCGCAGCGCTGGGTGAGGTGAGGTGGGTGTCCTTTGGGGGGCGGCCGGCCCGCTCCCGCCCTCGCGGCGCCTCCCGGCTGCGGGGGCTGCGGCTTGGGCGGCGGCGGGGGCGGTAGCTCCGTATGCTCGGCGCGGCGGTGGGGGCACCGTGGGGCGAGCGGCGCGGCTCTGCACCTGCCCCAGGCGGCAGCCGCCCGCGGGCAGTTGTGGGCTTTCGCTTGTTTCGCCTGTGTGATCGCTGTATTTGACGCTGTGCAGACCGAACGCGCTGGTTTTGTGGGTTTGATTGATTTGTTCTTATTTTACCCACCCGGCATCGTTTCTTTGGCGAAACGGGACGGGGGGGGGTGTGTGTGTGTGTGTGTGCTGTGAAGAATTTCCGTCTGCCGATGGAGTGGCCGCGGCAGGACGGGCGCAGAGCCCGCTCCCGCAGGAGGTCCTGCTGGGCGCTCCGGCCGCGTCCCGGTTTGCGGAGGGGAGCCCACTGCGGCCTGGATCTTCCCATCCTCTCCGTGGGGTGCAGCGACCTGCCAGCTCTGCGCTCCATCACTGGGCTGGGTGTGTGTGACATCCGCTGCCATCACGCACCGGTGTCGGGAAAAGCAATATGGCATAACGATTTGCCTAAATCACAGTCACGGTCAGTGCAGCCGTATATGCTGCATCTGCTTTCCGGAAGGATCAGTGTGAAAAGGAGCAGTTTACCAAGACTTCTTCCCTTGCCATAATCTATAAATCTGCCTTTTAAAAGGCACAGGAACTTGGTCCTCGGCTGGAAAACTGCAGCATCTTTTTGCCTTCCCCTGTTGTAGCTTTCTGTGGGCTGTGGAATTGCAGTCCTCTTTAGAGAGCAGGTTGCAGATCCGGCTGTTTTCATAGCTGCTGAGGAGCTAGAAGGCAGAGATGTTTTCCTGACTCTGCATATATTACTAGTGAGCTAATGTGGGTGTAGGGCAGAACGGGCACGTAGCGCTTTTCGTTTCTGACACGCATCATGTCATGCCAGCTGATAAGAGCACACCCGGGTGGCTGCAATTTTACATCTGCTCTGTGGTTGTGGCCCGTGGGGTCCCAGCCAACTTGCCTGGAAAATATTCCTGTCACAGTGCTCCAGGTTCTGCTGCATTGCTGTTAAAATCTGGACCGGCTGCACCTGCCTTTGCAGCCCGTGGCTGGAGCAAATACGTGATGCCCAGTTTTCCCTAACACTGACAGTGGCATAGAATGGGTTCATTCTCTTAGTGCTATGCAGATAACCAGAAGTGAGATGCATGTTTGCCTTTTGCTCTAATGGGGGCTGAGGGGGCACAGACTGCCCAGAAAAGCTGTTTGGGAGTGAAGGAGGACAGTTACTGTTAAATTCTGTGCATTTGTGTGTATTTATAATGAAAAATCAAGTGTCCAGTAAATAAAAATAATGTAAGACCACAGGCAACTCTGCAAAAGCAGGAGATTTAGCATTCTAATGCACATTGGGGTGGACGCTGTGGATGAGTGGAATATAAACCTGAGTGAAAGACAGCTTGAATTCATTGGAAAATGTAGTCTGAGATTGAGGGATTTATGAGCTTTTAGGCCAAACTGATTTTTTACACAGTAATGGAAGTTCAAGATTGGCTGTGTAGGATGAATTGTGTAATTCAATGGTCTAAGTTTTCTTGGACATTTCCAGTCATAGCTTGAAGCAATACATTTATCTTACATTGTCCTAGTTTAAAATAGCAGGGTTTTTGGCTACTATGTTCTCTTCTAACAGACTCAAGGCCAGCCTTGTGAAAGGCTATTAGAATAAAGGTATCCATAGATTAGCCCTTTAACTATAATATGTAAGAATGCTGGGAAAGTAATTTGGTACATCTAGGTAGATAGCAAAGATAGTTTTGCTGTGTTGGAAATGAGGAAGAGACACCAAATCTTACACAATGCTTTCACAGTTTCTTGTTAATAATTAAATTCTCAATCACTCGCAATTTTTTATTTGTTAAAACTGTCTTCATATGCTTAAACCATAGGAAAGTAATGATTTGGAAGAAATGTTGTGATCCTGGATGTGGTGGTGTGGTTGGTGCCAGAGGTGAAAATCTGGGGGTAGTCCATTGCTCCCTTATGCTGGTGGGCATGGAGTTCTGGAGATAAGCCTGAGCATCTTGTCCACTCTATGTGGATGCTTTGAAATCAGGCAGTACTAATTGTGAGGCTTAAGTTTTTCATCTGTCTGATAAGTAACAGTAACCAGAAACCCGAATTCTTTGCATATGAGATTGAATTGATTTTAATTGTAACAACACTTGGCTTTGGACTTCTTTGATACCATTTTATGCCACAGTCATATGCAACACTTACATTCTTTAACTTAAAAAGTATGCAGTCTGAGGATTATGTGCATCTTTGAAGCATAGTTGACATTTTCTGTTTATAAGCAGTGCCAGCCAGCACCAGAGCTGACATGAAAGACATGTGGTGCAAAGAAATGGAATCTCCTGTTCAGCTGCTTATTGTGCATATTTAACAGGCGAGTGTGGGTAGTCATTTTTGGTGGCTTTGTTGTTTGACTTCAGGTTGTCTCAGTGTGTGGTAGTACTTTTGGCAAGCAAACCCAGGGAAAACAAATAGTAAATTCAGAAAAGGTGGCTGTGAAAATACGCACTGCCTTGGTTCTGTGGTGTTACTGCATGTATGTGAGGTCAGGGTTAGTATCAAAAACTCATTATAACATTTGAAAAATTAATTATAAAATAAACTTCGGAGTCATCAAATTGACAAAATGAAGGGAAAATCAAACAGAGAGCTAGAACCTCTAACTTGTGTCTCATGGCCTAGATACTTCTGACCAGATTCAGCATGTTTTTCCCTTGGCACATGAATTGTCTTGCTATTGATCGTAGCTTTTCTGGATTTACATGAGATTTCATATTAGAAGAATCAGACCTTATTTTTTTATGCTCAAAAAAATAATAATACAAAAATAAATTTGAAGTGCTTTGGATAGTTTAGTACATGTACTCCATAGGCAGTGCAGCTTGATTAATTGAAGCTTAACTTTGAACAAAATCCTATTACTGTAGGTTTAAGTCAAGCCTTGATGTTCCAGTAACGCATTTTTTAATGTGTTTTTCTGGTTTCACAGAAGGTGAAGATTTGCGCTTAATGAGAGATCTGGCAAACAACTGTCTGCTTATTTATTTCTAATAGATTGCTTGCAATACGTGCTGTATAGGGGTTAAAGGTTTCTGAAAAACAGATGATTGTTTTTGCTACATAATATTGATTGATTTGATAAGCCAGCTGCTCAGAGCAGTGTAATGATATTTTTCTGTTCCACCATATGAGACTGTGTTCTTCTACAAAATCTGTATGTTTGTTGCTTTACTAAAGGGGCCTAGGAGCAAACCTTTGTTTGCTCCTTTCGTCTGATGGGCAAAGAATGGTGATAATATCTGCCCTAATTCTGAATAAATAAATACAGGAGCAGTGCAATGGGTATGTGGCAGCTGTGGATGGCAGGGGACTTGGCTGAGGATACTCTTAGGACCACAGGGTGGTATTTTTCCACTAGACCCTTTCTGTTGGAGAGGGTCCATCTTGACATGGGAGGAGTAGTGGGAATGAAAGTGCAGATCTGTTTCTAGGGAGCCAGTATTTCTGGCATTTCCCAGTGGCATCTCACCTGGTCCATCCTGTTATCCTTACAGGATCATGTCCTGCAAGGTGTTTCCTGTGATGTGTTCTGTCTAATGGCAGGTACTTACTGGGAGAAGTTTTCATCATCCAATGAACCTGTATAAGCAACTGTTTGTGGATAAGCAGTGAGATTTTAACATCATCACATCATCAGCAAAACTAGTGAAAGAAATGGATTAGAGGTATTTAAAACAATAAAGAGTCCAGGTGAGGTAGACCACAATGGGAGCCTCTGTTTTTCCCATTGCATAGCAAAAGGAGGAGAAGGTGATTTGTGACATTTAGCCAATTATATCAGAGTGTTTAAAAATTTAGAGTGTTTAATGTTTTTTAAGACGTGTGCCTTCCGTTCGTGCTGTCCAACGTGTTCTTGGATTATCTATTTGGTCTGTTAAATCTTGCTCCAAAGACAGCAATCAAGAATAACTTGTTTTTCTTTTAATGAGCACTTCAGTAAGAATTACTCTCTGTAAGAAGATGACCACCTTGTCACCCATCTGAGGAAAATGTGAGTGCAGGGGAGTGAGAGACTTAATTAAAAGTCTGTGGGAGAATGTGATAGATGACAAATTCCATCCTTGGAATTTGGGCTGAATCCTTTTAGTGGTAATTTCTCTTTTTCAACTAATTAAACTCTTCTGAACCTCCATGGCACCCTCTTTGTGCATCAAGAACATACCTGGTGAATTTGATATGCAAACTTTCGGCTCTGAAAGATGAGCAGCGATCAGGAAATCAGCAGGACAGCAGAGCCATGGAGTCCTCAAAACTTGGCCATCTGCTACCAAGATCAATTGAGCAACTACCCTACATTAGCTCACCGTTGCTTTATTATTTCCATGCTGGGGATATACACCAGGAAAAGAACTGCCTTCCTGTGTATGTGTGGTTGAGGTACTGGTTCAGTGTCTTGGAGATACAGGTTTAAAGCCTGTTTTGATCTGGGTAAGTAATTCTATCAGTTTTGGGGTATGTAAAAGTAGGTATTTTTTAAACAGAAGGCGAAGGAAGAAAAGTCAGAACATAATAGAAGATTTAAAGTATACACAAATATGACTTCCCCCCCCAATATATGCTTAGGTTTTATTTTTTTTTCTTTTTAATTTTGTTTGATATATGAGTTCTGATAACAGTGTTACCATGGCCATGTATTTAAATGGTGTCTGTTCTGACAGGGCTTTGATCATGTTTGAAATCTTGATGCTTGGAAATCATTAATGTAAGTCTTCTTTCGGCTAAATAAATTTTAAACATTTTAAAAAGAACAACTGAGTAATGCCCAAAAAAGCTCCTGCCAGAGGAGGAAGCAGAGGGTAAAAGCTCTTGCCCTAGGTCTTCCCAAGGCTAATGAAAGCTTTATCTTGACAGTGTTGAAATACAACTAACAGGCAAAACCAGTAGTTTTCTATGTTAGCTGTCTCAGGTGAATTTTGGGAACGTGGGTACTGCTTCCACTATTGGAAGAGGAAATTAGTATGTTTTGTGTGATGTGTGTGGGGAGCTGAGGGGTTTTTTTCTTCTCTTTTCTTAACAGCTTTCTCACACCAGCTTTTTTATGATCACGGAGTAACTTGAGTTGGAAAGGATCCCTAAACGCCATCTGATCAAAGCTCTGCACAAATCAGGTGACTAAGGCGAGGGCTGTGCAAGCCATGTTGATAGCCCTTGGCTTAACTAAAGTGTGAAGCTCTACAGCAGAAGTGCTGTGCCTCTTGTGGGCTTCAAACACAAGGGTGTGCAGAAGATTTTGCTCACTGCCCTGATGAGATGGGGCATGGCTGCTGGAGGGAAGCCTTCCTCCCACCTGCCCTCTGACCAGGCTGCCATACAGAGAACTGCTCATGCTGCTGCTGCCTTCAGGGTGACTGAGTGTTGGGGTTTCACCATGTGAGGGAAACAGTCATCACCTCCTGATGGGTGCTGGTTTTGAAGTCCATCTCACCACAATTATTCCACCCATGAGAGGGCTGAAATATGGGTGTACCAGCTTATCCGTTGACCTGATAGATGACACAGAGAAATAACATCCAGAAAAGACATATTTTTTGTGTTAAATTGTGTTGCAATAGTTTTAAAATTCGAGCATTACAAAAAAAAATTATTAAGGATTAAGCAACATTCCTGCTAATTATGTACTGTGCAGTTACCCCTTACCTAATGAAGAATATCTTCCCCCAGTAACTTTGTGGTGAGCTGACAGAACTTCTGTTAAATAAAAGAGTCAGTGAAAACTAGTATATAGCTTTTAATTCCATTGCATTTTCAGTGGACATTTTACATATCCTTTCCACAAATGTCGCATGTACTTCTGACATCCACAGCTATTGTACTTTTTGTCTCAGAGTGGAAAATAGGGATGAACTCAGGGTTCTGCTCTCTCTCAAGAATTATCTTCCCTTGCTGATAAATGATTAATGTAATCCACTTATGAGATTGCCATGACATCATTCAAGTTTTGGCATGCTTAATTTTATTTCATAACAATGAGAAAATCCTGAAGTCCTTGAAAGCTTCCCTGTGCAGGAGGACCATGTTAGGGCTGCAAGGCGTATGGGGAGACGTTTGAGCTCGATGCCTTCTTGGCAAGGGGTTGGGTGTCCATCCGAGGGGACAGTACTCTGCTTGATAATGTTGACTCTGCATTAGCTTCAGCATCCAGGCTTTAATTTAACTACATCCTTATGATAATTAATCTGGCTGCTCTGGTTTAGTCTTGCCCAAGTCAGGCAGTTTTAATGGGTTGTATTTTGAGTGTGGTACCCTTTAGGCCACACCAGTTTGGGAATCAGCAGCTTAACTTGCAGTTAAAAGTTGCGTTAGGGATTTAACACACTCCCACATACCTTTTTATTTCTTTACCTAAGAAGGCTGTGAAGACTGAATGTCTTTATTTCAGCTTAGATCAAGCTGCTTCTGAATGCAAATGTAAAGGTAATTAAGGCTACAGAAAACACATCTGTATTTTAGAAGATACACACAATTAATGCTTTGACAATACATCAAAATACATTCTGGATGAAAATCTAACTACTTTATTAAAAAGAACTAGAAGTAGTATTTCAGCCAAGTTAGTGTGCTGGAAGGATAAGAATCAGTTGTTAGGATGTCCATAAGCTGCATGATATATGCTGCTTATTTTAGATAAAAAGTAGTCTTAGTAATGTATCAGGTGACTCTTTGGGTTACTTTGGTTGTCGCAGGTGACATTACCTGAAGTCTTCTGCTGCAGTGACTATGAGAGTGCCTGTGTCACTGGGATCCAGTCGTTAGCTGTCATCCACCAGGAACAACAAAGCATTTTCTAGAGGAGATCTGTTTCTCTGTCAGACTCCTTCGGGATAAATTACCGCCTGATAGCTAACAGAAGCATTTTGGACTGAATAGCATTGTAGAAATACAGTTGCACAAGAAATTAGTATTGAAAGCACAAAAACTAGTATTAAAGCTAGTTTTTATACAGTTACTATTCATATAGTCAATTTTCAAAAAAGTAGTAAATTCTCTACCCCCAAAATTATTGCCTTTTGGTAATTCTCTAGGAATTAAAACTACAGTGAACAGCCTTTTTGTGCACGGAGCAAAAGCAATTTTTATATGTCACATTCCTGGTATGCAAATTTGTATTTTATTGAAGATACTTTTACTTCAGTATCTTTATCCATGAAAATAATGACTTCTTAGGCAAAGGTCCAAAGATATTTTTGATTATTTTTTTTCCTTCCAATATATAACTGTGTTGAAACCTGAGCAGTTCATAACCCAATTTTGATCTGTGGTGTTAAACTCTCTATTATGGTTTTGTAAGCAGTGGCATCCACAGGCACTGTGGTGCAGGTTTATATACGTGCACTAGGTATGCTCTGGATAGCAGAATAGCACAAACAGCAGTAAGGTAATTCCTTTTTTATTGAGAAACAGCATTTCATTTATTTGGTAGAGAATTACTTTTTCAGCTGCCTGTTCAAAAGCCTTGTTTTTTCACATGGTAGAGCATATAGAATGGTGACTTTTGGGCCATTGGACAGGCTGAGGGATATGTATACTTTTGTAGGTGTCTTGCACCTGAAACCAGAGCGTGAAATTACCTGGAAGGAATTCGCAGGGTGGGGTGAAGTAATTCAGGACTTCTTGTGGTGCAAGGAAGAAGATATTTTTTCAGCCAGTTAAAATATTTCTAAAGTCAGTGTCATGAGTTCAGCAGCAGCAGTCATTTTTTTCTCCTTCATAGTAGCTGGTGCAGTGCTGTGTTTTCGACTTTCGGTCTGGGAACAGCACTGATAACACCGATGTTTATAGTTACGGCTTAGCATGTTTTGGTCTTACCAAGGACTTTCTGAGTCTCGTGCTCTGCCAGGAAGGAGGGGAAGCTGAGAGGAAGCAGAGACAGGACACCTGACCCAGACTGACCAAAGAGGTTATTCCATACCACAGCATGTCATGTCCAGGATGAGAAGACGGAGAGCAGAGACCCAGAAGGGTGGTGGGGGTGCACTGTGGGGGGTGCACTGCTTGCTTGGGCTTGATATCGGGTGGTGAGCAATTGTATTCTTTATTCTTGTATTTCTCTTGTCATTATTATTATTGGTGGTAGCAGTAGTGATTTGTGTTATACCTTAGTTACTGAACTGTTGTTATCTCAACCTGTGGGAGTTGCATTCTTTTGATTCTCCTTCCCATCCCTCCAGGAGCGGAGGGAAGAAAGAGTGGGGAGTGAGTGAGAGAGTGGCTGTGTGAGTTTATAGACTTAAACCACGACAGTCAGTCAGAAGGTTTATAGATCATATGAACTGCAAGGACTTAATGTCAATACACAAAGAAGCTGTTATTCTTCCATTTTTATAATATTCTGTGTCTTAATGTGTCAAAAAAATCAGTCACACGTCCCTTAAAGACTAACCTCTAATTATGTGCACATCTACCGTCACTTTATTTCCTCTGCCTTTTGAAGGCTTACTATCTCTCCGGTGCATGACGGGAATCCTGTGGCTTCAAGGCCTTTTGAGATCTCACACTGTTATTATGGCAGAGTAGCATACAAACCTTAGTGGCATTCTTTTTGTGGCTTTTCAAATGTAGTGAGGTGCTGAATAGTGGGTGTACTGGATAAAAACTGGATAAAACTCCCCACTTCCCTCTCTGAGAGGAATTTAATCAAGTCTTTGGGCTGATTTCATTGATCTTCGCCTGGCACTTGTGGGGGTTCATCCTGGAGAGAGAAGACATGTTTGCAAATACAAAGTCATTACGTCTTTCTATTATGGTGTGCTGTGAAGTCACTTGTAACTATTCACACTTGGTTTGGATGGGATGGGAGTCCTGGCTGAAATGCCGGAGGGATTTAGGAAGGAAGATGGCTCGCAGAGAAGAGTCACGCAATGTGAAGAAGCTGTCTGTTGCTGCAGCTTCACTGGAGACCCACCTGTTTTCCACTGATGCCACTAACAAGCAAGAGGCCTTCACCACTCTTGTGTTTGGTCTGTCCATCAGCAGTAGTGACATGTGTGCCTAAGGGGGAGAATACGGGAAAAACAGGAATGTAGTCATTTTTTTTACCCTAAGAAGACAAATTGGGATGTTGGAAATGCAAAAAGTATTGGTCACCTGTTAAGGCAGTGTCAGTGGAGCTTGCATGGGGGTGGTGGCAGGAGTGGATTATTTGGGAAAAAATCAAACTTGCTTGAGACTTTCAGTTGTGCATAGTTCCATATTCACCATGGTCAAAGCAGGCCATCTTGAACCCTCACAAGCATTGCATCAGTACAGCTTTGTAAATGATTTCAAGATCAATACCAATTTCTACCATTACTGTTGACTAAAGTAATTGAGCAGTGATTGCAATTTGGTAGGCAAGTAACTACAAACATAGGATTTTCAGTGTTGGTGCCTGTCGTTGCTCTTTAAAAGTTGCATCTTATTTGGAGGAAGGGAGTGGGAAAGGAAAGAGACATTATTAACTGGAGCATCCATCTGGTGCATTTTGATAATGCGACATGTTAGTAAGTTATGTCATACCTGCTGTAACCAAGCCAATGCCAAATGCATAACAAGGGTTAGCTTACAGTACTGAAAGCACCTGCAGTTTTATCTGAATATCTCATATTCAGACTATCGCTATTTCTCAGGTCTTTTTATTATTGTACGCTTGCTTGATAACTGAATCTTTTGAAGACACCTTAAGATCCCATGACCACAGCTGTTTAAGAACAATGTTCATGAAATACAAACGTTTTCTACGAAGAGGAAGGAATCCCCCAAAAGATCTCCACCATGCCTTTCCAATCCAATGAGCAAATCTCCTGACTGCAGTCCTGTCTAATGAGAAGATGCGTGGATCAACATGTTAAGCTTCAAAGGTGCAAATCCGGAAGCTGTTTGCTGCTAAGGAGGGACTAAAGCCTTACAAGTTTAGTCTTTTGTTTGGTTGCTCATCAGCTGTGATACGCTTTCTGCGCAGGCAGTGATTCATGAATTCTCTTCTAGTGGCTCCCAGATCTGTTCTTTCTGATGTTTGTAGTTTACCAAGCACTGACACAGGGAACTGATGAGGTTTTTGACACTCTCTCGTGAAGAGGCATTTGAGTGTCAGAGGCAAACGTGGACTGAAAGTACACCAATTTCAGTTTGCGTTTTATGAGGTGGCAGTGGTACTGTTGCGAGTTTTTGTCTGAGGACTCGGGATGGTAGCAGTGCTTTTATTTCTATTTCCAGGATTATCTTTATAACTGCAGTTATTCAGTCTCAGCCTCAGATACCTCAGAGGAAACCTTCCTGTGTGCGAGTTGTAATTTTATCTTTCCTGTCCCAAGTGTAGCATGTGAAAATTGGATTCCTTCTTATAAGCATGGCATTGTCTCCCTTCAGCTCTGTCTGAATGTGCACCACACTTGTGGCAAGGTCTGTAAGGTAATCTCGTTTACACATTTATTTTGCATCTGGTGTGTATCTCTTCTAGTTTTGCTGAGAGTACTTTGTATTTTAAATGCCTTTGAACTGTATGTGGTAAGGATTTAATCCACTTCTTTTTTCTTTTTCCTTCCATCTGTATCTGGTTTGTAAGTTATGTCATCATGTTTTTCCACTTGTTCCTCTTTGTCCTGAGGAGGCTAATACTTCTGCTTCTAAATGTAGCCACATTCATGAGTTCCTAGTATGTGTAACATATTCCCCAAGAAAAACCAATGATGTAATAGTGGATTTTTATCTGTGAGGGATTGAGGTTAGAAAAACGCCTTTGAACATGTGAAAAACACATGGGGAGAGAGTTAAGTAGTTTGAATCTGAGTATACATTTAATCTAGAAACATATATATGTTTCAGGAAAAAAAGATCCAACTTTATCTCTTCTGAGTTATAGCAGAACCATGGACTGGGTTAATGGGAAAACCTTAGAGCTTAAAAATTGGCAGATGCTTCACCATTGTGATAGAAAAAGCTTCACAGTCCCCAGTTTTGAGCTGATGGCAAACTGTCTAAATAAATCTTTGTCTGTTCATGCTAAAGACTTGGCAGTGGAGAGTTACCATTCTGCATAGCTCTGACACTTGGGGAAAGTCTTTTTTTTTGATGTGGCTTAGTGACTATATGGTCAAAGAAATAAATTTTTCTCAATTTTACATTTTTTTTATTAATGCTGAATATATTGTTTTGATATTATCTGTATGTACATAAATAAGATGACATCTGGTTTTCTTCTATCACACCAATGAAGTTGCCCAATGAGTTACAGAAGTAGAAGACCTCCTTGTAACAGGTTTCTCTTGTTATCACCTGCATATCAAGTACATGGCACTTCTGCAGTGTTTGGTTACCTATTGTAGCTGCTGTGATTGTACACTGCTTTATATGAGGGTTTGTGTGGGTTTTTTTTATTGCTACATTAAGGACAAATGCATTCCTAGGTTTCAGAAGAAAACTTTCTCCATTTTATTTGGTAAACCTTGTGCTGTCAAAAAAAGAATTACAGTAATTTTGAGTAGAAATTGGGTTATTAGTCGACCCTGTGAAGATTACATTTTGCTTCTATGCCAGTAAAGGGTTTGTTTGTTTTTTTTTCCCAACTCCTTGAACTGAGGCCAATTCAAGAATTCCAGGGTTAGTGTTTTTTAATGTCTATTGTGAGAAAAAGATTTCACTATACCAATTTTTGACCAGTTGAAGAGAGACAGCAAGGTGTTACAGGGCCTGAGTTAAGGGTAATGTTGAATCTAATTGCAGGTTGCTAGTATTGGAGCTTAATTTGCCATTAAAGCTCTTTGCTTCAAAAGAACATGTCAAGTTTTGATCTCTGCCTTAGTTGTGTGTCTCTTACAATGTGGGGTTTTTGTCTTGAAATAAATAACACAAGGATATTCAAAGGTTAGGAATGTTTCTTAATATTTGGAGAGGACTGAAATGTTGCCTTCCTTTTGTTAATAAGGGAGAATAATCTTACCTCCTAACCCAGCAGAAGCAGCAGGAAACAGAGCTATGTATGGTAAGGATGTAGTAAATTATTTTCCATTTCAGTTTTGCCCTTGAAGCAGCATTGTGTGACTCTTTTAGTGGTCAACTGCTCTAGTAGTTTAGGATATATAAAGGTTGATGGAAGTGTAGTAAGGGTTAGGAATGAACATTAGTGTGTTTGATCCCTGCAAAAGAAGATCAGATATTATTGGTAAGTCAGTATCACTTGTCTCACAGGTGATTGTAGTGCAATCGCATATGGTCATGCTTTGTAGTCATTGTTTTATTCCTTTGCAATTGAGTGGAATGCTGCTAAGAAGTGTGCCCTGTACCAGTGGGTCTATCTTTTATGTAATTCCAAACATTACCACAATGTATGCTACTTGCCTTTCTTCCTTAAAAAATACAGAGAAAGTAAAATCTGGAAAAAAAAAACAACACTTAAACTGTAAGGATCAGATAGAAGCACAGTGAATGGCAGAAGGAGTGCGTTACAGATGCCGGGCAAAAGGAGATTAAGAGAAAAATGGTAACACTGTACTAGTACCCTTAATGAAATAATGCCCAGGGGGTTAGTTAATTTATTTTTTTTTTTGAAGTGGTAAAACAAAGAAAGATGTTTGGGAGTTAAAGGTGTTGGGAAAAATAATTCTAAAAGTTAGGAGAAATTGTGATGGTAATGCTTGATTAACTGAGACACAGTTAAGGAATATGTTTGGAAATTATTGATAGCAATCTGGGAGTTAATACAGATTGACAAAAGGTCTTTAGGTCTTGTGTTTAGATTTTCCTTCCAGAGAGAGTGTAATCTCCAGCTGAAATGTCTTTGGGTGCCAGAGCTGGCTATCAGAAGAAAGTGCTGTGTGTTTGTACACAAACTTATTTTCCTGGAAAGATGAAGTGGATGCTATGATTGCGAGATGCCTTGAGCTGTTTGAGGACATCTCTCCTTGCTTCCTACAGGCTGTTCAAGCAGTGCCACCGTAGCCCTGAGGACTCCAATTATTGCTTCTCTGCGAATCTTGTTTACCATGCTCTTAAAATCTGGCATTGTGGCAAATGCTTACTAGTAATTGAAGACTGATTAAAGTTACTTCTGTAGACCATTGCTGTCTCTGTAATCATCCCAAATTTCATGATGTTCTTTATCATATACCCACATTTTCACTCATCACTGTAATACCTTAAGCATACAAACTAGGCAGTGCTGCCTGCTGGGCAATCACAGCCCCATCCTTAGAATCATAGAATAGTTAGGGTTGGAAAGGACCTTAAGATCATCTAGTTCCAACTCCCCTGCCATGGGCAGGGACACCTCACACTAAACCATGCCATCCAAGGCTCTGTCCAGCCTGGCCTTGAACACCGCCAGAGATGGAGCATTCACAACTTCCCTGGGCAACCCATTCCAGGGCCTCTCCACCCTTACAGTAAAGAATTTCTTACTCATATCCAATCTAAACTTCCCCTGTTTAAGTTTTTACCCATTACCCCTTCTCCTATCACTGCAGTCCCTAATGAAGGGTCCATCTCCAGCATCCTTATACACCCCCTTCAGATACTGGAAGGCTGCTATGAGGTCTCCACACAGCCTTCTCTTCTCCAGGCTGAACAGCCCCAACTTTCTCAGCCTTGCACAGGATCAAAAGACTATAATTGCACATCAAGCCTGACTCCATTGGGTGGTGAGGTTTTGAGTGTAAATCGTTTGATTGCAACTGTGTAGAACTAGTGTTGTGGCTTCAGTGTGACTCAGAATTGAGACAATTATTTTACTGTATCTTACTGAATTAGTTGATTCCTTGGATGTATATTGCTTGCAAGTGTTTAGTGGTCTAATTATTGTACATACTGTTTCTACTTTCCTTCCTCCCTCAACTTCTTTGCCAAAGAAGAGGCTAAATTTTGAGTCTGAGCTGAAAAACTGTACAGTCCCCGATAAAGTAGCTTTTGTAAGAGGTGTAGAGCAGATACTGATGTATTTTATCTTTTTAAGATCTTTTTCTTGCTCTTGAAAGATGTGTGAAATCCATTAACTTGCCACGCTTTTCCAGTTCTTTAGAATTGGAGCAACACTGTAGAAGGATGGGATGGAGAAGGTGGTATGGTCCCCATAGCCATGTGCTGCATGTGAGTTGCTGTACTGGTGGCCTGCCTGTCAGTTGTACTTCATTACTGCTGTATTTTTCTTGTGTTAGTAGTTTGAGGAGTTTGAAGGCACACCAGAAAATCTGGCAGGGAACTATCAACATTTATTTTTGGCTTTTATTTCTAAGTTTGATAACAAATTGCTGATATTTTTGTTGTTGCTTCATATGTAGGCTGGATCAGAAGTCATTGAGGGAATAGTGGAATGGTAGGGCAGCTCAGGTGTAGAGTCTGTGACTTCCAGGAACTTACTAAGGTTTAGAATAACATTATCTTTTTCATAAATACAAAATATGTAATTAAACACTAGTGTGTGATGCTTGGGGCTTGTTATGAAGGCACTTCACAGTCTTCCATGACTTTTGGTTAAATCCACTGAAGCTTGTGCAAAGGTTTAACTTGTACGTATATTTTGTGAAAAGTGCATCAAATACCTGGAAATTAAAAGTATTTCCAAATGCCCTTGTATTTGTTTCTTTCTATGTAAAGCAACCAAAAATATTGAGGTGACATTGCTGCTTCAGTGTTGGGGGAGTAGTGGTAGAAGTAATGAATTGATAATCCTCTACACATGTGGGAGATGATCTTTTATGTTTTAAGTAGCACATAGCAGTTATTACAATGCATAATTCTGTTTACATTTTCACTAACTGTGTGCTCTAGAATAACTCCAGAGATGCCCCGTAGGGACAAACATGCTGGTGTTTTTTGAGCAATGAGCAGGTTAGCAGAGCATGGCATTGTGGAAGCCCTGGAGAGCTGCTGAGGCTGTGCTTTTGGGCTGTCCAAAATCCCTGAGGTAGAAACGAGTGAAAGTGAAGGGTATTATCAACAGTGTTATTTCTGAGTTTAGGTATATTTTCCCTAAGTGGGATTTTCTTCCTGGGGATCCCAAGGTTGCATGTCCTTGGGAATTCGAAAAAGTACGAGGATAGGAAATAGAAACTATCCGAGAGTCTCTAAGATCCTTTGACTCTACAGGTCTCACTGACTTGCTTCTGGCATAACAAATGAAGTCCCAAACAATGATTTTCACTCGCTCTAGGAATATAGAAGAAACAATATTTTTAATGAGGGGAAAACAGTCTAGAGGCATCTGATTTAAATCTCTTTTGCTCTGCTATAATCCTATCAGTGACACAAAGCTGTATTCATTTTCGTGCAGTTACATTTATTTAAAATAAATTGGAGGTCTATATTTAGTATTTAATCCATGTGTTTGTTACTATCAAAGGCTAACTTGGGAACTGAGCTGAGGAGGCCCTGAGGCGTTGTGGACATGCCCATATTCTATTTGGAAGCAATTTTGCTAGTTAAGCTTTCACTTTTCTCACCCACTCCCCCCCCCCTTTTTTTTTTTGGTACAGTTCTCAAGCAAAATCTGTTTAAGTAACTCTTATACTGTCATTGTAAGCTGTATACCGTAACTCTTGTCACATTTGCGCTCTTAGATTCAGAATGGCTCAGTTGATGAATGGCTTTTTCAGCTTTTCAGTGATCTCGAAAGTAAAGTACAAAATTTTTAAGAATTCTATACACTTACTTGTAGCTGGGGGGAAAAAAATGTTCCTTAAACAGTGCTCTTACCCAAACCTTTCTTAAGTGAAAATGACCTGTTACTCTTCTGCTTCTTTTCATCCCGTTGGTAGGTTTTATTCTGTTCTTGCTGGAAGAATTTGCTGCTTTGGTTTTGTTTGTTTGTTTACTTGGGTTTTGTTTGTGGTTTATTGTTCGTTGGCATTTTTTTAGGAGATCTTTCAGGCCATATAGTGAAAGCAAACAAGCAAAATGCACCACCAACAGAAAACCCACACCACAAACTCAGTAACTAGTCAATTTGGATTCTGGGCAGCTGTTTTAAGACAATTTTGGTGTCAAAGAGATATCATTATGATCAATGAAAAATTTTTCTCCTCTGATATGCAGGTTTATGAAGCTTGAGGAAATTAAAAAAAAAAGAATAAAATTTCTCATTGGAACTATTAGGTGGATGGCAAAATGCCCTTTCAAGGAACTGGCCCTGCATTTCTGTATTTGAAAAGTGCTCTTGTGCAGTTATCTTTATGCTTAATCTTTTGCTTTCTTCACAGTTTGTTCGTACTTGATGGTCCTATCAGAACCCAGGCAGATTGCAAAATTTAGAATAAATCAGTCCTGGAGTAAAGCCAGGCAGGAGTAGTATTTATCAAAAAAATGATTGCTAAGTAGGTGAATAATGTATGCTTTAAAGGAACTAAACTTTGGGGTAGTATGATGCTTAGACATTTTTATAGAGTCTCTTATATTAAACCTGCAGTTGGTAAGGTTACAACACGCAAATGGAATATCTTCCATTTTATGACTTGTAACTGCATTGCATGCCTCCTGCACTGCCCTGGCATCAGCACCTGGCAGGCAAAGGTGGGATGCCTTTGCATCCCTTACAGTGGTGTAAAACTGTCAGCTCCAGGTGTTTTGAAATTTAAAGCATTTTCAGTTTCTTGTTTAATCCAAAGCAGCAGGCTGTCTGGAGTACTCACTTTCACAGTATTTTGTTAGTTTGTGCTTGGAGGTCATTGACAGTGAATTTAGGAAACCTGGCACAAGAGTAGCTAGCACAGCTTTTCTCAAGGAATGGACACAGTCCTTTCCCTGTTGCCCCATCAGAGGCCAAATGGCCTTTCTTTGTCCTATGCAAAGCTGGTGAAGGGATAGGCAGGTCATCTAGCTGGCATCAGGGCCACCCTGTAAGTGGCAGGTCAGTGCAAGGTTATAACCATGGGTGTGAAAGTTCTGCTGTGGGAGCTGGGTCCGGTCTGAAACCAGGACCAAATAAATGAAGAGTGTCTGGCGCTGGGGGTCTGTAGGATGTAATAAAGACAGTTGCAGGACTGTGCTTTGGAGAAGAAATACAAGCACATGGAACCTGATTTTCTTAAGATTCATAAGGATTTCATAAGTCTGCCTCACTTTTACTGTTCTGTTGCCTTCTTGTCCCACTCACTGTATCCTTCCTGCACATCTGCCGATGAAGTCAGGAAACTGGTCAAGAAGCAGAAGCCTGTGAGGATGTCAGGCTGAAGACCTGCACTGCTGGTTTGGTCTTGTCCATGGGTTGGTCTGCCAGCCACTGACAGACTTCTGCTCTTATTTCCCCTACTGGGAGGGTGAGCTGGGATTGCCCGTGATGCTTAAATGATGTCCATTATCTTTGAGACTCATAAAATAAATTTAAAATTGGCCAGTGGTTAAAAAGTTAAGGTTAAGAAATACAGAAATGTTTAATCACTTCAAAGTATTGTTTGTGGATTATCAACCTAATAAAAGAGCCTACCTTCCAGACTGTTTAATCATAGCAGGTTTTTTTTTTTCAGCTAGTATTATGCATAGGTTGTAAATCTGATAAGCTTGTGTGATTCTTTGTTTTCTTTTTGGCAAATGATAATTGAAAATCAGCAACATGATATATGAAATCTTTAATGAAGCTTTAATGAGTCTTTGCATTTTTGTTTGAGTAGTATCAACTTGTATAAAAACCTCATGTATACTTTGCATGTGTGATATCCTTTCCACAAACTGATTATGTGTTGATAAAATAGCATTAATCTGGTTTTTATCTTACAGAAATTTCTGTATGAGTCTATAAAGCATTGATACTATATAAGTATAGAATTTGGATTAATGTATTTAAAATTGCATCTGTTTTGCTTTCAAAAAATAGTCTCTTTTGTGATTCTGAATACACTGTATATCAGACCATGACCACTTTTTTTACTTCCCTTTTTCTTTCTCACAGACACTTGAGTTATGACTAATTGAATAAACAATTAGTGAAGGAGGTTATTAGAAACCTTGTCTAGTTTGTCTTAGTTTTAGCACTTTTCATTTTTCCGTTGCAGTGATCTTTTATAAAAGATCATGCAGTTAATAGTAATATTTTTATTTGCACAGACATTTTTTTACAAATGAATGACCTCTTCAGGATGGTATTTTCTGTTGCTTTAGAAGAAATGGAGAACTTTGTGATAATCAGACTTTTGCATTTTTGAAGTATTTTCTTTTTACAGTTTTTGATAAACATTTCAAATAATTTTGAATCCCTGCCATCAGGAGTGGTTGTGCCATTAATACTGTAGCATGAAAAATTGTGAGTTATGGAGAGGAAAACTCATCAGCTAGAAATAGGCTTGGTAGCGAGTAGGCTGATTTCTTGTATAACCTTTCACTGCCATGAAACAGAATTTAAGCCATCAAAATTAATGTATTAGCGTACCTTAGTGGAAAGGGATAGAATTTAAATGTCTTTTTTGTATTTTTCTTTTTTTTTTTTAACCTTTGATAATATTATCTGAATTGACAGATGAAAATACCGTGCTCATTGTCTTTCTCAGCAGTGTGATGATAACTGGGTGTGTCTCTTGGCAGCGTTTTTATCTGCCTTACAACAAATAGCCAGCACAATTTCTCACAGTTTTCGTTTTTCTACAATACTATGGTGTTTTCACTCTGTGTGTGTGATTACTTATGTAGACTTAGAAATAACTCTGCCATATTGGAAAGTATGCAGTTGCTGTCATGGTTTAAGCTCAGTCAGCCATGCAGCCTCTCTCTCACTTCCCCCCATTACTTCCCCCCACTCCCAGAGGGATGGGGAGGAGAATTGAGAGAATGTAACTCCCACGGGTGGAGATAAGAACCGTCCAGTAACTAAGGTATGACACAACCGCTGCTGCTACCACCAATAATAATAATAATGATAAGGGAAATAACAAGGGAACGGAATACAACCACCCACCACCCGCTGACCAGTACCCAGCCTTACCCGAGCAGTGATCTAACCCTTCCGGGTAACTGCCCCCAGTTTATATAGCGAGCATGATGTGCTGTGGTATGGAATACCCCTTTGAGTAGTTTGGGTCAGGTGTCCTGTCTCTGCTTCCTCCCGACTTCCCCTCATCCCTGGCAGAGCATGAAACTCAGAAAAGTCCTTGGTCAGAGTAAACATTACTGAGCAGCAACAAAAACACTGGTGTTATCAGTGCTATTCCCAGGCTGAAAGTCAAAACCACAGCACTGCACCAGCTTCTAAGAAGGAGAAAAATGACTGCTACTGCTGAACCCAGGACAGTTGCTATGGAGGCTGTTTATTTTTTTTGTTAGATGTTTATTGCTAAACTTCTGATAGAGTACTGTTCTTGGTTGAATCTCAGATTTAAATTTCTTTAATTCTCTAGCCTGTGCTTTGACATTCTACTTAATTCACATTATTCTTTCCAAGATTATAAATTGTCATTCAGAAGTTAATTACTATTTGTGTCTCCTGCTTAAGTGGAATTCGAGAACCAAACAGTAGTTCCCCTCTATCTTTGTAGGACAGATAATGATCTGCCTTCAAAAGTATACTGCCAGTGTTGGTGTTGCAGTTTCTGTTTGATTGAAGAATAACTTGCTGATTTCCTTAATGCCTCTGTCAGAAGATGCTGTTCAGTATTTTTCACGAGGGAGCTGGTACGTCATTATATCTCAGAGATCAGGAATGCCCTTTGGTAGTATCACACATTAAAGCTAAGCACCTGGGTTTTTACTGCTGCATTGCAGAACTAGGTGTGTATGCTATTGGCAGGGATTACTGAGTAAATCTGAACTGAGGCATATAGTTCCGCCCTTTTTTTGTCACATCTTTCGTGGGTGCAAAGTTGTTGAGTGGTGGCAGAAGGGGGGTTTTTTAGCTTACTGCTAGTTATTATAAATCAGTGTTTGTGAAGTGCCTGCGTATTAAAGTAATGGGAGCTCTGTGTGTTGTTACCAGTAAAAGAGCGATTCAGTCTGAAGGAGCTTTAAAACAAGATGCATCACATTCTGTCACTTCTAGTGACAGTACAGGAGTACATGGGCTTTCCATTGGTACAACAGTGATTTCACAGGTTGTGAACTGTGGAATAAGGTTAAGTAGCTTAACAAGGTGTATGTGTTCTTTGTCAACACTAAATCAGGAGATTTACTTTGAAAACCAGGTTTAAGATGTAAGAATAAACGTAGTCATAGTAAGTTGCTATTTTTTTTTCTTAAGAATTTTAGAGATACTTACTCTGTTAGTGTATGATTCTTTAATCAGTTGGCTTCTACATTTTAAATTCTGTTTTGAAAGGGGCAGTTATTCAGAGACTATGACTGTTTTGATGATCAGTTATTTTGGAAATTTTACTCTTTTTTTCTTCCCACAGAGAAGAATCTAGTAACTTACTGTTGGAGTGGAAACCTGCATCGAGGTGGATTTTGCAGGATTTTGTCAGTATTACTTGCCATTTTCATTAGAGGAGTGAAAATTGGAGAGGTGGCAATCTGGGGCGACCCGCCAGGGTGCTGGAGAACAGAAAAACAACCATGATGAACCTTCAGAGGTGGAAGGGAGATGGAGGTGCTCTTCAGCAGCAACCAGAGCAAGGTGCCTGGTACTGCGGTGAGGGAGCAGCTGGCTAAGTAGCAGGTCTGCAGAAACCTCTGTGGGGATTGCAGCTAATGTCAGTGTAAGATGGGTTGTCAGAGACATATTGTTACTGAAAGGCAGCTGGTGTACTGAGAGAACAGTATAGCCTTAGGAAAGGCACAAAGGATGCTCAGTGGGGGCTCAGGTGGTGTATCTTTTTTGGCCTGTGTTAGCTGGAGAGAGTTTAAGGAGGGCATTGAAAGTCAGTATGTGGACAGGGAAGACCATGAAGAGTGAATCACTAGTCTCAAGTGGGGATTTTTCAGGCTGAAGAAGAGATGGTCTGTACAGGGCACTGAAAATTAGATGCAGTGAAGCAATCTGTGCTTGGTTTGGCAGGACTGGGCATAGCTAACTGGTTTCCACCTGAACAGTGAAGAGGCAGATGAGAAAACTAAACCAACAGTAAGAATACTGAAACATTCAAATCTGACAAAGTAACCACAGGTGCTTGAAGGCTTTTGGGAATGGGTAAAAATAAAAATCAGAAATGTAATCAGTGTCACTGATGTTGACTTCAGGGACACAGACGTCAATATGATTGTGTCAGATGGCATCTCAAGATTTGACTCTGCAGATATTTTGATATGCTGTTACATAGATGTGCAGTTTGATTGGTTTTTTGTAGACACATGTGAAATCAGTCCACTGGAGGGGGTTTAAACGTGCCCTCTCTTTGGTGTTTTTGGTTTTTTATTTGTTTGGTTGTTTTTTCTTTTTTTATTTTATTTTATTTTATTTTTTATCCCCTCCCCCCCCCCCCACCCCCCCGCCCCAACTTGGTATTATAAAGAAGTAGAGAAATTTGCACAGGCCTACCTTTCCCTGTTTTCTTCCAGCAGTACCCGTGCTGGTTAGTTCCAGCCAAATTTGGAAGAGGAATAGAGACTTCAAAAATAAAGCAAACTGTTCATATCTAATGAAATTTATGAACAGATAACACTGACTTTCTCCTCTGAGAAGAAGATAAGCTGAACTCATTTATATATAAATTTGGCAGTTGTCAGTTGACTAGGCAGTGGTGTGTATTTGAGAACCACTGCCTGTGTGGCTCTGGACACACTGTAGATTGTTCTATTTCTTGTCTGAAACAGGATTTCTGTAGGTGTTAGACTTAACTTTGTTGTAGTAATAATAGAAGGTGGTTTAGAAAACAAAATATAGAAAGCCATAGAGATTTGAGCTTATTTTGTGTTGTCCAAGCAGCTGAATTGTTTTAATTTATGAAGCAGTAATCCCAAGTGTTCACAGAAAGAGTACATCCATCATAGTATTCATATATATCCTTTTATAACTACCTTTATAGTTCTTGTCTCCATCCATTATTTTTCCCTTTGTACTGATTAGATTTCATACGTAATCTGTTGCAGGCAAGATAAGAACCATGTGTGTGTCTGAGAGAATACCAGTGGCTTTGTCAAAATTGTGACCAGTGACTTGCAATATATAATTTAGATGCTGAGCTGAAATCTCACAACAAATACCCAGGAGGCATCTGAAAAGTGTGTCTGTTTACAGTTCATGATTTGAAGTGAGGGCTGTAAACCCAATGTAATGGCTGCTCTTTACTAGTGTTTGAAACCTGTTAACTTGCATTCTATATTGAATGCTAGCTGCCTCCCATGTTGATTAGAAATTATAATGCAACTGAGCATCCTCTCTACATGAGTAATCTGTACGTGGAGTGGAAGTAGTCTGGTTTTCTTGCTTTTCAAGTAGATGTGAAATCCTAGAATGGTCAGATCAGCTGCACCTCTTTCTGTCAGAATCTGAAGCTTCTACAGCTGTCCATCCATGTGAAGCATTTTCACCTGGCACAGATCCTCTGTGGTTGGTAGGCTGATTTATGGTAACCATGGACTGGGTTAGGACACATTTATTCTGTGAGCTGTGATGATGGTTTATTCTGCCCATTTCCTTCTTTCCTCTGAATGCAAATTCTGTGATGCAATTTAAAAGGAGAATAGATGTTTGCAAATTAGTAATGTCAAAGCCACAACTGGAGTAATCAGTTCTGCAGGCTGATGCTGCTCAGTTTTCCTGGGTATTGTCTCTGAAACCATCTTTGCTGTTCTTTTTGCTTATTGAGAGATGCTACATTAGGGAAAATGTCCAACATAATTCCCAGAGGAAATGAAGAAATTTGAAGGAGATTGGTCTGGTGCAAAATACTGTCATCTGTTAGTAATTGAGAATAACAATATAATTTGGTTCATGTCACAAACAGAATGGTATGCCTGAGAGAACAGAAATGGAAATTGCTTATGCAGGAAAAGAGAGTGAAGTGCAGTGTGTTTGCTACTATTTTGAAAATATAATCCACATTGTGATAAGATTCTTATGCCTCTCTCTGTAGAATTATGCAGGGCCACGGCATAAATGAATGGGTAGGGTAATTAGTTTATCTCAGCATTCCTGTATGCTGAATTTCCATCCAAACTGTACCTTGGCATGTCTTACTGTCTGATGTAGTATAAAGTTTCTAGAGCTTGCAGAGAGAATGGTATAGTTAAACTTATGAAAGTGTTTCAAATTTGAATTAATTTTACAGTACAAAAGGAAAACAATATATCAAATAAGAAAGAGTAAATGAGTACTAAAAATGAGCAATCAGGAATTATTCTGGTTCAAGTACAGCTGTTTTCCATCTTTTTTTTTTTTTTTTTTTTTTTTTTTTTTTTTTTAGTTTTGAATGTTTAGTGAATACACAGAGGTAATTTTTACAGTCTGTGTGCCACAAATAAAGTTTTAGTCCGGGATTTGCATGACTGTTCTGCAGTCTTTGAAGGTCCTGTTGGTTGGGAAAGGTACACCTCAGCCTGAAAAAGGCAAACACTGCAGCCATCTTTGAAAGAAAATGTCAGTCATGGGAACTGTAGTCCTGTTAGCTTCACTTCTGTCTCTGGAAGAATGCTGGAGTGAACCCTGTTGGAGCACATTTCTGGGCAACAAAGGAGGAGGCAGTCATCAGGAGGAGTCAGCATGGATTGACCAAGGGTAGATCATGCCTGGCCGACCTGATTATTTTGTGGGTTTGCAGAGAGTGGGGGAGCAGTGCAAGTTACTTACCTTGACTCTAGCAAAGTTTTGACCCTGTCTCCTACAGTATTCTTGGATCCAACTGATCCCAGACATTATAGTCTGGGATGAAGGACAACCAGATGGGTAAAAAACTGTTCAGATAGTTAGGCTCAGGAGTCATGGTTATGGGGTCATGTGTGGAGGCCAATATCAAGAGGGGTATCAGAGAGGTGTGTTCTGGTACCTGTTGTGCTCTGCATCTCTCTCGGGAGTGCAGAGGAGAGGACAAAGTACACTCTCCTACATTTTAGCAAATGACAGCATACTGGGGATACCAGTCAATATGTTGGAGGGCACGGCTGCTGTTCAGAACTGAGTAACAGGGACCTGATGAAAATTTAACAGGACAAAGGTTGAGCCCTATTCCAGGGGTGGCAGATCTCCTGCCCCTTGGACGTAAGGAGGCGGAGACCAGCTCTGCAGGGACCGTAACTACGCTGTACCAGTGTGGTGATTTTGATCTTGTCCAGCAGCCAGCTGCCCAGCCAGCTGCTCTTACATTGCCCCTCGTCAACCGGACAGGGGAGAAAATAAGATTAAAAGCTCATAGGTTGAAATAAAGACTAGGAAAATCACTTACAAATACCATCATGGGCAAAACAGACCTGACTTGGGGCAATTAATTTATTGCCAATTCAAAATAGCGTAGGATAGTGACAAAATTAAATCATTTTTCTCCTACCCCCTTCTTCTTGGGCTCAATTTCACTCCTTCATTTGTGACTTATTTTGAAAAAATCTAACACTATACTGACTTAAAAAAGCCCACTTTAATAGTTGTGCAGTGTTAGTAAAGTCCATTATTCAAGTGTCTTGTTTCCAGCTGTGCATGCTTAGAGAAAAATACAAAACCAAAGAGTGTGTTGTGATGCTTTCTCAGCCTCACAGCTTTTCAAGAACTTCCTCATTCAGAAGTACTGAGTTACCCTTTCAAAATAAGAGAACAGGGAAGCTTATATATAAGTACTGTGCTACAGCAATTTTATGTGTTTTCATCAGTTTCTGACATCTCAGATAATCCCTTATATAAAATTTTGGTCTTCTAAAGAACAGCTAGGATTGAAGGTTTTTTGTTGCTTCTGTTACAACTCCCATTTGAAAGCCGCTGCAGAACCAACTTGTTATTTCCTGTCTAGTTTGTATTTATGCCTACTTGTCCTTTTGCCAACTTCATGCCTCAGTTTAAAAGGTTTTTTTACTTCCATCTTCTCAGGTTTTCGTCAATATCAGTTTGACTCTTCTAGACTGTTCTTGTAAGGAACTAGAGAGCTTGTCCTAATTATATCCTTGTGCATTGCCTTTGTGCATCTTTGCTGTTTCCAACTGTGAGATGCTGGCTGAACGAGGTCTTGTGGTTTGGTTGTGAGTTTGTTTGGTTTGCTGCTTGAATTCTGGTCTTGATTCCTGGGGACTCCAAACAAAAGCAATCCTGGGCCACACAGATGGAGAGAGCACCCTGTATTGAATATATATAGTTATTTCCCTTGGCTAATATGTGAGGAAGTGTATTTACTGCTCTCTTGGCACATGTGGCAGCATTAAAAACTTGATGCCTTGTTCTCAAGCAGATTATCTTAAGATGCACTAGTCCAGGGGATGTTAGAAGTACAATATGCAAAGAAACAAGAGTACGAATTATAGAACTCAATGCAATTAGATATTTCGTTAGTCTAAATTGTATCTTTACCTTGATCATTCTGGCCTTATAGATCCTTATATAGGTTTTGCTTTTTTTTTTTTTTTATTTTGGTGGTTTTGTTTGATATTTTTGTTGTTGTCATCATTGGGGTGGTGTTTTGTTTCTTTTCTTTTGGGGTTTCTTTTTTTTTTTTTTTTTTTTTTCCCCAAATTCTGTACTCCTCTCTGTCCCCAGTAACCTTTATCTGAAATTTAAACTTTGATCCTTTTGGGGTTTTTTTTCGGTGCTGAACTTGTACAGAAAATATAGAACAGAATGGCAAAGCAGCACTTGGGTTCAGAGAAAAACAGTCTTCAATGTATTTCTGAAGTTAGAGGCACGGAGGAGAAAGCAAGAAACTTTGACAGCATTTTTCGCAATACTATATTTTAACTGCTTCACATTAAAAGTATTTCAGACTGAGCCTCTCATGTTAAAGTACCTTTTCAGTCTTCCCAGGTTGTCCTGGGTTCAGCAGTAGCAGTCATTTTTCTCCTTCTTAGTAGCTGGTGCAGTGCTGTGGTTTTGACTTTCGGCCTGGGAACAGCGCTGATAACACCGATGTTTTTAGTTGCTGCTCAGTAATGTTTACTCTGACCAAGGACTTTCTGAGTTTCATGCTCTGCCAGGGATGAGGGGAAGTCGGGAGGAAGCAGAGACAGGACACCTGACCCAAACTGACCAAAGGGGTATTCCATACCACAGCACGTCATGTCCACTATATAAACTGGGGGCAGTTACCTGGAAGGGCTAGGTCACTGCTTGGGTAAGGCTGGGTATTGGTCAGCGGGTGGTGGGTGGTTGTATTCCGTTCCCTTGCTATTTCCCTTATCATTATTATTATTGGTGGTAGCAGCAGTGGTTTGTGTCATACCTTAGTTACTGGACTGTTCTTATCTCAACCCATGGGAGTTACATTCTTTCAATTCTCCTACCTATTCCTTTGGGAGTGAGGGGGAGTAATGGGGGGAAGTGAGAGAGAGGCTGCATGGCTGACTGAGCTTAAACCATGGCAGTTCTTTTTGACACCCAACGTGGGGCATGAAGGGTTGAGATAACAGCAGGTCTGACCAGAGTGTGTCTAATCGTATTTGTGATAAGCATTCATTGTGTCAGATTAATAGTCACTCGTCACAATGCTGATTTATTGGCTCTCAAAATTGTTGCTCTTGATCTGACAGTTTCAGCACGTTGTACCTTACTTACAGCCAGTATTTGCTGTGTTGGTGTTTATCGGCTGGGACTTGGGCTAAGGTTCTTCTTTCATTGAACTTTATGGTAATGACTTGTAATAAAATAGACTCATTGATCATGAAACTGATCTGGCTTTTGTTCCCAGTATGGTCACCACCTCTATACTTTGGGAGGTATATAGTAGAAGTTTTTAGCAATTGCACATCTTTTTTCCCCTCCTTGGGTGGAAAGGAGACCTGTGAGGGAGACATTCCCTTACGCTCCCAGCCCCCCCACCGTATGATTTACAGCATCATTTGAGAGTTCTGAAGGTTTTGAATGCCCTTTAGGTACCCTTGGTGCCTGCCTGCTGATTGTGATGGGGATCACCATGTTGGCGCTCATACAGAGTGTGTTTACCCATGACCATTTCATTTGATCTCGAGAGCTAAGCAGAGTCGGGTTTGGGCCTTGTCTAGGGTTAGTCGACGATATAGGAGGTCCAAGAGATTTCCCCCAAGGCTGGACAGTCATGAGTGGCAGGATGTGTAGGATAGTATGGGCAAGTATCGAGGCCAGTGGACCCCTCCAGTGCTTTGGAATTTCACCACTGAACAAGTGCAAAATCCAGAAAAATTAGTAAAACACTTAAATGAGCTACACCAGCCGCAGCGACAAGTACGTGTCTGAAAAGTATGTTATGGAGGCATACTTAAAGTGATGTGAAAAATTAAGATTTTTTTTGTTTGTTTTCAATTTGTAGAGCTACATGCTATGCAGTGTAAGGTTCATATCTTGTTGGACTCTTGCATCAAAGGGAGGACTGCAGGAACAGATCCTTTCATACGTGGAGATTTGCTTATTTGTAGTGTGGCCTGCAGGGTCTGCTTGCATGACTTTGGTCATTGGGGCTGGAGTTTGCAGATGAAGGTTATTTTGTCACTCAGCACTATTTGTGAAAAGTCAGATGGATACACTTGACATTGTAAGTTTTCTTTATAGCGTAGTTGTCTATACACTGCACTCATTCAGACTGTTAGTATACCTGCAGCTTTTGACCCTAAATAGTTAAAATGTAAGTTGTTTTCCATGTGCATTCGTCTCTTAGGCTGTTGGCTGAGAAAGCAGATGTGTGGATGACATCCTGTTGTTTGTACCTTGAATAGCTGTATGTTATCACTGTGGATAGTGCGTTGTCATGGTTTAAGCTTCTCAGCCACGCACAGTTTTGCTCACTCACTCACTTCCCCCTCTTTCTTCCCTCTGCTCCTGGAGGGATGGGAAGGAGAATCGAAAGAATGCAACTCCCACAGGTTGAGATAAGAACAGTTTAGTAACTAAGGTATAACACAAACCACTACTGCTACCACCAATAATAATAATGACAAGAGAAAATACAAGGGAAAAGAATACAATAGCTCACCACCCAATATCAAGCCCAAGCAAGCAGTGCACCCCCCACAGTGCACCCCCACCATCCTTCTGGGTCTCTGTCCTCCATTTCTACATCCTGGACATGACGTGCTGTGGTATGGAATACCTCTTTGGTCAGTTTGGGTCAGGTGTCCTGTCTCTCCTTCCTCCCGGCTTCCCCTCCTCCCTGGCAGAGCATGAGTCTCACAAAGTCCTTGGCCAGCCTAAACATTACCAAGCAGTAACTGAAAACACTGGGGTTATCAGCGCTGTTCCCAGGCCCAAAATCAAAAACACAGCGCTGCACCACCTACCAAGAAGGAGAAAAAATGACTGCTACTGCTGAACCCAGGACATGCGCAAATTTGCCTCATGAAATAGCAGTCTGGTTTCAGGAAGCTAACTGGTATGCTGCCCATAATGGTTCCACCAAAATCCAATCCCTTGGAATTACATAGCTGAGAAACCGGGACTGATATCTGTAACTAGTGTTTTGGAGGAAGAATCTGATCCTTTTTCCCAGGAAAAACTCATTTATGCTTGCTTCACCTACTGTTTACAAAATCAGAAAATAAATTGCTTAAAGCAGGTGATACTAATCCCTGATGAAGTTCAACAAGCTTGAACTGGGCCATTATTTCGAGGCCACTGTCTGTGAGATTATATGTTTTTAAATCCTAGGTCTTGAAAACTATGTAGTCTATCCTAATGGGTTGTAAGGTGGCATTGTTAATGAAAACATTATGTTTGGAAGATTTTCACCCTGCTCTGTTGAGGTGAGTGGGCTTTGAAGTGCCAGTATTTAATTCTACCGGAATGATTTGCCATTTTCATGTCATTCTTTTTTTTTTTTTTTTTTTTTGCCTTTTTTTTTTTTGTTTATGTTTTTTGTTTGTGGTTTTGTTGGTTGGTTGGTTTGTTTCATTTTCTTTTTCCCCAAGCTACTTTGTAAGAGAAAAAGGACTGGGACTTGAAATACTTTGTAGCAGACATCAAACACTGCAGCCACTCCTGAAGCTCTCATTGAAGCCACTGACAGTTTTCTTTGCGAAGCAGTTTCAAGATTGGATAGGCAGCATACATGGATTAAGGGTGTCAGTCTGTGTTTTGGCCTGTGAATCTTCTGAAGAGAACCTGTGTGCCCTGTGATGGGAGCACAACTCCTGTGCTGTGAAACTGCTGAAATATTCTCTGCCATTAGAAGGATTTCCTGTGATAGGGAGAGACATTTACAAAGAATCTGACCTCTTCCTGATGACCATTTGCTTCAGTGAGCTAACAGCAAGTGGCACTGCCCAAGCAGTCCTAAACTATAAAAAAATCTGTACTTTTGCTGAAAAATTTAACATCAGTTTTAAACTCTTGAAGGGCCTTATGATCTCGTGTTGTGAAGAGTAACTCAACTCATTCCATTTGTGATGCTTCTTCACTTTTTCATAAGCATACCTCATTGGAAGTACTGTCAGTTTGATTTAAGGAAATGAAATAATCCTGTTCTTAACCTCCTGCATTTCTGTCAGGGTGTGCAGAGAATTTGCACAGTGAATTTTACAGTTAAATTCACAGTCCCTGTTTATAGACATTTAAATCTCAGTCAGCTGCAGTACTTCTGATTTAACTTGCAGTGAAAAGTTCACATCACGTATAATTAATGTGCTTGCGATGTTTAATTACTGCTGTTGCTTGCGCTTATGTACCAGGTACACATTTCTCATAAATTCTCCCAATTACCTTCAGGAGATTTTTTTTAGGATGACATAGTTTCTGTTTTCATAAACTGAGTGTTTAAGTAGACTGGCCTTGTTTTAAGCTTTATTTTTGTCCCAGCTGCAAAAATAAAATAGATGAAGGAAATGGGGTGTAACTGTTCCCTACACTTATAGAAACGGTGTTTCAAAAAAACCTGCTCTTCCTTTTCCTGACTGTTTTATGTTGCCAGTGCTGTGTCATTTTAGGACTCTTTGCTGGTGCAAGCTGCCTGAATTTTTGCTTTCAGAATTCGCTACAAATAAGCACTGATTAATTTTCCCTGCAGACTAGTAGCCTGATACATCTTTGTGTCATGCCTTTTGCTTGTCATAGGGAAACTAAAGGAGAGATTTTATGTGAGTTGCCCACAGTTATGGAGGGCTTAGATAGAAATCAGGAATTTCTGGCTGCTAGCTGTGTTCTTGGAGCATCTCTTTCTCAGCGCAAAAATAATCAAAATGCAAACTTGACACAGTGGCACAGGCTTATCATAGAAATTGCTTAATCATTTCAGTTGCCTATTTCTTTGTTAGACTTAATGGAGAAAATCTGGCTCTTACAATATTTCTTCAAAAACCACTTTTCTAGTGGTGAGTGGTAGAAATACTCCATATTTGTTAATATTTTTATTTAATAATTTTTTAACCCATAACAATATAACTGGAACTGATTTTGATTTATGTTGGTGGGAGTATAGTGCATTGCTTCTATATCAGGTTTACAGAGCAGGTACAGTCTTGTCTGTATTTGGTTTAGTACTACACAGTTAGAGGAAAACTCTCTGGATCGATCCAGCATTTGAGGGAGGTGAGGCTGCTGCTGCTCATGGCCTGTTTGTGCAGCAGCAAGGCTGAGCCTGTGTTCCCCGTGGATGCATGCATGCAGCACACATTTACATATCCACACAGCCAGATCAGACGGGCACAAAGAGCACTCCCACAAGCATAGACAGCGCCAGGCTCATCCTGCTCCTCTCTCTTACTTGGAAGGACTGAGTCTCCTGGTGAGGCCCTTACATATACAGATGGGAAATGTGGATCCCATCAGCAGCTGGGGTTACTCAAGTCTGCCCTCTAGCTGCTCCTGAATCCGAATTGTTGGAATCAGGATGTGTGAGCCCCTGGGGCCACAGCCCTGCTGCAGTTGCTGATAGTGACAGTGTCACTTGCACACAGACGCACACAAACACACACAGAATTGATCAGGACTCCTCTGGTCCCATACCTGACCCTGCTGTGCTCTCATTCTTGGACATGCACAGGATCTCTCCTGCCCAGGGCTGGCTTTTAGAGGCCCCTCTGCCCTTGATTCCCACCATCTAGTAACAGCTTCATCTTTGCTCATGATCTCACAGCCACTTGCACATGCTGCAGTGCTAGTGCCATGGGCACATGGGTCCCTCAGCTGGTGGTCTGGCTCCAGTTGCTGCACCCAGACTCCCATCAAGTAGACAGTCCCCCGAACAGGCATGAGTTAAAAAGGCATTTAACAAGAAAATAGGGGGCTTGAGACTCAGCTGATATGAACCATTAAGATGTTTATTGATTAATGAATACTCTAAGAGGAAATAGAGCAGCAAAATAGTCTGTGCAAAAATCTATATGCAATCAAATATACCAACTTACAATTTTATAATGATACAGAATGCAGATTCTAAGGACTCATATATGTGATACTACTAAATTACAGTTTTCTAAGTACTGAAGTATAAATCTATTTCCTACTCCAGTCCCCTAACCCCAGATCTTAAGAACATAAAACCTAATGGAGACTCCAGCAGGTCATCCAGGGGGATTTTGTGCATCCTTGTGGACTTGTCAGCATTACTACCATCTGTAGGTGTCCACACACCTAACATTGTAAGACCTATTTTCCATTTTTCTTCACTCAATTTGGCATTTTATTCTCTGTTTCGTATTTAATTCACCATTTTTTCTGAGTTTGGACCCAGCTTTTCATTAGCTTTGCACCTCTTTGACTCTGCCAAAACCCTTCCCAAGAAAGCAGCCCTCTCATAATTACGTTTTTGACATTGGTCCCAGTTTTTCTACGTCCATACCCAAATTTCATTTTTCATATTGTTTTACAGACAATATAGGCCTTACGTAGTATTAATAACAGGATTGCCTCACCTTGAGTGGCTTGGCAGCCCAAAATTCCCCTATTATTACCAGCTTAGAGTGTTTGGATTTGGTTTAAGTTTTTCAGTTACTAGGTATAATCATTCTATTTTAGCCCTAGGTCTCTAGCTAGTTCATTATGATCAGGTTCTTACCGTATGTGCTGGAGCGCATGCCAGAGCAGCAGGGTAACTTGATTTCCCTGCTTCTGTTGTGGGTTGCTCCTTAGTAAGGCCTTTGCTGTTGTGAGGCCTTGTGCTTCAGTTTGACTTCTGACTCACAATTTCTTTTATATACTCATTTCTTACTTAAGCCTTTCTATGTAATTTACTTGGAAATAAATGAGTATCTGCATGAAAAACGTAGAGCTGAATCTCTTTTATTTTCTTGCCTTGAAGCCTATAAAAATTTTAATAAGCAAGAAAAGCTTACTGCTGTGAAATCTATATACCACTAATGTGGATGTGTAGGGCCAGAATGTTTTTCCAGACATTAATCTAATTCATTCCTCTGTATATAGGTATGATGAATCATTTCAATTATCCTTGATATTATCCTTGATACTTTCCTAGTCTTTTATTAGGTACCAGATTAGAAGCCAAGGGATTCCACAGCCGACAAAAGTAATCAGTTTTGAAACTTCATTATCCTTTAAAGTTACAGTTGTGTGTTTGTTTTGTTTCTTTGCCTTTTTTGTTGTTTTGTGTTTGTTTTTTTCTTTTTTTTTTTTTTTTTTAATTTATTCTATTTTATTTTGTTACTGAAATCTGATCTCAGTATTTTTGGTTTCCCTTTTAGGCTGATTACACTTTTTTTTCCCCAGAGGACTAAACAAACTCATTTCCTTCAATCTTTTCTCAGAGGCATTTCTTTTCTAAGTATCTTGTAATTATTTGTTCTTCTCTGGTGCCTCCCCCAAGTCCATTGTCCTCCTCCTGTCACACTCAGAATCCCACTGTTATTACAATGATAACATGATATTTTTTGTGATTGTGACACAATTATCTGTCACATCTCAATTTTCAACATCAATGCCTCCTTATTTAGTCAGAGTAAAATATCCTTTCCTGGTAACCTTCTCAACTTTCTTAACAACAAAGATCCTTACATACTTCTAGTAACTGTGTTATATCACTTTCTCACAAAATGCCTGAATTAATGAATTCTTTTATTTTACCATCATAGGCTGTTTTTTGGGTATGTGAGATAACTAGATAAGAAAAAAATGTCTGTATTTGCTTCAGAGTTTGAGAATCTGTTTCACGTGCAACATTGCCTTTGTTGTTTTTTCTGCTGCCTTCCGTCTTAACTTCAGTCCACTCTTTTATCTTTTCTCAAGTTTCAGAATAAATGTACTATACCTGAAGTACGATATAGAACCTTGTTACTCTTTTCTCCTTGCTGTGGGAGTCCTTTATGAACAAGCTGTAACCATCTATGTTACTCTTCCAGTTGGTTTTAATTGTCCCACAGAATTTAACGGTACTGGGTAAGACATACTGCAGAACTTGGGTGGTTTGCTGTTTTTGGTGTTTGTGTGGACATTGTTGGTGTTTAGGGAGCTGGTTTTTGATATTCTGTCTTTGTTTCTGTCATAATCCTGTTGCAATTTCCAACTGCTTCCTCAAGTCCAGATCTAAGACAAAGTTACTGTTGTCTTAATCTGTGAAGGCTTTTCCCATTAGTTCCCTCAAAAACTACTTTGATACCTTTTTGCTGTTGCAAACAGCTCCTCCACCTCTGCAGTATTAGGCCATCCTTCATTTGCCAAACAGGCTGTCTCGGACAAGAAAATTAAAACCCTTCTGCTGATGCTGTTTGTGCAGCCATGTGTTACTTTCCAGTGATGCATCTGCCCCTACCTGGGTCTTTACACCTGACTAGGGGATTGAAGAGGGAGCCGCCTGTGTCTCTGGGTGCTTCAGCAGTCTCCTAGAAACTAAATATTTCCGGTATTACAGGCATATCTGGCAATGTGATAAGTACCAGGTGACCAGGTAGCACAAGGTGTGGGAGTGTCCCCAAAGAGGACAGTAGAAAGGTAATTTAACTCTTTGAAGCAAATAGTCTTTTAATATTACGGAAGAGGGTGCTACAGGTCTGTTTGGAAGGCTGTTACTCTCTTAAAGTCACACAGTATTTAAGCTTCCAAAATTGTTCTTGAAAATGAGCCTTAGTCTGTAATGTCCACATAGGTGCTTTGAATATATCTCTGGTCTTCAGCTTATTTCAAAGCATGAGTGTGGAGAAAGTTCCATTATCTGTATGTCCTTGGTCTGTGCTCTGCAGATCAATTGAGTGGTTGCTGCGGTTTTTTGTTTGTTGAGGTTTTTTTTATTTTGCCTGCCTACTTGAATTGCAGATACCTGAGATGTTTCTGCAATGAAATATTTGCAGAGTCATATGCAGGGATCTGTCAATCTGTCTGATGCAAGCACTTCTAGCATGTTACTCTGGGGGGTCCAAGAAATCACATTCTACCAGTTGAAGCTTTTTCAGAGTCTTTATTTGGTTTCGTTCTTTGTTTTTCCTCTTGATGAAATAATATGTAGTCACAGAATAATTAACTCTGTTTAAAGAAATGTGAAAACATAGAACTGTTCTGTAATGATTTGGACATCAACGTGGCGTTTTATATTGTCACATGTTCATTACAAGAAAAACGGAACTGAAATCAGGGTTTTGGACTTCTGCGGAATTACATGCCCAGTTCCAGAGGATGTCAAGGTACATTTACTTAGTAGTTAGTACGTTCACTGTAGCTTGAGTGTAAGCTGTTAGTTTTATCTGTATTAACTTACTGGGACAAAAAATAGCATCTTTGGTATTCTCAGTAATGCAGTCTATTTTTTTTTTTTTAAATCCTATCATTAAGAAATTGGTAAGTGTCTGTGTTGCTGCACAGCGTATGATGCCTTAAGTTTAGCAGTTTGTTTAACTGATACAAAGCATTAAAATTCTCATAGAAGAAAAGGACAAATCCAGTCTTAAAGTTATTATATAATTTTTAATTCTGAAAGCTCTTTCTGACCTTTTGATTTCTTTTTGCAATTCCAGTAAGGTAACACCACATGCTGCTGTCTGAGGCAGCTGAAGGTCACTAGTACCATAAAACAGCCCCAAAAGTTTTTGAGAGTTCTAAAGGTTGTGGAATTTGGGTTTATTCTGCATCAAAAAAATCTAGAGAAACTTTCTGTTAAAAAAACAGAGAACAATATTGCATGGATTTACTCCCACCTATGATAAAATGGCCTGGGGAAGAGAATGGTCACATATCTTGCATGATCCACCAGAATTTGTGGCTGCTCATCTACTCTGCTTTTGAATGTATTATAATAAGAAGGCACAATGGATTTAGCTTTTTCACAGTCCTACACTTGGTAGAAAAGTGTCACACATTGTGTTTGAGACTGACTGTAGACCTGAGAGTATACAAAAATATAAGCAAACCATCCCCCATTTAGGCTTTGTTTAAGACAAAACTTAACCCTCATAAAAACAGAAAAGCATGAAGATAAGGATTTTCAGCACTGAAATAACCGATATTGCTGTTGTATAATAAGCTAGGTGAGGAGCTTTTAGCATTTGAGTATTTTCTAATTTATTCCTGCAGTGGAGTCTGTAAAATGGACTTTTCACTGCCAAGATAGTTGGGGCATTAAAGAAATCAAAGCACCTCTCAAATCTCAATTCTGTTGGTATTTTTGTATAATTTTTAGAAATACCACCTATGTTTACTCACACTAAAAGAACTTGGAAAGGAAAACAAATATTCTGAGTGTTTTCCCCAACCTACCACCCTTTGCCATAATTTTAGGTTGTGTATCTGTTAGAAGTGTCTAATGTGGATGTACACTTTCTCTGCATTGAACAAAGAGTTGCAAGGGCTTGGTCTTGAGAACACTGCTGAGAAGAGCCTGGTTAACTTACTCGTGTGAAATTGGTTCTCCCCATATCTGTATTGAATTAAAGAGAGTTGAAGATATGTTAATACTTTCTTCTTAATAATTTTATTCTTTTTGTGAGCATATGGTGGCTTGACCTCAGCTCCCCACACTGCCTCTCGCTCCCCCTCCTCAGCATGACAATGGGGAGAAAATAAGATGGAGGAGCTTGTAAGTTGAGATAGAGAGTGTTTGCCAGTTGCCGTTGTGGACAAACAGACTTACTGCTGATTAAAATAGAGTTGCGTGGTGAGGAAACAAAAGACAAAAACTAAGACCACTTCCCGTGTCCTCTCCTCTCCCTTCTTCTCAGGCTCAACTTTACTTCCTTGTTTCTGACTCTTACGTGTCCTGTGCCCTCAGAGGTGCAAGGGGAAGGGGAATGAGGGTTGTGATCAGTCCATGACAGCTCCTCTGCCACTCCTCCCTCCTCGTGCTGTTCCCCTGCTCCTGCATGGGATCCCTCCCATGGGCTGCCATCTGCTGTGAGCTTCTTCAGCATGGGTTTGCTTAGAGGTTGTGGAGCGGGTGGTTTTAGGGTTTGCCAAAGGAAAGAGCAGTGCAGCTGCCTGGGACTCCATGTGGGAGCTTTTTGTGCATTGACAGGAGAAATGAAGGCCTGGAGACAAAAAGGGTAAAAAGTGTGATTTATTGCAGAAAAATACAACAAAACCCCCACCTTGGTGGGAATTCTGGAGAAGCTATTGTGGTTGCAGATGGACCTTCAATACCATGCTCAGAGTGGTTAGGTTTGTGGCTTTTAATGTCCCTACGCCAGCCAGTGCTGCTAATGTCCGTCTGGACATGGACTTACCCCGTCCCTGCTGCTGGCTAAGCTCTCACAGAAGGGACTCATCTTTCCCCATATATGTTCATGCATAAGAAGAATTGCCTGGTATATGACCAAAATAATTTATTTTGGGGGGAGAGAGGGAAGAGGAGGAGGTAGGAACAGAAATCATTTGTGTCGACCTTTCTTTAATGCTGTTATTTTGACGAGTTCATATTCTTCTGGGAAAAACAGGCAGTGAAGGTTTAGAGACACAGCTGCATTTTCTAAAATGCAGGAGTGGGTGTGAGGTGAGGAAAGCCTGGGTGGTGATGCTACAGAGCCAGATGCTGGCAAGGCTGACCCCTCTGGGACCTGCAGGCAACGTGTGGAGATGTGACTTAGCTGTGCTTGCCATGGCTGAGAGCCAAGAGAGCCGTGGTATTGTTGCTGCTGTGTTTCGTAGTCACTCAAGTGCTGTTGTTCCCTGTGTGGTCCCAACCAACGCCCTCCTGCTTATTTTCCTTTAATGTTTTCTGGTGGTTTAATTCTTCACAGTAGGTATGGATTATTGATCTTGAGCTTCCTGACTCTGTGGTTGACTCTGCTTTAGTGTGCCTTGAGTTGGACTGGTAGGTTTGATGATTATTTTATTTCTTTTTTTGTAATACTCAGGTTTTCTGGATAAGCCCCTTAAAATGTTTGCCTGCATGCTGTTACTCCTATAAGCTGAAAATTAAATCTGCATTTTGGCTTCTCAACATGTTTGGTTACCTGAATTGGTTGGAATTGTTATTCCCAAACCATGCAGAATTAAATACCATAGTACAAAGAATTAATTCGGGTTATTTTTGAACCTGCAGGAAGGAAAGAGATTTTTCTCTCTTGTTTTTTATCCTATAGCAGTTTTTCTGCCACTACAGTGATTATTTTTTTTCTGTTAGGTTTTTGCTGTTAGGTTTATCTATTTTGTATTTTCTCTCAACTTTGCTAGAGCAGGTATTTGCACAAGATGTATCTTGCTTTGCATATGCAACACAATGATTGTGTTTGTTCTGATATGCTTGGAATTGTATGCAGAGTTGGGAATCTTGCTTTGCTGCTGTTATTTAGGTCCATTTCTATACTTGATAAAATAATCGAGATCATAGTTTATCTGCACAGTTTTCTATTGCTGACCTTTTTCAAGCTTTCAGTGTTTCCAATTAAGGTTACACACTGTCCTCTTGAGAAAATAATTGGCCTAATATGTGCTAATTTGTGTTCTCCTCAATGACTTTGCACGCCAGTGTAACTAATGCAGAATGTTTGCTGCTTGCTTCCAGACTGTGATTTAAATACTTGCTATTCATTTTATACGCTCTAGCATGATACCCGGGGGTGCAAAAGCCTATTGCCAGACCCTCCAGTCCAGTTTGAGCTATACGACAAAAAGCTATTTTTATCCTTTGGGTTTCTTGTAACCTGCTTTTAAGAAGAAGATTTTGAATGCTTGCCTCTACCTTAGAGCTCAGTGGGGATGTGTTTGCTTCTGTAGTATTTCTCATGTTTGTGGCAGTGAGTAGCTTAGAGTTATATATGCTGGGTTTGCAAAGACATATCCAGAGAGCAGCGTGGCAGGGCATCGTGCGATTCCTTTCTGTGTGAATATTAGAGGTTTTGTGTTGCTGGATTTTGTCCCCCTGTAGCATCATTTTGCTCTGTGAAACACCTAGTTGGAAAGTTTGCAGGAATATCTGAATGGTCTTTCCCACATCATGGAACTGCTTTTGAGGAGTTCAGACTTATCATTTGGTCCGTTCCCACTCTCTGATACATAGGGTCCTGCAACTTCTCCTGTGTCTAGTGGAATGCCTGTCTCATTGGATTATAAGCTAAAATGCTAAGTTGTAAATAAAACCACTGTGTTAATTGTAAGCAAGATGTTAGGTTGTGAACTGGGACTCCTCTGTTGGTGAAAGCAGGATGTTAGGTAGTCAACCTGGTATGAAGATAAGACAGATCGGACTGGTTCTTCAAGATTAGGAGTAAATCAGAACAAGCCAACCTAAAACATAGGCGCAGTTGTTAAGTAATTCACAAGAGTCTTTTGCACATGTGCAAGCATGGAGTTTCATCAGCGAACACAGTGAAGAAGACTGCCGGTTACCACTAGACACCCCTCAAGACCACCACTCAGCAAGAGAGCGCATGCATAATTAAAATGCAAGTATTACAATTAGTTCCAGGAAATCTAGTGAATATGTAAAGCATTTCCTGGAAAGGTTGTAAATATGCATAAGCTGACTGGATATATGGATGCTGCTTGTAGACTCCAGGCACACAAAATGATTTGCGTGTGCACCCAGCACTGCAATAAGGAATACCTGCCTTCTTGAACTCCAAATCGAGTCTTAGTTTCTTTGACAGTCTTTTGTGGTAACAGGATCAAGTTAACCTTCTGAGGTCAAATGGTTTGACCAGCACCTTCCAAACATCTCTTCTGCGCTTGTGTTTTGGTGTGTATGTTTACCTTCCAGCCTGATCTGAGGTTTGCACATGTATGCTTTGATTAATGTAGATGGGACCCAGAGCTTATCTTCACTTTAGGGCTGATAATCTCTTACAGTATGTGAAGTGATTGGTACATAAATATTTGAACCAAATTTCATACTGAGCTTTAGTAGCTGAATGTTAGTCAAAGAGTGAAAAATGTAATTTTGTATTGAACATTTTTTTTGTTACTGGAGACAATTCTGAAAATACAACTCAAAGGAATAGGTCATGTATATCTTTGAATTTAATTTTTCTTTTGATAACTATAATTCTAAAAACAAATTGCATCAGAAATGTCTGTATTTGCAGGGGTCATTCCTACATATTAGCGGAAATTGTGGGCAAATCTTATGTTGGCTGTTCCTAGTCCGAATGCAGATTAAGACATTGCTCCATTTTGCTCTGAAAGAGGTTTGTCCTGTTGTGATGTGTCTAGCTGTAAAATATATGTTTCTAGTGGATGGAAAAGCCAGTCTGCAGGCTTGAAAAGAGAGCTTTTGACTGGGATGGAGATACAGAAGCTACATCTTCATCACTGAGCTTGGTTTCAGCTCATTTTTAATATAATCGTAGAATGGTTGGGGTTAGAAGGGACCTTTATCTATCATCTAGTCCAATCCCCCATGTTGCCACAAGGATGTATAACACTGTGGACAGTGTTACCTTGTTTGTATTGGCAGATGACACACTACTATAATTTCGGTTGACGAACAGTGAGATCTGCTACACTTAAAGAAGCCATCCATGTGAGTTTCTTAGCTCAAAACTACACACAGAAGAAAAAAACGGTTTGAACACTGCTTTGAAAAAGTGAGTGCTATTAAAAAAGAAATACGTCTTTGTTGTATCTTAAGTAACACTGAAAGAAAACACTATCAGGAGCTCTAATCTGTTTCATAGACATGTCTTTCCTACTTGAGCCTTTTCTGTTTGGCTTTTGGTTGTTGGGTTTTGGCTGTTTTTTTGGCGTGTCTTTTTTTGGTTTGTTTTTTGTTTTTTTTTTTTTTTTTTTTTTGTTCATTGTTTTGGGGTTTTGTGGGGTTTTGGTTTGGGTTTTTGGTTGGTTGTTTTTTTTTTTGGTTGGTTGGGTTTTTTTCCCCTTAAATGTTTTGTCTTTTTGCAAAACTACTTGTAACTTGTGTGGGAAAGTATTTTGCTTCTAAGCATTCATCTGGTGGTGGATGTTTTTGTTTCGGAGAGGTACAGCCTGATTCTTGATATCCTGTTAGATTATTTTGTTAGCACCTGAAGTTAATTTCTGATTCTGTCTTCATGCAAGGAATACCACACTAAGAAGCAGAAATGCAAAAGTTAAAACTTGCAGGACATGAAATGTTTTTCAAAATCCATTGATGTCCATCAGTAGATGTTAAGACAGAATAACTTTTGCAGGTAAAAGAAGGAGTTTTGAAAAGGAGTTTTGAATGACCATCTCATGGCAAAGCATCATAAATTGTTTCAATTTCTGCACAACAACCCATATGCCCCTTCATTCTGCCTAAAGGGGTGTGTGTGTGTATAAGAACAAGAGTGCAATGGGTGCAGTTGATTCAGAGGCTAATTTTCTGTGTTGGACATTACCACATTTCCTTAGTTTTGTGTGTCCTTGAAGCAGTTTTATTCCAGTTTTTCAGAGGTAGATTTACTCGCAGAAGTGGACTGTTGAGAGATATTAGATCAGGCCCTCTTGTCAAATTACAGTGCCTTATTAAGACTTGTAGGTGTGTTTGTAGTGATAATATTGTGCTTATACAAGTGGAAGAGTCATTAGGCAGTGCTGCACCCTTATTTTGCCAGCATCATTAATAATTTTAGAGAGTAGTGTGAGTAAGCTTAGGAGCTTGTAAACAAACCAACATGTAGATAAGAGTTGCTCCAGAATTACAGGATGATTTTCCTTTTATTCCTGTAATGTGTTGGAGGCCAGGTGAGGTGGTTTATGGTCCACTTGATCCTAAGAAAAAAAAATGTGTGTGTGCCTGCAGACCAGTGCTTATTGTTTAGGAATGACAGAATAAGCGAAGTAACTCAGAAAGCTGTTTTGTTCTTCAAGTAGTGAATAGTGCCTTCTTAGAATCATAGAATCATAGAATAGTAAGGGTTGGAAAGGACCTCAAGATCATCGAGTTCCAATCCCCCCGCCATGGGCAGGGACACCTCCCACTAAACCATGCCACTCAAGGCTATGTCCAACCCGGCCTTGAACACTGCCAGCAATGGAGCATTCACAGCTTCCCTGGGCAACCCATTCCAGGGCCTCACCACCCTCACAGTAAAGAATTTCTTCGTCACATCCAATCTAAACCTCCCCTGTTTAAGTTTAAACCCATTACCCCTTGTCCTCTCACCACAGTCCCTAACGAAGAGTCCCTCCCCAGCATCCCTATAGGCCTCCTTCAGGTATTGGAAGGCTGCTAGGAGGTCTCCACGCAGCCTTCTCTTCTCCAGGCTGAACAGCCCCAATTTTCTCAGCCTACCTTCATACGAGAGGTGTTCCAGTCCCCTGATCATCCTCGTGGCCCTCCTCTGCACTTGTTCTAACAGTTCCATGTCCTTTTCATGTTAGGAACAGCAGAACTGCACACAATACTCCAAGTGAGGTCTCACGAGAGCAGAGTAAAGGGGCAGGAGCACCTCCGTTGACCTGCTGGTCACGCTCCTTTTGATGCAGCCCAGGATACGGTTGGCCTTCTGGGCTGCAAGCGCACACTGCCGGCTCATGTTCATTTTTTCATCAACCCACACCCCCAAGTCCTTCTCCTCAGGGCTGCTCTGAATCTCCTCCCTGCCCAATCTGTAGCTGTGCCTGGCATTGCTTCGACCCAGGTGGAGGACTTTGCATTTAGCATGGTTAAACTTCATCAGGTTGGCATCAGCCCACCTCACAAGGGTGTCAGGGTCCCTCTGGATGGCATTCGTTCCCTCCAATGTATCAACCGAACCACACAGCTTAGTGTCATTGTCAAACTTGCTGAGGGTGCACTCAATCCCACTGTCCATGTCACCCACAAAGATGTTGAACAAGACCGGTCCCAACACCGATCCCTGGGGGACACCACTCGTTACTGGTCTCCAGCTGGACATTGAGCCACTGAGCACTACTCTTTGCGTGCGGCCATCCAGCCAGTTCTTTATCCACCGAGTGGTCCACCTATCAAATTGATGTCTCTCCAACTTAGAGACAAGGATGTCATGTGAGACAGTGTCAAAGGCTTTACACAAGTCCAGGTAGATGACATCAACTGCTCTGCCCCTGTCCATCAGTTCCGTAACCCCACCATAGAAGGCCACCAGATTGGTCAGGCAGGATTTCCCCTTAGTGAAGCCATGCTGGCTGTCCCCAGGCACCTTGTTGGTTTTCATGTGCCTCAGCATGCCTTCCAGGAGAATCCGCTCCAAGATTTTGCCAGGCACAGAGGTGAAACTGACTGCTCTGTAATTCCCTGGCTCATCCATTTTCCCCTTCTTAAAAATGGGGGTTACATTTCCCTTTTTCCAGTCATCAGGAACTTCACCTGACTGCCATGATTTTTCAAATATGATGGACAGTGGCTTAGCAACTTCATTTGCCAGCTCCTTCAGGACCCGCGCATGGATTTCATCCGGTCCCATGGACTTGTATACATTCAGGTTCCTAAGGTGGTCCCGAACAAGATCCTCCCCCACAGTGGGCCCAGGGTGTCCGCCCTCACCGTTCCTGCGTCTGCCTTCCAAGACTTGGGTGGTGTGGTCAGAGCATTTGCCGGTGAAGACTGAGGCAAAGAAGTCATTAAGAACCTCAGCCTTCTCCAAATGCAGGGTAGCCAGTTCTCCCGATAGCTTCTGGAGAGGGCCCACGGTGTCCCTAACCTGTCTTTTATTGGCAATGTACCTATAAAATCCCTTCTTGTTATCCTTAACATCCCTAGCCAAGTTTAATTCTAAGTGGGCCTTAGCTTTCCTAACCTGGTCCCTAGCTTCCTGGACAACATCCCTGTATTCTTCCCAGGCCGCCTGACCTTGCTTCCACCTTTTATAAGCCTCTTTTTTCCTTCGAATATTCTTCAGCAGCTCCTTATCCATCCAAGGAGGTCTCCTGGCCCTTCTGCTGAACTTCCTTATAGCTCTTGACCATAACTAAAGTCTTACATTGGTACAACTGGTACACTGTTGTTTTGTACCCTATGTGTTTACATGGAAAGGTTTTTGGTAGCAGGGGTACTACAGAGGAGGCTTCTGAGGCAAGCTGCTGGAAGCTTTCATTATGTCCAACAGAGCCAATGCCAATAACACTCATTCAGAAGTCTGGTTTTAACTAAAATAGGTTAATATGATTCTTCGAAAATTTTCAGTGCCACCAGATAAACCTTAGTCAATGCCTAATGATCCAATATAATGAAACCAACAATATATTCAGGATTAAAAATGAAATTTCTAAATACCCTTTAAATAAGTTAGATGCCAAATTTCCTTCTATTCTTTTTTTCCTAGACTTTTTATTTTTCTTATAGCTTATGTAATTTTGTTAAGATTCTCACTGCGTTTCTTAAAACATTTTTAAAGGTGAAAATAACAGGAGACATGTGAACAAAATGGAAGCAAAACATGGCCAACATAAGCAAGTGTCATTGACTTTCATGTCGTATTTGTTTTTGGAAGAGTAAGGAATCCAAACACTAATGTGAAGAGTGAAGAAATGAAATAGTCAAAAAATATGCCACTGGCAAGGCTTTAAAACCGAATGCCAGATCTTCAGCTGGATTACTTGCAACTATTTGAATAATAGATAATTGCAGAAGGTGCTGTTGGGAAGCAATTCTTGCCTTGTTAATGTACCTTGTGTGATGTATTCCCATTCTTTTCTTTTGCCCCTCTACCCTCCGTTTTTGCCCCAAGTTATTCTGTCTCCTGGTTGTCTGGGTGTTTTTTCACAAGACTCCTATTTAGTCTTATGAACAGGCGCAGTACATGATCAAATGAAGAATTTGTTGGTAAGGTTAATTCTGATATTTCAGCTGCACCAAATTATCATAGATGTACATAATCAGAATGTGTATCTAGACTGAACACAATAGAGAAACTTCCCTGTGAGGCTAGTGCAAAACCAGAACGGGTTGCCTGCAAAGATGGTGAAATAGTGCATCTTCAGTGGTTTTCAAGATCTGGCCAGACAAAGCCATGGCCAATGTGTTCTGGTATTGGTGTTAGTTCCACTTCAAGGGGCTGGTTGGGGTAGATGATCTCCAGTGGCCACTTCCAATTAACATTTTTCTGACTCTTTGAGTACATAAGAACCGCCTGAGCATGCAAGCAGGTACCAGAATATACTGGTTTCTCAAATATTTCATCTGTGTTTGTTATGATTTTGTCTTGTCTTTATCTTTCCTGTCTCACTATCTTTTAATCATGTGATTAGAAGTGTGAACATAAGTTAGAAATGATCATTGATATTATCAAACAAATGTGGGGAACTGTTCTAGAGCTGTTCCTGACTTAGGTGCAGCCGAAACAGATCTGTAGGACCATCATCCTACAGATCCATTCTGCTCTTACAGGACCTAGAGGACCTATGTACAGCCTTATGCACATCTGAGGAGTCTCATATATTGGCCCTGGGTTGGACCTGTGCTGAAATGCTCACCAGTAGGTTAAACAAATCATGTGCACTCCTGGATCTCTCTTCTGCTGATTGATTGTTGTTTGGAAAAAATCCACTATGGGATCTCCACGTCTGCTCTGCAATGTGCACTGAAGTGCAGTGTGTGCGGGCTGTCTGAAGCTGCCGTTCAAAAGTGTACTTCAGATCCAAACTAAAACACAAATGTAGTCCCAGTCCAAGAAAGTGGATCAACAAGTGTAGTTTACAATCTCTTCACTCTTGTGAGCTGCACATTATTTTTCTTTTGTGCTTCCCCCTCTCCCTTTTTGCTCTCCTTCCTCTCCCTTCCCTTTTTTTCCAGACTTTTTTTTTTTTTTTTTTTCCACCTAGAATTGGTGACAGTCAGTTCACAGACTCAGAAAAGCCAAAATCACAGTCATAGGTCTGAAAGAGCAAACACTGTTTTCATAGGACTGGCTGTGAGGTTTTAAAACTATGTGCCTGCTTTAATGGAATTTTTGAAACGCGACTTCAGTTTGTAGTGTGTCGCTTTAAGTTCCAGAGCTTCCATGTTGTGAAATTGAGCTCAGCATCTGTGACTGCCTGCAGAAACTGGCCCCTTTGAAAGTCTTGGCACTTGGCTGTGCTAGATTCCTACTGTTGAGCAGCTGCTTTTGTACATTAAAAGTTTTCTATTCAGGTAGCTGATTTAACATCTTGTGAAGAGTGTGATAGAAGACCCCTTTGGACTCTTAGTTTTCAATAGCTATTATTACAATGCCAAAGTCCCAGAAGACTGTAAAGGAGTTTATTTTGTGCTGATGTTTTAAAAGATAAAATGAATGACAGGGGAACTGTAGCCTGGAAGTTTGTCCTTTGTAGGATATCAGTCCTTTGTTTTGTATGAAGCATCAGTCCTTTGTAGGATAATGGAATGGATGTTGTGGATTGACAAGCTTCAAAAATTGTAGGTCTTTGTATAAATGGCTTATGCTGCAGTTTAAGCAAGCAAGAGTTTATGGGGGCTTAATGGTTTGTGCATTTTAGGAGGTTGGATTTATGGATCACCATGGATTTTTACAATTTCAGAGAGCTGAAAGCCTCACTTGTCTGGAAAAGTCCATGTAACTTAATACCAACAGTAGCAATCTGTGTGACTGAGTTGCAACCATGTCAAATTCTGTACTAAAGTGGTAATCTTAAAGTAATTCTGTAGCAATTTACAGAGCCCTGAGAAATACAGAATTATTTTTTTCATCAGTTTTTAAATCCACTTCCATATTTAAAGTTCATTCAGTGGCTTCCTACTTTAATTGTAAAGTATTACATCACCAAGATCACATACTCAGTACTTTCTGTCCTGAATTTAAGAAATTAAAACCAAAATAATGGTGTACTACAGCAAACAAAAGAGAAATTAGTATGTGTATATGCATGCTTATAAGGTGACTTAAGCAAAGGTCGGATATTTGAAGGGAGCTCCAGACCAATTCTCTGCCTGATGGATAGCAGAGACCAGACCAGCATGACTTTTAATTTAAGTTAAATACCAGTAAAGAATAGAGCCTGAAATACCACACCTAAGTTTGGGTGTCAAAAGAGAAAGCAACTGTATTGAAGGAGGGATGATCCTTCCCTGGAAAGGAATACCGTCCTCTGGCATTATAGAACCCTTTTTATCTAGGTTTCATGGAACATTTAAGAGATATCTCGTTTTCTCTTTATAAAAACATAATTAAGTGAAATAAGGCTTCCATTTTCTTTGAGAAAGGGTCATAAGCATCTTTGAAATACATTGCTTTAATAATAGCTTCTGAGGATAAGTGAAAGGAGCCATTGACTCTCAGACTGTCTGCAAGGAGAAAGGGGAAAAATGTTAATAGATTAATAACTAAATATTTGAATTGTTCCAAGTACCTGATGAAGTTTAACCATGCCAAGTGCAAGGTCCTACACCTGGGTCAGAGCAATCCCAGGCACAGCTACAGGTTGGGCAGGGAAGAGATTCAGAGCAGCCCTGAGGAGAAGGACTTGGGGTGTTGGTCCATGAGAAAATTAACATGAGCCAGCACTGTGCGCTCGCAGCCCAGAAAGCCAACCGTATCCTGGGCTGCATCAAAAGGAGCGTGACCAGCAGGTCGACGGAGGTGATCCTGCCCCTCTACTCTGCTCTTATGAGACCTCACTTGGAGTATTGTGTGCAGTTCTGGTGTCCTTAACATAAAAAGGACATGGAACTGTTAGAACAAGTCCAAAGGAGGGCCACGAGGATGATCAAGGGACTGGAGCACCTCCCGTATGAAGGTAGGCTGAGAAAATTGGGGCTGTTCCGCCTGGAGAAGAGAAGGCTGCGTGGAGACCTCCTAGCAGCCTTCCAATACCTGAAGGGGGCCTATAGGGATGCTGGGGAGGGACTCTTCATGAGAGACTGTAGTGATAGGACAAGGGGTAATGGGTTTAAACTTAAACAGGGGAGGTTTAGATTGGATGTGACGAAGAAATTCTTTACTGTGAGGGTGGTGAGGCCCTGGAATGGGTTGCCCAGGGAAGCTGTGAATGCTCCATTGCTGGCAGTGTTCAAGGCCGGGTTGGACATAGCCTTGAGTGGCATGGTTTAGTGGGAGGTGTCCCTGCCCATGGCAGGAGGGTTGGAACTAGATGATCTTAAGGTCCTTTCCAACCCCAACTATTCTAGGATTCTATGATTCTAAATATTGAAATATTCCAGGATTGTACCATTCTTCCCTTAAGTTTATCCATGTGAGATGTATTTTACCTTACAACTGCTCTCTGTAGTTGCTGCTTTTCTCTCCTATGATACCATTACTTGAGTATGTTAATATTATAAAAAGATTTCATAAGCTTAAGAATGCATAATAAAAATATTTGAAATAGAATATACTTATCTGCTAAAATTTCTGTATAAAGTATTTCTGTATAAAAAGAAGACAAAGTAATCTGCTTTTACTGAAGTGTGAGCTATCTAAAGTTATTTTTAAAGTCAGTTCTGTTTGGAAGGGAGACAAAAACACTACGGGGGTAGGAACAAATAATTTAAAAAAGAAAACTGCCACCCTACATATATTTAGAAAATCATGTATTTATGTTCTCTTTTGCTTTTGACTACATCTTTAAATGCTGTTACACTATATGCTTTTTTCCCTTTGTCTGTATGTATTACTTGATTCAGGCTGGTCTGTGTGGAGGTTCTAGCTGTAAATGTGGGATGTGAAAAGCATGTTTGGGTGACTCCCCTCAGTTTGCTTTGAACTGTCTCCTGTGTAATTGTGTTCTGATAGGTTTGTTTTCTTAGTGGGTAGAGACTGGCTAGTGTATGGAAAGCTGTGTGGTCCTGGCAGAATGCATCTGGTTTTGATTTTCAGGATCTGGGAATATTGTGTGATCTGGTTAACTTTATTGATTAGCATCAACGTATCTATTTTTTTTCTTAACCTGATGGAACCCCTGTGGCTGTTGCCAGGCAGCTCTCCCATCCCCCTTGCTCAGACTGTAATTTCTGAGTAAGCTGCCGTGTGAAAGATGCATCCGAGGACCTCAAGATGTGTACAGTGCAATTCCTAATACTCTTCAAGTTCTGTTCTGAGCTGCAGATATGGAGAAATGCCAGCTTTCATTAGGGTTTAATTATGTAGGAGGGGATCTGGTTCAAGACCATCTTAGGAACCTGAACGTATACAAGTCATAGAATCATAGAATCATAGAATAGTAAGGGTTGGAAAGGACCTCAAGATCATCGAGTTCCAACCCCCCCGCCATGGGCAGGGACACCTCCCACTAAACCATGCCATCCAAGGCTATGTCCAACCCCACCTTGAACGCCGCCAGGGATGAAGCATTCACAGCTTCCCTGGGCAACCCATTCCAGGGCCCCACCACCCTCACAGTAAAGAATTTCTTCCTCAGATCCAATCTAAACCTCCCCTGTTTAAGTTTGAACCCATTACCCCTTGTCCTCTCACCACAGTCCCTAATGAAGAGTCCCTCCCCAGCATCCCTATAGGCCCCCTTCAGATATTGGAAGGCTGCTATGAGGTCTCCACGCAGCCTTCTCTTCTCCAGGCTGAACAGCCCCAATTCCATGGGACCTGATGAAATCCATCTGTGGGTCGTGAAGGAGCTGGGAAACGAAGTTGCTATGCCACTGTCCATCATATTTGAAAAATCATGGCAGTCAGGTGAAGTTCCCGATGACTGGAAAAAGGGAAATGTAACCCCCATTTTTAAGAAGGGGAAAATGGATGAGCCGGGGAATTACAGAGCAGTCAGTCTCACCTCTGTGCCTGGCAGAAACTTGGAGCAGATTTTCCTGGAAGGCATGCTGAGGCACGTGAAAACCAACAAGGTGCTGGGGGCTGGCCAGCATGGCTTCACTAAGGGGAAATCCTGCCTGACCAATCTGGTGACCTTCTAAGAAGGGGCTACGGAACTGATGGACAGGGGTAGAGCAGTTGATGTCATCTCCCTGGACTTGTGCGAAGCATTTGACACTGTCTCACATGACATCCTTGTCGCTTGCAGCCCAGAAAGCCAACCGTATCCTGGGCTGCATCAAAAGGAGCGTGACCAGCAGGTCGAGGGAGGTGATCCTGCCCCTTTGTTCTGCTCTCGTGAGACCTCACTTGGAGTATTGTGTGCAGTTCTGGTGTCCTCAACATAAAAAGGACATGGAAGTGTTAGAACAAGTGCAGAGGAGGGCCACGAGGACGATCAGGGGACTGGAGCACCTCCCGTATGAAGATAGGCTGAGAAAGTTGGGGCTGTTCCGCCTGGAGAAGAGAAGGCTGCGTGGAGACCTCCTAGCAGCCTTCCAATACCTGAAGGGGGCCTATAGGGATGCTGTGGAGGGACCCTTCATTAGGGACTGTAGTGATAGGACAAGGGGTAATGGGTTCAAACTTAAACAGGGGTAGTTTAGATTGGATCTGGGGAAGAAATTCTTTACTGTGAGGGTGGTGGGGCCCTGGAATGGGTTGCCCAGGGAAGCTGTGAGTGCTCCATTGCTGGCGGTGTTCAAGGCCAGGCTGGACAGAGCCTTGGATGGAATGGTTTAGTGGGAGGTGTCCCTGCCCATGGCAGGGGGGTTGGAACTAGATGATCTTAAGGTCCTTTCCAACCCTAACTATTCTATGATTCTATGATTCTATGTCTGGGGAACAGATTTCATATGTAGTCACCTTGGAGCAGCTAGTTCCACTGACAGAAATATGCTTGCACTGAAAAGTAAATCTCAGTCAGGATCTTCCTCAGTACAGAGAACAGAGAGTGATGTTGATGTCCTCCTTCTTTGAATAACTAATCCCTCTCACACCAGCTCTGGGGAGGAGCACAGCGTGTACCTTGCTTCCTTAGTCACTGAAGATGCAGAAGTTGTTAATGTTTCAAGCTAGAAAAAGCTTCGGTGCTGGGTAGTGTGGACCTGGTAGACATGTCTGGTGAGGCCAGTCAAATGCAGGTAGATGCTGGTCAAGCCAGACTGAAATCTTGCAGCTGAAAATCTGGTGTGTAGTGCCTAGTGATGCATCCACACTGCTGCAGGCGAGAGGCCATAACATTTCAAGCAGAAACTATCAGTGGACTGTGTGCTTGAGAATTTTTTATCTAATCACTCAGGACTATGCTTGTGCAGCAAATGTATGACATCCTTCCACGTGGTTTTTGGAGAGGACTGTGTGGCTGTCTTTACTATGTGGTTGTCATTACAGTATGGCACTGTGAGGAAATGTAAGTGGCAGATCAGTTTTCCTTCATGTCTTTGGAAACTTGTGAGCTGATCTGTAAAGGTTTGGTTTTTTGGTTTGGGGTTTGTTGGTTTGTTTGTTTGGTATTTTTTATATGGGCTGAATCAGCAGCTTGTCCTTGAAAAAGAAGTAAAAAGATCTGCAGGTGTTACTAGAATTTGATGGTTGGAGATAAGGGTGGGCTTATTATGTGGGCTAAAATGGTAACAGAAATGCAATAGGAAGTTGTCAATGTATGGTAGAGAGAGATCACAATTTCAATCTAAATTTTAAACTACATCTGTGCATTCCTGCTTCCTCCTCCTTTGCATCTGTTGTTTTGTTCTGTGGTTTTTGTTTTTTTTCGGTTTTTTTTTCCTAAGAATTAAAGTTTTATAGATACAAGCTCGACTACACTGAAGTAACATATAAGTCCAGGAATAGTGCAGCTTGAAGCCACAAAGATTTTATCTTTTTCTGGTTGTTCTTATTTTGTTATTTTCTAGGTTTTCACCTGTGTCTATACCGTTAAATGTAATCTCTGTTAGTGGGATTTCAGTGTTTCTTCATGAGGTTTTGATAGGCTGCAGACCTTACGTACTCTTGCTTACCTAATTTTTTGTGAATGGAAGCAGATACGGGCTGTGATGTCTTGCTGTCACTCAGAAAGAAACAAACAAGCTAATACTTAAAACCTTCTTCTCTTTAATCCAGGCGTACATCAGGCCTGTGAAAAGGAGCTGAGAGTATGGCAGAAAGTGTTGATTCAGTTGTTCCAAATAGTGAGAGGTAGATGGAAAAGAGCTGATAGTCCCAGTGTAATCAAATACTTTGGAGTTTTAGGTACCTCATCTTTCTGTCTTTCTTATTTTTCCTGTCTGACTAACATCTCCACATCTTATATATCGCCCTTCTCAAGCCTTTCTAGAAAAAGTGAATGTTAAAACCCATGTAGTAAAGCGTAAATCTAATTGAAATAACAATTTAAATAAGAGCTGTTGCTTTTGAGGCTTTTCTTTCCCTAGAATGAAGTGGTGGAAGGTGGATTGTAAAATCTAGTGTTTTCAGTAGCTAGGTGTTACAATTGCCTGGCAGTGGTACATTTCTAAGTCCTTGTTATGCTATTGGAGGTAAGCAAGTTCTGTATCACATCTATCACTATCTATTTACTTTTCCACTTTACTCAGGTATAGCTCCTTTACAACTTGTGAAATAAGATAAATTAAAGGACACGCTTGTGAGGTGGGCTGATGCCAACCTAATGAAGTTTAACCATGCTAAGTGCAAAGTCCTACACCTGGGTCGGAGCAATGCCAGGCACAGCTACAGGTGGGGCAGGGAGGAGATTCAGAGCAGCCCTGAGGAGAAGGACTTGGGGGTGTGGGTTGATGAAAAAGTGAACATGAGCCGGCAGTGTGTGCTTGCAGCCCAGAAGGCCAACCGTATCCTGGGCTGCATCAAAAGGAGCGTGACCAGCAGGTCGACGGAGGTGCTCCTGCCCCTTTACTCTGCTCTCGTGAGACCTCACTTGGAGTATTGTGTGCAGTTCTGGTGTCCTCAACATAGAAAGGACATGGAACTGTTAGAACAAGTGCAGAGGAGGGCCACGAGGATGATCAGGGGACTAGAGTACCTCTCGTATGAAGATAGGCTGAGAAAATTGGGGCTGTTCAGCCTGGAGAAGAGAAGGGCACGTGGAGACCTCATAGCAGCCTTCCAATACCTGAAGGAGGCCTGTAGGGATGCTGGGGAGGGACTCTTCATTAGGGACTGTGGTGAGAGGACAAGGGGTAATGGGTTCAAACTTAAACAGGGGAAGTTTAGATAGGATCTGAGGAAGAAATTCTTTACTGTGAGGGTGGTGGGGCCCTGGAATGGGTTGCCCAGGGAAGTTGTGAATGCTTCATCCCTGGCGGCGTTCAAGGTGGGGTTGGACATAGCCTTGGATGGCATGGTTTAGTGGGAGGTGTCCCTGCCCATGGCGGGGGGGTTGGAACTCGATGATCTTGAGGTCCTTTCCAACCCTTACTATTCTATGATTCTATGATTCTAGGATAAGATCTCTTACTTTCATGCTGTCTGAGCCACGACTGCTTTTCATGAGGGAGTAAACTTTGCTTGAAGCTAGTAAAAGTGCCTCAGAACAAATCCTTTTACTGATCGTAGTCAACAGAAACTTGAAGTTACTGGGGTTTCAGCACTAATTCTGTATCGTTTCAATGTGTTGATCCTGTACTTTTGTATTTGGGTTTGGGAAGGTAAGAAACAGATTCTTTGATCAAGATGTGTTCCTCAGTTGCCTACTAATTACTAGATTTGTTACAGATGCATTTAAGAAGTAAAAAAGTTACTGCTTAGGTGTCCTTGACTTTTTTTTGGGGGGGTTGTGTTGTTTTGTTGGGTGCAGGTTTCCCTCCACATGGGTACTATTCTGCAACTTTAGTCTTTCTTTCTGAAACAATATCTCCTGGAAACAGTATTCTGTAACTTGCTTCTCTCTGCTGAAGAAAGCTAACTAGACTACCAGGCTAACTAGCTGGACTTTACAGTCTCTTGTTTAACCCGGTTTTCCTGAAAGCGGCATAGTTGCTGCAGAGCTTCCTCTCAAATTCTAGCAGATGCTTCTTCTTTTCTTGAAGTTGTCTCGACACCATCCAAGTGTTCTTGTGTACCTGACATAACCTGTGGCTTGATTGTATAAAAGAACTTAAAAATGTAAAGTTTGACTCATTTGAAAATTTCACTTTCCAAAACAAAATTGATTTTTCCCTTACAATATCATTTCAAGTTATTAAATCAGAACTAAGTTACTTGAAAGTTTCAACAGATGCAGAGTGTTCTGAATCTTGATTCTTGGCTGATATGTCTTCTGTCTCATGTCAAAGACATGTTGCATCAAGACTGCACTACAGCAAACAAGAATACAGCTGAGTAAGATTGACTCAAGCAGAAAGTCTTTATGCATACCAGAGGGGGAAAATCCAAGGGTTTTTTTGACATGCTAGTTCTTACTCTCTCTGTGAGTGAAGCTTGAGGCATTCTTACTCACCCTGAAGGTAGCCTGCAGCTTGCTGGATCATATTTTTCAGCTTTGTCTGCATTTGTTCTGTATCACACTGTTAATAGTATCTCAAAGGAGATGGAAAGGGTATTGGGCTTGCTGGATCAATTTGGGGTTTTGTTTGGTTGGTTTACATAGATACAGTCCCTCTTTTTTTCAAGAGAAATACATAGTTTTCATTCCTATAAAAATGATGTTATTTTTACTAATGTAAAAATTTTTACTAATTTTTACTATTTTTACTAATGTAAAGTAACATCATTTGCATTCAGAATTCATCACTGGAGAGTCAGCGTTTTCACCTGTGCTCTCTGAGATGGTTCTGCCCTTTTACATGGAGAAGAAAAAATTGAAAGTTACAAACATCTATATGCTCAGATTTAGTAAAGATTCATTTCTACTAATCGTACTTAAGAGACTGAAGCTGGTCTCACATTGTAATGTTGATCCTAAATGTTATGCTTTGAATTTTCTTGTATACTGTTTCGATTTCTCTTTCTTCTTCGAAGATGGATTTCATTAGTAACCGTGGTTTAAATACCAGGGTAACAATTCCAATGGTCAAAATTTTAGATTATCTGGACGCTAATTAAAGATGCATCCATAATACTCCCAGGAATAAACCCAGCAGTAACCTGTCAGAGAATCACAACAGAATGAAAGAGAGCCCCAAATTTCCTAGTTTAGCTCTTGTAGGAATTTTATTTATGATGCTTAAGTATTCTGGCTGCTGGGAGCAGTCAGATTTATTCCCTCAGTGAATTGCAGTCTAGGATTTGATATTAATTTTTTTTTAAGTGTCTTTGGTCTACTGTGTCGAGTTATTATACTTCACTGCAGAGGTTGCCTATGAATCCTTGTCAGGATTTTTCTACTGCTTTTAGTTCATGTCTTCTGTTGGGCTATATTACCAGTTAACCTTCTTCCGGCAGTAGATGGATGGCTTCAAGTACTCCTGGAGTCCATTGACTCATTTCTGTCATTGGCAGGACTTCAGTATTAAAAGCTGGATGGAAGGGTCTGTTTCTTTTCTCATCAGAGCACTTTCTCTCTACAGTGCCTTGAAGCATTAAGCGATCTGGCCTCTCTCTGTTGAAGGTTACTGCATAGTGTTTCTTGTTAAAGTTTAAATTTTAGTTTTGAGCAAGATGGGAATTGGAAGAGGAAAAAAGTTGAATATTTATTTGAGAGCTCATCAACTCTGATAACTCTAGATCTGTTTACTGTTAATAAAAGTTTTGTGTTCTTCTGTGTCAAGTGCAGGTATCTCTCGGCTCCCCTTTTCGTGGCAGCAAGCACCGTCCTGGAGAAGGAGGCCTGGGGGTAGGAAGTAAAGGAGCTGTTGTTTTTTCTTACCCTGTGTCTGTTAATGTTTTCATTGTTGGCTGTGTACTGGTCATCAGCTGTTCAGTGTCTCAAGTTCAGTGGAACTGGAAACTAATTTTATTTCTCCTCCCTCCCTCCCCCCAGATGTTCAGTTTAGTAACGCTGCTTCTTACCTGTTTAAAACCACTGTTAAAACCAGGTAGAGGTGATTTGCATGGGCAGTAAATAATTTATGTTTTCAATAAGCTGTTAAATTTGTAAACATAATAATTTATCATTTATTCCCAAAGTACTTTTCAAATGTTATGAAAAGTTGTAAAGACAGTTATCAGATAAATTGGTTTTTGTGTTGATTTTTTTTTTACTGGTCTTCTGTAGCTTCACCAGTTTATGTGCTGCGGTAGATGAAATGGGAACATGCTTTTGAAGTCATGCAGCAAGGGTGAAACTGTGTTATCAAAACAAAAAGTTCAGAAATAAAGGCAGGTACCTAGGATTAAAGAATTGAGAGTTGAAAATGCTGTTGGGCAAAAACATGATATGGTCCTAGTACTCTGTTATCTGTTCTTCAGGGAGTGATGACATGTCCAGTCTCCACAACACATGTTGTGTGACATGTTCATGTTTATTCAGTTATTTAGCCAGTTCAATTTAATGAGATAATTAGGAGCTGATGTAAACAATTTTAAAACTCGAACCAGAAATTCAAATTATCTTCTTTAATTAACTTTAACATCTAGGGCGTGGGGAGACAGGAAATAAAATTAGTTTCCAGTTCCACTGAACCTGAGACACTGAACAGCTGATGACCAGTACAGTCAGTGACAAAAACAACATAATAGACAAAAGGGTTAGTCTGAGATAATATAAGCATGGGCTGTTGTACAGCTCACTTATATTTTAATGACCGTATTTCTTTATTTTTTGTTAAGGACCTGTGTGCTCTTTTAGGCTAGTTGTGGTCAGAAAAGGTTGATTCGGGTAAAAGCTACCCCCTTTTGAAATTTGCATACCTTACTAGAAAACAAAAGGCTCTTCTGTTGAGCTTTAAACAGTAGTTTGTGTTTTAAACTTTGCTCCTGCTGAGTTCAGAAGCGGCTTTGTGACTCAGGAATGGAAGCTTCCAAGGCTATTATGAACCAAATTGCGGTAAAAGACTTTGCAGAAAATATTAAAGGCAATGTGCAGTGTTGAAATGAATTTGTTTAACTTGTTTAAAATACTACAGTGATACAAGGATTCCAGAAGCACTTGTAGAAAATTTTGTATGTAGAGCAACATTGTGCATGCAGCTTTTCTACTTTACAGTTACAGTATTAGGAGTATTCATAGTTCAGCCTCATCAATATGCGCCGATGTGTGTATGCGTGTGCATGTGGTGGAATGTTAATGTCACTTTCCAGGTGTGCTGCTTTCACTGACTAGCAAGAAGCATACGTTTCACAGGGATTTGGGGTTTTTTTAAGCTCTTTTGGATGAGCTTACATAGCACATGGCAGCAGAAGCACTCAGGTTTCCCAAGCAGGTTACAGCTCAGAAAAGAGTTGCCTAACACAGGAGAGGTGGGGAATTCTCTTCAAGGGGCATTACATATGTTGTTGAATTCTCAGCCATTTTATACTGTAGGGGCTCTTAAAAAAACCTGAAGATTTAGAAGATGTGTTTCAAAGACATGTGTTTGCTAAAAGACTGTGTTGTTTTTTTCTGAAATGTAACTTGTGTTTCTGTGTCTTGCTGAGATAACTATCTGTTCAAGGGAAACACTGGTGTATTGCTGGAGTCTGGAAAAACATAGGAGCTTTGTGAAATTCCTCACAGAATGTGCTGAGACAACCTGCACTTGGTTTTGGGATGCCTTTGCAAATTCAGTCAGAGGTCTCTCTGCTTCTAATGTGGCCTGTAATTATGGGTAAATATATTCAAAGAATAGCAATTTTTTTATGAAAGACATTGGTGTATATATGTCCAAAGTTTTTTAGGGAAGACAAAACTATTTTTGGTTACACACCCAACTGGCATACTAACTTTTGTCTTGAAAGAGTTCTGAAAAGTAAGATAAAAGTTATACTCTTATAAATGAAAAGATTAATTTCAAAGATGTATGTATGTAAATAGGCCTTGCAATGGTAGGGGCTGGGGCTCTTGAGGCCAAGGAGCAGTGCTGGGACATGGCCGTGGCAGGGAAAAAAAGGGACAGGGGCACCTGGGTAGTGTGAGCAGGATATGGCCTGAGAGCAAGGGGGAGGCAGGGGCTAACCTCTCTGCTTGATGCCCATCAGACCCCACATGGGTACTGCCTTCCCTTTGGGTCCCGGATACAGGAATGACACTGAAAAACTGGTTGGAGAGGAGCAAGGACCACCAAGATGGTGGGACTGGAGCCCTTGTGTTAGAGACAGTTGGAGTTGTTTGTGCTTTGGGTAGGGCTTGGACTGGAGACCTTCTGTGGTCCCTTCGTTAGCTGAGTTACCTTGTTATCCCATATGTGACAAGAAAATGTGTGTGTAGTCTTGGTTTCACATGGTATACACACAGCTTTTGTTTCGAGACACTAACAGTAGTACACATAGCTGTCAATAGTGTGATCTTTCATTCCACAAAGACAGTATTAGGCTGTGAAAATACAATGCATAATGCTCTCATGCAGTAAACTCTAAAAAGCATATTGGAAATAATAATTAATTTTTAAAAGCTTCGTTTCTGGCTGCATGCACAAGAAAGCAAACAATTATGCATGTTATGCTTGTTTGGAAAACGAATAACAAACAAATTGGAAGCTGAATAGTCACATTTTCACCTTTTCTTATTACGTGTATTTTCCTGAGTAGCAATGGGCATAGATGTTATGGTCTTGCTCTGAGGTAATGGTATGCCTCTTGGTGGTGTTTTAAATACTCCTTTTTTTTTTTTTTTTTTTTTTTCCTATAAAGTAGCAGAGAAAAATCCTTAAACTTCCAGCTTTGTATTTATGTTGCTTCAGAAATACGTGAAGATGTTTGAATTTTCTTCTTTACAGGCAGGAAGGTAGTTTAACCTTCAGCAAAGAGCTGGTTGCAGTAGTAATCAGCCTCTGATTTGTCTATTTTGAAGACAGATTGATCTATCAAGCCCTGAGTGCAAAGCTGAGAGTGCCTACGGAGCACTTCCCTGTGTATATTTGATTACTGGAGCACAGCTGCTGTTCAGAGTAATTAATATGAGAGTATAATATCTTTCAGATGGGTGCTGTGTCTTTATTTCCAAGGTCAGACGACCTCTCTTGCTTAAGTTCTCTTCTGTCTATGGCATTTTATGTAGGTTGTTGATTTTTGATTGCTTGGTGGAAATAAAGTACTTATGGAAGACCTGGTGAGAAAAATCAGGTAGACTTTGTATTTGCTTGAGGGAAGTGCTACTAAGAATTAAAAAATGTGAAGTTTAGTAATCTTACAGCTACCATATATGAAAAGGGACTTACTGCTTCTGGCACCCAACTTTAATAGGTGATTCTGTAAATTACTGTCCTAAAGACTGATTGCTAGACAGTCAAGTTAATGTACTTGACTTAGAAGCTTACTTTTCATTGAATTGTATTGGGGCTTGGGCGACATAGGGGCGTTTATTCAAAACTGTACTTTTATAAGTAAATATTATTTTCCTAGCAAGTAAAATTTCTGCCTTTTTTTTTTTCCAAAATACATTTGATAATAATATTTTTTCCTTACAAAATTAAAAAGTTAAATTAAATTGAAGTTATTGGAGGAAAGGCAAAGAGAAGAGGATTTTTTTCAGTAAAAAGCTTCAAGTAAAGCTTAAAGTTTACTCTTCATCCCTTCGAAAGACACACCTTTGTAATTTTCAATATCTGAAATTAACCTGAGATCATTCTTCAAATTGAGCAGTTTCACACGTGGAACTTTGGAAACCTTCAGTTTGAAAAAGGAAAATGTTGGGGCTCTCAGGTGTTTTTAGCAATATCTTGTATGGTTTATAAACTCTATAATTTGTTTCTCACAGCTAGACATACACTAATGCTATCTGTCCATAATATGCGTTATGTTATGAGCATGTATTGAAACTTCTAAAACAGGTTCACAAAACTTGAGAAATTGTCATGACTTTTGTTTTAAATATTGTGGCATTTGATACCTTATTCAACTTGAGGGATAGGTAGTCTTCATACAGTTGAATTTTACCTTCTTTTCTAACTTTAGATAATTAGCTCCCAATATCATTCATTTTTCCTCTGGGGCCCCCAACATAGGAAAGATATGGACCTGTTAGGCTCTGGGGAGACCTTAGAGCAGCCTTCCAGTACCTTAAGGGGGCCTACAGGAAATCTGGAGGGGGACTTTTTACAAGAGCATGTCTTGACAAGGCAAGGGGGAATGGCTTTAAACTGACAGAGGGGAGATTTAGGTTAGATGTTAGGAAGAAGTTCTTTACTGTGAGGGTGCTGAGGCACTGGCACAAGTTGCCTAGAGAAGCTGTGGCTGCCCCATCCCTGGAAGTGTTCAAGGCCAGGTTGGACGGGGCTTTGAGCAACCTGGTCTAGTGGAAGATGTCCTTGCCCACGGCAGTGCAGTTGGAACTAGGTGATCTTTAAGGGCCCTTCCAACCCAAACCATTCTCTGATTTTAAGTTAAAGATGTGGCAGGATACATAAAAGATTTCAGGAAATTGGTCATCATCCTGGGTTTACATAAAACTTCATTTCACTCAAGTAGTACTGCCCTTTTTCGATGGCTGACTAATGACACTTAGGTGTGAGTTAAGGGCTACTTTGAATGTAAACATTTAAGCTAGAATTTTTAACAGATCTCTGTTTTAGCCTGACTCTTGTCTATTTTCCAAGCAGTGGAAATTTTATAACTTACTTCAGGGGGAGCAGGTAATCCTGCTTGGAATGGACTTTTCAAAGAGCTGTTATGCCTTGGCATCTTCACCCTTCCTTTTGTGGTCTTAAAAAGGAAAGCTCTCCAATACTGTTGTTCCTGTTTATTTAAATGTATCATATGCTGCAGTGGGGAGAGTGTTTGGTTTGTCAGTCCTGGCATAGCATTGCATATGGACCTGGAAGTCTTAGTTGGGAAAAAACCTTACCTGGTCAGTGAAGGCTTCTTACTAACATACATTCTTTAGCCGGAAGAAATGAACTGAGTTTTTTCAGAGAAAAGGGATTAGTTTGTATAGAACGTATTTATGTGTTCAGCTAATGTGATTTATTAGGTATCATTTTATAGCTGCATTTTTATATATGCTGTGTCACATACTGTACATTTCTCCCCTGTGATGAGGGTGGGAAAGGCAAGTCTTAGAGGTCAAACACAGCATGCTGGATTTGCAAAAACTGTGTATGAGCTGCTTCTGAAAATTAAAGGATCTGTCTGGAGCAAGGGCCAGGATATTTTTTTTTCCTTTTTTTTTTTTTTTTTTAGGACTCCTAAGCTTTAAAGGCTAAAATATGACGTGTGACAAAGACAAGGAGGGTTAGCTGAGCTGGAAGCTGCACCCACTGAATTTCCCATGGAAGCATAGTGCAAGTAATTCCCACCTAGTCTTGCCTGCAGGTTGACTTTCCTAATAGAGAGCAGCTGAAATTGCTGTTGCTTTCTTGCCACGGGAAGTTATTCCCACAGCCCTTTTACACAGCGCTCGTCTAGTCGGCAAAGAGCCAATTCCTTGCCTCAGTTAATAGAATCATAGAATCAGAATAGTTAGGGTTGGAAAGGACCTTAAGATCATCGAGTTCCAACCCCCCTGCCATGGGCAGGGACACAGAATCACACAGAATCACAGAATAGTAAGGGCTGGAAAGGACCTCAAGATCATCGAGTTCCAAGCCCCCCGCCATGGGCAGGGACACCTCCCACTAAACCATGCCATCCAAGGCTATGTCCAACCCCACCTTGAACGCCGCCAGGGATGAAGCATTCACAACTTCCCTGGGCAACCCATTCCAGGGCCCCACCACCCTCACAGTAAAGAATTTCTTCCTCAGATCCAATCTAAACTTCCCCTGTTTAAGTTTAAACCCATTACCCCTTGTCCTCTCACCACAGTCCCTAATGAAGAGTCCCTCCCCAGCATCCCTATAGGCCCCCTTCAGGTATTGGAAGGCGGCTATGAGGTCTCCACGCAGCCTTCTCTTCTCCAGGCTGAACAGCCCCAACTTTCGCAGCCTGTCTTCATACAAGAGGTGCTCCAGTCCCCTGATCATTTTCGTGGCCCTCCTCTGGACTTGTTCTAACACTTCCATGTCCTTTTTATGTTGAGGGCACCAGAACTGCACACAATACTCCAAGTGAGGTCTCACGAGAGCAGAGTAGAGGGGCAGGATCACCTCCCTCGACCTGCTGGTCACACTCCTTTTGATGCAGCCCAGAATACGGTTGGCCTTCCGGGCTGCAAGCGCACACTGCCCTCCCATTAAACCATGGCATTCAAGGCTATGTCCAGCCTGGCCTTGAGCACCGCCAGAGATGAAGCAATCACAACTTCCCTGAGCAACCCATATCCTGCAGGGTATCACTGTTGCTTGCTGCTGCTGGAGATCATTTCCATGGAGGGTCATACTGTTCTTCTGGCTATTGTCTGACTTCAGAGCTCATAAAGGGAAACGTTTGTTGGGGTAGGAAGGGTGCCTTTTGTTGCTTGTGTTCATTGACTTCACTTTTTTTGAAAAGTAACATCAAATGTTGTTTGTTTTGTTTTGTTTTGTTTTTATTTCTTTCCAGCTGTGATAGACAAAATGTCAATACAATAAGTGGCCTGCCCACCAGAAGTTGCCATGAACCATTTGGTTGGACCGCCTGTGGGGGAGGTAAGTGAAGAGCCAGCAAATGGAGCAGTGAACGAATCAGTGGAGGCTGACCTGGAGCACTCAGAGGTGGAAGAGGAACAGCGGTATGCAACTCGCTACCCAAGACATACAAACAGCAGCCAAGGAGGCCTGTCTGGACAGGAGGAGGAAGGGATGTTAGCTCGGTCAGCCAGCACTGAGAGTGGTTTCCACAATCACACGGATACTGCAGAAGGGGATGTGATAGCCACAGTGGAGGACAGTTACGACGCCGAAAGAGTTCAGGAAAATGAGGATGAGAGCGCATATGCTGTGCAGTACAGGCCTGAGTCTGAAGAGTACACAGAGAACGCTGAGGCTGAGCATGGTGAGGCCATTCATAATCAAACATTGCCTAATCACTTACATTTCCATTCCATCGAACACGAGGAAGCCATAAATGCAGCCTACTCGGGTTATGTCTACACACATCGGCTCTTCCACCGAGGAGAAGATGAACAGTATGCTGAGCCTTATGCTGACTACGGACTGCAGGAGCATGTGTATGAGGAGATAGGAGATACACCAGACCTCGATGCTAGAGAGGGTATCCAACAGTATGAGCGGGAAAGGGAGGAAGCCGATAATTATCGCAAAGAGGCACTTGGTGCTCGCCTTCACCATTATGATGAACGGTCTGATGGAGAGTCTGACAGCCCTGAGAAGGAGGCAGAATTTGCACCCTACCCAAGAATGGATAGTTATGAACAAGAAGAGGATATTGATCAGATTGTAGCAGAAGTGAAGCAGAGCATGAGCTCCCAGAGCTTAGACAAGGCAGCTGAAGACATGCCAGAGGCAGAGCAGAGTTTGAAGCATGGTCATGCTCTTGCTGGTGATGGGCATGAAAGTAATGGCCATCTCCCAGCTGGTTCTCGAGTTACATCCAGCTCAGGAGAATCTGTACAGAGGTACAGTAAGGAAAAGAGAGATGCAATTTCATTGGCCATCAAGGATATTAAAGAGGCTATTGAGGAAGTGAAGACGAGGACCATCCGTTCTCCTTACACCCCTGATGAACCTAAGGAGCCTATTTGGGTGATGAGGCAGGACATCAGTCCAACCAGGGACTCTGACGACCAGAGGCCACTAGATGGCGATGTGAGTATACAAAGCTTTCATCTGTCGGGTTATGTATGTCTTATTCCGTTAATTGTGACAAAAATGGCAGTGAAGGGGGGTGCATTTTGTCCTTACTCTGTGATTCACCCTCCACTAAAGTATGTAGTGCATTGTCAATTTTAAATTAGTACTCTAGAGAACATGTGAGAGGTAAGCATGTGCATGATCAGTGGGCCACATTTTAGTTTATGAAGCACTGCGGACCCCAGTTACACTATATAAAAATTTGCCACATGAAGCTCTTTGCTTTTTTTTCTGAAGCAAATGCTATTCAATTTTTTACTGCCATGGGATATTTTAGAATAGCTACCAAACACTTTGTCCTCTGTTATCTATCCTTGTGTGTTTCTGTTAATTCTAAATTTCACTTTTTGTCATGTAACAATCCTAACAGTTCCAGCAGAAATCTGTCAATATTCTTTATGATGCTATTGTAAATCAGATTCATATTCCAGAAAAGTTGCAGGTTTCTGTCCACTTGTGGGCTCTAGAAATGTAGATGATCTTACAGTCCGTTCCAACCCGAGCCATTCTATGATTCTGTGATTTTATTTTTCCTGGAAAACTGTTGGAAACAGACAGTGATGAGTATGTCTGGGTTTGTTGGGGTGTTTTTGCTTCTGCATACTTTCATTGATTTCTTTTTTCCTTTTTTTAAAGCAACCTGTATTGCAAAAATTACTTCTACAGATATTTTTAAAATTATGTCTGTTGCTAAGTTGATTAACAGGCACAAGGAGGGCTAAAGCAGTGTTCCCAGATTATTCTGTATGGGACAAGAATTATTTCTAACTTTAAAAGTTTCCAAAAGCTGTAATTTATTTCTCTCTCCTTTTATTAATAGATCACATTACCCTTTTGTTGTTCATTTTATTCACCACATTGCCTGTGTTTGTAAGTGGTGTCTTTGTCTGGAAGGATCAAGGAACTTTCTGTTGCTTCCTGATTGTCTAATTGTAACACCCAGTACCATGATAATCTCAGTGATGTTAAGATGCGGATCCTAAAAGCACTGAATTCTTCCTGAAGGTGCTTCAGCTGCTCTCCCAAATCTTGCTGCACCTTGCAGAATTTAACTTTTCTAAGGTATGCTGCTAGGACTCAGCCTGGCATGTTCATACAGTAAATAAAACAGGTGTTCCCATTGGTCTGTATGTACATACTATGGGTTTATGTTTTGCACCAAAAGTTAACTTCTTACTCAAGATTTTTCACAGCCTATTACATGGGAACCTAACTTAGATTTTCAGTGCTGGCTGGTAATCAAATCAGTAATGTATAATGACTGTGTATCTCAGTTCAAGGATAGTTGTAAATGTGTGGGCAGACAGTAAAAGAGGAAGTAAATTAAACAAATTGTTTAGAAAGTGTGTAGATTGAGGGGAGTACATGTTGTGATAGAAGAGACTTGGGACTGGGTAGGAATTCTGTTTTTCACTGAAGTGAGGTATGCATTTGTTTTACTGGATTCTTTAATTCAGATGACAACCCATTAACAGTCTGCTTTCTTTAACAAAGCATTCCTAGAATTAGAACTGAGTGGCCATAAGTGATTAATTCTAATAAAAATGCAGTTGAAGCCCCTTCATCTAAATGTACGTTTTCCTTTATCTCCTTTGAGAAATAAAACAGGATCTCAGGAGTTTTTCAGTGTAACCAGTGTACGCCAGAAATGTTACTCAGTCTGATTTGTAACACTGGCCTTGAAATAAGAAGGAATTGCATAAAGAGAGTGTTTTACCTTCAGGCAGACACCCTTTTCTTGCCCCAGAATTATCAAGGAGCTGCAGGTAAGTAATGCATTGTGGGTGCTTTTGTTACCTTCAATTATTTTGCCAGACTACTTAGCTAATTGCGCCCACATTGTTTTTTAACAAAGCCATTTTGCATTTAGGGGTAGAATGTCCCTCTAAATATCTGTAAGTATTTTGTGTTCTTAATCATATGATATTGAAACTGGTAAGACCTTTTTAGCTCCAAATAGCAGTCACTTTTTATTTAGCTAGGAGCTCTCCATGAGAGAACACTGAAACGAGGGAGTCAGAAGAACGATTTGCAGTTGAGACTCATGAGATATGACAGCCTCTTTTGCCTTTTTTTTCACCAGAAAGCCACTGTTACTCCATAGTGCTGAGCATTTGGATGATATATTTACAGCAAAATATTTGGTAGGTACTAGTTTGAAATGTCCAGAGACTGTTTTGAGAATCTAGTGTTCCAGAAACATTCAGCTTACCTTCAGCTGTGTATAGTTTAGGACTGTTAGGACTGTGGCGATAAGAAAGCTACAGATCACTATATGCATTTGGTTTTAAGATGCCCCATTTCCAGGTTTAGTCACAGTTTAATCTACCAGGATTTTCTGTCATTCCTGTGTATTTCTCCTCAAATGAAATGTTTAGCAGGTATACAAGAAAAGAAAATTGCTCACAGCTCACGGGCAGTTCTATTGTAAGAGGCTGTGGTAGTCCTGTGGTGTAGGAGGCAGGTAACAGACTTCTGTGAAAAAATAAATAGTGTACTGAATTACCTGCTTAATATTTAACAATGGAGAGTATTTGCTGTTGTGTTCCTTGTGCACCCCCGTTTAGTGACGCATGCTTTCACTTTAGAAATGGTCTAGACATCTACTTTGTGGGGAAGGTGTTGTGTCTATTTGATAAAAGCTGAAAAATTATCTCAGTGTCCTTTGAATAAATACAGTAAATTTTTTTTTTGTGTTTTCTACACATATGAGATATGAATAATGCACATATATTTCCGAAATCTGTTTATCAGAATTTTTTTTTAAACCAAAGCAGACCATCACTTACGTATAGCCTTGTGAGGATGTCTTTTTGAAATATTGTAGTAGTTAGAGCAGCACAACTACAAGAAATGCGGCATTATGGTGGAAAAGTTTTGTGTAGTAGATATCTCAGCATACAATTAAATATAATAGTGTATAAACTGTACAGAAGGTCTAAAAAAACATCTGAAAAATGTCACAGAGCTTCGAGAACAGTGGCTTGCTTAGTTGTGGAAGTACAGAGAGCTGCTGTGAAAAGCACTGAAAGACAAAAAAGCTCAGGTAGTTAAAGAGTATATCTGTCTTCTCATGTCCAGAGAAGAGGAGAAGGCTGCCTCCTTCACTTCTGCCATAATCAGGAGAAAACAGTGGTTTGAAGGGAGAAGTTCTCCATTTCAGAACCGAATTCCATAACCTTTTTCTTGGGTCTATTCAGATATACATGGGGTTATAGGTCTGAAATTCAAGTTTTGTTGACCTGCAGCGCATAGTTTGTTGCTGTGTGCCAAGACTTTGGTTCTGCAGAGCCCTCTCATTGATGTTCGCAATCTCTGTTCCTCTGCAGACGCTTGAGGTGGTGCCATGTTAGGATAAACCCTAATAGAAAGTAAAACCATGTACATGGATGGTTTGAATTTATGCAGTAGAAATTCAGAGCTGAAGACAAGCCTTTCAGGTTGAACAGAACTGAGTTGCATTGTTTTGCTTCTCTCTTGGTTTTGATTACATGTACTATATTTCAACCTGTGAGTTCTCAGTTACAGGATTTTCTCAATTCTGATAACTGCAGAAGTGAGGTATTTTCATGGAGATGAATTTGCTTCACTTCTTCCACAGCAGGAGTAATGTATTATTAACAAGGCAATAGACAAGTCTGCTTTAAATAATTAAGCAGGTTTCAGTAATAGATGAACTAAGCCAGGGGGAGGAGAGAGAGAGAAAGAAGAGAAATGAAACAGAGATGAGTTTGTATTGATAGGATATTTTCTTTCTCTGAGCAGACCTTTTTAAACTGTTGGCTGAGCACGCAGAATACAGGTCATCTTTCTGTCATCTGTGTGAGACCATAGCCTTTGTTAAAAAAAAAAAAAAAGGCACATCCAAAAACCCCAAACAAAAAATCATTAAAAAAAATAAAATCATTTTAATATCCAGGGATGAAAGCTCTTTGCTAATTCATTGATCACACAGAAGAAAAATTTATCAGTTAGTCTCCGTGAAGGCAAACACTCTCCAGATGAGTTGCGGGCTTTAAAATTACAGTGAGCACTGGATACATAGGGACTTAGTAATACAACAGTAACAGGTGGGGGTCTTTTTCAAAGACTTTGAGAGAGGTACACAGCCATTGCTTAGGTGAAAATCTCTATTTTTGTAACTCCAGTTAATTTTACTGAAGAATTTCAACTCGGTGGTGTGCAAGTACTCATGGGCAATGTGTTTGTTTTTAAAGAGGTTTATGCAGAGCTATTATTATTCAGTTTATTATTTCACATAGTAGACAGTCACGTCTCTCAAGTGGGATTGTCAGTCATTGTCCAGATGGTGGCAACTGGCAGAGGGCTCCATCATGGCAGAGCATCATTAGCTGTATCAGGGGAGATACCCCAAACTGAGACCTCCCAGACTGCTTTTGTTCTCAGGTCTTACGTGCAGCTGGTCTGTGATCCTGCATGGCCACTCTAGCAGAGGTGATTCATTACTGTAGTTTACCTTATGCTACGTATGAAACACCTCCTATGTTAACTGTGTACATATGACTGTCTGTCATACATGACCTTATCTGCATGTGCAGGAATAGTTTCTGTTGACTACTGGGAAGTTTCTTATCTATATGCAGTTTGGTCCTTTTTGCAGCAGAAACTGCGTGGGAGAGCTGTTGGGTCAGCCAGATGACCTGCCTGGATCACAGAATCACAGAATCACAGAATAGTAAGGGCTGGAAAGGACCTCAAGATCATCGAGTTCCAACCCCCCCGCCATGGGCAGGGACACCTCCCACTAAACCATGCCATCCAAGGCTATGTCCAACCCCACCTTGAACGCCGCCAGGGATGAAGCATTCACAACTTCCCTGGGCAACCCATTCCAGGGCCCCACCACCCTCACAGTAAAGAATTTCTTCCTCAGATCCAATCTAAACCTCCCCTGTTTAAGTTTAAACCCATTACCCCTTGTCCTCTCACCACAGTCCCTAATGAAGAGTCCCACCCCAGCATCCCTATAGGCCCCCTTCAGATATTGGAAGGCTGCTATGAGGTCTCCACGCAGCCTTCTCTTCTCCAGGCTGAACAGCCCCAACTTTCTCAGCCTATCTTCATACGAGAGGTGCTCCAGTCCCCTGATCATCCTCGTGGCCCTCCTCTGCACTTGTTCTAACAGTTCCATGTCCTTTTTATGTTGAGGACACCAGAACTGCACACAATACTCCAAGTGAGGTCTCACGAGAGCAGAGTAAAGGGGCAGGATCACCTCCCTCGACCTGCTGGTCATGCTCCTTTTGATGCAGCCCAGGATACGGTTGGCCTTCTGGGCTGCAAGGGCACACTGCCAGCTCATGTTCATTTTTTCATCAACCCACACCCCCAAGTCCTTCTCTGCAGGGCTGCTCTCAATCTCCTCCCTGCCCAACCTGTAGCTGTGCCTGGCATTGCTCCGACCCAGGTGGAGGACTTTGCATTTAGCATGGTTGAACTTCATCAGGTTGGCATCAGCCCACCTCACAAGCGTGTCAAGGTCCCTCTGGATGGCATTCCTTCCCTCCAATGTATCAACTGAACCACACAGCTTGGTGTCATCGGCAAACTTGCTGAGGGCGCACTCAATCCCACTGTCCATGTCACCCACAAAGATGTTGAACAAGACCGGTCCCAACACCGATCCCTGGGGGACACCACTCGTTACTGGTCTCCAGCTGGACACTGAGCCACTGAGCACTACTCTTTGCGTGCGGCCATCCAGCCAGTTCTTTATCCACCGAGTGGTCCACCTATCAAATTGATGTCTCTCCAACTTAGAGACAAGGATGTCATGTGAGACAGTGTCAAAGGCTTTACACAAGTCCAGGTAGATGACATCAACTGCTCTGCCCCTGTCCATCAGTTCCGTAGCCCCTTCATAGAAGGCCACCAGATTGGTTAGGCAGGATTTCCCCTTAGTGAAGCCATGCTGCCTGTCACCAAGCACCTTGTTGGTTTTCATGTGCCTCAGCATGCCTTCCAGGAGAATCCGCTCCAAGATTTTGCCAGGCACAGAGGTGAGACTGACTGCTCTGTAATTCCCTGGGTCATCCATTTTTCCCTTCTTAAAAATGGGGGTTATATTTCCCTTTTTCCAGTCATTGGGAACTTCACCTGACTGCCATGATTTTTCAAATATGATGGACAGTGGCTTAGCAACTTCATTTGCCAGCTCCTTCAAGACCCTTGGATGGATTTCATCCGGTCCCATGGACTTGTATACATTCAGGTTCCTAAGGTGGTCCCGAACAAGATCCTCCCCCACAGTGGGCCCAGTATTTAGCACCCTCAAGTGATGAATTGTGCCTCTTACTTATCCCAGGAAGAACCTGCCTGGGGAATCTCTGAGGCTGCCTGAAATTCCTGGATGGAGAGGTCATATAGGAATTACTCAAATGTGCTTCTCTGAAGTGAGCAGTTCAGTTGGTTACCTTGTTTCAGGTCAACTCCTTGTATCACCTGTGCCCAGAGTGGCCTGGGGCAAATCCTGGACCACCCATCAGTTTGCTAACTGCTGGATAAGTGCACTGGGTATGTGCAGAGGCAGATCTCAACTACAGTTACACCACAAGTACAGTCAAAGCTGAGTTTCATCCTTATGTCACAGTTACAAATTGATATATTGCGCCACAGTATGCATGAATGTGTACAGTAATTCTGAATCGGCTTTACTTTTTCAAACTCTCCATTTTTAACAATGTAGTTAAAGCAGATTTAAACAAAGACAATTGATAGGTGTCCCTGCCCATGGCAGGGCGGTTGGAGCTAGGTAATCTTATGATGATATGATCTCATAGATGATTCTGTGATTCTATGATAGTGATGTTTAGCCATATTGTAAGGAAATTTAGCATTCAGTTTCATTCTTTATGGGTACTTTTTGTTGTCTAAAAGCTATGAATGTGTTGATGGTCTCAGTCTACATTTTAGTGAATAGAATTTGAACTTTTCAAATTACAGTAGACACTTTGCCACGGCATAGTTGTGATAAAACCAAAGACATTTACTGCCATAGTTGTGCTGTACTGGGCAGTGCTTGTGAAATTATACTTGCGTGTGGGACCTAAATGTTTTCGTATTGCTTTGACATTTACCTAATATGTATGGGTACCTTTTTATCACTAAAATAAAATAAATTTGAAAGCCTTGCCTTATCCAGTTTCCTCCTCTGAACTAATGTACAGGAAAACAATATTTGCCTTTCCTCTGCCAAGAAGCCTTATGTGGACATTTGTGTCATGTAAATAATGGCCTTTTGTTTAAGTGAATCTTGCATTACTAAGTATTTATTGATTTCATGCCCTCTGTCCCAGCCTTGTATGTGATGACGTGTCCCACTAGGTTATACTCTTCTAAGATATGCTGCTGATTAGAGCAGGTAAAACAACACTGCTTTTATAGAGCAAGAGCTTCATGAGCTATTTAGTAGCCAGCTGGATCTGTATAGGTTAGGTGCTGCACAGTCCTCTTCTGTTACAAGTTCTGTTACAAGTTCTGTTGCTAAATCCCTCTGCACAATAGCAAGGAAGGTTTCTCAGGTGGAGTGAGTTGCATGTTAGTTAAGAGTCAAGCAACACCAAAATTGAGATGGAGAATTTTTGGATGTACCAGGTTGAGTATCGTAAAAAAAATGTGAGTATATATTTCAGGAGGACAAATAGGGTGAATTTTTTGTTGCTGCACCTAAGGAAACACTTTGTAATTCCATTGATGGACCTCTTTGTGTAATAACAGCATACTTTCCGTGAACTTATTATATGTGTTCTGACAGCATTTTTCTTAGGCTTCTAGAACTTGTTTTATTAACAGACACTAAGAATTTAGGTTTCAGTTGTAGTGTTTTGAGCAGTTGTGCAAGATCTCTATCCACTATGATGTATCAAAATATTTCTTGTTATTGCTGTGACTGCATTCTTTCCTTGTGCATGTATATGGTACCTTTAAAATGCATTTTGGTGCGGGGGAGAACTGAGTTCTTATTCTTCAAAGACTGAACTTTTTTGTACAGATGTCTTTGGGGACAGCTCTCATGTAATGTCATGTAGCAAACTTTGTAGGATGTTTGATATTTGGGTTTGTAGGGGTTTTGGTTTGGTTTTTTATTTTCTGTTTTTTCCCCAGAAAACATTTGAGCAGACGTTCAAACAGAGCACATGGAAAGCCATGTGGTTGTTTTAATGGTTGCTTAATTCTGATACTCTGTCAATGAAAATAGCTGAGTAAAGGTATTTGTAGTGCTACTGGAGTAACTGCTAATGCATTTTAAATGGTTCAGAATTTTTTAATGTCAGCAACCAACTGGTTTAAATAAAGAATGTATTGTTACCACTTTAGTGTGTGAATACAAGAGCTTTCAGGCATTTAAAATAACTTTTTGTTTGTAGAGATATTAGATGCTGAAAAAATAATATGTTTTACTTTGTTTCTTTGTTTACTATTTAAAGCTCAATCCTACAATATTGTGCTGTCATTATTAGGTTGAGGGTATTGCACATCTTTCGTATTTAATTTTAATACAGAAATACTGTGTAACTGTGGGGAATGTGAGCGCTGTGAGGACGATTCATCAAGTCAGTAGGAGTTGACACTTGTGCGGTTGAGACACTATGTTACTCTGTAACCAGTTACAGAGCAAGTCCGGGGATCCTGTGTCTCTCTCGCAGCCCCTGTGTGAATGCAGCAAGCAGCCGTTCAGTCTGATGGCCCGCATGTCTGTGTCCTAGGCATCGTTTCACAGCTACATATGATCAGACTATTGTAAGCTGTATGTCCTTTTTACCCTGCAGTTGTAACTCAAAATACAGGGAGGTGCAAGGAAGGACTGCACTTTTAGCTGTATAAGAAGGAATTGCTTCTTAACTCTTTGGAAGCCTTTATTAGTTAATTATAATTCTAATATTTAGTAATTATTGAAGATAGACCTTTTGATAATGTGAGGGTAAAGAGAAATAGGAGGAGAATGGAATTCTATTTTCTTGGTTTGTTCCAGATCTATGAAGCTAAGCTTGGAATACTTAGTTTTTTGTTGTTTTGTTTTGTTTTGTTTTTTTTTAAATTATGATTCTTATTTTTGTTTTTCTTTTCTATACTATTTGATAGAACTCAGTGTTTTAGCTAGAGTGGAGGCATAGCAGAGGGGAATTCCTAGATTGCAGCTGCTGCCAGCTCTGAGCACTGGAAGTGTAGCTCGATTCAGTGCGCCCTCAGCAAGTTTGCCAATGGCACCAAGCTATGTGGTTCGGTTGATAAGCTGGAGGGAAGGAATGCCATCCAGAGGGACCTTGACACGCTTGTGAGGTGGGCTGATGCTGACCTGATGAAGTTTAACCATGACAAGTACAAGGTCCTACGCCTGGGTCAGAGCAATCCCAGGCACAGCTACAGGTTGGGCAGAGAAGAGATTCACAGCAGCCCTGCGGAGAAGGACTTGGGGGTGTTGGTTGACAAGAAGCTGAACATGAGCTGGCAGTGTGCGCTTGCAGCCCAGAAGGCCAACCGTATCCTGGGCTGCATCCAAAGCAGCGTGACCAGCAGGTCGAGGGAGGTGATCGTGCCCCTCTCCTCTGCTCTTGTGAGACCTCACTTGGAGTATTGTGTGCAGTTCTGGTGTCCTCAACATAAAAAGGACATGGAACTGTTGGAACAAGTCCAAAGGAGGGCCACAAGGATGACCAGGGGACTAGAGCACCTCCCGTATGAAGATAGGCTGAGAAAGTTGGGGCTGTTCAGCCTGGAGAAGAGAAGGCTGCGTGGAGACCTCCTAGCAGCCTTCCAATACCTGAAGGGGGCCTATAGGGGTGCTCTTCGTGAGAGACTGTAGTGATAGGACAAGGGGTAACGGGTTCAAACTTTAACAGGAGAAGTTTAGATTGGATATGAGTAAGAAATTCTTTACTGTGAGGGTGGTGAGGCCCTGGAATGGGTTGCCCAGGGAGGTTGTGAGTGCTTCATCCCTGGCAGCATTCAAGGTGGGGTTGGACATAGCCTTGGATGGCATGGTTTATTGTGAGGTGTCCCTGCCCATGGCAGGGGGGTTGGAACTCGATGATCTTGAGGTCCTTTCCAACCCTAACTATTCTATGATTCTATGATTCTCTGATTCTGGTATGATCCTTGGCTTAGAGAAAAGCCGTATCATGTAATTGCTTGTGAAACCAGAAGTATGATATTTGATGGTTTTGCCATCAGTGTTAAACTTCTCAGCTGGCAAGCTAGGGCCAAACTGCTTATGTCAAAGGAGAGTGCAGAATGGCGGGGCTGCTGGGGTAAACACCCAGTGTGCATAGCTAAATCCTAAACCTTCCTTTGAGAATTCATCTTTTGGCACACACACTGACATGTTTTGCAGGTATGTCCATAAGATTGGCCTTTAAGTATGCCTGCTGGGTTAAAGCTTTGTACTGTCTTCCATTTTGATCACTTTCATAAATTTCACACTCTGTGTTCTTGTGTCATACCCCAATAGCATTACGCCTGGTCTGGAGTGAATATACCTCACTACAGCTTTTTAGTGTCACCAACATTCATTAGGAATTGACTATGATTAAAATAGCCTTTCCCAAGGCATTCTTTCCCTTTACCAAGATACTTGCTGAAGGATCATATTGATCTAGATATTCCATAATACTGTTTTTCTGTGCTGTTCCCTTTGTTTTCCTGCTATGTCATTCTTGACGATTGTGAATGACTAAGACAGAACTGGAAGGACAATTTCTCCACTAAATTGTTCACAGTGAAGGAAGAAAAATGAGGAAAGCTGACCTAGAGAGTATGTATAGTACTGAGATCATAGTGTGAACTGTGAAATATTTTCCAAATTTGCACTGTAAGGTGAGGAATCATAGTCCTTGATTACGCTGGTATTGAGTAGTCCTTAAATATATTCTAATTAAGCCCTTGAATAAATTAATAATACCTTGTACAATTCATAAAAGCTGTTTTCTCAAATGACGGGTTAACATTTGTGGACAATCACTGTAGCCTACCTCTGCTCAAATGAGATTAGTTTAGCCCTTCAGATTAATTATATCTGAGAGCATGTGTGCTTATGGAGAAATTGCAGTCTTTTCTTCACTCTCCTCAATTTGACAATTGAGTAAACTTTAACTGAATCCCTGTGTTCTGATCATGGTCAACTCACCTGTCTTACCACAGGTCCCTTGCTTAGTGACTTTTCTTTCCTAGCATGTCAGAGCTTAGGACATAGGTTTATATTGCCTGCAGCCTTCAGTAAGGTCAGCCCAATACCAATATCAGATGATCCTCCATTCACCTTGCAAAAATAAAATTTCATGGCACACTTTTTTCCAGAGTGCTGCTTGTACAGCTTTTTTTTGTTCCAAATGGTTCATTCCTTACATTACTGACAAAAAAACAGGGTTTTTTAAAAGATTTAGCTGTTGAGAGTAAGTCCACTGAGATATTGATATGTGATCATCATGAGAAAAAGTAAGGGTTACATTGTTAAAGTGTTTCTCTTGTTTTGTTTTTTTTTTTTTTTTTTTTTTTTTTTTTTTTTTTGGCGTTTTGGTTGTTTTTTTTTTTCCCTCTTAGTATTACTACTATTATTACTTTTTTATTATTACTTTTATTAACAGTGTTTTGGCTTTTCTGTTTTTCCCCCTCATCTCTTATTTCCACTGCCAACTTAGAAGACAATATGAAAGAAGAATTTCTACATTGGTTGTTCAGATTATTGTTGATTTTCTTGTCATGTTTAGTCTCCATCTCCAGATTCTTCTTCACCTCGGGGTGCTGAATCAAGTAGGCAACATCAGCAGGAGGCCTCCACTAATAAAGAGGTAAAGTGAAATCTTTCTAAAGTCTCGTTCATGCTACTTATGCTTTTTTATTTTTCTTGCCTCTTTGTACCTGTGCAATCCCGTCTCTTCTTCCAAAGTTGCAACGAATTCGAGAAGCTGATTTGTTGCTCCTTTTCCCTTAAGCTTGCCTGGCTGTCTGACTGAATTTCAACATACTTAAGACTGTTTATCATAGCATTTCTGAGTCTGTGTTCAGCAGCCACTAAATTTATTAATCAGGCCAGGAGGTATTGATTTATCAAACAGCTAAATCATCTCAGTTTCAGAGACAAATGAAATCAGCCCTTTTTTTTTTTTCCCCTCAGAATGTCTTCCTGACAAGAAAAAAAATGTTTCTCAGCCAGATGAAAAAGCTTGCTTGCATGAAATTAACTAGGTCATAATTTGTACTGCTTAATATTTTGCCATTGTGGAAACTAACTTGTCAGTGATTCACAGTCAGAATTTATTTCCAGGCTCCTTAAAATAAAGCTAAATACTTTCTTGCTTACCAACACAAAATGAAACGTGTGAGTAGAACTCACAGTGTGAAAAGAAAATAATGTGGCATTAAGTATTTGGATTAGTATAGAATGGCTGGCTCTGTAAACAGAAATATCTGCAAGTGTTTGGATTGTTTGCCTTTTGTTCTTTAAACTTCAGAAAAATGTAGGAACTGTAGTCTAACAAGATACCATATTGTTACTGATAGCAATGCATAAGTTATGTTGCACAGTGAAAAAAAACTGACTACTGTTACTGGAAATACTAATTAAAATGGAAACACTAACTAGTAATCCATTATTTCTTTTTTGTTTTGCTACTGTCAAGGGATAAAAAAGCTTGTAACATGCAGGTATTTGTGCCAGTCTGTATTTGCATTTAGAAAATAATGAAAGGTTTCAAAAACCTTGAGAATCTCGTATTAAAGTCCTTAAAAATAGATAGTGCCATTAAATTTTCATATGCTGTATTGTTAGCTTGTTAAAGCCTTTAGCATTCTTCCATATAGATTTTTATCACTTTATATATATTGTAACTTTTAGCAGTTTTTAGGCATCAATAAACTTAGCCAAAGGAAGAAAACAAACCAGACACTACTTATTTCAGTTTTTAGGTTGTGTTCACACTTAGTGTCGGAGGTGGTAAACCAGGTTTCACAGTAGAATCTGTCAGGATGTTTATTTCCCTTATATGAGCAATAGTTCCTGCTTTAGTACTTCCAAGGCAAGAACAACAGTGATAAAACAGCATCATAATTTTGGGGAATGACTTTTAGGTCTTAGTAAAACCTTTTTTCTTTCTATATAAATTTTATAATATTAGGTGGCAATGAGGCTAGCAAGGGAAATCAAACATTAATGACTTTGATGTTTCATTATTCATGGATATGTAAAATTAAAAGGTGTAGGTTTCCTCCTATTAGTAACTTTACCTGTTACTTTACTATTCCTGTGGTCTTGGTAGTGTGTCAACCTGAGTAATGAACAAAAATCACTTGATTTTTTGTCTGAGGTTTTACAATAAAAGCATATGTGATGACAGTTTGCATCTCTCTGCCCTGAAAACAAGTTGCATCAGCTAGTAGATTGCTGAAGAGTTGTTAAATCTGTAGTAACAGACTATGTTCTGCCTGTACTAACAGACTATGTTCACTCTGTTTAAAAAAAAAAAAAAGAAAGAAAATACTTTGGAAAGTGCATTTATATGCATGAGCTGTCTGGTGCATAGGGGATTTGCCTTTTAGGTCTGTCAGAGCCAAGTGGTTGAATCCCTCTTGCCACTGCACAACTAGCACTTACGGACAATTTTTAAAGTCTGAATGGGTGGGTGGTTCAGTAAAAACATTTATCTGAAGAGATGAAAGAGCCAGATATGAAAAGACATGTCAGTGTCCTGACAGAAGCTTAAGGGCTTCGGCAGTGGAAGGTCACTGTTTATTGGCATCTTTATTTATGCTAGTGCAGTCTCTGATGGAGAGCTTTCTTGGTTTCGCAGTACAGCTTAGTCAGTTTCATAAGGCACAGCAAGTACGTAGAGGCTGCACGGGCTCTGCTGTCTGTCACACACTTTTTGCTTTCATTTCACGGATCTTATTTTATAGCAAGACGAGCATCATTGATTGAAAAGTATTACTTGCTATTCATCTTCTGTTTGTTACAATGGAAAAGACTCCTTGGGGTTAGTCAACAGACCTGCCACATAACTGTGACGTTCCTAGTTTACCTGGCTTTTTCCACCAGTACACAGAACCTAATAAACTGCCTGACGTAAAGGAAAATTATCTGTTGTATATTTCAGTGTATATTGTGTGGAAATATACTAGAAGATGTCTAAGATATTATGCATTATTCTAGATTTTCTTTTAATAAAACTGTGTTAAGCATTGGAAGAGTTATTGCTAATATAGTCAGTGACAGGTTCAATTGCAAGCTTTGTGATACTCACTATCCTCACTCTCCAGACTTTCCAAAATTCTTATCTGCAACGCATATGATAGCAGCAAATATTTCAATATCCCTATTACCATCTATATGTTGCTATATAGAATTTTCTTTGATAAATTTTCCTATGTGGTTTACTCATTGGTTATAACAAAATGGTGAAGCTTACTGAAAGTTATCTTGCAGGTGTTCAGAGTGTTAGCCATAGAGCCTTTCACACAAAATAGCAGTTGTAAGTAAAGTCTTACTTTAAACTGCGTATTTACATCTGAAAATCGGTATTTTATTTATTTTTTTACCTTTTATGTAATTGAAGCTACCAGGTGTAGTTTTGTGCTTTATATAATGTAAACACAGTTGGTGGTCAAGTGCTAGTGAATTCGGTTACCCCACAAAATACAGGTTGCTACCTAACCTGTTGAAATTTAGAAAGCTTTTTAGTGCGAGGGCTGCGTCAACGCAAGAGATACATCTGAGAACAGTCCTAATGAATAATAGGATTCAGGTAATGAGTAACAAAATTTTCTTAATGAATGTGTGACTGGGCTGATGGTTTCAGTTATGAAAGCCATGTATGTATTCAGTATAGCATAATTTTATATATTCCTGTATGTATTTATTCCTAGTTGGAAGATCCAGTGTGTTTGAGCTATGACGCATTTTTGTGCAACTTATTGATAGTAAAAGTAGAACACCTATTGGTAGCAATTAGCATACTACTGAACACCAACAAGTAACTGAAAACTGGGCTTAGTATGTTGCCTGATAAAGACGGAAACAGAAGGCATCATTTAACTCTAGTAGGTGCTTAGAGTTTCAAAATACTAAATAAAATAATAAATCTTAATAAGTGGCTATCTTTCTTTGCTCATAACTATGACTGATTAACTTTTTAATTTTTTGGCGTATTTTTGCATGCTCTGTTCTGTTTGAAATCCTTTTTTGTCTTAATTACAGTCCAGAAAAAGTTTGGCTTCATTTCCAACCTATGTTGAAGGTAAGATAGTTCTACAATTTCTAAATCTAAATGTTTTTTAATATAAAAAATCTCCAGTATTTGTAATGTATAAAATTTTATTTGCTGAAAAAGAAAATTAGGGTTGGGTATATTGATTTAGATTAAATTGTGTCCAGTCTGGAATCTGAGCTAAATCCTACTATTCTCTTTCAGAAGTTCAGACTTTTTAGTGTTTAATTCATGATTTCTGTGTCATTTCTGCTGGGTTTTTTTAATCAGTATCACTTGTAACAGCACAGATTTTTTTTATGGTATTCACACAATACATATGAATGTGTGTGGACAAGGAAAATAGGCTAGGCAAGAAGACTGTAGTGCTCTTTCCAGCACTGATTGATTAATCCAGAATTGATTAATTGGCAGGCCTGCAGGTGCTGCTTTGCAGTTACTTGTCCTCCAGTTAAATAGTGCTTACTGTCTTAGAGTTGAGGTTGCATTTGTACAAGTGCTTAATTTATTGAAAACAGTGTGGAAGAGCAAGTTGCCTACAGCATGAACTGCTAACTTTTTTATGAATGTCGTGGTTTGTGCCCAGCCGGTAACTCAGAACCACTCAGAGCTCACTCCCTCCCCGCACCAACTTCCTCCCCCCACTCCTGGAGGGATGGGGAGGAGAATAGAAAGAATATAACTCCCACGGGTTGAGATAAGAACAGCCCAGTAACTAGGGTATAACACAAATCACTACTGCTACCACCAATAATAATAATGATAAGGGAAATAACAAGGGAAGAGAATACAACCACTCACCACATGCCGATTGATACCCAGCCCAACCAAGCAGTGATCTAGCCCTTCCGGGTAACTGCCCCCAGTTTATATAGTGGGCATGATGTGCTGTGGTATGGAATACTGCTTTGGTCAGTTTGGGTCAGGTGTCCTGTCTCTGCTTCCTCCCAACTTCCCCTCCTGCCTGGCAGAGCAAGAGACTCAGAAAGTCCTTGGTCAGAGTAAACATTACTGAGCAGCAACTAAAAACATGGGTGGTATCAGCTCTGTTCCCAGACTGAAAGTCAAAACCACAGCACTGCACCAGCTACTAAGAAGGAGAAAAATAACTGCTATAGCTGAACCCAGGACAATGAGTCGGCATTTCGAGTATACAGGATGACTGCATGCTGTAAAACCCAGGTATTTTGTTATGAGAGCCTGACAGAAGGAGAAAATTTGAAGTTTTATTTGCCTTTTTTTTTATCCTTGGCAGTGGTAGTTCCAATCAAGCATTTCATCCTATGCTTCATGAAATGCCAGAAATACAGTTGATACTGTACATCGTTTAGGCTGTCTTGGAAATCCTTGGATTGCTTTGCAGTGTGCTGTATCTGAGTGATTATGTGATAGTTCTCTTTACATATTAATCACTTGTTTAGACATCAGTATATAAACTGCATACTTTGGAGTCTGTGGCCAGAATGTCAACTAATGTAGATTTCGTATAATATCTTGAAACTAGCTGAGCTTTGGAATTTTGCAGCAACAAAAGATCTTTCTTAGAACTGAAATTCATCTGCTAGTGGTAGACCCTGTCTACCAAGGGCTATCTTAAATAATCTTCCCCTCCTTAAAAAGTGTCGTGGTTTAAGCCTTTATAAACTCACGCAGTCGCGCTCTCACTCACTCCCCACTCTCTTCCCCCACTGCCGGGGGAATGGGGAGGAGAATCAAAAGAATGGAACTCCCACAGGTTGAGATAAGAACAGTTTAGTAACTAAGGTATAACACAAACCACTACTGCTACCACCAATAATAATAATGACAAGAGAAATACAAGGGAAGAATACAATTGCTCACCACCAGTCCCCAGCCCGACCAAGCAGTGCACCCCCCACAGTGCACACCCACCACCCTTCTGGGTCTCTGATCTCCGTCTTTACATCCTGGACATGACGTGCTGTGGTATGGAATACCTCCCTTTGGTCAGTTTGGGTCAGGTGTCCTGTCTCTCCTTCCTCCGGGCTTCCCCTCCTCCCTGGCAGAGCATGAGACTCAGAAAGTCCTTGGTCAGACCAAAACATTCTAAGCCATAACTATAAACATTGGTGTTATCAGTGCTGTTCCCAGGCCGAAAGTCGAAAATACAGCACTGCACCAGCTACCAAGAAGGAGAAAACTGACTGCTGCTGCTGAACCCAGGACAAAAAGAAAAATAACATTATAAACTAAAATTTTCTTAGATTTTGATCCAGTGCAGAATTCCATACAAAAGAAAATATTTCCATTTTTATGCACTAGCAGTACAAGAAAAACTTCTAGCACCTATCCTACACTTTCATTCAGATAATAATTTCATTGTCAGAGGTAATAAATGGAGCAGTCTTTCAAAAAGCAGTGCTGTCTGTGTGCTCACCTCTGATGAAAATACAGCAGACAGCTTTTTTTGGTTTTCATATGCTTCCTTCTGGGATCTTTATCTACGCCTTTGTCCATATTAATGGGTTTTGGTCAGAAATCATACTGTAAAGGGGTTTGTACCCATTATAGTGAAGGGGTGGAAGTGGTGAAAAGGCCTTGACATATAGAGTAACAAATAACAACACTTAAAATGCTGTATGGTTTCAGGACTGGAGGAGTGTGCATATATGTAGTTCTTCCAGACACATTATTTCTCTAGGGAAAAAAAAAAACACATTTCTTTGTGTCATGTACTTGGAAGGGACTTGTTCATTTTGAGAGTTTTCCATATACATAGTATCTGAACAAATTCTGCACACTGGAGATGAGCATCTTAAAATTACTAGTCATAAACTTTAAGATTTAAAGAAACCATAAAGGAGACAAGCTTGCTCAAAAGATTTATACATCTCCTTCTGGATGTATTTTTATCAGTGTGATGTTTATCTCCAGTTCTTTCTTTTGTTGTTTTAATCTTAATAATGACTTGCATTTCTTTGGGGACCCTGCTTATTTTGAGAGGTCATTAATCTCTTCTGTTATAATTAGAACAAGATCGGCATTCTGAGTAATATTGAACTTTTCGCCCCATCATCTTATATCTGAAGATAACCCTTGAACAAATAAAAACTCTTTCTGATATTGTAGGGTTTTTTGCTTTCTTCTTAGAGTAATAAAAGGCAAATCTTAAGAGTTTGGTTTTTTGATGATAAAATGTGGGCATTTTTACCATTAGCAGTCTTTTAAGATTATTTGCATTTTCACTTGTTCTGAACATCAACTGTTTTTCCCTTACTTCTGAGAATACTAGAAGCTTCTTCAGTTAACCCACCTCCCTATTGGATCATGACAATTTTTACATGTAGCAAGGAGTCAAATAAAACATTTTTACGTATACAGTTTTTAGATACAATTGCCAAGCTCCAGAATGCTTACAGATCATAAATTCCGCTCTGTAAGGATTTGCATTTTTAGGCACTGAACACTTCATCTCTCTCTAACTTTCTACAAAAGTTGATGGGAGTCAGATAATTAAGAAACTGTGGAACTAAGAGAGTTGTTTTGCCATCGTGCTCTCTGTTTACCAACATTATAATTTAACTCTATACTTTACCTCAATATCCTTGTTGTGACTGAGTGATTCTTAAAGGTCTATGTCATGAACAGTATTTTGCTTAATTGAGCAATCAGTCTTGGTAAGCAGAGACTTTTGTACCTGTAAAGCATCCCTGGGAGTTTGCTCTGCCTGTTGTACTAACTGCAGCTAATGCACAAGTGAGCAGCAAGTGGCTGGTGGCTGTTGTTAAATGCACCCTTCTTCTTTCTGTTTATGCCTGTCGATCTTAGAATTCCAAGCCTGGTTTTGGTAGATGAGGGGTGAACTGAGTAACTGTGTATGTCCCTTTGTAACAGTGCACGCTCACGGAGATGTCCTCTAGGGTGATCGCTGCTCATAAAAGAGTGAGCTATTCTGAGGGACAGGCTGGATTAACGATTACAGCTTTTGCTGGAGACAGGATGTTTGCATGGCCAGATTTTAGTAGCAGGGGGACTACAGGGATGGCTACTGTTGGAAGCAGCTAGAAGCTTCCTCCATGTCCAGCAGAGCCAATGCCAGCCAGCACCAAGATGGACTCACTGCTGGCCAAGGCTGAGCCTGTCAGTGACAGTGGAAGCACCTCTTGAATAACATATTTAAGAAGGGGGGGCAGAAACTGTACAACAGTAATTGCAGTCAGAGAGAGGAGTGAGAATATGTGAGAGAATCAGCTCTGCAGACACCAGGGTCAGTGCGGGAGGGGAGGAGGTGCTTCAGGCACTGGAGCAGAAATTCCCCTACAGCCCACAGTGCAGACCATGGTGAGGCTGTGCCCCTGCAGCCCATGAAGGTCCATAGTGGAGCAGATTTCACCTGCAGCCCATGGAGGACCCTACGCTGGAGCAGGTGATGCTCGAAGGAGGCTGTGACCACATGGAGAGCTGGAGCAGGCTCCTGGCAGGACCTGTAGATACATGGAGAGAGGAGCCCAAGGAGCAGGTTTGGTGGCAGGACTTGTAACCTTGTGGGGTACCCATGCTGGAGCTAGTCTGTTCCTAATGGTCTGCTGCACCGTATGGAAGGGATCCATGCTGAAGCAGTTTGTGAAGAACTGCATACAATGGGAAGGACTCATATTGACAAAGTTGATGGAGGACTGTCTCCTGTGAATGAGATGCCATGCTGGAGCAGGCGAAGAGTGTGAGGAGTCCTCCTCTGGGGAGGAAAGAGCAGCAGAGACAACACGTGATGAAATGGTGAACTAGCTTCAACCACCATTTGCTGTCCCTTTGCACCACTGGAGGGGAGGTAGAAACCTGGGGAGTGAAGTTGAGCCCAGGAAGAAGGGATGGGTCAAGGGACGGTGTTCTTATAATTCGGTTTTATTTCGTGTTAGCCTGCTCTGATTTGACTGGTAATAATTTCCCCAAGTCAAGTCTGTTTTCCCTGTGACAGTAAATGGTGAATGATCGCTCCCTGTCATCTCAACCGAAAAGCCTTTCGTTATATTGTTCTTCCCTGTCTAGTGGAAGAGGAGGAGTGATAGAGTGGCTTTGGTGGGCACCTGGCATCCAGCAAAGGTCAACCCACCGCAGATGTTGTGAGCATTTAGTTGGTGTTTTGTACCTTTGAAAGTACTAGTTGCTAAACTGAAGAATTTTAGAGGAGGATTAGCAGCCATCAGGTACAAGCTCAAGTTGTCAAAGTGCTACTGGTTTGCTGTGTTTCAGCATGATTTTCTTCAGTGACTGCTCTCCTGTGTTACAGTTCCTGGACCTTGTGATCCTGAAGACTTAATCGATGGAATAATTTTTGCTGCCAATTACCTTGGCTCAACTCAACTGCTTTCTGATAAAACTCCCTCCAAGAATGTGAGAATGATGCAAGCTCAGGAAGCTGTCAGCAGGATCAAGGTGAGGAATAATTCCTGCTGCTTCTTATATGGGTACTTTGAGGTTGTGGATATAAACTTACTATGTATGCAGTAGTTTTTTATGTGGGGTTATCTGGAGTTTCGGAAAGGTTAAGTGCCTCATCTTTCTTTCTGCAAAAATAAATCACATATTTAATGCTGCTTTTGGAAAAGGATTGATGAGGAAAAGTTACCAAGTAGTTTTAATCCGCTACAGTAATGCTTGTGCTGTGTATGCTAGGCCAGAATCTGAAGTGAGTGGTGGTCTAAGTTATATATTGCTTGGATGTTGAAGGAAGATAGGCTTAGGGTATAACTAATAAGTACTGCAGCTGCTTCTGGCTTGGCACTTGATGGAACTGGTAGTGTGTTAATTTCTGCAGTTATTTTTGGCCCTGCTATGGATGCTAGTTTCTCTACCACATAATCGCTATGAGCAGATTTAGAAAGAAAAGGAAATCCTGTGATGGTGCAGAGATGTAGGGAAAAAAATAATTTGTCCTGGCATATGGTATGTTAGTTTTGTCCACTGAAATTAAAGTGTATGGATGAAGTATTACATGGTTATAGAAGACCCTGCGATATTACCACTACCCGTACATGACTGGATGGTAGGCATACAGCTTCATCTTTTGCTAATTCAGCTAACCAACACAATCTCAGCTGAAATTTTTCTTTAGTTTAGTATCTGTGTGTTCTTCTTTTGTATAGTTTATATTGGATTCCAGACTCTGTGTGCAATTGTATAAAAGAGAGAGGAAGAGAGACAGCATGTTATCAGCATGGCCATTAGCACAGTCTATAAAGTCGGCTGATGCTTCTTACTATTCCTTCAGATGTTTTCCGTGCCAGGTGTACAGTTTGACCTGTGTTTGAAAGTTTGACAGGGAAGCTCCACCTGGAACTGTTGAGACACTTCCAGAAACTGTGATTTTGTTGGTGTTCAAATATGTAAGTTCTTGTAACCTTGTCTCTGAAAATCACTGACATCTAGCATTTTTAAGGAAGCAGGGATGTAGCCTTTCTGTTACAGATAAGTCACTTTCTGCTCTCTCTGTAGTAGTTTCCACAAACTTAAGCAGTAACGGCCTTTTGAAAAATGAACCATTTATCCATCTTCGCTGGAGACTCTGAATTGAGTGACGTGTTTTAAAAAGATTTTTCATTCAGCTTTCCCAACTCTGGCAGGTCTTGGTGGGTTCTTCATGAAACTACAGTGGAGACTTCCCCTTACACACTGTGCTTCTTTACTGCTCTGAGTGCAAGTAAGGCTGTGCCTCTCTAATAGTCCCCTTGGCCGCATGGTAGAAAAAAAGTCTGATTTGAATGTACAGGAAAGTAAAGGTAAGATAGAGAAAGGAGAGAAGTGAGGGCTCCAGTGAAGCAGGGTCTAAGAGGCTGAGAGAAAAGATTAGCATCAGCTCTCACAGGAAACTGGTATCAGGAGCTGGACCAGGGGCTGGGCAGGAAGTTTGCACCTAGGAGGCAAAGCTTGGCTGGGAGTAGGCAATAGACAAAGATTGAAGGGGTGTACCAGAGAAAAATGGAACAGAATTGACTCAAAGCAGGCCTAGGAGGTAGAAGAGTTTAGAATCTTGCCCTGCTGCTAACTGTATTTCTTGGAAAATCATTAACAAAATAAAGTTCTTTCTGAGGATTCTGTTATGCGTCAGCACTGCTGTGCCCCAAAACAGAAGAAATTTCATTAGCTCGTTTTACTCATAAAGTTCATAATTTATACATCCATAAAAATCAGCAGACATGCATGTTCTTGGTTGTAATAAATTTGTCTTGAGATGGAGGCCCAAGGAGCTGCATTGTTGACCAAGTGAGACCCTAGCTGATGTTGCATAATTTTCTAAAACTGTAAGTGTATTTCAGCAAATTACTGGCTTACTGCATGGCACTCAATACCATTGTACACTGCTTTTCTGATTCCAGGTGAAGCTCAGGCAATGCAAATTTGCCTCCCCGTACCTTAGGGTCTTTGATTTATTGGGGTTGGTTTGGGCTGGTTTTGTTGCTTATTGCCATTAAAGCTAAACTTTCATATTGACAAATTCATTTGACAGATGGGAGTCCTTGCTGCCACAATTGTCACTGCATAAGATAGCCTTTAGCCCAAATGTGTAAAATATTGCACACACAATGAGTATAATACTTGTGCCCTACTCGTGTTCGTTTACAGAATGTGTTAGGTGTTGCATATGAAACATTTCTCTGCAGTTAAAGAAAACAAAGGTTATTTTTTAAGAGCGAACTTTTAAAACTTTGCAGACTTAGAGTTAAGAGTATTAAAAAGGTGGAGGAAAGCTTTGTTTAAGGCCTGCTGTGTACACATACCTTCCATATGACCGTATTTTGAATTTAATAATCCCTATGATTCTTTCTTGTAGCAGAGTCTTCAGACCACATATTCATTAATTTAGAATATGAACAGATTTTGAAAACAATTGTTCGTGCTGCTTCTTCATATAAGCAGCCATCAGCTGAAAGTATAAGAGTATTTTTGCTTGGGTTTTCGTGTCTGTGAAGTCCAACTAAGTTAAAAGAGATACACTGCTTTGAAGGTACTCATCAGATGTACCTATTTTATATTTCCACTGGGAGGTACTTTTAGGAGAGGCATTTCACTATATCTATTTTCTCAGCACAGAAAGAAATATCTTTTTACATTTTACTTGGAATGCATCCATAATATTTGTAACACAAAAAAGTTGATGTTCATGGTTGCAATTCACAGCTGATCTGCATTGTAACATTTCACATGTGAACTAAAGATTAACTTTTCTTTTTATTTTTCGTCAGCACATTTGACCTGTGTGAGAGGTTTGAACATTTTTAGATAACAACTGATTGAATTACTGAATGTAATTAAAGATCATACCCATATGTGGAAATAGTTTAATATTTTGCACATTTGGTTTACTCAGTATTATCTTGGTGTTCACTGACTGGCAGTACATTTTTTGTATGGGTTAAATGGGCTTGAGTATATTTAAGATGTCCAAGTAGCGTAAGTGAAAGCCTGCTGGATCTTCACAATTTGTAATTTTGGAATTGCTACTTGATAAATAATTAAATTTTATTTACCTTGAACAAAAAGCCAGAACTCTGAATATTAAAAAAAAAAAAAAAAAAAAAAAAACCAAAAAAAAAAAAAAAACCAAACCAAATGAACAAACGAAAAACACACACACACAAAAAAAATGCTTTCTTTAGATCAGGTAGTTTTGGGCTGGTTTTGTTTTTTTATATTTTTTCTAAAAATATAGAATCATAGAACAGTTAGGGTTGGAAAGGACCTTAAGATCATCTAGTTCCAACCCCCCTGCCATGGGCAGGGACACCTCCCACTAAACCATGCCAACCAAGGCTCTGTTCCAACCCAGCCTCGAATACCGCCAGCAATGGAGCATTCACAACTTCCCTGGGCAACTCATTCCAGTGCCTCACCACCCTCACAGTAAAGAACTTCCTCCTTATATCCAATCTAAACTTCCCCTGCTTAAGTTTGAACCCATTACCCCTTGTCCTGTCACTACAGTCGCTAATGAAGAGTCCCTCCTCAGCATCCTTATAGGCCCCCTTCAGATACTGAAAGGCTGCCATGAAGTTTCCATGCAGCCTTCCCTTCTCCAGGCTCAACAGCCCCAACTTTCTCATCCTATCTTCGTACGGGAGGTGCTCCAGTCCCCTGATAGTCCTCGTGGCCCTCCTTTGGACTTGTTCCAACAGTTCCATGTCCTTTTTATGTTGAGGACACCACAACTGCACACAATACTCCAAGTGAGGTCTCACAAGAGCAGAGTAAAGGGGCAGGATCACCTCCCTCCACCTGCTGGTCCCGCTGCTTTTGATGCAGCCCAGGATACGGTTGGCCTTCTGGGCTGCAAGCGCACACTGCTGGCTCATGTTCATTTTCTCATTGATCAACACCCCAAGTGCTTCTCCGCAGGGCTGCTCTGAATCTTTCATCTGCCCAACCTGTAGCTGTGCCTGGGATTGCTCCGACCTTGCACTTGTCATGGTTAAACTTCATCAGGTTGGCATCAGCCCACCTCACAAGCGTGTCAAGGTCCTTCTAGATGGCATTCTTTCCCTCCAATGTATCAACCAAACCACACAGCTTGGTGTCATTGGCAAACTTGCTGAGGGCGCACTCAATCCCACTGTCCAAATCACAAACCAAAGATGTTGAACAAGACCGGTCCCAGCACTGATCCCTGAGGGACACCACTCATTACTGGTCTCCAGCTGGACATTGAGCCATTGAGCACAACTCTTTGCGTGCGGCCATCCAGCCAGTTCTTTATCCACCGAGTGGTCCACCTATCAAATTGATGTCTCTCCAACTTAGAGAGAAGGATGTCATGGGAGACAGTGTCAAAGGCTTTACACAAGTCCAGGTAGATAACATCAACTGCTCTACCCCTGTCCATCAGTTCTGTGGCCCCTTCATAGAAGGCCACCAGATTGGTCAGGCAGGATTTCCCCTTAGTGAAGCCATGCTGGCTGTCACCAAGTATCTTGTTGTTTTTCATGTGCCTCAGCATGCCTTCCAGGAGAATCCGCTCCAAGATTTTGCCAGGCACAGAGGTGAGACTGACTGGTCTGTAATTCCCTGGCTCATCCATTTTCATAGAATCATAGAATCATAGAATAGTTAGGGTTGGAAAGGACCTCAAGATCATTGAGTTCCAACCCCCCTGCCATGGGCAGGGACACCTCCCACTAAACCGTGCCATCCAAGGCTATGTCCAACCCCACCTTGAACGCCGCCAGGGATGAAGCATTCACAGCTTCCCTGGGCAACCCATTCCAGGGCCTCACCACCCTTACAGTAAAGAATTTCTTCCTCAGATCCAGTCTAAACTTCCCCTGTTTAAGTTTAAACCCATTACCCCTTGTCCTCTCACCACAGTCCCTAATGAAGTGTCCCTCCCCAGCATCCCTATAGGCCCCCTTCAGGTATTGCAAGGCTGCTATGAGGTCTCCACGCAGCATTCCCTTCTCCAGGCTGAACAGCCCCAATTTTCTCAGCCTATCGCATCCCTATAGGCCCCCTTCAGGTATTGGAAGGCTGCTAGGAGGTTTCCACGCAGCCTTCTCTTCTCCAGGCTGAACAGCCCCAATTTTCTCAGCCTATCTTCATACGGGAGGTGCTCCAGTCCCCTGATCATCCTCGTGGCCCTCCTCTGGACCTGTTCTAACAGTTCCATGTCCTTTTTATGTTGAGGACACCAGAACTGCACACAATACTCCAAGTGAGGTCTCACGAGAGCAGAGTAAAGGGGCAGGAGCACCTCCCTTGACCTGCTGGTCGCACTCCTTTTGATGCAGCCCAGGATACGGTTGGCTTTCTGGGCTGCAAGCGCACACTGCTGGCTCATGTTCATTTTCTCATCAACCCACACCCCCAAGTCCTTCTCCGCAGGGCTGCTCTGAATCTCCTCCCCGCCCAACCTATAGCTGTGCCTGGCATTGCTCCGACCCAGGTGTAGGACCTTGCACTTGGCATGGTTAAACTTCATCAGGTTGGCATCAGCCCACCTCACAAGCGTGTCAAGGTCCCTCTGGATGGCATTCCTTCCCTCCAACGTATCAACCAAACCACACAGCTTGGCGTCATTGGCAAACTTGCTGAGGGCGCACTCAATCCCACTGTCCATGTCACCCACAAAGATGTTGAACAAGACCGGTCCCAACACCGATCCCTGAGGGACACCACTCGTTACTGGTCTCCAGCTGGACATTGAGCCATTGAGCACTACTCTTTGCGTGCGGCCATCCAGCCAGTTCTTTATTCACCGAGTGGTCCACCTATCAAATCGATGTCTCTCCAACTTAGAGACAAGGATGTCATGTGAGACAGTGTCAAAGGCTTTACACAAGTCCAGGTAGATGACATCAACTGCTCTACCCCTGTCCATCAGTTCCATGGCGCCTTCATAGAAGGCCACCAGATTGGTCAGGCAGGATTTCCCCTTAGTGAAGCCATGCTGGCTGTCACCAAGCACCTTGTTGGTTTTCATGTGCCTTAGCATGCCTTCCAGGGATGGCATGGTTTAGTGGGAGGTGTCCCTGCCCATGGCAGGGGGGTTGGAACTCGATGATCTTGAGGTCCTTTCCAACCCTTACTATTCTATGATTCTATGATTTTGCCAGGCACAGAGGTGAGACTGACTGCTCTGTAATTCCCTGGCTCATCCATTTTCCCCTTCTTAAAAATAGGGGTTATATTTCCCTTTTTCCAGTCATCGGGAACTTCACCTGACTGCCATGATTTTTCAAATACGATGGACAGTGGCTTAGCAACTTCATTTGCCAGCTTCTTCAGGACCTGCGGATGGATTCCATCCAGTCCCATGGACTTGTATACATTCAGGTTCCTAAGGTGGTCCCGAACAAGATCCTCCCCCACAGTGGGCCCAGGGTCCCCACCCTCACCGTCCCCGCGTCTGCCTTCCAAGACTTGGGTGGTGTGGTCAGAGCATTTGTCCGTAAAGACTGAGGCAAAGAAGTCATTAAGAACCTCAGCCTTCTCCAAATCCAGGGTAGCCAGTTCTCCCGATAGCTTCTGGAGAGGGGCCACGGTGTCCCTAACCTGTCTTTTATTTGCAATGTACCTATAGAATCCCTTCCTGTTATCCTTAACATCCCTAGCCAAGTTTAATTCTAAGTGGGCCTTAGCTTTCCTAACCTGGTCCCTAGCTTCCTGGACAACATCTCTGTATTCTTCCCAGGCCGCCTGTCCTTGCTTCCACCTTTTATAAGCCTCTTTTTTCCTTCAAATTTTGCTCAGCAGCTCCTTATCCATCCAAGGAGGTCTCCTGGCCCTCCTGCTGCACTTCCTTCTAGTAGGGATGTATCACTCCTAAGCTTGCAGCAGGTTATTCTTGAATATCAACCAACAGCCTTGGGCCCCCCTGCCCTCTGGGGCTATATCCCGTGGAACTTTACTGAGTAGGTTCCTGAAGAGGCCAAAGTCTGCTCTCTTGAAGTCCAGGGCAGTGAGCTTGCTGCACGCTCTTCTCACTGTCCTGAAGATCTTGAATTCGACCATCTCATGATTACTACGACCAAGGCTGCCCTGGAGCATCACATTCCCAACCAGCCTTTCCTGTTGGTGATCATGAGGTCAAGCACGGCATCTCTCCTTGTTGGCTCCCCTATTACTTGCAGAAGGAAGTTGTCTTACACACAATTGAGGAACCTCCTGGATTGCTTGTGCCGGGCCGTACCATCCCTCCAACAGATATCAGGGTGGTTGAAGTCCCCCATGAAAACAAGGGCCTGCGAGCGTGAGGCTGTTCCTATCTGTCTATAGAGCGCTTCATCCACCGAGTCCTCTTGATCAGGTAGTCTGTAACAGATCCCCATAATAATGTCACCTATCGCTGTTCTCCCTTTAATCCTGACCCACAAACTCTCTATCGACTGCTCACCTGTCCCCAGACACAGTTCCATACTCTCCAGCCCATCCCTAACATAAATAGCATCTCCCCCTCCCTGCCTACCGGGCCTGTCTTTCCTAAAGAGCCTGTAACCTTCCATTCCAACACACCAGTCATAGGAGCCATCCCACCATGTTTCTGTGATGCCTATGATATCATACCCCCGTAGACGTGCACACATCTCTAATTCCTCTTGTTTGTTCCCCATGCTACGGGCATTTGCATAGAGGCATTTGAGCCGAGATCCAGTTGAAGCTGGCTCATTGGCTGGAGCAGCTGGAATATCTCTACATTGCTCTGAACATTTACTATAGGTGCTGTCAACCGACTGGGTGTGTTGGGATGGAATGATGCCCCCCTCCCCCAACACATCTAGTTTAAAGCATCCTTGAGCAGTCTGGCAAGCCTCCTACCAAATCCACTCTTCCCCTTCTTTGTCAGACCAGCTCCGCCAGCCCCTAGTAGACCTGGCCTACTATATTGAGTCCCATGTTCAAGGTAGCCAAACCCCTGACTATAGCACCACCCTTCTAACCATTTATTAACCTGGCCAATCCTCCTAGCCTTTTTTAGGTTCTCCCCTTTATGTTGGAGAATTGATGAAAAGACAACCTGAGCTCCAGAGCCCATAACCACCTCTCCCAGAGCTCTGTAGTCCTTCTTTATGTTCTCCAGGCTACTGCTGTTTGTATCACTAGCACCCACAGGGGGGACTAGAAGCAGGTAATAGTCAGTGGGACTGACTAGAGGAGGCAGCTTCTCTGCAACATTCCTGATCCGAGCCCCTGGTAGGCAACAAACCTCCCTTGAGCCTGGGTCAGGCCGACTGATGGGTGCCTCTGTGCCTTTCAGAGTAGAGTCCCCTACTATTACAACCCGACACTTTTTCCTGGCGGCACCCGTAGTGATCTTCTTTACCAGTGCATCAGCTGGTTGTTCCTGGTGGGAGTGTGGTTCCTCATCAGCCCCCTGCAGGACAGCAAAGTGGTTCTAAGTGGGGACAACAGATGTAGGAGGAAGCCCCTTGCTTTTAATTGTCCTCTTCCTCCTTTTTTTGTTGTTTTTTTTTTTTTTTTTTCTGTTACTGTTACCCAGCTTCCTGGGTTAGCAGCCTCCTTTCTTGCATGAGCAACAGTAGATGCTTGAGGCCCATGCACAGTCTGGTCCCGGAGCAAGCAGTGCTGCTTCCTCTCAGCTTCTCTGACATCGTTCAGCCTATTAACAGCGTCCCGCACGCAGCTCAGCCACCTGCTGCAGGAGGATCTCCACCAGGGAGCACAGGATGGGGCCCTGCCCACTGTACACCCTCCTCTCAGGAGTGCAGTGCAGGCGCTGTCTACATCCTGAGCTCTGCACTGCAGCCTCCCCTCTCATCGGCTCTGTCTGGGTGCCTACACTGGCCACCGCCGGGGCAGCCAGAGCAGAGCGCCCAGACCGAGCCCTGGTCATACGGCGAGGGCTCACCATCCCTCTGACCACCCTGCTCCACCTGCCTCGAAGCCGCCCTGGTCGCTCGCGCTCCCTGGGGCAGGTTTTTACCCAGTCAGGGTGGTACCGCGCCTGGCGCCGCCCCCTGTGAGTCAGCTCCTCGCGTACTCTGAGCTGCCGGCTCCTAGGCCCGTCGTGTCGAGGACTTGAGGCGCCCTCGGTGCCTGTCGCTGCTCGGACCTGAAGCTCCTGGACGCTGAGCCTCCCCCCGAATCAGGCGCTGAAGGGAGTCTTTTGATCTAGATTAGCAAAATAATGTGGTGATAAAGAGGATTTGTCTGATAAAGTGTCTTGCATAGAATAATACTAATTTGTTGGTTTGTTTTTTATTTTGTTTTTCCACGGGCCTTAACTTCTTTTCTGAGATTTTTTGTGCAGTGTTAAATCACTTAGTAAAATTTCTGGTTCCATTTCATTACCATGTCATGGAAGACATTCTTCAAAACATAAATAATAAGATGCTTCCATTGCAAGAACAGAATTTCAGTAAAATGAATAATTAGTATATTTCGATTAATCTTTGACTCTGCATTGTAAACCTCTAGCTCAGGGATTTTTTTCCCCCTTTTTCTTCTTTTTGGCCTGTGTTTTTCATCTTTTGTGAGGCCAATCACTCTGTGAAGTTTGGGTGTGGAGGGACATTGAAGGTTGAAGGGGAGCTTGATTTTAGAAAGCAATTTAAATGCTTTTTCTCATGAGTGTCTCCCACTTGTCCAGTGTATGGTAGGCAGCTGTTATTCAAGATGAGTGTATTATTTCTGAGTACCAGTGTAAGTTAATTGCATGAGGCAATTCTAATTGCTTTTGCATTATTTTGCAATCACCAAGCTATCAACTATTTTCTTAGTTTTAAAAAGGTGACTAAAAGCTAATGTGAAAATGTTTGTAACTGTAAATAAGCAGCACCATCTCAAGTTTCAGTAGCTGCTTTCAGATTTATGTAGGCAAAAACTTACCGATTTAAATTGTGAGCATCAGTATAAAACATTTGGTATACCTTGGGATTCAGGCCATCTGTTTGTTCTTCAGAAAAGTAGTTAGCCGTGATTCTCTTGAAGCCTGTAATAGTAAGCCTCCTTCCCGCCACAAGTGTAAGTTTATTAGCTAAGAGACTGGTACTTTTGGAAGTAAAAAGGTATCTGCCAGCCTAGTGAGTATTGCATTTCTTTAGTAAGCAGGTCTGTAAGTTCAGTTTACCTCGGTTTGAATTAATTATTGCTAGACTATAAAAATGGGGCTTATTTGTGTCATTACTGTTGCCACAGTAGTAGCACATAAATAATCAGTTTGTTGCAAGGGGTTGATACATCTCTGGATATAAATCAATTAAACTACCTAAGGACAAAAGATCTATTTTCAGGAGTTTGTGGAAGTGAAGCACATGCTCCACTGCCTTCTTGAAAAAGTGTGGTAGTACGGACATACCTTTGTGCGGGTGTTACAGGAAACCCAGTTGTCCAGATATGCAGTGCTAACATTTTTATGGGTATATTTGCACAGAAGGAAGAGAAAATGGAGGTGAAAATTTACCTTCTGCCATTTTATTTCTCTAGGACAATGTAGTGTACTCTTAGGGAGGTTTTTTTCTGAAGATTGTTTAAGCAGGAGAGCATTAGGAAGCGAGTCTAATTCTTTAGATTCTAATTATAGAATTCTAATTTATTAGATTGGAAACAGATGGAATAGTAATAGTTAAGATTGTTCTCTCACCATTTACAACTGTATTGCTTCAAAAAGAGTAACATGCTTTTCACTGCTGTAAATGAGGGAAGCTCTGGGGTTTTTTCCTTTAAAAAAAAAAAAAAATCTGTTTGTAGTCTTCCTGATTCTTTTGGTGCAGTTTCTTTTCAGTTTTAACGTAACTGTGCTAAACTTGAATTTTTTATTTATTTATTTATTTATTTTCTTAAAAAATAGTAAAGGAGAAAATGAATCTAAGCAGGGACTAATTTAGAACACCTAGTAGTCTCTGAGCCCTGGCATTAAGCGTGCAGATTCCTGCTTGACTTGGAGTCTCTGTAAGTTCTTTTCTAACTATTCTCCTGTCTCTGTTTGTTCCATGCTAAGCAGATGGCCCAGAAATTAGCCAAAAGCAGGAAGAAGGTGCAGTACAAACTCCATCAGCTTGATGTTATGCCTGTTCTGTTGTTTTCTGGGAGGGTTTTTGCTCTTATTTTTATTTTGTGTTTTTATTTTCTGCATCCAGCAAGGTTCTTTTGGATTTATTTCTGAGTCACCATGCAAGTTAACATTTCTCAGAAATCAGTTGCCTGATTGGCCGTTTTTTGTTGCTTATCATTAGCCATTTCATGTTAGAAATAAAGATTGGATTTATCAAATGGTTACAGGCAGTACCCAAAATGCCTACTGAAGAAGCAGGACTGACATGGCAAAGGTTTTAACGTGTAAAATGGTAGATTAAAATTCAGTCTTTTTTCATTTTATTTTATTTTATATTTTTATCATTGTGCTTTGTTTGATTGACAGATGTGTCAAATTGCTGGATGCAAAAAAGAAAAAAGTTTATGTGTTTACGTACAGTAATATGTGGAGACTGACTCATACTAGTAATTAATTTATGGAGTTTTTAAGTATGTGTTAACAGATCTAATTAAAAAAAAAAAAAAAACACAAAAAACAGAACAAAAATATTACAAGCGTTTGCTTCCTATTAACAAAGTATGACTCCTAAAGTGGGTTAGTGCTTGGAATAGTATATTGTCTGACTGTGAAGGTCTTCTTACCAGAACTGCATTATGAGTTGCTTAAACTGTACCCACCTGTGGTGCAGGTTTTTCCACTGGTCTTGTCAGTCACAGAAATTCCTCAGGCAAGAGTTGCCGTTAGGCCTTTCTATGGCTGTGTGAAGAAACTCCTTTAAAGTGGGATTCATAGTTGGAGAAAATGGGAGAATCATTTTGATTATTATGAAATCTTTATATAGTACATATTGCAGTCAGATATAATTTTACTGAATGAGGAAAAATATCAGGGAAGCTTTTATGAGGTTAACATTTTTTTCAGATAATATTGACTATCACATATATATATATAGTTTCCATATCTTTGTGTTTAGCTTCTGCAGTCTAATACTCTTATCTTGCATTGCTGTTCTGGTTACTGTGTCTTAGTGCACCGCTGTTTGTGAGCTAACATCCTTAGTAATTAATTTCCTAATGTGTTTGTTTGACTCTAATCTATTTACTTGCAGGCTCCAGAAGGTGAATCTCAACCCATGACTGAAGTGGACCTCTTCATTTCTACACAGAGAATAAAAGTACTGAATGCAGACACACAGGTATATAGACAAGGACACCTTTGTCAGTATTGTGATAGTAGGCTACTGAAATAGACATTCACCTACCTACCTGCCAAAATTTGTCATTCAAAAAGTGCTAGCTTTTGTATTTCCTTCCAGGATTTCCTAGTGAGAAATCCATGCTCAAGAACAGTTACTCTGGTATGTCTGTGTAGAAATTATTAGAATTTGAAGGTTAGCTAATTGCAGTCAGCCCATTTTTTACAAGCCATGGTGCATTGTGTATTGATTGTGTCCAGAGTAGCCCAAAATATTGGCTATGATAATATGAAGCTCATAGTCCTTTGTACATACATGCCCAGTGTATTCAGGTTCTGTTATTGTGGTCTTTATGTGCTTTTCTGCAGAAAACACAACTCTCATTTGTAGAGTTTGCTCTTTGCTTTACTTCTGGAAAGTGAAGCTCTTGTTTTCTATCAGCATCTTCATGTATGACAGGTATTACAGACTTTAACAAGGGTCTTACATTGCTATTTGTTTGCTTTCATAATACCGCGTGAGCAATAAGAACTTTGTTGAAATGGCTGCTCATGTTGTTTTTTGTATTCCTCAGGAAACCATGATGGATCATCCCCTGCGGACCATTTCTTACATTGCAGATATAGGAAATATAGTTGTTTTGATGGCTCGTAGGCGAATGCCACGGTCTAACTCCCAGGATAATGTGGAAGCATCTCACCCTTCCCAAGATGGAAAGAGGCAGTACAAAATGATTTGCCATGTCTTTGAGTCTGAGGATGTAAGGAATCACTTTGTCTTGTAATTTTCTAGGGGTGGAAATGTAAGCCCATTTTGGTAGGCTTTAAGTTCACCGAAAGTGGTCCTGTTTTTTAACTGCAACCAGATATTTCGTCTAAGCAAAGGAACTTGCCTTGTTTGGACCTGACATTTTATTCACAAAATTGGTGCTCATAGAAATGGTTCCCAGTTTTAAATTCCTTTAATGCCTTCCAGTAACAGTGAGAGGAGGGCCCAGTTGCATCAGCTTACAAATATCGCTCAGATAGTACATGTGAGAACGTAAGTCTGTCAGAGATGCTTATTTTCTTAGGGAAGGGTGGGGGCACCTGTTACTTGCAAACAGTGACTGTATATATATATATATATAGCATACTTACACATATTCATGGCTTTTCCAGGAACTAATTATAATATTTGCATTCTAATTATGCATGTGCTTTCTTGCTGAGTGGGGGTCTCTCGTGGTAGCAGAGAGTCTTCTTCACTGTGTTTACTGAACGGCCTCAGTGCTTGCACGCACTTACAGGCGCTAGTGCTGAGTTAGCAGTGTGTATGTCCTTTCTTTGCTCTGTTCCAGTCTCTCTCCACTCTGGGTGCCACTATGTTATCTTGAAGGCTAGCATCCTTGGTATTATTTACTGTCTCCTTAGCTGTTATCAGACCCATGATGTTCCTTCCTTCGTCAGCCAAACATTCCTTTCCCTCTATGTGTTAACAACTTAGAACAGTTTGCTGTATTTTACTATGTTAGTTTAAAGCCTCACACACTATCGTTAGTTTGAATCTATGATTTAAGCCAAAAGTGGTCTGACTATGGTTAGACTTTCTGGATCTGTTTCCTAGGTTGCTGTTAATCCTTTGGCTAGCCAGAATCTATATTTCCATTTGGGGATCACTGATAGTACGATTTGTCACTGGCATCACTGCCAAACAATTTGTTTGGGTCAGCCATATTTGTGTCAGATGTGATCCTCCCTCTGCCACTGGATGTTGGCCTGGAAAGGACATGCCTGTAGATCCAATAAAAGCGTTGCTCAGTGATATGAAAATATCATGAGAAATTGTAGGAGGTTATATCAAATCTTCTTAGTCATCGTATAGTTCACAAATAGTTTGCAAAATTAGTCTCAAATACCCAAATGACTAAGAAAGAGTTAGAATGTAAACACTGTAGCACCTGTTAGCAGCAAGTAGATGGCTTTAAACATCTTGTGCATCTAGTGGAGTGAGTCTATTTTTATTATAATACTCATGTATTTATCATTGTCATTGTTTCTTCTTCTGGGACAGTTGAGTATTTAGAAGAATTTACCCAGTAACAGGCATAAAAGCTGTAAGCCCTTGGAACAGATGTTGACCAGAATGTGTCTCTGCTTGGAAGACGGGCACATCACCAAATTTTCAACCTTATTTAGAGCTGGATCTTCAAAATAGCTGAATCCTAGTGATATGTCCAAATGCTGGGTGTCTAAATGGGAGTTATCTTCTTCTGGGGAGAAGATACATGTGTATGAATTTAAAGTCTGCATTTATTTCTTCACCTGGGTTACTGAGCTATGAATCTGTATTTTTCTCATTTTCTTGCTGTCTTGTTCCCACTGTCAAAACTGGATTGATCTGAGAAGCAAAATTCGAAGGAAACAAGAGGCTTATAAAAGGTGGAAGCAAGGACAGGCGGCCTGGGAAGAATACAGAGATGTTGTCCAGGAAGCTAGGGACCAGGTTAGGAAAGCTAAGGCCCACTTAGAATTAAACTTGGCTAGGGATGTTAAGGATAACAGGAAGGGATTTTATAGGTACATTGCCAATAAAAGACAGGTTAGGGACATCGTGGCCCCTCTCCAGAAGCTATCGGGAGAACTGGCTACCCTGGATTTGGAGAAGGCTGAGGTTCTTAATGACTTCTTTGCCTCAGTCTTCACCGGCAAATGCTCTGACCACACCACCCAAGTCTTGGAAGGCAGACGCGGGGACGGTGAGGGTGGGGACCCTGGGCCCACTGTGGGGGAGGATCTTGTTCGGGACCACCTTAGGAACCTGAATGTATACAAGTCCATGGGACCGGATGAAATCCATGCGCGGGTCCTGAAGGAGCTGGCAAATGAAGTTGCTAAGCCACTGTCCATCATATTTGAAAAATCATGGCAGTCAGGTGAAGTTCCCGATGACTGGAAAAAGGGAAATATAACCCCCATTTTTAAGAAGGGGAAAATGGATGAGCCAGGGAATTACAGAGCAGTCAGTCTCACCTCTGTGCCTGGCAAAATCTTGGAGCGAATTCTCCTGGAAGGCATGCTAAGGCACATGAAAACCAACAAGGTGCTTGGTGACAGCCAGCATGGCTTCACTAAGGGGAAATCCTGCCTGACCAATCTGGTGGCCTTCTATGGTGGGGTTACGGAACTGATGGACAGGGGCAGAGCAGTTGATGTCATCTACCTGGACTTGTGTAAAGCGTTTGACACTCTCTCCCATGACATCCTTGTCTCTAAGTTGGAGAGACATCAATTTGATAGGTGGACCACTCGGTGGATAAAGAACTGGCTGGATGGCCGCACGCAAAGAGTAGTGCTCAGTGGCTCAGTGTCCAGCTGGAGACCAGTAACGAGTGGTGTCCCTCAGGGATCGGTGTTGGGACCGGTCTTGTTCAACATCTTTGTGGGTGACATGGACAGTGGGATTGAGTGTGCCCTCAGCAAGTGTGCCGATGACACCAAGCTGTGTGGTTTGGTTGATACGTTGGAGGGAAGGAATGCCATCCAGAGGGACCTTGACACGCTTGTGAGGTGGGCTGATGCCAACCTGATGAAGTTTAACCATGCCAAGTGCAAGGTCCTCCACCTGGGTCGGAGCAATGCCAGGCACAGCTATAGGTTGGGCGGGGAGGAGATTCAGAGCAGCCCTGCGGAGAAGGACTTGGGGGTGTGGGTTGATGAAAAAATGAACATGAGCCAGCAGTGTGCACTTGCAGCCCAGAAAGCCAACCGTATCCTGGGCTGCATCAAAAGGAGTGTGACCAGCAGGTCGAGGGAGGTGCTCCTGCCCCTTTACTCTGCTCTCGTGAGACCTCACTTGGAGTATTGTGTGCAGTTCTGGTGTCCTCAACATAAAAAGGACATGGAACTGTTAGAACAAGTGCAGAGGAGGGCCACAAGGATGATCAGGGGACTGGAGCACCTCTCGTATGAAGGTAGGCTGAGAAAATTGGGGCTGTTCAGCCTGGAGAAGAGAAGACTGAGTGGAGACCTCCTAGCAGCCTTCCAATACCTGAAGGGGGCCTATAGGGGTGCTGGGGAGGGACTCTTCATTAGAGACTGTGGTGAGAGGACAAGGGGTAATGGGTTTAAACTTAAACAGGGGAAGTTTAGATTGGATATGAGGAAGAAATTCTTTACTGTAAGGGTGGTGAGGCCCTGGAATGGGTTGCCCAAGGAAGTTGTGAATGCTTCATCCCTGGCGGCGTTCAAGGTGGGGTTGGACATAGCCTTGGATGGCATGGTTTAGTGGGAGGTGTCCCTGCCCATGGCAAGGGGGTTGGAAATAGATGATGTTGAGGTCCTTTCCAACCCTAACTATTCTATGGTTCTATGATTCTATGATTCTATGAAATGGTAAAATACTACTGGTCTAGGTACTGGCCTTTTCAGCACTAGCAATCATGCTGCTCTCATCAGCAGGTTTAGTGCTAGTTTGAGTTGCTTTAAGACACAATCAACTTTTTATTTCTGAATTGGGAAACTTATTCACTGGGGACCAAGCTGAAGTTTAAATACAGCTAGTAGCCTGTAAAAGAATACATCTGAGCAGTATTTATCACCAGCACTCCCCCAGGCCTGCCTTGTCAGCTGCACAGCTCTCCTCTCTTTTTCCCACCCTTTGCCTCAGGCAGCACTGTGCTGCTCGAAGGGACTGTTCCAATATGTATTGAGGCCAACTTCTATGCACTACACAGTGCTTACTGCGTGTATCGCTCCAGTTATGCACAGCCGTACTGCTGCTTTCCTGTCCTGGCCATTACCTGTCTCTTACAAACTATGATCATTACCTCGAAGAGAAGCATCCCTCTTGTCATACTGTTTCCCCTACCTTGCATGACGCAGAGCTTACCCTGTGTCTGCCTTGTGCCCAATTTCTCTTCCATTGCTGCAGATCTAGAGCAGCTCATGGTGGGAGCAGTGCACTGTAGTGAGTGGTGCATTTGGTGGCTTTAGGGGCAGAGAAGGCTATTGGAACCTGCAGGTGCTAGGGGATGCACACAAAGGACAGGCTGAGAGGGAAAGGGAAAGGGAGCTGGCAGAGTCGTGGGAGCTGGAGGGAGGAAAACAAGAAACGTAGGTGAAAGGGGTTAAAGAAGGTAGCATGGAAGAGGAGATATGTGACCATTTCCAGTCACTGCAAGGTCACCAGTTGCTGCTGTTTTCCTTTTTCATCTGAGACTGAGGGATTATCAATATGGATATGACAGTTTTAAAGGAGGGTAAGAAAAGGAGGGAATACCCTCTTAAATGTGGATGTGTGTTTTCAAGTAGACATTTTAATTTTCACTGCTGGCTTGTCAGAGAATATCATTGCCTCTGCTAGAAGGGGAGCCATCTGGGAGGTGCATATATGGGAAGAATTGTAGGTGTGAGCTACAGTGCCTACAGTGAGTGTACATTTGCATTTATACTAGGAGTTCTTTCCTGTGAAAGGATGGCTTTATTTATATTTATCATTTGTAATTGTTTAGCAGGCTGGATTCATGGCATAGGTGAATGTGTTGATATTTTGTGGGTATCTTAAATTAGTTTTTAACACAAATATTTTTTAAGCTGGATTGCTGTAACTTGCAGATTCATTAAGTTGATGATCCATTTTAGAGTGTGATTGTAACATAGAAGTTGTCAGTGGACAAGACCATCATAATGTTTCAACTTTTTCTTTTCTCTGGGAACTTCTACAGGCACAGCTGATTGCACAGTCCATAGGTCAAGCATTCAGTGTAGCCTACCAGGAATTTCTGAGGGCAAACGGAATCAACCCAGAAGACCTGAGCCAGAAGGAATACAGTGACTTGCTCAATACCCAGGACATGTACAATGATGACCTGATCCACTTCTCCAAATCTGAAAATTGCAAAGATGTATGTCTCATTTTTCTTCTGGAACAGCGTTAAGCTGCTCTGTACCACTTGCAGACCCCTGCTGGTAGAAATCAAAAAACCGTTGGTACTTTGTATAAATGACGTCAGTGGGTCTAGAATATCCTCTCAAGTAGGGCACCCTGTCATCACTTCTGTTTCAAAGGCAAACAGTGAACCCCAAATTTATCAGCAGCGAAATGGTTTACCATCTGTTTGTATTCTTTTTACCAAACAATTTTCTGACATGTTTGAAAAATAATTTGAAACAGATTAACAGATTAACACAGTTTAAGAGATTACAGTTGTCGTTGTTTAACCCCAGATGGCAACTCAGTACCACACAGCTGCTCACTCCCCACATTCCCCCCCAGAGTGGAATGGGAAGGAGAATCAAAAAAAAGGTAAAACTTGGGGGTTGATATAAGAACAGTTTAATAATAAAAATAAATTATTATTATTATATAATTAAAATTAAAAGGGAGACAACAAAAAAGGAAAAATAAACCCCAAGGAAGACAAGCGATGCACAGTACAATTGCTCACTGACTGATACCCAGCCCATCCCTGATTAGTGATTGGTCCCTCCCAGGTAATTTCTCCCAGTTTATATGCTGGGCATGATGTGCTGTGGTATGGAATACCCCTTTGGCTATTTTCGTTCAGGTGTCCTGGCTTTGCTTCCATTTCTTGTGCCCCTCCTCAGTGGCAGAGTATGAAAGATTGGAAAGTCCCTGATAAGAGTAAGCACTACTGAGCAACAACTTAAACATTGGTGTGTTACAACAGTAAACAGTAAAAAATTTACAGAGACACAGGTATTTGTGAAAGTGGCCAATTCCAGATTTTGAAGTATTGCGTTTGCTGAAAAGATTTTTATCTTGGGTAACCAAGTAAGTAAGCAAGTAAGACAAGCCAGTGTACCTATACACAGGTAGTGGTTTTCCAATCCACAGTTATAAACTCTTGCAATCTCTTCCTGTTATCTTTGTCCGCTGAAGCCCAGGGCATCTGGGTGTCTTCCGCTCCAATTTCTTCTTTTCGTATGTTGTGAGGAGTGATTCACACTGAGCAAAATCTGTATTAGGTAGTGCTGATTATCTCATGTTTGAATACAAATGAAATGTTGTAAAATGTGTACCCTAGTTTGTTTTACCTTTGAATTAGGAAAGCAGGTTGCAAATAAAGAGGATTATACATTTTGTAGTTATATGAATGTTTGTAGGGGAGTGGTGTTATTTCTATAAATATGAACAAACTCTTTGAAACACTTTTTCTTGTGATATAGGTTTACATTGAAAAGCAAAAAGGAGAAATCCTAGGTGTGGTAATTGTGGAGTCTGGCTGGGGATCCATTTTGCCTACAGTTATCATAGCCAACATGATGCATGGAGGACCAGCAGAGAAGTCTGGGAAGCTGAACATAGGGGACCAGATCATGTCAATCAATGGGACCAGTTTGGTTGGTTTACCACTCTCAACATGTCAGAGCATTATAAAGGTGAGGAGAATGTTCTGGAGGTTGCGCGTTTTGAAAGGGTGACATATTAACCCTATTAGGAGAGCAGAAAGTACAGAACTTGTAAGTAATTTTTTACCAAATGTTTGTATAGCATTTTCCATTTCATGATCTTTAAACTACAATGGTAATTGTGCTACACCAACCTTCTAATTCCCAGAAAGTGAGCCATACCATTTGCTTGTAAAGAAAAGGACTCTGTACAGAACTTCAGAAGAGGACATTTTGTTCAGAAGGAAGGTATTAAAAGATACATGCTTAAAATTCTATGTGACAAATGGAGGCACAGGTCCCTGATATTTTCCTAGGCCATGTCAGCTGCTTAAATGCCTCCTAGTACCTGGCCTAAATAGAGCTGACGCCTTTTGCTTATTTTGAACTATTTTTAAAACTTTTAAAATTTGAATTAAAGAAGTGCTTTTCCTCTCTAGAAACTTTTCCTAACATATTTAGAAGTCTGTTCCTTCTTTTTACTTGGCTAAATGGAATATTTTAATTAAAAGAGTTTTCTTGTGTCAGAAAAGTGTGTAACTGCAAAAAAAGCATGTCTGGGGTAGCTGTAGCGTACAAAGGAATAGGTATTTCAGCATCAGAGTTTCATGAGGTGAAAAGATGCACTGCCAGGAAATGTTTAAGCTATATGGACTTTTGTTATTTATCAAAATAGCCCCCCAGAGCTCCTGCAGATCAAAAGACGTCCTGTAGACAGGTAATGTAATGCTGGTAGTGTACTATACAGAAATCCTTCTCTGATTTCTAGGAATATGCCTGTTAAACTTACTTATTAGGCAACTTTCTGGTAAAAAGTTGTACTGTGTAATATTGCTTTTTTCATTTTGTGCTTGGTAAAAGTGCAAAATATTTTTCATTTACAAAGTAAAAAAAAGAATTCTTTCTAAACCAAGGATGAATTAAGCTTCTCTGATTCAGAGCCTTGTCAGAAAGATTTTCACTGTGCTAATCTGTACTTTCTCAAAGCAGAAACAACCCACTTTGCTGTTTCCAGCTTCTGCAGATCTTTCTCTTCCTCACTGATACTTAACTGCTGTTGCTATAGGAACTCTAACCATTTACATTGTCTTTGTAAGGAGAAGATAGTCTGTATGTTTTAAGGTCTTCATAACCATGCATCTGGAGCTGTTCATATAGTGCTTTTGGTAACAAGTGTATATGCCACTGAGTGGTCTCAGCATACATTTAAATGTGGCAAAAATATCTCAAGATTTCAGATTTCTTTAGCATGCAGTAAGCATCCTACAAAAAGATGAGAGTATTATGTAGATAAGAAGAATATCTTGCAAGCACTTCAAATAAGATAATTTCAGTATTATGGATGTAATCTCTGCTACTAACTGGCCATAAACCAATTGCAGACTGACAGAGCTTGGAAGAAGCTTTCCATATGTGGTGATTATTCCCTAATTGCATTACACTACTTGTATCTTTTTCAGAAACATCTGGTGCTGGCTACAATCACAAACAGACTCAGGGACTAGATGAGCAAATAAAGTCGGTCAAATGGTTTCTGATCAGAATTATTACAGTATGCATATCATATCATAGCATATCATACAGTATGCATATCGGATGATTCTGCATATCAGCAGAAACTTGTTACCAGTGTGCATAATACTGGAAAATAGTATTTTTTAAATGCATGCAGTTTCTGTAAAGTAAGAAAATCTTTTGTGAGGAGTCATATTACTTTTTTTTCAAGGAATACATATAAATAACTTGCACATTCATTAGGGAAGTAAGAGTGCAGCATATCAGCTTTGTTGAGGGCATGTAACCTGAGTGAACTCAGGTGTCTGAAATTAGGCACCTAAATTCCTCATTGAAATGGACATCTCTATGCTGCGTGACTCCTACCACCCTGGATTTAGAAGCCTGAGGCAAAAGCCCCTAGACTTCTGGGTAAACGTGGTACCCACATCTTAGTATAGATTGTTTAGTCCCTGCCTTCTACAGTGTATGTTGTTAAGAAGACGTGCATATAGAAGATGAATGACCCTTGATCATGTGGAGTGTGCTGCTAACTCCCCACCAGAGTGGAGAAGTCCATAGTCATGAAGAGACAGATTTCAGACCTCCTCTCTCCTGAGAGTGGAGAAGAGGCAGTTCCCACAGCCATGTACTTTGTCATTTTGTGGTCACACACCCATTCTCTTGGAGCCACTGTCGATAATGAGCCAAGCTGAGCTCAGGAGGGTGTGGAAGTGAGGGCTGCTGTTTCCCATGTGATAATTGCATCCAGTTTAAAGCACTGACCAGAAAAACAGACTCAAACGCAGTTCACCCTGGTAGGGTATCAGTCTAGTTATTCAAATCACTGCTGAACCTGGAGTTTAGATCAACAGAATCAGCAGCAGCAGAGACTTCAGTGTGTTACCTTAGCTATAATAGGAACTATTTTTCAGAATTAAACTTTTTAAGTCAGTGTCAGACACCGTTGCAGTGAGACCCAGATTTCAATTATACCTATAAAAGGAATAAAAGGAATTCTGAAGTGGGTAATGGAATTGGTGGGTGTTGTATTAAGTAATGTAGAAGTTGCTGTATTCTTTATAAAGCATTTCTTTCTTGATGTGGATTTTATTTATGCATCTATTTATGGCTAATCTTTTCTTTGAATTAAGCATTTCAGAAAAATGTCTTAACAATCTCCAAGAGCTCTGAATACTTGAAATTGTAAATTTATCTGCATTTTTGAGTGTTCATGGAGACATACAATCACGATCTCTGAAGCTAGCAGTCACTGCTGAAGCTGATCTAGGCTAACACTTTGGTTCAATGTAGAGAAGGTTGCTTAAGGGTATACCCACTAGGGTTTAAATAATTCCAAGGATGGCTACTCCACAACCTCTCTGGGTAATTAAGTCCAGTGTTTTACCACCATGACAGTAAAAAATAAATTTTCTTCCTTCAATTTTCTTCTCATAGAAAGGACTTCATGGTAAGTGAGATACAGCTCGTTTAGAAGGGAGAAGGCACAGAAATGAGGACTACTGCTTATACAAGCATGATATGATCAGAACCTGCTATATGGTTGATGGAATTTATTATATCCCATTAAGGAAGCCATTTATTTGTAGCTATCTGTGCTGCTTATTTACAATTTTATTTCCCAGCCACAGTTGTTTTTTTTGGTGAGCTGCATTGAACCTGTTCAGTATTCTTTTCATACATGATTTGTGTTATCAAATGAAGACATTGGCTACAGGAAACTAGTTTTCTTAAGAGAACTGCGTCAACCTCTTGGCAGGAACAATTTGATAGTTTATCATGCATTTCACTGAATATTATGATGCTTGTGTCTGGCATTAATGATTATATTCAGTTAGAATGCATACAAAGAGCTGTTTGTTCAGGGCTGTTCCCATGTCAAAGTTTTAATGCTTCGCCCCGGCCCAGTGCTTATGTTTAATGTTTCACTCGATCTTTGCGAGCATTTTTCATGGTGATTTCTTTTCACAGGGTTTGAAAAACCAGGCCCGGGTTAAACTGAACATAGTTAGGTGTCCTCCAGTAACCACAGTCTTGATCAGACGACCAGACCTCAGATACCAGTTGGGCTTCAGTGTGCAGAATGGGATTGTAAGTAGCTTTCGCACTGTCTGATGAAACAAATATAATAAAAATTCTTACCTATTTGTGGGTGAGTTCTAGCGTGGGAAGAGGGAAGCTGCTGTTCTCTCCCTTACAGTAAGCAGGACTTTGCATGTATGTTGATCTAAGATATAAAAGCTAAGTTGCTCAGTTACTTTAACATTGGCTCTACTTACTTCACGACTTTGAAGCCAGACAGAGGAACAGATCAATTTTTTTAGGTTAGAGAAAAAAAAAGTGTGTGGCAGAGGCTGCTGTCAGTCTATGTCATTCATGTCTCTAGCCAAGCCATTTCATGATCACCGAAGAGAGGCTGTCCTTGGTCCTCTTTTGTTGTAAGACCTCTGTATCCTGAACGTTGTTAAACTGTTGTCCTTCATACATTCTTATATTTCAAAACCATAGCATGTGATGTACAACATAGCCTTTTCTGACAGTTTGTTCTGCTTTTGGAAGAGAACTAGTCATAGAATCATAGAATAGTAAGGGTTGGAAAGGACCTCAAGATCATCGAGTTCCAACCCCCCTGCCATGGGCAGGGACACCTCCCACTAAACCATGCCATCCAAGGCTATGTCCAACCCCACCTTGAATGCCGCCAGGGATGAAGCATTCACAACCTCCCTGGCCAACCCATTCCAGGGCCCCACCACCCTCACAGTAAAGAATTTCTTCCTCATATCTAATCTAAACCTCCCCTGTTTAAGTTTAAACCCATTAGCCCTTGTCCTCTCACCACAGTCCCTAATGAAGAGTCCCTCCCCAGCACCCCTATAGGCCCCCTTCAGGTATTGGAAGGCTGCTAGGAGGTCTCCACGCAGCCTTCTCTTCTCCAGGCTGAACAGCCCCAATTTTCTCAGCCTATCTTCATACGAGAGGTGCTCCAGTCCCCTGATCATCCTCGTGGCCCTCCTCTGCACTTGTTCTAACAGTTCCATGTCCTTTTTATGTTGAGGACACCAGAACTGCACACAGTACTCCAAGTGAGGTCTCACGAGAGCAGAGTAAAGGGGCAGGAGCACCTCCCTCGACCTGCTGGTCACGCTCCTTTTGATGCAGCCCAGAATACAGTTGGCCTTCTGGGCTGCAAGCGCACGCTGCCGGCTCATGTTCATTTTTTCATCAACCCACACCCCCAAGTCCTTCTCCGCAGGGCTGCTCTGAATCTCCTCCCCGCCCAATCTGTAGCTGTGCCTGGCATTGCTCCGACCCAGGTGTAGGACCTTGCACTTGGCATGGTTAAACTTCATTAGGTTGGCACTAGCAAATTTTACTTGGAATCAGTGATTGATTACATTTTAGAATTTGTGGCAGGCCTCTGCGTTTAAATGCTGATTTGCAATTTACAGGCAAAAATGGGTAATCTATCCAGACCCTGATAAATTTGTTCTTTCCTTTCCAGATCTGTAGCCTTATGAGAGGAGGTATAGCAGAGCGAGGAGGTGTGCGCGTTGGCCATCGGATCATCGAAATCAATGGACAGAGTGTAGTAGCAACACCCCATGAGAAAATTGTTCATATTCTCTCAAATGCTGTCGGTGAGGTAAGAGCAGGCAATGTGTCTAGTCAGTATAATATAGTTTGTCACTGTTACCAGCAACAAACAGTGGAATCCAGTAAGAAGCAGTACCCCTTAAGGGACCATCCTGGGACCAATACTTTTTAACATCTTCAACAGTGAGTTAGACAGTGGAATTGTGTGCACCTTCAGCAAGTTTGTGGGTGACACCAAGCTCGATGGTGCAGTTCATAAGATTGAGGAAAGAGATGCTATTAGAGGGACCTTGGCAGGCTTGAGGAGTGGGCCTATGCGGACTTCATGAAGTTCAGCAAGGCCAAGTGCAAGGTTATGCACATGGGTATAGGGAACCCCCAGTATAAGTGCAGGGGGGTGAAGTGATTGAGAGCAGCCTGCAGAGGAGGACTGGGGGTACTGGTGGATGAAAACTTGTACACCTAGCCATGTGCACTTGCAGCCCAGAAATTCTAACACGTCCTGGGCCACATCAAAAGAAGCGTGACCAGCAGGTCAAGGGAGGTGATCCTGCCCCTCTACTCCCTTCTCATCATAGATCCCACCCGCAGTACTGCATCCAGCTCCGGGATCTCCAGAACAAGACTTGTTAGAGCATGTCTAGAGGAGGGACACAAAAATGATCAGAGGGATGGAGCACCTGTCCTACCAAGGAAGGCAGAGAAAGTTGAGGTTGTTCAGCCTGGAGAAGAGAAGGCTGCAGGGAGACCTTATAGCAACCTTCCAGTACCTAAAGGGGCCTACAGGAAAGACAGGGAGAGACATTTTACCAGGACCTGTTGTGACAGGACAACGGTTTTAAACTGAAAGAGGGTAGATTTAGGTTGGACATAAGGGTGGTGAGGCACTGGAAGAGATTGCCCAGAGAAGTTGTCAAAGCCCCACCCCTGGAAGTGTTCAAGGCCAGGTTGAATGGGGCTTTGAGCAACTTGTTCTACTGGAAGAAGTCCATGCCTGAAGCAGCAGGGCTTCAACTATATGATCTTCAAAGGTCCCTTCAACTGTTCCATAACTCTGTGACTGTGCCTCTATTAGGCTGTTGCAATCCAATTCTAAAAAGTGGAAGTGACAGCAAGCCAGTATATTATTTCTTTTATTATTTACCCCTAGTTCTCATGTGTTTTACAAGTTCACTAATCTGAAAATATGAAGTGTTCACAAAGAAGTGGTGAGTGCTCCGTCCTTGGCAGTGTTTAAGGCCAGGTTGGACAGAGGCTTGGGCGATGTGGTCTAGGGTGAGGTGTCCCTGCCCATGGCAGGGGTGTTGAAACTGAAGATCCTTTCCAGCCCTATTCTATAATTGATACTAAACATGCTGTTTCATTAACAGTGAAATACTTTAACAAGGGTACAAAAGTGTTATGTTTTACTCTCTCTGTCCTTAGCTAGCTCCCCCATCAATGCTCTTGTTGATGTTGGGAACTTGGATTAACTTGCTGTGTTTCCTCTAGATTCATATGAAGACTATGCCAGCTGCCATGTACAGACTGTTGACTGCACAGGAGCAACCAGTTTACATCTAAAGCTTACACCTCACCGTCACAACGTGCATGGAGGATGTTTTTCCTCGTTAGTGCTTGTCTCCCTAGTGCTGCATTTCTGTGTCTGCAGAGACATTTCTCAATCTCTCTCTCTCTCCTTCACAGACACAAATACACTGTCTCTCTCTCCTTCCTCCCTTTTTCCTCTTCTTCATACCATTCACCTGTATTTTGGGAAGGGGCAAAATGCATCTATGGGACTATTTTGGTTGCATTTTTTTATAAGTGAAACTTCAGTTCCACATGCAAAACAGGAAAATAACAGCAGCATTGCTTACAGCAGGATTCACATAGAAGATTGATCCTGCTTCGTGCTACATAATTAATCTTATTTTTGTGGCTGTAATTTTACAAACTGAGTAAATTAAATGTTGCTTAATGAAATGTCTTTACCAAACAGGTGAAAGTATAGGGTGAAAAGTGTTCTCTTGGATGTCCTGTGTGTGATTTTGGTTTTCTTGCCCTATTTTCCCACAGGCACTGAGCTCAGTATTGAAAGTTTATGTCTGTAGGAAAAGTACCAAAAAGATAGTTTCACCCTCAGAAAGAATTACCTGATTATGAGGACTCAATAGATGCTGCTGTTGTAAAATGAACTGTCCAAATACACACATTTAAATTCCTCTCTGTTTTCAGTTCTTCATGATAGTAGGACTCCAAAAGGTACTTTGAGAGTTGTTGAAACATGTTACGCTTGTGTTTACTTACACTGAGTCATTTGAGAGGCATTTTTTACAGCTGCCTCCTCCTCTCTGCCCCCAGGTTTCTAACTTGCTTTCTTCTACTTTGTTTTTAAATGCAACATGTCGTATAGTCCCTTGCCTATTTTAGAGGTTAAAGGAAGGGGGGAGGATCTTTAAATATCTATAAGAGAAATAATGAGGGGATTTCATGAAGAGCTACGCTTTTTCTAGGCTCTTCATTCCGAATTTGATGCACACAACCATGTGTGCCAGTGTATATAGACCTTTTTAAACTTGTGGTTGCTATTTATGAAATTTGAATATAAGAGATCTGCAGACTATTCTAAGTAATTTTGCTCTCTGAGCCAGTTTTAACATATATTTTTGTCCAAAGACCTGTCTAATTTTATTGACTTTCTCTTTAGTTCAGTAAATAGAGAACAGTGGCAGTGGATGAAGTGGGGATAAACTTATTTATTTTGTTATATAATTCAACTTGTGATTTTTTTTTTTCCATATGTATAGCACTTAAAGGAGATATGTGTATACTATATGCACTTGTATGAAGATGATTAACTATAGGGATGTATTAACTCTAGGATTAGGATTTAATTGGCCTCTAACTTGCATGCTAGAGACAAAAGGGGGAAAAGGGGTTTGGTTGTTTTTCAAGGGTAGGAGGGAATAAGCAGTGGTTTGTCTTCCTAGTGAGAGAAAAATTTTTCATTCTCCATAGTTACTTTTTAGCCAGACTGTATACTGGTATTTGTGCTGAAACGGCACCATGCATTTAGTCCAGGCTAATGTGTTGATTTCTTTTAAAGAAACAGTTTGCTCTATTGTGTCTATATTAGAAAGGCTCAGTGAGATGCAAATAAGAGCAGGCCACACACAACCACAGACCACTTTTGCTTTGCAAATGTGATTTTGGATAATGGTCACTTTTTTCTCAGTTATTGTGGGGTGGACCGTGCAATGTAAGTATTATTTGCAGTCCAGCAACAATACCTGGACATTACTGTGGAGGTTCATGGAAATGGATGAGTGTGCTTTTACGTGCATCTGCACAGTTGGTGCAAACACTGCTAAGAGCCATTGAGCGCTCTTGCCAAAGGTCCATTTTTGGCTTTCCGAAATCATGGATATCCAGGGGCTGATCAGAGATAGAGATTAAACTCTGTATTTCAGTGAGCAGTAATATTTAAAAAAAATAATGAAGTAGTGCATACGCTATTGTAGCAAGTGAATATGTTTTAGTGTTGAGATTAATGTATGATGACTTGATTTTACTTGCAGTTCTTGTTATATGATTTAATCCAAATCTCCAGAATAGCAGATTGCACAAGAAAGCAGTGTTAGTATTCCAGGTTAGTACTTACCTCTGCTACCTGGCTGATGCAACTAGATAGTGAATGACTTGTGAGTGTATTGTTTAACTGCAGACATCTGGTTTATGATCATCTGAACTTTTTTCCCAAACTTTCCACATATATAGTAATATATGTAAATATGATATATAACCATATACAATTTAGAAGATTATATACAGTGCAGCCTTCCCATGAGTTGCGTGAGGAAATTTAGTGAACTCTTGAAGACACAGTTATCGTGCTTCTGGTTCCTGCTATGTTTACACCCTCTGCTTCACTTGTTTCTGTGGTTCTGTCCAGTTCATGTGGTGGGGTCTTTAACTCACTTCACTAGGAAATTATGAAGATCTGAGTATGCAAACATATTTAGAGATAAAGCAACTGTTTCCTTGAAAATTTTGCTGCCAAGATTCTGTGAAGTTGCTGACACTTGAGTGCTTCCACAGTCCATGACAAATCGGTGCTTAACATTAAGCAAGTGAATGCTTGCAGGATCAGAGTATAGCAAAAAAAAAATCTCAGCTTTTCCAATTACGGTGTGTGCGTAAGATTTCTAAACTGGGAGTTCCATAGTGCATGCACACTTCTGATAACAGTCTTGTGAACAATCCCATTTTACTTTGTAAAGAGAAAGAGTTTCAAGGAAAAGGAGCTTGAAAGGGAAAGCTGATAGTTCTCTAGACTGTTGCAGGAGTTTCTTAGATTATGTGTGAATTTTTGACAGATTCAAAGGAGCAAACTGCTGGTTTACATTCCTTCGTCAGGGACGGACCTGAATTCTTTTTCGTCCTTGCCACTTCATACACTCTAATTAACTCTTCAGTGTTTACATGAAGGATGAAGCATCCCTTATATTTTTTATTGGCAAGTTTCACACATTTGTTTTGGGTCTTGTTTGAATTTGAGACTCAGTTTGGACTTCCAGGTTTGCTTGCTTTGCTTGTTTTCTAAATGAAGTGTATTTCTGAAGACTGCAGTGTGGTTGAGATCTCTTGCACATATTTAGCGCAGTACCTAGGCAATGAAGTACTATTGTTCTGTAAAAGAGGGTGAATAGAAATTATTGTAAAGCATTGGGAGAAGCATAGTATTGTATTTGTAACAATATTGTTCTTTGTAAACATTTAATGATCTCTATATATAAATATAAATATATATATAAATCTATGTGAGCCTGGAATGTTGATACTGCACATCTACTGAATGTAATTCCTCTGATGTTCTTTGCCACAGGTCTTTGACCTCTGTAATGAAGCTGAAGTGGTTTAATTTGAGAGAGGGGAGGGTATGGGGGAGAGGAATGAGCTTTTTGTTTGGGGTGGGCAGGGTGGGGAGTTTCTGGACAGCTATTTTGTTGTGATGTATTTACTGTGCTACATTCCTTTATTTAACTGAGCGCTAATGTCTGTAAGATTTGCAACAATAAAATACAAAACAAAAATACCTCAGACAAGGCTGAGAGTTTGCTCATACTGCTCTCGGGGTTGGCTTGCCAGTCTGGAATGCATGAGTGCTTGCAAGGTGTTTGAACATCCCTTTCAGCACGTAGTCTGGAGTAATACTATGTGTTTCTGCAGATGTGAACCAACACTACTAACTTTCTTTTTAAAACAGCATTATTTTCAGGTAATAAATGCCAACAGTGCTCCTAAATTAAGCTGAGTGCTTATCTAAGCTTGATCCCAGTTTTTACCATGTGACATGTCACCATATTTGTATCTGCCAAAAGTACGCTATTTTGAGATGCCTTTTATGTGACAGAAATATTATTTCATTGTCTGAATAATTTTAAATACGTGGGGTTTGGTGGTTTTTTTTTTGTTTTTGGGGTTTTGGGTTTGTTTGGTTGTTGGTTTTTGGTTTGTTGTTTTTTTTTTTTTCTTTCATAAATGAGGCCCCACTAAAAATTCTTTACACTGACTATCAGTTCTGAATCTACGGTTTTTCTTCAAAGGTCATCAGCATGGTTTGTTCTTAAAGAAATACCTAATACCATTTGAATAAATAAAAAGTGGAACTGTAATATATCTGTCCTTAGAATAAATCCTGGAACTGCCTAGGCTAAGGTTAAAAAATATTTGTATAATAAGAGGTTGATTATGAAAACCATGATGGTATTTGAAAGTCAAGCAGCAAAAGCCAACAAAGTAGAACTTCTTCAGTTGAGGCTTTGTAGGATTTTCTGTGCGGCATAGGTTGTTGTGGGCACTTTGAAACTACAGAAATGAATATAGACGCAGCCACAGCTAATTGAGAAGAAAACGAGATGTGGGCCTTCAGCCACTGACTGTGCATAAAGTGAAATACAGATATTGCCAGCATGGCAGCATGAAGTATTTCACCTTATTTATTTAATTAGTAGATGGGGAAAATTGTGAAGTCTCTGGTAAATGGTGCAGCAGACAGGCTGAGCTTGCTTTCTGTGTTCCCCTGCATGCCACTTTTTATCCTCCTATTTGTTACCATTCTTGTTTAAATTTCATATTCCAATTTCTATATTAACAAACTTTGCAGCATTTCAGTGGATAAACCCGAGTCTGATTTCTCCTTTAGCAGTACAGATATAAATCTCACAGATTATCTGCCTTCACAGGGGACATTTTCTTTGCCCTCACCTCCAGGATTTTAATGGTTGGGATCCACACTGGGAGGATAAGCAGAACCCGTCTGAGTCCCAAGACCCTGTAGTTTCTTGCAGGCAGGAGGGGTGGTGCTGGTACGCAGCGGAGGCTGGCAGCGTCTGAGAGCAGGGCTGGTATAGTGATTTAAATAAATGTTCAGTGTGGGAGCATAATGATGGTAGCAATCCTGGCCTGCAGAACGTTGTACCTGTCAGTTAATCAGAGTAAGCCCAGGCCTGAGCGGTGCTGCACTGTGCTGCTTGCCCAGCGTGGGCTTCAGGAATATCTCTCAGACACAGCATAAATCCAGCTGGATGGTTGTAAGAGCAGAGCAGGCAGCCCTGCTTGGTACTGGTGGTGGGTGGACACCACTTGTGTGTCCTTGCCTTTGTCTAGAAGTGCAGCAGTGTGTTCCCGTGTGAACATCCTTTCAGCACAGCAGAATGGAGCTGTTCTTTTCTAAGAAAATCCTGTAATAGCTCAAATGACAAAAATGGGGTAACCCTTGCATGGATGTGGTCTACACAACATTTTGTGCTCTGATATATCTGCTTGATGCTGCATGACTCAGGGTTCGCAGCATCTGAAGGGATACGAAATCAGCTATACTATCCTCTTTCCTTATAGCATTAGCTCTAATAAAAAGTATTTTAAATGAGATTTTCAAGTCTGAGTGTGTTTCTTACTGGGATGATAACAAACCAACACCTCCTAATGCAAAACACATATGCTTTGGAGTTTTGGGTTTGATTCTGTCAGTAAGGCAAGACTAATGTCCTACTACTAAGTGAGAAGGTCACTGGACCAAAAGAGCATCTCTTTCAGACAGTTTAAATTTTAATTACAGTTTGCAAATTAACAAACTTCTTTTACAACAGATAGGTTTAGAAATCTAAGCACCAGTTTTTACTGAAAGCCTGCTTTTCATCTGAAGGTCTGCATCTTATGACTGGAGTTCTTAATTTAAACCATAGTACTGATAATTTGCAAGGCTCTTCAGTACTGCTTTTTTGACAGCTGCTTCCACTGAGTGGTGTATAATCATACCCCATACCTGCACAGTTTTCCAAACTGCAGAGCCAGAAAAATAAGGCCAAATAAGGTGGCACGTAAAGTGCCCAGGTTGTGGACATGCATCCTGGCAGATTTTCGTGGCTTTTCAGCAAGGTGATGACCACTGAACATTGATTTCAATGAAGTATGACTGTGGGTTGTAAGTTTTACATCATAGTCATAATTCATAAGGGGGACTGTTAGATATTGATGCACTTGATGTATAGGAATAAGGTGTATATATATGTAGCAAATAAAATTATGTATAAAAGAACATTATCCATGAATCCACATGCTGACTTTTTGAGTGGAGACAGCAGCAGTTCTTAGGAAATCAAGGAATTTTACAGCATGCTAATTGGGAAATGCTTCTCAGACAGTTCAAAACAAGTAAATGCAGCACATATGGGAAGGGAGCTGTGGTTCGTTTATAAAGAGCTTGACTGTTGCTGTAAATGTCAATGCAAACTACTTCTGTTCCTGTAAAAGTCTGTAGGACAGGGTTTTTCCTACTCCAGTACACTGGTTTTGGATACCCTTATTTTCTCTGCCGCTGATCACCTGGCATGGCTGCTCTCCTGAAAGCCTCCCCTCCCCTGAAACCTAGTGTACGTTTTAAATGTTTGTATTCCAGTACAGCCAGGTAACACATACATGTTTCATGCTAATTCCTGTGCTTTCACAGCAGAATTGTCCACCACTGGGTGATTTTTACCAGTGAGCAAATTAAGGTGGCAGAAGAATATGTCTCTGAATCCTAAGCAACTGGCTAATGGGCTTGTGCCTTCCCTCCACCACCCTGTCACTTCTGATGCATGCACGTGTGTTTAGGGGGAACAGGAGAAGGATGTAAGAATGGCACTCAAGTACAATTTTTTTCCACTTCAAGTCTGTCTTTCATGCATCTGCTTATGATAAGCATCCACTTATCCACTGATGCATCTCCCTGCCATCTTTACCGTGTTGCAGTCTGCAAGTATGCTGCCCTTCTTCACTGTTTCATCCTGTACGCATCTTCCATGGCTTCTTTGAATTTCCCCACTGAGTGAGGAGATGTGTATGCTGCTCCTTTTCCAGAAAGGCATCTTTAGGCAAGACCAAGTAAGTTCAGGAGAGGTACTGTGGCAGCAGTGCGAAGAATGAGAGTATGACAGACTGCACTGAGTAGTGTGCTCCCCTGGTTTAGGATGATGTGGTCTGGGAGTAAAAGGGCAGTGTCTCACCCACTAATAAATTCCCATTGCTCTAACTGGTGGCTTTTCTGCTGAGTGAGAGTTGCAGGAGGAGTGGTGGAGGTTTGGAAGAGTGGTGTTGATGGGGACTTTTTCATTAGTTCTGAAGGTTGACTGGGTGGGAAATGAGACCATGTTTGCAATTGGGAAAAGGCATGAGAAGTATACATCTTCATGTATGATAGCTCATAAAGCTGGTATTTAAAAAAAAAAAAGGTATAAAAATGAAAGCGGTGGGTGGGAGACTGGTTCTGATAAAAGAGATTTGCATAAATCTCTTTTCCTGGACAGATAAGAAGCACTTTAGGAAATGAAAATGATTCTTCTGTTGCTAAGGGCTGCAATGTCACTGGAGCTGTGGTGATTAAAGTTAGCCACTACACCCCTCGCAGCTCCTAAACACGTTGCATGTATTAAACTTGTGGAAATAGCATTGTGTGCTAAGTGTACTTTATATTACCTCATGTTGTCATTCTCATTATGACTAAGAAAAAAGAACTGTCTATGGTACTGTATCTCTCCATGCCTGTAGATAATTACTCACTACACTGTTTCTATATATGGGTGACTCATTTCTTTTGACTTGCCATGTGATTGTTGTAATTTTGGTAGAGAAAGTTGTAGCTTGGAAAACTACTCGGTCTGTGAGAGCATTGTTTTGCAGTACATTTGCTGCCAATCTAGAAAGTATTTCATTTCTTCTGGATTGGTATGCTGCAGTCAGAGGAGTGTGGGGTTGTGTGCAAATTTGTGGCAGTCAGGTTGTGGTATTAGGTGTACTGGTTGAAGGGGCTGGGTCCTGGTGGACAAAACACAAGTCTTTAAAGATATATAATCCTTGCAGTTAGGAAGGACATCCCTGTCTAGTCCATAGCCAGCAACATTGTCAAGTTACTGGTGCAGAATGGAGCACAGCCTGGCTACAGAAACTAGCCTGCTTGGTGTTCAGGCCAGCCTCCAAGAAATAGGGATTTACAGTACTATTTGCACACTGATCCAGCTACAAAATTTGCAGGTGTGTTACAGGAGGTACATTGAGAACAGATAAGCCTCTACCCTGACATGAAGTGCCTCATTGTGTACTTTATAGAATCATAGAATACTGTCCTGGGTTCAGCAGTAGCAGTCATTTTTCTCCTTCTTAGTAGCTGGTGCAGTGCTGTGGTTTTGACTTTCAGCCTGGGAACAGCACTGATAACACCCATGGTTTCAGTTACTGCTCAAATGTTTAGTCTGACCAAGGACTTCTGAGTCTCATGCTCTGCCAGGGAGGAGGGGAAGTTGGGAGGAAGCAGAGGCAGGACACCTGACTCAAACTGACCAAAGAGGTATTCCATACCACAGCACGTCATGCCCACTATATAAACTGGGGGCAGTTACCCAGAAGGGCTAGATCACTGCTTGGTCAGGCTGGGTACTGGTTGGTGGATGGCGAGCGGTTGTATTCTGTTCCCTTGTAATTTCCCATATCGTTATTATTGGTGGTAGCAGTAGTGGTTTGTGTTATACCTTAATTACTGGACTGTTCTTATCTCAACCCATGGGAATTACATTCTTTCAATACTCCCCATCCCTCCAGGAGCAGAGGGGAGGAAAGGGAGGAGTGAGATAGTGGCTGCATGGTTCTGAGTTACAGCTGGGCTTAAACCACGACAAAAAGTTTGTGTTGGAACAGACCTTCAAAAGTCAAATAGTCCAACCCCCCTGCAATGAGCAGGAACATCTTCAACTAGAACAGGTTGCCCAGAGCTACACCCAGCCTGGTTTTGAATGTCTCCAGGGATGGGGCATCCACCACCTCTCGGGGCAACCTATGCAAGTATTTTACCACCCTCACTGTAAAGAACTTTTTCCTCACATATAGCCTGAATCTCCACTCTTCTAGTTTAAAACCATCACCCCTTGTCCTATTACAGCAGGCTCTACTGCAGAAGTCTCTCCCCATCTTTCTTACAGGCCCCTTTAAGAACTGAAATGCCACAATGAGGTCTCCATGGAGTCTTCTCCAGGCTGAACAACCCCAACTGTCTCAGCCTTCCCTTACAGGAGAGGTGCTCCATCTGTCTGCATCATTTTTGTGGCCCTTCTATGGACCCTTTCTAGCAAGTCCATATATTTCCTATATTGAGGACCACAGGGCTGGATGCAGTACTGCAGGTGGGGTCTCACCAGAGCAGAGTAGAGGGCCAGGATCACCTCCCTCGACCTGCTTGTCATGCTCCTTTTGATGCAGCCCAGGATACAGTTGGCTTTCTGGGCTGTGAGCACACACTCTCAGCTCATGTTCAATCAGTAACTCTTAAGTCTTCCTCCTCAGGGGTATTTTCAATCCCTTCATCCCTCAACTAGTACTGATACCGCAGGTTGCTGGGACTCAGCTGCAGGATCCTGCACTTGGCTCTGTTGAAGTCGGACTGGTTACACATAGTGCACCCTAGGCATAGATCTGGCCATCAGCTGTCTGAAACAGTCCATGGGGCAGAGAACAAGTTCCAGAGAAGCCTGTGATAACAGAAAGGTATTATTCAGAAAAGTTGATGACCGAATATGTATTTTTGTTTTGGTATTTTTTCGTCTGCTGAACAGCTGCTGCTGCCATATTGCTTCTCTTAGTGTGAAAAGAGTCATAAAGCATGACTTGCTAAAAAGCAGGTCATGTTTTGTGCAGATCACTAAGGAAACAGCTTACTTGAGTAATAACATGACTGATAGTTTTTATAAATAATTGTGGCGCTAGTCCTGGAGTAATTACCTGATCAATTAGAAATTAAGAGCTATGGTAAACAGATAGATAATTTATTTGAATGAAATTTTTTTCTTCCCTGTTATTGGAAACATGTACCTGCCTTTTGAAGCACCGTCCAATGGCTGATAACTTTAGCCCATGTTAAGTCCTGTTCCACTGGGATAATGAGCAATTAACTGAATAGTGATCAAGTCTTCCAAAGCTTATGCTGCATTCTGAATTGGAGCCCCGGGACCTGTAAAGACTTTTCTCCCAGTAGGATGGCATGGATTTTATCTGTAGAGCGTGACAGCAACGTAAGAGATGTTAAGAGGTACTAGAAGTACAATTTGTGAAGAGGGGTGTGCATAATTTTCCTCTTCCACAACCTAGTTTTGGAAGGGCAATGATTAACTGGGAAAAGGAAGCTAATAGAGAAGATCTGGAAGAATTCCCACTTAAGATGATGCACATTAACAAGAAGAGGTGGCATTCTAAATGTGATGGAAAATATGTGTCCTGGGTTCAGCAGCAGCAGTCATTTTTCTCCTTCTTGGTAGCTGGTGCAGCGCTGTGTTTTTGATTTTGGGCCTGGGAACAGCACTGATAGCACCAGTGTTTTCAGTTACTGCTTGGTGATGTTTAGGCTGGCCAAGAACTTTGTGAGCCTCATGCTCTGCTCGGGAGGAGGGGAAGCCGGGAGGAAGGAGAGACAGGACACCTGACCCAGACTAACCAAAGAGGTTATTCCATACCACAGCACGTCATGTCCAGGATGTAGAACGGAGGGCAGAGACCTGGAATGGTGGTGAGGGTGAACGGTGGGGGATGCACTGTGGGGGTGCACTGTGGGGGGGTGCACTGCTTGATACTGGGTGGTGAGCAATTGTATCCTTCCCTTGTATTTGCCTTGTCATTATTGTTACTGGTGGGGGTGCACTGGGTGGTCGGGCTTGATATTTGATGGTGAGCTATTGTATTCTCCTTTTCCTTGTATCTGCCTTGTCATTATTGTTATTGGTGGTAGCAGCAGTGGTTTGTGTTATACCTTAGTTACTAAACTGTTCTTATCTCAACCTGTGGGAGTTGCATTCTTTTGATTCTCCTTCCCATCCCTCCAGGAGCAGAGGGAAGAGACAGTGGGGAGTGAGTGAGAGAGCGGCTGTATGGGTTTATGAAGCTTAAACCACGACAATATGTAACAGAGCTGAGATAAATCCTAGCATAAGGAAGCAGTGTGTTCTTAAGATGTTTTCTTTTGTCTCCAAGATAAAACCCCTCAATTTTTACTCACTATGCTCTTACTTCTGAGAGCAAAATGTACCAATATGCCAGCACTCCAGCAAACTCAATACCCCTAATGTGCTTCCTCTACTAGACAGGCAATATAAAACATCAATTCCAGTACGAGGAAAAGCATTTTATTTTATTCAAGTGATCATCTTTAGCTAGGTGAGCCATACTGCACAGTTTCAACTTCAGAGCAAGCTTAATTAAAACTCACTTTAAAGCTTTTAAAGGCAGCAGGAACATTTAGCCATCCTGTTGAGACCCAGAAGGCTATAACTAGCCTTGCAAATAAAATTTGCATGGCTGTTCTCAGCTTCTGGAAATACTTAGTATATTTCACATTAACAGCACACATATAGAACACAGCTTAACAACCTATCTGCAGGCAACAGCTTGAGCCAACTGGCATATACATTTGTTTGAATGGCATAAACCAGATGAACTGTATGAATTATAAAAACTGGACTCAGTATTTGTTAAGGAAAAGTCACACCTTGGTAGTTGACATCAAAAGTGGAGATGAGAGTAAATCAACAGCTCTGGTGAATGTCATGGCAGAAAAAGAAAAGAAATATCAGCATTTAAAAGTTCAGGAATTAACAAATGCCATTACTATAAATTTCTGGAATTTCCCTTAGGAACATATAGCATCAAGGAAATTAAGAGCTGGACTAGGACTCCACCTCCTGACAGGAAAAAGTCACTTGCTATTTATCAAATAGGGTGCTTTTTATACCAGTAGATATGGTACATATATCTGTAAGTCAGCACGGTCAGTTGTAAGATCTTAGTTTATATAATGAATTATAAATATACTGATGAAAGGTAATATTGTTGTGATTGCTTGGCCACCGCAAGCAAGAGGGCTCTGGTAGTATGTAGGGATCACAATGAAAACAACACCAGTTACTGGCCTTTGCTTAGGTGGACACCTGTACATAACCCAAAAAAAGAAACATGGATAATTTTATATATGTTTGATAAATAGCCAGAGGTGTGAACTCATGGGTCACTGGGCTAGTGGTTAAGATTGCCAAAACAACGTTAGGGTGTTACCTAACTGCCACATATGTGCTTCAAGCATGGATGGCAGCTGGTACATAACAAGCACCTCTACTAGGAAGTAAATTGCCATAAGCGAAGAAAAACAAAAGAGAAAAAAATTACAAAAATATCAGTGGCGATATGGAAATGCGCACCAGAGGAACAGAGGCACCGACACCGACCCTGCTCTCCAATGAGATACAAAGTGCACACATGCATTAACTGACCTTGCCTCATCTCAGTAAACCAAGGCATAGGGCTGTTCTGCCATCTCTCTTGTAACCTGAGCTAAAAAAAGCAAATACATCCTAACTGGTGACAGACTAGAGAGGTGCGACAGGACAGTACTGTATTACAAAAAGACTAGTTGCACCTGAGAGGCCAATACAGGCCAGATTACAATCTGCTCAATAGGCTTTGTAGAACAAGCATCCCCTTAGAAATCTGAGCGTGGGGGTGTAAAAAGAAAATAGATTATCAACACACTCTTCCATCCACCTAGTTTTAGAAGGGCAGAGATGATTTTCCTGTGTAGCACGTATGTCTGACAGACAAGTGCTCTACAGAGGAATAAACAGAAACCAGCTCAAAGTAGTTTCCCTGACAACACCAATAACACTGTGAGGCTGTTCATGCTCTGCTTTCTGGATCCCCCTCATTGCTCAGTTCATCTTTATCTGTGATGAAAGTACTCAGGTCACCACAGCTCTCCAGGTGAAGCAGTCCAGGATGCTGTCTGGAAGGTAACACACGGACATTCAATGGCATGGCTTGATGGACAGGTGACAACATCTTTAAAAGGGGAAAAGAAAAAAAATCAGATCAGTTTTTGGGCTCTTGTTCCATTAAAACAGTTTCCTACGCAACTAGGAAGAAGCTGATTGATTGTTATTCTTTATAAATAGCAGACGGTGCTACAATCGAAGAAAGCTAAGACTAAACCTGCTGTTTGTCAAGGAGGCATGGGAAGAGCAATCTCAATTAGGAAAAGAAGTGAGTGTTGCCTCTTCTTATCTTCAAAGCTGCATGAAAATTCTCTCACCCCAAACAATGGTGTGTCAGGTGTTCCTTAATAGGAACCTAAATGTTGCTTCCTTCCAAAGCCACTTGTCTGTAACAACCTTCAGGCCAGGTCTATCAAATCCTCATGAGAATTTAACTTTTCTTTCTCCCAAATGGTTCTTCTGTCAAATTTGATGAGGCTTTTGTTGCCTCGAGGCTGTAGGAGGAAATTTCACTTTATCTGCAGAGTCTAAATTACAATCTTTGATGGGTTTTGTGCAAGAACCAAAACCAAAACCAGTCATCACAGCAAATCAATTGTACTTTGCATGAATCAACTCATCTATCCAAATGGTCTGTAAGCCACCAGAACACTTATTTGATGAAGTCTGTAATGTCTGAAACTTCTGAATACTCCTTCCATGAATGTAAGCACATCTTTCATACTTCATGTTTTTCTCCCTTTATTGCTAGGACTTAATTTTATCCTAGGAGCCAATCATAAAAAAGTTGCTTCTAGGGAGTTGACATAAAAATTTCCTTGTCAACCTCCATTTCTTCCAGTTTATAATAGTAAATGCTTTATAACACCTCTTCCCTATCTACTGCCACACTCAGTATAAAACAATGTCACGTTATTTACAGCTCCTGATTCTACCACAGAAGACTATCTCCTTTAGGTTGTAAATACACATGTATTCAGTCTTCTGAAAACTGTCCTGGCTGTATGGTTGGTAGAGTAAAATATGTCATAGCTGTATAGCCTCTCTCAAACTTCCTAAAAGTACTAAAGGAAGCTAATTGGGTTCAAAAACTCTGACACATAAAGCAGAGTGGCAAGCGTAAACCTATGCTCACAAATGAAGGCCAACAGGTTTCCACATCACTTGTTAACTACAAGTGATAAAACTACCTGCTCAAGGAAGGTGGCACTGGTGATAGCTTCTGCCATATGTTTCTCATCTGATTTTAAAAGAGACTTGATATTTTCCACCAATTCGTGTATGTCAGGCCTCATGCTGCAGGAGGACTGCTCTAGGATCCATGACACGAGCTGTTTTGTGTCTGTGTAAGACTTGTAGTCTATTAAAGATCGGGGTCTTCCCCTCAAAGGTCTTTCTCTCAAACTATTCCGCAAGGTGACAGCAGAGAGTGGTGGTTTTACTTCAGTCTGCGTGGCAGCTTCACAGCTGAGCGCTGCCTCTGAAGACAAAGACCAAACAAAGCAAACAATCCACCTGGTTCACAGTACTGTTATTCAGCAAGTACCCCCAGAGATTTCAGCCCTGGTTCAGCAATGATGTGGTGCATATTGTAACCATGCAAAAGCTTTAGTCCGGCATGATCATGGCAGCATGCAAGGCTTGCTCGGTAGTGCATTTACTCTAGAGAAAATGCCTGTAAAATAGAGTCATACATAGCTATGTTGAGTGTGAATCACATGCCAAAGGGTCTGGAGGGACATTTCTGGGAAAGAAATGTGTGCCAGTTGCTGTACATCAATTCTTTTCTCTTTTGTTCCGGCTCTGAACACACCTGAAATGAGCCCGGAGTGTTAAGTTTGACACACAGTTATACAAAGCAGGGTAAGCAAAGCTTGAAGGCTTTTATGATCTCTCTCAAACTGTTTGTAACTTTCAGTTATTACCAGTAAAGGGGCTACTTACAAAATATCTTACTTACAATTTATATATCTATATATATCTATATATATACGATATATATATATACACACAAGATATATATATACATATATATATATGAAAATATATACTTACAAGATAATTGCTTGTCAAGCTGGAAGAAGGTAGTAATACTACAAAGTGGACATTTAATTGAGGGGAAAACCAGAAAAAAACAAATAAAACAAAAAACACCAATAAAAATAAATCATAACCAAAAGACATCACCCAAAAACCTAAAAAAAAAAAAAAACAAAAAAACCAGACAACCAACAGAACACCAAAACTCCAAAACAATCAAAATTACTTGCAAGGACTAAACTAGGGCCAAGACAGAAACAATTCCACTGTCTTTGTTCCAAATAAAAATCCAATGCTTTTGGGCCAAAAATCATCATTATTTTGGCCCCATTAAAAAGAAAAAATAAAAGTAAATGGAAGCACACACAGGTTGTTCAAGAAGCATTTTAATGTTGGCTTTATGCCTAACTCAGCAATACCAGGAGGAGATGCAAAACTTCCCAGCAAGAAGAGCTATAAGTAACTTGAAGCAACTTTCTTTGTTCTGTTGCAGCTGAGTTTCCTTTCTGCAGCAATGGTGTATTTAACTCTCAGGTCCAGTGCTGAACAGACATAGCCTCAGTTACACTGAGCCTGAGGAACCCAACTACTTCTGACTGATGGAGTCTCTCAACAGCAAAAATGCTCTGCTCCACTTTCACAGCTGTGACACAGCTATGGCTCTGTGTCATGCAACTACTGCTTCAGCAGCAGATTCTGCAGAGTGCTGTGGTGTAAGCAGATAGGAGGAAAAGAAAAGCATGTGATATATTGGAGACATAAAAACACTCCACAAATTTGTAAGTGTAATCTGGATAGGTATGCTCCCAATATTCAACATAAATGGTTGTCACTAATGCATCTCCTCTCTGCTTACATTTTGCGAGCGCTAATATGCAGCCACTATGGGGATTCCAATATCCTTTAATAAAAACTGCAAGACTCTTGACTAGTGGATTTTCAAGACTCAGCAGAATCAATGACTGCAGTGACACTAGCAGTTTGCCCACAGCCACTGAATTGGATGACTGACACAAAGGTAGCTGCAACAGACTTCATCAGCTTTCCACTGTGGTTTTTCTGTATTGAGTGTTCTTGTAGTTTTTGATGCTATGAGGAATGAGAAAAGGTGTGCAAATTTATAGGCTGGTACCAAATACCCAAAGCTAATTTTGCTTTAAATTGCTTACTGTTGACAACTGTTCTTGAAGGCTTTTAGATGCTAGTGTATGAATACACTGTGAAATCGTATGTGCTCCCTCCCCCTCATCTTCCACCATGCCTTCCACCTCCCCAAGCTAACAATGCCTGCTTCAGACCCTGTTCCTAGATGTAAAAGCCTGAAGAGCAACAAGACTAAGGTGCTGGTTGAAGAATATTTGGCATTTGCTGTAATGTATGTACTCTGTCAGGAGACAGTAGCTGATTTCTGCAGGTACAGGGTTCAAGGTACTATAGCCTTCTGACAAATGGTCTTTTAAGCAGTCCTTATGTTAGCATTGATAGAGAAAATCGAGTCACCTTGGAGCAACCGGCAGTACAACAGAGGGTCGCTGCTGGACCGTTTCATCAAAGGATTGAAGGCCCTCCCGCCGGCTCCGCCTGCGAGCAGCCAGCTTGCATTTGAAGGGGAACGGCTCCCTCTGCTGGAAGGCTCAGGAATTTCCTCACCTGGGCAACGGAATTTTAAAGATGAAGGAAAATCATTTAGAATAAAGCAGACCTGTAAAAGCCATTATTAGAAATTACTACCGATTTTTTTATCTCCTCCATAGATGTGTAATGATTTGACACTAAAGTTTAAAGGCGCATGTATACGCACATATACCCTCAGTCAACAGTAACACTGGTCTAAAGCCTGCTTGAAATAAACCTTGTAGAAACCTGTTCAGCCTTATGCAGCTTCAGTAGCAAAAATATACAGCTTTGCCTAATAACGACCTCATCTTAAACTATCTGATCAAAGGGAGCTATAGCTTTCTTGGACAGAAAACTGAATCCCACAGAGCCCAAATCCTCCTGCAGATCAGCTGTCATACCAAGATATGGCAGCATATAGTCAGAGGTCAATTACTATTTGTAATTAGGTAGCTCAAAGATCAGCCACCAATCCCTACAAGGGAATCAAAGGTCCTTTTCATGAGATTCTTTACCAAATTTTTTCCTGAATTCCTGTGATATGTTTGATCTTTCAGGGTATGGTTATGTGCTGCAATTCCTACAGCTGCCTTTAAGTGAAAAAGAACAAGACGAAGGTATATGTTTCTCAACAAGCCTGGTTCTTTACCTTCACCTGATGGCACCTGGCATATTATAGAAAACAATGTTCTTGCTCATGCAAGACCAAAAAACCAAATTAATATACACAGCCTTCAGACACGGCAAATTTTTGTGCTGCTACTGTAATGGAAATGTGTCATACCATTCAAGAAACTTAAGGCTTGGATGACATGTATTTGTTGAGCATAGCACCTTATCTCCTACTCAGATGCAACCTAGAATCTTTAAAGAGAACAGTGACAGAACCTATATAAAGCAGGTACCAGCCTGGAAAGTCAGGAGGTAGGACCCAGCAACAAGCATGGCAAACCAAGAATCAGTCAGGATTAAAGAATCTATCATCAGTACAAAATTTTAACACCAATGGAGCTGTGCCAGAGGTCAGTCTCTGAGGTACAGTGCTGCTGGTACTCTGGAGAAGCTGAAGTTTCTTCACTATTAAACAGATGAATTAATCAATTTCATGATCTTGTGATAATTCTTCATTAATATTAAGGTTTCAGATGTCAGAGAGATAACAAGCTGCTGTGTACTAGAAATGTGCGTACCTAGTGTATGATGATACAGAGCAGCTGCCAATCATAACAAGCTATCAGTAGAACACTGTGTGTCTTCCTACTACAGCCAGCAGGAGAAGTCCCATTTCACTTTACAGAAGCGCTTTCTAAGTCAGTAAAACCGTTTTGACTGGCCCAGAGAAGCTTATATCTCCTCCTGCAGCCAACAAGCAGGACTCCCCTAGTTCTGCTGGCAGACAGTAGTGCATAGCTTTAACTTCCGTCGAGAGCTACACTTAGACCTGATGATGCCAAGAGGATCATGGCATCATACACAAATGCCCTGGCACGACTGACTATCAGCATAAACTGAAAGTTCAGCATTTATTTATAGACTGTTACTCTGCATCAGCTGAGACAGCCCATGGAGTTACTCTGACACAATTCCAAGATGTCCCCTCATTTTGGATTTTCCTCCTGCTGTGGTTTAACCCCACTAGGTGTTTAAGCCCCACACAGCTGCTCACTCACTCCCCCTCTGGTGGGAAGGGAGAAGAATTAGAAGGGCAAAAGTGGAGCAGGTTGAGATAAAGAGTTTGGGAAAGTGTAGAGGGCAGACACCAAACCACCAACAACAAAACAAACCAAAGAAAAAACAAGTGATGCATAAGCAGTAGCTCACCATCAGCTGACTGATGTCCAGCCGGGGGCTGGTGTCCCTGAGCAATGATAACCTGGAAAACTGCCACGTGGCACAAGACATCCTTTTGCTCAGTTGGGGTCTGCTGTCCCAGTTATGTCCCTTCCCAGCGTCTTGCCCAGCCCCAGCCTACACACTGTAGGGGTGAGGAGGCAGAGTAAGAGATGGAGCAATCCTCAATGCTGTGCAAGCACTGCTTAGCAACAGCTAAAACACTGGTGTGTTGTGAACACCAAAACAGCACCATATATGCTGCTATGAAGAAAATCAACTCCGTCTCAGCAAGGCCCAGTATGCCTCCCTAAATATGAATAAAGGACGAGATACTGCTTAGCATATTTCCTTTTCTTAAATTCATTGCTCTTAGGAAACCTTGGCTTCTAGAAGAGGCAGTGTTAATATTCTTTATTAATATTACCAGCCTTTTAATTTGGAGGAAAAAAAAAAAAAAGGAGAGAAAGAAAGAGCAGGAGAGGAGGGATAATTTATCACATGCACTCAGGTCTGCTTACTTGCAAAGAAAGTTTTTAAATACAAAGAATACCTCAAACATCACCTCAGCATAAGTTTGGTAGTGGTGTTTGGTTTTGTTTTCATTTTTGGTCTGTGGGTTTGAGTTTGGTTTTGGGTTGGGTTTTTTTTCGTGCTTCTCCTTCACAACATCTTGCATTTTCTACAGTATTCTCTTCCTTTTTTCCATTCTCATAACTTCAAGCAGTCACCATGCAGCCTTGTGTTTGAAATCCTATTTTCGTTTGTGCTCAAAGTACCCAGAGATAGCAACAGCAGTTTTATCAATGATTCTTGAGAATTAAACCTTTTGCTACAACTCTTGTGAATTTTTTGTGGTTATCACAACTGATGAGGTATCAGAAGCATTCAAGTGTTTGTTTTCGGAAGCCTCAGGCAGACTGCCAGGGTGTAAGGGAACTTAGAAAGACTTGTTATTTGTTTAAAATATTACTCAGTGTAAACTTTTTTTTCCTGCGGCCACTGGGCAGGGACAATTTCAGCTGATGAACTTCACGTCAAGGTTTTCCTATAGCTTGACAAGTAGGTGGGCAGAAGAGAATCCACAGTCAAATAAAAGAGTTGTGGTTTCCCTGCCAGCCCAACTGTGTTTACTCTCAATATTCTTGAGCTGTGAACATTGTGCAGACAGGCAGGCACATAGCCATCTGTTGCACAAAATATTCTGCCCCATAAAGGCAAGTTCAAGTGAAAAGTGGAACAGTTTTTCACTGGGGCTGTACTGCAAAAGCTGCCTGTGGCTTACCTGGGAGCCTATAATGTTTAGCTGCAGCTGTATATCACAACAAAGATCAGGCTGAAAACAACTTGGAATCATTTCCATTCATTTTCTAAAACAATACTGAGCAAGGCTGGATGTGGTATCTACACATATTCCAGCTAATGTCCTGTATGAGTATGCATGATCTATTTAAGAAATCTTCTTGTGCAAGCTGCATAACAGAGTAATTCCTGCATTTAGCTCAACACAGTCCAGCATTATCTTATCCTTTTCCTATTTTCATCAGCAATTAAATGTCAACAGACACCAGCAGTACTCAATGCAAATCGAAGCACTGGAGCTGAACATTATTTCTTAAAGCATATGGACTTATGAGTCAATGGCTATCTTGTAGATTATTAAAAAGGAAATATATCTTTGTTTCTATATCTTGAAAACAACCTTTTACATATTTTAATCATTAATTGCTGTTCTACTGCACAAAACAATTATGATTCTCTATCTCTGGCTTGCAATATTGTAGCTCCCTTTCAAAGAAATAATAATGCTGCTGCTACATTAAGTCATCTGGTCTGGGTAGAACTGTCAAATACAAATTCGAAAATACAGTTTTTACCTTGTGAAGCCTCCCTGTCACTCACTTCCTCCGGATCACCAGCAACTTCCATGACATGTATTTGGAGTGCACTTTCCTGGAATAAAATAGAAAAGTTCAAAACTCACAAGCCACCATCTTTTTTCTGGTACTTTCTAAGACCTGCAACATCCACTTTACTGAAGTGAACACTTCTGCTTAACTGCACAGTGACTATGTCATATATGTTTAATCCCACTCCAAAACCAAGGCTAGTGAGTGTCTAAAATTAATGCTCATCATCCAGGTCAGCCAATTCTATCCTGCTGAGTATTTTCTGTGAAAAAGCACCTGTCTTCGGAAAACACCAGTGAAAAGGCATCAGTGAGCGTAGGAAAACCCTGACCCAGTCCCAGATGGGAGGGAAGTAAAGCAAGGAGGCAGCACAGGTGTCCTCTAGAATAACCAGCAACAGATGTGCTCAACAGCACATTCTGCTCTTTTTCCAGTGCATGGACAGAGTTTTCCAGCTGGGGCACTTTTGCACTCTGAAGGTCTTTTATTAAAGTCTTCAGTGAAATTTACAGCAAGCCACATTTGTAACCACGCATGTTCTCCTGCTATTCTCAAATTTAGAGATACCTGACTTATGTTTACCATACCTCAGTGCAACTTCACCTCTGTAGTGGAAGTAGAAGCTACACTTTAACCTCCTGTGGGCCATACCTGCTCAGAGCTGTTCTCGCTCTGCACAGCTTCATAAGGAGGAGGTGGCTCCAGAGGACAGAACACTTCAATGCCTTTGATTCGTGCTCCATAGATATGGGGCAATGGAATCACATCAGAGCCAAGCATCCTGCAACAAACAACACCAATCGACTCCTTCAGTATAGCCAAAAAAAAATCATCTAATACCAAATTCCACCGACTTTCTTGTGCCAGCTCAGATTTTGGGATCTTTCCAGTGTGTTCATCAGAACTTCAAACATCTTTGGGCAATACAGCGTCCAGGAACCCATTTCAGTTTTACTTCCCAGAGATTCAGTTTTGTTTCAAGAGATTCAAATACAGGTAGTTACTTAAAATGCAACAACCTGCTCTAATTTTTGTGAGCTACCAAATTCTTAATTATAACTGAAATACAAGAGACTTTTAATCTCATGTTATACGTTCAGATACAGCTGCATAGAATAAGGCAAACTCAAACTAAAGGCTATTTTTGTGATGATGCTCAACTAAAGTTTATGCAAGCTAAATGTACCTCATGGTTAACTTCTCAGTCTAACTTCTCAGTTTTACTTCTCAAAGAGTTCTATGAAGCCTTGAATGCAGCAGAAATCTTGAAGACCTTTTGCTATATCATCTTGCTCTTAGGAGGTAGCTTGGAGAAGGAAGGAATCAGAACAGTACCTGGGGAAACTCTTTGGCAAATGCCAATTTTGATAGCACAAGTTTACATTACATCATTAACACTGGAACAAAGTGTGGTGGTTGACAGCAGAGCTGCCAAGGGGACCTTCCTCATACAATCTTCAGAGAAGTCTGTGATCCAAAGAATCTCAATTCTTCTCTGCTTTTTATTGTATTCTAAATTGCTGATTTGGTACTGAGAAGGAACCTCAAGCAACACCAAGAAGTCCACATATTGCCCTCTGGACCTATGTCAGACTTGCAGCTATCTGTTGCAGCTAGTGGATGCAATCTGTCTCCAAAGAAATGTTACACAAGAGCAAGTCCCTCCTCCTAGAGTTCAGGGCTTCTCAGGACACTGATGGAAGGAAAAAAGATGACTATGAAAATGAGTTTCTTGCAAGCTGAGGGGAAACCGCAAAGTGAATGGCTGCTTACAGAGAAAAAAACTTCCAAAAAAACTTCCAAAAGAACTTCCAAAAAAACAGTTGTGAAAAGGTCCTGGAAAAATAATGGGGGTAATGCATGGAGAAATTTGAGGAAAAGAAAGGAAATATTTTAATAACCAGTTATTGCTTTTTTTAATCTTAAAAATGGGGGAAATACAACATGCTACTATAGTTTTTAATCTCATTCTATTTCATCTGTCCCTTAAAGCTTCAGAATAATTTTGGAGTACAATGAAGATTGATGCTCTGTTGGCACTACTTCTTCACATTTTTCTAATACATTCATGCTGAGCTTACATTCTATGTAGGCCATAAAAATTATACACTTCTTAAACCTTAGTTTTGTTTTTAAACATGTCTGATCTGGCCTACCCAGCTCAGTCACACCTTGAAAATTGATCTTGCATCCAAAAATTATATCATGTTACAACTTATTATAGAACATGTAACTAGAAAAGCATTCCCTTAAGTCCCACAACATTTAAGTAATTTCCAGGATGTGCACATTTGTCAATCTGTTCTTTAGTTCTTCATTTCTACTCTCCCTTTTTATGCAAGAAAGTCAATTCCTGCGTAAAGCCTGCAGCTTTTTGAAGCGATGATACAGGGAGGTAGCGAAGAGTCTACTGCCCAGAGTGTTCCAGACCATGCGAAGGCTCTGTACCACTGCTAGTAAGCAGGGCACTGAAGGGAGAAGGCACATCCTTGGTGAATTCTTGCTCATCTTCTGCACCCATGCCTCAGCTGACCAGCAGCATCAGGGTTTTGTCCTCCCGGAAAACTTTAGTGTTGCAATAGCAGTAACATGTTCAGTGGTTAAGAAACAACTGTCAGCAGCATACGTGTCCAATTTGAAACACATACTGAATTTGAGAATACACAACTTGGATAAACAGATTTGCATTTTGGCAGATGCCTCTAGTCCCCAAATGGTACTTCACCCTGGATGGGGGTAGATTTCTAGACTCCAGGTGATTGGTTTGCTCCCCAACATGGATCATCTCTTCCCTTAAACTCACATGCCTTATAATATTTTGTGTTTTATTTGTCACATGGGAAGTCAACTGTAACTCTTCATGTCGTGCCAGTCCTGAAAAATAACTTTATTGCCACTTCCTTATTTATGAAATAACAAGATTGGAGGTAGAACTCGACCAGACATTTGTAAAGCTGGTTTGTTTTGTCTACCACAAAGTAAGACAAATATAGAAGTTTTTCCATGAACAAATGAAGAAGCCAATTAATCTGCTTTGCAGCACCTATGGCTCTGTGAGTTAAAGGATGGAGAACAGCTGCCTGTTCCAGATATGTCCTTGGCACATGTTTTGATCACCTCAGTGTTCCTTTTCTCAAAGGGATGTATCTGTTTTAGAGCCACCCCATGTGAAGATTGCAGACGGTGGTTCATTACCCTGGGTGCAGTTTCTTTCACCCCTCTTTCCCACAAAGGTTTTGGATGTGGAGCCCATGAGACCTCAGCATTGAAAGCCAGGTCTCAAGCACAGCACAGTGCTCAGGGTAGAGACTGGGAGGGGAGTGAAAGTGTGAGATGAGGCTGACTGAGAGAAGGCCAGGTCCCATCCCATCCACTCTGCTGGATCCAGACTGGAGTGAGTCATATTTCCTCATCTGCCAAGAACAGAAATTGACTCCTGTCTGTTGCTTTCATTTCTGTGCTGCTGCATAACTACACTGAGCTCCCTGAAGCAAGTAGCCTGACTTCAGAAAGAAGTCACCATCACTTAGATTTTATTATCGACAAGTTTTAGGGCAGTCATAAGCAAGGTAGCTATCCAATACTAGACCACAGAAGCCTTAAATACTGTTCAGCAGCCCTTACTGTGCTGAAAATAGACAAAGAGAAATAGTGCTGCTGGGAAGGAGATAACCATCTAGAACGACATGCCAGATAAAGAACGACAGTCCCATTTTAAAGGAGGTAAACTGTGACAAACATATTTCAATAAATACCTAATATTCAAAGGGATCATTTGTCGTGGTTTAAGCCCAGCTGGTAACTCAGTACCATGCAGCCGCTCGCTTGCTCCCCCTCCTTTCCTCCCCCTGCTCCCAGAGGGATGGGGAGGAGAATCGAAAGAATATAACTCTCACGGGTTGAGATAAGAACAGCCCAGTAGCTAAAGTATAACAAAAACCACTGCTGCTACCACCAATAATAATAATCACCAGGGAAACAACAAGGGAACGGAATACAACCACCCACCACCTGCCGACCGATACCCAGCCCTACCCAAGCAGTGATCTAACCCTTCCAGGTAATTGCCCCTAGTTTATATACTGGGCATGGCGTGATGTGGTATGGAATACCCATTTGGCTACTTTGGGTCAGGTGTCCTGTCTCTGCGTCCTCCCAACTTCCTCTCCTCCCTGGCAGAGCATGAGACTCAGAAAGTCCTTGATCAGACTAAACATTACTGAGCAGCAACTAAAAACATCGGTGTTATCAGCGCTGTTCCCAGGCTGAAAGTCAAAAACACAGCATTGCACCAGCTACTAAGAAGGAGAAAAATGACTGCTACTGCTGAACCCAGGATATCATTACACACAGACACACCATTCTGGTCACATAACTAGCTTCAACCAAGACTCACATTGGAGATTTTTAGGAATGTTTGGAAATCAACCCCAGTCTTTGGCCTTTTAGATGATTTAGATGATTCCTCTGAAATGTTACTTTTTCTAGGTAATTCCAAGATCTGCAATTACCTCTACAAGGGCCACAGAATCTTCAAAGTCACATATGCCAGTCCTGAAGAAACTGAAATAAACTAAACAGTTTTGCTTACTGCAAAAAGTAGGATTTTTAAAAAAGAGTAGAGCAATACATTCTGCTTCAGTATCATGATGTTCTATGTATAAATATCGTGTGTTCACAACAGAATCATGCAGCCTCACTTGAGTTATAAACTAATAAACAAAGCTAACCTGTAAGTTACTGGGAAGAGTGCAAATCCACCTGTAGAATGAACAATAATAAAACCCACAAGTCATCACCAAACTGCAAGTAATATGGACACTAGTAAGTCCCAGTATAGCAAAACAATGGAGTTGATGCCTAATGGACAAGCTACATGATTTTTAGCCCTATTGTTCTTCAAAACAAAACAAACAAGCCCCCACCACATTTGCATTTTAATTTTTGATCAGACTAACTATACTGAAGAAGGCATCCTTCTGCAACATGAAGATTTACTGCATGTTTTCTTACCCACAAGAAAATTCATACAGCTTTTATTTTAACCTCCTCCAAGTACTTCTGATCTTTGTAGTAATGAACAGAAGGAAAAAAAAAAAGCAGGGGAGGGATGTGGGGGACAAGTAGAGATTACTGTGATTTGTGACTATCCTTTTCAACATATGAACTCATCGTCCTTGTGCACTCTCACTCCTCCTCCATTCCACAGCTGCTACTGTGGAGGAGCCCTGCAGTAACACCATGTGCAAACTCTGCCTGACAGCTCAAAGCTGAGAACCAAGATACGGATAGTGATTACTCATCCTGGCAGTACCATCAAAACATACCTTTCAATCAGCCCTAATTGCCAAAGAGTGAGAAGGAGAATCACTGTGGCAGGAAGGTCTGTGGGGGGTCAGGCTGCCATTCAGGGGTCTCTCACATAAGCTTTGCCAAGAGATTGCTCTTGGCTTTCTAACACTGCATTGACAGCATCATAAAAGCTTTCAGCCATGTCAAATCATGGTATTTCTCTTACCAAGAAACAGTTCCTACAGTATCTAAAGTGAAAACTACAAAATTATGCCCTTCAACAATGCTGTATTTATACTGCCTCTTAAAAGGCTTTTAATTCCCCTGTCTACAAAGTCACCACCCTTTTTCAGTGAATAACAGAGAAAATGGTCTTAAGAAAACTAAAGAAAAAGAAATCAGATTATGCAATATTCCCAAAGACACTAAAAGAAAGGAAGAGAGGCTTACCTGCAAGCCACTCGTGGAGTAAATGAATTAAAAGTTGAAAAATAGGAGGGAGGTGGCACAGGTGGGACAAAATCATCAGGATCCAAAGCGTGATCTTGGTCTTCAGCCTGAGATTCACCCTAATTAAATGAAACTTCTGTTAAAAACCTTCCAAGACACAAAAAGTTGCTGAACTCTGTAATTCATTAATGCTGTTAGTACTGCTGCTTGTAGCAGACAACACCTTGTCTGTACTTACTATGCAGGATCTTGTTGCAAAATTCTGTAAGCAACGCAGGGTAGCCGCTACCAAGCAAACTGTGATGGTGAAAGCATTCAGGGCACAAAGAGCAAAGAGAACTTTCTGAAGAACATGAAGATTATGTATATTAAAAGATTAAATCACAATATTTGTGAAAGTACTAATTATAATAAGCCAAGACAAAAACACACAGAGAAAACATAAAGGTAATAATGACAATTACTTCTTAGGAACATATGTGATGAAGTCTTCAGGCAGGTAATTTCCAAGGTGGGAGTAATTTGCAAAAGCTTGTTTTGTCCTATTGTGTCTCCCAACAGAGAGATCCAGAGGGTTTACCACTCAGATGTGATTTATAGTCCATCTATTAACCAAGAATTACAACCTTCCTCTTAATCTTTCTGTGGGAAATCCAGTGGTGAGATAATCACCATTAAAGAAACATCAAAGCACTTTGGGTTTTAAGAGGATGCTGTTTGGAAGTTGTATTTTAACAGTGTGTAAGCCAAGAAAAGCTGAGATTATCAAAAGACCAGTTAAGGCATCAAATTTATCCCATATTTACTCATGCAATCTTATCTGAATTCAGCTGTAGTTTCAGTTGCATAAAACACAGAAAGGACAAGAATTGCACATTGTATTAGCAATCACTGGTCAAAACCTAGAGATGAGGAAAAAAACCTGTTGCAGGCTAAAGAGCTCCTGACTGGTGTGGAAGACCAGAAAAATAAGAGAATTTCTCATAGTAAACACAGCATCAGCTCAGCACAGCACTGTTGCAAAAGTGGGGATATTATCAAAGCAGTCATGTTAGACAGTGTGTGTTGGGTACCTTGAGAAGAAGGTGAGAAGCACTGCATGACTTCAGGTGGTATAGCTTCAGCACAGCCTCTTCTTCTGTGCATTTAGTGAGATGAAATTCTTCACAGCAAAAACAAATCTTGTTTTCACCCATATCCACCTTTGAAAACACAAAACTCCACTTTATAATTTATAATGTTTTATGCAAAATTTTTACCTGTACAATACAGAGCCCATGTGTTAAACTATACCTCTGACTGCAAAGCAGACTGGTAATACAAGCTTGTAGAATTTCAATATGGCAAGAATTCACACATAGTAAAGCTATATTATGCAGAATTCTTATTTGAATAGAAGCATTGCTGATAAGCTCAAGACATTTAACTACAACTCAACCAAAGCTGCACTGCTTACTAAGCAATTTTAATATCCACGCTCCTTCAAACACATAGCAGTTCGGAAAGTCTTTCTTTGACTGCCATCTAAGCCACTGTATAGTGAGTGATTCACAAGTACATTTTGCATCTCTGCAGATAGAATGAAACCTACAACTACAATTTCAACCCAGGCAAATCAGTAATAAGTTTTATCTGTACACCACTATTATTTGTAACATCCAAATTAATGTTGTCATCTTAGTTTACAAGCAGAAATTCAGTGTTTCTGTATCTAGATATAACTGGATCAAACTGTCAAAACTGTCATAGAATCATAGAATCATAGAATAGTTAGGGCTGGAAAGGACCTCAAGATCATCAAGTTCCAAACCCCCTGCCATGGGCAGGGACGCCTCCCACTAAACCGTGCCATCCAAGGCTATGTCCAACCCCACCTTGAACGCCGCCAGGGATGAAGCATTCACAGCTTCCCTGGGCAACCCATTCCAGGGCCTCACCACCCTTACAGTAAAGAATTTCTTCCTCAGATCCAATCTAAACTCCCCCTGTTTAAGTTTTAACCTGTTACCTCTTTGCCCTATCACCATAGTTCCTAATGAAGTGTCCATCCCCAGCATCCCTATAGGCCCCCTTCAGGTATTGGAAGGCTGCTATGAGATCTCCACGCAGCCTTCTTTCTCCAGGCTGAACAGCCTCAACTTTCTCATCCTATCTTAATACAGGAGGTGCTCCAGTCCCCTGATCATCCTCGTGGCCCTCCTCTGCACTTGTTCCAACACTTCCATGTCCTTTTTATGTTGAGGACACCAGAACTGCACACAATACTCCAAGTGAGGTCTCACGAGAGCAGAGTAGAGGGGCAGGATCACCTCTCTCGACCTGCTGGCCACGCTCTTTTTGATGCAGCCCAGGATATGGTTGGATTTCTGGGCTGCAAGCGCACATTGCCGGCTCATGTTCATTTTTTCATCAACCAACACCCCCAAGTCCTTCTCCGCAGGGCAGCTCTGAATCTCTTCCCTGCCCAACCTGTAGCTGTGCCTGGCATTGCTCCCACCCAGGTGGAGGACCTTGCACTTGGCATGGTTAAACTTCATCAGGTTGGCATCAGCCCACCTCACAAGCGTGTCAAGGTCCCTCTGGATGGCATTCCTTCCCTCCAACGTATCAACCGAACCACACAGCTTGGTGTCATTGTCAAACTAGCTGAGGGCACACTCAATCCCACTGTCCATGTCACTCACAAAGAAGTTGAACAAGACTGGTCCCAACATTGATCCCTGAGGGACACCACTCATTACTGGTCTCCAGCTGGACATTGAGCCATTGAGCACTACTCTTTGTGTGCGGCCATCCAGCCAGTTCTTTATCCACCGAGTGGTCCACCTATCAAATTGATGTCTCTCCAACTTAGAAGGATGTCATGTGAGACAGTGTCAAACGCTTTGCACAAGTCCAGGTAGATGACATCAACTGCTCTGCCCCTGTCCATCAGTTCTGTAGCCCCTTCATAGAAGGCCACCAGATTGGTCAGGCAGGATTTCCCCTTAGTGAAGCCATGCTGGCTGTCACCAAGCACCTTGTTGATTTTCATGTGCCTCAGCATGCCTTCCAGGAGAATCCGCTCCAAGATTTTGCCAGGCACAGAGGTGAGACTGACTGCTCTGTAATTCCCTGGCTCATCCATTTTCCCCTTCTTAAAAATGGGGGTTATATTTCCCTTTTTCCAGTCATCGGGAACTTCGCCTGACTGCCATGATTTTTCAAATATGATGGACAGTGGCTTAGCAACTTCATTTGCCAGCTCCTTCAGGACCCGCAGATGGATTTCATCCAGTCCCATGGACTTGTATACATTCAGGTTCCTAAGATGGTCTCGAACCAGATCCTCTCCTACAGTGGGCCCAGGGTCTTCATTCTCATTTTCCCTGCGTCTGCCTTCCAAGACTTGGGTGGTGTGGTCAGAGCATTTGCCGGTGAAGACTGAGGCAAAGAAGTCATTAAGAACCTCAGCCTTCTCCAAATCCAGGGTAGCCAGTTCTCCCGATAGCTTCCGGAGGGGACCCATGTTGTCCCTAACCTGTCTTTTATTTGCAGTGTACCTATAGAATCCCTTCCTGTTATCCTTAACATCCCTAGCCAAGTTTAATTCTAAGTGGGCCTTAGCTTTCCTAACCTGGTCCCTAGCTTCCTGGACAACATCCCTGTATTCTTCCCAGGCTGCCTGTCCCTGCTGTCAAACTCAGGAGAGTCACAGTGTCAGAGATCTTCCACCTGCATAAACCACTCTACAGTATAACTTACGATTTCAGGAATGCCTTTCAGCTGTACCCTGGACTTCCAACATCAGAGGGCTCCAAAATTCCTGACACATTTTAATCATCTTTTCTGGAGTAACAGTAACAGTTCTCAGCACTGTTTTCTTACATTGACACTGAGTGAATTAAGTGCTTGCAATCTTGGACTCTCACTGCAATACACCTACTGGCATGGTAAGGAACCAATAATAGCTTTCCTGAAGCAATAAATAAATGAAAACTTATATTCAAAAATCTTTCTATTAACCCTTATAGTCCTTCAAGCCTTTACACACAATCATGTTTATCATCAAGTAACCCTGTATCTTTCAATTCTAATTATTTCACAGATTCTGATTCCTAGACATTCTTATACTTCTGATGACACTCATACGAGAAAAATCTTGGGTATTCTGTCCTTTCTTTTGCAGATTGCTTCTTCCTCAAGTAGAAGTGTTATGAAAAGCTAGTGTGATTTGATCTAACTTCTTTTTCTTCACAGTTTTCGCTGTAAGGTATTAACACTAATTGACCTCACCAAGTGAGGCAAACCAGGAAAAATCCCACACAGAGATTATATTGACTGAGCTATTTGTAGGTAGCTCACCAGTACCCATTCATGTTTTTTTCAACAGTTTATCTTTTTTTACATTAAGAAAAAAAATCCTTTATGCTTGCCTTAAATGACTATGATATTAAAGAAATAAATGTAAATCAGTATGCCTGCTTACCAAATCGCATCGGGGTACACTGGACACAAACAGAATGCCTTGATATGCTAAGATAAATCCAGACAGGTTCAGCAGAACACAAGCAACAGACAGCCCAACAAATAGGTTATCCTGTAAGAGCAAAACATAGTTAATAGCAGTGGAACAGGATCACAAACCCAGCTCAAAGAACCCCTGGCAGTGTAAATTCCACTCCCAAACTGAAGCTGGGAATGATACTCCTTTTCAAAACTCTGTGTGACTTCAGTGCCCCAGCATGTCTTATCTTAACCCAGTAGATGACTACTGCAAACACCTTTGTCTTCTCTCTCTCCTTATTCTGCACTAATAAAAACAGAAAGTGCAGTAATAAAATACATAGAGCCATAGAATTAACTAGATTGGAAAAGACATTTAAGACCACCAAGCCCAGTCATTATACATGCAACTATTGAAAAGTACCTAAACGTTCTTCTGGAGTGCAAAGTATGACTTGGAAGCCATACAACTTCCACTGTATGTCATATCCTTCCAATGAGTTTACCTCTCAACACATTTAGATCAGTAAGAAACATCTTAAGAGGATACTCATTATGTATAGGATCTCCAAAACTATTTTGCAGCACATATAAATGAAAAATATTTGTCCCAGTACAGCGAGGACAAAGACACTTAAAAGACCTTGGTTATATTATTTTATTTTCCCCTGGCTACTAAAACCAGAACACCTCCATTCATAAACTGGACAATGCCTTCAGTTGTATAAGCTATCTGAAAGACTAGTACTGGCAAGAGTAATAGAGTACTCAAAAAAGGACAAGCAGAAGCAGCAGACAAAATTAAGTCCTGCTTTCACATACTGCCTACAGTCTCCAATCTGTGCTTATATGAGAGTTGGGTTATGGATTTTAAGCATGCATAAAAACTTCTCCTGCCCCATGTCATATGTGTACTATTTTGTCTGTACTTCGGGAGAGAGTGCTGTGAGTAAGACTACTATTTTAGAGACAAATAAAAATAGCAAGTTCCTCTCCTGACATGTTAAAATTTTAAGCATTCAATGCCACAAAATAACTATCAGGTCTTTAATGCCAAAAAAATCCTAGTTAATAACAGTCTGCACACTTAGATGGCTTTTTGTCAAAATGACCTAAATTAAAAATGCAGGAGGTGACAAAAATCTGAGGAAGAAAAGAAACTCATGAGGGACATGGGCTCAGCTCTGCTCCAGCTACCTTTATAGCGGATCCAGCAACAAGAACTTCCTAAACACACAAAAAGTCAGCAATTGCTTTCCAAATTAGCTGGCGTATCATGGTTAACTACCTAGGAAGCTGGACCAAAAACAAATTAGAGCTGCTGCATGAATTATGATCCTGTTTACTCGAGTTCTGGGAAAAATACTCACCCCTGAATGGACAAGAGCCAAAGAGCATTACTGCGCAAGCTCATTCCTTAAATTACAACATCTCATTACTAGTAGGCTTTACAGAAGTTTGATCGTAACATTATCAATCACATAAGGTGGGTTTTAACCTCAAAAAATCCCAATAATTAAAGTAGCTATTAGTACTTCTCTGAAGAGGATTTGGACTATTTTGCACTTGACATACTGAGAACAATCAATAGTAAGAGGAACAGTATTTTCTCCTAGCTTTATAAATGTAAAATGACAGATAAGAGGATTTCAATGTTAGTAAGCACTTTGAGTGCAATTTGTTTTTCTGTACAGAGAATTTGATCTTTTTTTTTCTATTAACTCCTTGCCCAGTACTCAGATGAATCAATACCATTTCTTGTGCTTTTATCTAAACTATCTCAGTTACCCTTTTCATTAAAACTATGCTGAGCAAAATAAAATTGATAGACACAGGTATTTCATACAAGGAAAGCTTTTTGTCTGTGCTCAACA